>OZ036001.1:10999089-11089089 GCA_964035015.1 Corallium rubrum
CTGTCTGTCTGTCTGTCTGTCTGTCTGTCTGTCTGTCTGTCTGTCTGTCTGTCTGTCTGTCTGTCTGTCTGTCTGTCTGTCTGTCTGTCTGTCTGTCTGTCTGTCTGTCTGTCTGTCTGTCTGTCTGTCTGTCTGTCTGTCTGTCTGTCTGTCTGTCTGTCTGTCTGTCTGTCTGTCTGTCTGTCTGTCTGTCTGTCTGTCTGTCTGTCTGTCTGTCTGTCTGTCTGTCTGTCTGTCTGTCTGTCTGTCTGTCTGTCTGTCTGTCTGTCTGTCTGTCTGTCTGTCTGTCTGTCTGTCTGTCTGTCTGTCTGTCTGTCTGTCTGTCTGTCTGTCTGTCTGTCTGTCTGTCTGTCTGTCTGTCTGTCTGTCTGTCTGTCTGTCTGTCTGTCTGTCTGTCTGTCTGTCTGTCTGTCTGTCTGTCTGTCTGTCTGTCTGTCTGTCTGTCTGTCTGTCTGTCTGTCTGTCTGTCTGTCTGTCTGTCTGTCTGTCTGTCTGTCTGTCTGTCTGTCTGTCTGTCTGTCTGACTTTCGACCCGTTCAAAAATAACTAGACCTTATTAGATTATTTTACAAATTGCCATGTATATAGTTTAGTTTTGTTTTGTTGTTGTTTTTTTCTTTCTTTTTTATGCTCAGTTTTGTATACTCTTCATATTTGGAGGCAATAAAGATTTCACTGACTGACTGACTGACCGACCGACCGACCGACCGACCGACCAATAAAGATTTCACTGACTGACTGACTGATCGACCGACCGACCGACCGACCGACCGACCGACCGACCGACCGACCGACCGACCGACCGACCGACCGACCGACCGACCGACCGACCGACCGACCGACCGACCGACCGACCGACCGACCGACCGACCGACCGACCGACCGACCGACCGACCGACCGACCGACCGACCGACCGACCGACCGACCGACCGACCGACCGACCGACCGACCGACCGACCGACCGACCGACCGACCGACCGACCGACCGACCGACCGACCGACCGACCGACCGACCGACCGACCGACCGACCGACCGACCGACCGACCGACCGACCGACCGACCGACCGACCGACCGACCGACCGACCGACCGACCGACCGACCGACCGACCGACCGACCGACCGACCGACCGACCGACCGACCGACCGACCGACCGACCGACCGACCGACCGACCGACCGACCGACCGACGACCGACCGACCGACCGACCGACCGACCGACCGACCGACCGACCGACCGACCGACCGACCGACCGACCGACCGACCGACCGACCGACCGACCGACCGACCGACCGACCGACCGACCGACCGACCGACCGACCGACCGACCGACCGACCGACCGACCGACCGACCGACCGACCGACCGACCGACCGACCGACCGACCGACCGACCGACCGACCGACCGACCGACCGACCGGACCGGCCGGCCGGCCGGCCGGCCGGCCGTCCGTCCGTCCGTCCGTCCGTCCGTCCGTCCGTCCGTCCGTCCGTCCGTCCGTCCGTCCGTCCGTCCGTCCGTCCGTCCGTCCGTCCGTCCGTCCGTCCGTCCGTCCGTCCGTCCGTCCGTCCGTCCGTCCGTCCGTCCGTCCGTCCGTCCGTCCGTCCGTCCGTCCGTCCGTCCGTCCGTCCGTCCGTCCGTCCGTCCGTCCGTCCGTCCGTCCGTCCGTCCGTCCGTCCGTCCATCCGTCCGTCCGTCCGTCCGTCCGTCCGTCCGTCCGTCCGTCCGTCCGTCCGTCCGTCCGTCCGTCCGTCCGTCTGTCTGTCTGTCCGTCTGTCCGTCTGTCCGTCTGTCCGTCCGTCCGTCCGTCCGTCTGTCTGTCCGTCCGTCCGTCCGTCCGTCCGTCCGTCTGTCTGTCTGTCTGCCCGTCCGTCCGTCCGCTTGTTCGTTTGTCTATAAAATATCGACGTTTAGAGAAAGAATCTTTACTTGTCTGTTTTGTTTTAAAATAAGCGATCGCACTCTTCACACCCTTTCTTGCAATAACGAAAGCTTCAACGCGAAATGCATAGAGCGTGAAGGCACGGAGACCACCAACGTTTGTGGAAATATAGTTTGCATTTTTCTTCAAATTTCTATAAACAAAGAAGATAAGATAAAAAACCATAGATATAAAGCTAAGCAAAAATGTTAAATCTGCCATATTCACAGTAATCAATGGAAAATTTGCTTGTGTTCTTTTTGGCGCGCCCCTAATAGAAAACTCTTTATTTTAGCATTATTGTATAGCTTATACAACTAACAAGCTGTTTATGACATGCAGGGTTCGAGAAACGTATCAAAAGATAACAGAATTCTACACTAGATTCTAAAACTCATTAATAAGTAGTGATCCCAAAGACTGCTACACACGTAAAAATCTCACAGCTTGTCAACAGGATGTGTTCGCAACAGGCTTGTAGCAAGGCTGTTAACAGGTTGTAACAATGCTGTTCATTCAAGAAGCTGCTACAACCTTGTTAGCATTAATCTGTTAACAACTTGTTGAGTGCAGAGCGGTAACAGGTTGTTGGAACAACTTGTCATCAGTCTGTTGGAGTCATCAGCCTTGTTACACAAGTTGTCAACAACCTGTTACAGACATGTTAACAGACTGGGACAGCCAGTGCGAACACATGACGGTGACAGCCTGTTGAACAGCCTTGTAACAACTTGCTTGCAGGTCTGTAACAGCTTGTGCGTTTTTACGTGTGTGATTCCGAAAGTAACGAGCGTCCTAAGTAAAACTTACTTCTTGTTGTGGTCCAAGTAAATATCCTCACGACTCCACCTACATGTAATAAACGAATTATTTGTGTAACTAACTGAGTGTAACTAACTGTTACATACCGGTACAGTTTCAAATTAAGAGAATCAGAGAGAGCGTCATTCTCAATAGTGCCCAATTTATTTGCGTTCAAAAAAATGTCAAATTCAAGAATTCAACTTACACATGATCGGAGCTGCAGGCATCAATATCGTCATACTCGTTAATATTTTGGTGTGTTCTACACAATAGAAAAAACATCAATTAAATTTGCTGTGAAGTAATAAACTTCTTGCACATGACGTCAAAACGGTGAATCTGGAGGACAACTTCAAAGTTTGTTTAAAACTAATCGATAAAAATTGTATTGTTTATAAGCATTTGTTTTCCACCAAAGGAATAAGTGCAACTCGTACGTAAACGAATGATTATGAGTCGATAACGAACATTTATTATATGGCTGGGTTTGATTTCCGGTCCGTACGCAAAATTTGTGAACTTTTTGTCCTTGACGTAAACTTTTTATGAACAACAAGGTTTTGTGAACATTTCATGAACTTTTCAAAATAATATGAACTATTTCATGAACTTTGATATTTTCACTCCCTCAAGACAAATGTTTATTGATAAATTATATTTATGAATATCATTTTCAAATATATCTGGTGACTTCTGACTTCTGGTTGAAATGTTCAGCGGTTGTAATGCTAAAATTAACCTGGATTACATTTAATATCCATATAGTTGCTCATCTGCACACACTGTAAGAGCAAAATATCTTCAGTGATGAGCGATATAGACGATTTATATTAAATTATGTATATAATAAATTATTATTGTTGGGTTAAAATTTGAAATTCATGAACTTTTTTTGTCAATTTCATGAACATTTGATACTTGTCCACGTGAACAATTACAAATTTGATCTGGCAACACTGGACCGGCCAATACGCTTTTTTCTCGGCCCTGTAAGTTTTGGCGGGAACATTTCTGAGTTGATTTGAATACAAATAAAAGAGAAATAGGTATCTTTATTCAAATATTCTGAACAATAAAATATGTTGGAACATCACTGCTGGTTTTCTTTAATGCTGTTTATCTAAAAACACGACAAATAAAAGCCGAACTGGTGTAAATAAGAAGGCCAAGAAGCGATACGAAAAAGTCAACAGGTAAAGTAAACAGCATACTCCGAAGACGAAAACAACGCTCGAAGCTTAAAAATAAAATGAACCAATAGCCATATAATAAATTCCTTATTAACCTCGTTTGCTCGGTCTGTACAGGAAACTATTTGCCCATGGTTTTATCGCACAAACCTCGCTCCTTCGTCGCTCGGTCTGTACGAAAACCTCAGGCAAATACTTTCCCGTACAGACTTCGCACTCGGTTAATAAGTCTTTAATATACAACATTTAGATTCTTCAAGGACCGTTTTTTATATTAAGGACTTTAAGATGCTAGGCCTAGGTCGACGACGGCAATCTAAATTTAGTTCAGTATTTTGACATCCAAAAGCTTTAGAGTTCTAAAAAGATTTCGTCGCATAGTTTGAAGTCAAACTCAACTAACAGCTTTTGCCGTTTCACGAGTTAACGTCGTCCTGAAGACGTGAAAATGATCTGAATAACGTTGCATGTGGAACGGGGACAGGGTTAGGATTACTTTTGGGACTAAAAATTATTCATTTTCTTTGTTGTGTGAGGAAAATTCTGTTGTATTAAGGACGGCGGCGTCGGCGTTCGAGTTGTATTTGCTTAAGCTCCTTAGTTTCCGTCAGTAACGACAGACGCCAGATTCGCATTCAAGATCGCCGGTACGTTGACAGTATACAATTATTGGATAAGGTTGAGCATGATATCAAGAATTATCAAGGCCGAGGTTTGTGTTATCTGCCGAAGCCGAAGGCTGAGGCGGATAACACAAACAGAGGCCTTGATAATTCTTGATATCATGCGATAACCGAATTCAATAATTGTTTTATTATACAATTATAAATGTAGAAGCCTTTAGAAAGTTTTTTACAAAGTTAGGTAAAAATAGTAAATATTCATACCGTCTTCAGTTCGATGTTCGCTAACTTTTTTGGCTTTCAAATGCAATTTTCTCTTTCAAACACTGCTTTAAACTCTAACAGCTGTATGTGTAGCTCGCTTGTTTTCTCTTGGTGGTTTTAGCGTCAACAAAACGTGCCAAATCCGCCGGATTAATCCGCTTCTGATCTTCACTCCTAAGGACGGCCGCCATGTTTGTTTTGTTCAAACCGCTGGCCAGCGCGTCATTGGCAAGACATCAAGAATTATCTGTAGGTTGTTAGCCAATCACAATCGAGATTGTATCAGTATTGTATAATAAAATAATTTAAGGGGGGTAATTTCAACGCTAGAATAATGATGTCAGTTTGAACAGTTTGTAAGGTGACTGAAAGCGATGGAAATTAAGTTCACTTGAATTCTGCCTCGGAAATTCAGTTCACGTGTCTTACGGGGGTCTTAATAAAGATTTCACCTTACTTATTTCCATTCGTCATGTCACCGATACCAACACGCTTTCTCCCGTCAGAGTATATATTATAGTTGTTCTGTAGTTGCTATACACTTAGCACTCACGTTTCCCTGTACCATATGGAATAAAGCAAAAGATTGCGACGGTCTTTGATTTTATCTGGCCAAGATACTTTAACACACAATGATTTACAAAATAAAGCTCTTGTTTCTGTAACGTTAATAGTGACAAGATCCACATCGCCTAAAATGAATAAAATTAAGAAGTAGTTGGATTGGAATAACTGGAGAAGCAAGAGCAGAAAAACCAAAAAGAATAGGAGGAGAAAGAAAAGACAGCGAAAGAAGAAAAGGCAAAAAAGGAAGAGAAAAATAAGAAGGAGGAAAAGATAAGGAAGAGCAAAAGAAGAGGAAAGAGGAGGAAAAGAGGAGGAAGAGGAGGAGGAGGAGGAGGAGGAGGAGAAGGAGAAGGAGCAGGAGAAGGAGAAGGAGAAGGAGAAGGAGAAGGAGAAGGAGAAGGAGAAGGAGAAGGAGAAGGAGAAGGAGAAGGAGAAGGAGAAGGAGAAGGAGAAGGAGAAGGAGAAGGAGAAGGAGAAGGAGGAGAAGGAGAAGGAGGGGGAGAAGGAGAAGGAGAAGGAGAAGGAGAAGGAGAAGGAGAAGGAGAAGGAGAAGGAGAAGGAGAAGGAGAAGGAGAAGGAGAAGGAGAAGGAGAAGGAGAAGGAGAAGGAGAAGGAGGAGAAGGAGAAGGAGAAGGAGGAGGAGAAGGAGAAGGAGAAGGAGAAGGAGGAGAAGGAGAAGGAGAAGGAGAAGGAGAAGGGGAAGGGGAAGGGGAAGGAGAAGGAGGAGGAGGAGGAGAAGGAGGAGGAGAAGGAGGAGGAGAAGGAGGAGGAGAAGGAGGAGGAGAAGGAGGAGAAGGAGGAGGAGGAGGAAGAGGAGAAGAAGAAGGAGGAGGAGGAGAAGGAGCTGGAGAAGGAGCAGGAGAAGGAGAAGGAGAAGGAGAAGGAGGAGAAGGAGAAGGAGAAGGAGAAGGAGAAGGAGAATGAGAAGGAGAAGGAGAAGGAGAAGGAGAAGGAGAAGGAGAAGGAGAAGGAGAAGGAGAAGGAGAAGGAGAAGGAGGAGGAGGAGGAGGAGGAGGAGGAGGAGAAGGAGAAGGAGGAGGAGGAGGAGAAGAAGGAGAAGGAGAAGGAGGAGGAGAAGGAGAAGGAGAAGGAGAAGGAGGAGAAGGAGAAGGAGAAGGAGAAGGAGAAGGAGAAGGAGAAGGAGAAGGAGAAGGAGAAGGAGAAGGAGAAGGAGAAGGAGAAGGAGAAGGAGAAGGAGAAGGAGAAGGAGAAGGAGAAGGAGAAGGAGAAGGAGAAGGAGAAGGAGAAGGAGAAGGAGAAGGAGAAGGAGAAGGAGAAGGAGAAGGAGAAGGAGAAGGAGGAGAAGGAGAAGGAGAAGGAGAAGGAGAAGGAGAAGGAGAAGGAGAAGGAGAAGGAGAAGGAGAAGGAGAAGGAGAAGGAGAAGGAGAAGGAGAAGGAGAAGGAGAAGGAGGAGGAGGAGAAGGAGGAGGAGATGGAGGAGGAGAAGGAGGAGGAGGAGAAGGAGGAGAAGGAGGAGGAGAAGGAGGAGGAGAAGAAGGAGGAGGAGGAGAAGGAGGAGGAGGAGAAGGAGAAAGAGAAAGAGAAGGAGAAGGAGGAGAAGGAGAAGAAGGGGGGAAAGGAGGAAGAAAAGGAGGGAGAGAGAAAGGAGAAAAAGGAAGAAAGAAAAGAGTAAAAGAAAGGGAAGAAGAAGGAAAAGGAGGGGAAGGAGGAGAAAGAGAAGAAGAACGAGGAAAAGAAGAAAGAGAAGGCGAAGAAGAAAGAAAAGGGAGGTCAACGCTTACATGTTCTCGCATTGCCGTTAGTCGTTTCTGATATAGTCAATCTAGTCTCGCCTGTGCTAGTTCTGTTCCACTTCAGCACATCGTCAATAAGAGGATAAACATTCTGAAGACAAAGCCGAGGGTTCAGCTGGACAACCACACCATTGTTTGGAATCTTCAAGTTCGGGTGAAAATCCCAAAGACTTTCCAAATTCGGATTATCAAATATTGCCAATGCATATCTAGAATAATGAAAAACAAAACAAAATCAAAAAGTATACCTACTTAACTATTAGACAAACCAATATTCCAACTAAATGCCTACTTAATATTATTACCCGCAGTCGCAGTGACGTCATTTCGGGAAATAATATGAAAAGTCAACATATTCTTGGTTTTCATCTGACGTCATGGCAGCCATATTGGAACCAGTATGGTTTTCGTGCCGGCACAACAGCTATCCGGTACCGGTATAGTGTAAACGGGGCCTTAAGCCCCGGTCAAACGAGGATGAGAGTTGATGAGAGTTGGAAAGCGAGAGTTTGTCTGAGAGTTTTCTCAACTCTCATGCCCCGATCAAACGAGGAGAGTTGATGAGAGTTGGCAAGCGAGAGTTTGTCTGAGAGTTTTCTCAACTCTCATGCCCCGGTCAAACGAGGATGAGAGTTGATGAGAGTTCATGAGAGTTGACCATGAGAGTTGACGAGAGTTGTGGGATTTACCGCGCGTAGCAGGGAGACTAGGAACGAATTTCGAGGTAAACAAAGTTCATATTTTTACAATCTCGTACTGGACAAATAAATAGACAGATATATTTTGCATTCTTGCCTTTTCTTGTCACGAAAAGTCACGAATACAGTCAAAACAATTTCATTGCTTTTACAAAGTGCAAACCGCTAGCCGCTAAACTCTCATCAACTCTCGTATGCCAACTCTCGTGACCGGTCAAACGAGCAAAAACTCTCATCAACTCTCATTAAAATTTGAACCAGCTCAAAGTTGATGAGAGTTGATAAGAGTGCATGAGGGTCGATGAGAGTTGGTGGTCAAACGCGACCGAGAGTTGCAACTCTCATCGACTCTCATCAACTCTCATCCTCGTTTGACCGGGGCTTTAGCCCTTATGAACTTATTCTCATGCGAGAAAATCAAAGGTATTTTACTTTAAGGCAAGTATTGAAAGAAAAAAATAATTTTAAGGTATAGTCTACGATATTAGCTCATTTGCATACCAAAACATATACATGTAAATCTTCTGAACATATATGGAACATGTGTTGGCCTTAGTATTTCACTCTGGCTAACGCTAAGCGACTTTACTCGTCACCAGGAAGCCGCTAGGGTTGAAAAAATTAATAAATAAGGCCCATATGAATCCCAGCGGATTCTAACCTTTTAGAAAATCCACGTCCACTCCTGGATTCAATTTTTTTCAAATTTTTAAAAAAATTCAAAGATATCAGCGAGCTAGACTGTCGCACGACGACGTATCCTCTCACTTCTTCAATGCTCCCAAGATCCTGACTCAGCACTTTAGCGATATTAACACCACCTAGAACGAGAAACATAAAAACATGATGTCACTACGGTCGTTTATACGAAAGCCGATAAGACGCGGTCTAGACAAATTTAGTCCCCACTCCCATGGGCCACAGCTCAGCCACAGAAAATCATATTTCTAGGCCCACTGGCCTGGCCTTGGTCAAGGGGTGCAGGGGGTGTCAATTGCCTTGCCAAATCCAAGTACATTAAAGGACGCATTCATTCAATGTCCGTGTAAACTTCAAAATGAACGACGGAAATTTTTGAAAATTGGCATGTTCAGAAGCCAATATATTAGGAACTATTTGACTAAATCAAAAACGGCAAAATAACTTATTAACTGATTTTTTTCTGCTCTATTCAAATACACTAAAACCCCACAAGTGATATAAACACTTTAAGTCAGAGACCTTGGGTTCCATTCCAGATTTCTCTACAGTATAGTAATTCGACTTCATTTGAACTTAATCTTCTTCATTTACACAAGACACACCTTACATTATGTAAGGGTCATTATCAATGGGTCAGTTCGCGTCGTATGTAAGTTACATACGACGCGAACTGACCCATTCATATGGCGTTTTTGAACAAGCCGCGGCTTGTGTAAGACGCGATCATAAAGTCTTTGTACCTTCTATTTTATAGAGTGTTTTGCGTCTCTGGCAACCAGGGTAATAAATCAAACATTTACAATTTTAAGGTCGGCGCTAAACGTCCCACAATAGACGAATTTAATTCAGACGAATTTAATTCGAATTAACTTCGTCGGTAATGCGACGGAAATGCGGCGTCGAGTTAAACGTCGAATTTAATTGTTTTTACTTGGACGCCTTGAGCCTGAAAACGATTCCTTGAAAACATGGCGCCGAATTGTCACACACAGAAGAGAAATATAATTCGTCGTGTAATTATCCGCATTATATCGTCGCATTATTCGTCTGACTCAAACGAATTTAATTGCTGAATTTAACTCTTTCCTGTCCGAATTGGTTTTTAGTATTTTATTCTGGCCAACGCCAGACGATTTTATTCATAGACGAATCTGCTGGGGGGTGCTACCCCCCTATTTGTTTTCACACCCGCCCCCCCCCCCCCCCAAACGAAACGTTCACCACACGGATTCAAACAACACAGTAATTTGATAGAACCCTATTTCGGGTTGACAGGGTCATTTAACTCTCAAAGGACCTGCCAAATTCATTGACTTGACAACTTCAAAAAGCTTAGATTTTAGCTTCGAATGCCTTCTGATGTGCTCTAGAAACCTTGATTTTTTTCAAAATTTTCCGGGGGTGCTTTGCTTTCTAGCCTCCCACCAGCGGCTCCACCCCTGGACCTCACTGAGGGATGAGCCCTGCAGCACAATGTTTGGTGATGCCTTGTGTTACCTCACCAGCTCACCCCCCTAAAATTTCTGGCACCCCCTAGTAATAAATATGAAAATCCGTCTATGATTTTATTCACCTCTGGGGAAGCCATCGGACAGGAATGAGTTAATCGAATTATACGTCGCAGTTTCGTCGAATAAAATTCAAACAATTAAATTCGTCTGAATTAAATGCGTCTATTGTGCGACGTTTAGCGCATGGCCTAAGAAGTAGTACTCAAAGTACACGAGAAGACTTTATTCGCTCACCTGGAACATTTCTCATTTCAATTTCTAAGTTTCCCTTTAGCACCGTACAACCCTTTAATTTAGCAGAATCCGACAGCAAATTGATTTTAAATTTAGACGAGCGAAAAAGTTCGCCGGAACTGCACACTGTAAATAGAGAAATATATGAGAAATAACTAAGTATACGTTAAGTAATATTGGGCATTTCACTCGATTACATAGCGTGTTCTAAGGATTTTTGGTGAAGGAAAATTCGAGTGTAGAATATATACATTTTAAGACCAAACCGGGACCAGTTGCGAAAAATGCAACTACACAGGCCTTCCGGCAGGAATTGAACCCACAACCTTGCGATTCTAGTGCAATGCTCTGACCACTGAGCCACGGAGGGCGTTGCCGAGAGCTCGATCGCGAGTTCTGTACATAAGTATACGTTATTTCGCCGTGTAAACAGGCGGAATCCTACAAACTCGAGACCAGTTCCGAATTCGTCCGGTACCGGGTAAACGGGGTCTAAAGTATTAGTAGTTTCAAATCGTCCATTAAAAGTTCATACAAAAGTACCACATATTAATTTACTACGCTTCGCCATTAGTACCCAGAGCCCCTTTCCGACCTACGCAGGCTTCGGGGGAAAGTGGGCTCTGAGTCAGTCAGGTTTTAAACTGGTCAAACAAGTTCTAGTTGACGAACACGTGTAAGCAGGAAAAAAAGTGACGCGTTAGAGCCTGGGTCCAAAATAGTATCAACCGTTCACGCATGCTAAAAAAGAAATATCGAGTTTGTTGGCAGAGCCCACTTTCCCCCGAAGCTCGCGTAGGTCGGAAAGGGGCTCCTGACTCGCAGGGTACACCATTAGTAAATAAGCATTGCGGTGCCCTGAAAGCTAGCTTGCGGGCACAGCTAACTTTCAAACCGCTTTATAGTCTGTGTGTGAGTTCGTTCGTTAGGAATCAATAGTATATTTTTGACGCGACATTTTTAACGCGATGTTTTGAACGCCACAGGGCACCGCTTTTTAGCACTGTGTCTGGTTCAAACTACACATCTTGCAGGGATACCATTACAGCTTACGCCAGTTACTGTGGAGTGCCGTTTCATCTGCTATCAAACACCGAGATGTAATATATCATGCACGAGGAGGAGTGTTTCATCAGGATATACCTAAACACCGAGACGTTACTTCTGATCAGGGGGTGGCACCCACCCCTGTGGCTTGGCACCAATCCTCCAATAACGTCAGTTGGCGATCTATTTTTACCAACTTTGAGGTGTTTTGATATCAGATCAAACACAACTTTCAAATGTTTGATATAGCGATTCTCAAATGAATCAAATGAAATTTGAGGTAAAAGTTGGCTTAAATTATGAAAGTTACGCCCAGTGACCTCAAAATTTAGAAAAAAAAGAATAGAGGCGCATGTCTCTAGAAATGCCGACCCAAATTCTCTCGCCATCAACGAGGCATCCATAGGATGGGATTTCTTAAGTATTACAATACCTCTGGGGCACTTATCCACTGGACATTTATCACATTTCCATGTTTTTGAATTCTTGGTATAACCAGCCGGACAATCATCAACACATTTCCGACCAAAATGGTACTGACGTCTTGGACACTTCTCAGAGCAGATAAACTCGAACACCTGTAGAAAAATATGCATTAATTAATATCTACGCACTTCAATTTTAATCCTAAGAGGACGTTTGTGAGACTTTATATCACGTTATAAGATCCTATGTTACATTATGCGTTACATTGTGAGGCCTTACGTTACATCGTGAGACCTTATTTTACATTGTGAGACCTTACATTATGAGACCTTACGTTACATTGTGAGGCCTTACGTTACATTGTGAGACCTTATGTTACATTGTGAGACCTTACGTTACATTGTGAGACCTTACATTACATTGTGAGACCTTACATTACATTGTGAGACCTTACGTTACATTGTGAGACCTTATTTTACATTATGAGACCTTACGTTACATTGTGAGCCCTTACGTTACATTGTGAGACCTTATGTTACATTGTGAGACCTTACATTACATTGTGAGACCTTATTTTACATTACGAGACCTTACGTTACATTGCGAGACCTTCTTTTACATTACGAGACCTTACGTTACATTATGAGACCTTGCGTTACATTGTGAGACCTTATGTTACATTGTGAGACCTTACGATACATTGTGAGACCTTATTTTACATTATGAGACCTTACGTTACATTGTGAGCCCTTACGTTACATTGTGAGACCTTATGTTACATTGTGAGACCTTACATTACATTGCGAGACCTTACGTTACATTGCGAGACCTTCTTTTACATTACGAGACCTTACGTTACATTATGAGACCTTGCGTTACATTGTGAGACCTCATGTTACATTGTGAGACCTTACGATACATTGTGAGACCTTATTTTACATTACGAGACCTTACGTTACATTGCGAGACCTTCTTTTCCATTACGAGACCTTACGTTACATTGTGAGCCCTTATGTTACATTGTGAGCCCTTATGTTACATTGTGAGACCTTATGTTACATTGTGAGACCTTACGTCACATTGTGAGACCTTACGCTACGTTGTGAGACCTTACGTTACATTGTGAGCCCTTATGTTACATTGTGAGACCTTATGTTACATTGTGAGCCCTTATGTTACATTGTGAGACCTTACGTCACATTGTGAGACCTTACGTTACATTGTGAGACCTTATTTTACATTGTGAGACCTTATTTTACATTGAGACGTTACGTACATTGTGAGCCCTTATGTTACATTGTGAGCCCTTATGTTACATTGTGAGACCTTATGTTACATTGTGAGACCTTACGTCACATTGTGAGACCTTACGTCACATTGTGAGACTTTACGTTACATTGTGAGACCTTATTTTACATTGAGACGTTACGTTACATTGTGAGACTTTACGATACATTGTGAGACCTTACGTTACATTGTGAGACCTTACGCTACGTTGTGAGACCTTACGTTACATTGTGAGACCTTACGTTACATTGTGAGACCTTACGTTACATTGTGAGACCTTACGTTACATTGTGAGTCCTTACATTACATTGTGAGACCTTACGTTACACTGTGAGACCTTACGTTACATTGTGAGTCCTTACATTACATTGTGAGACCTTACGTTACACTGTGAGACCTTACGTTACATTGTGAGACCTTACGTTACATTGTGAGACCTTACGTTACGTTGCGAGAGCTTACATTACATTGTGAGACCTTATCAGTGTTATGTTATGATAACCTACAGTGTACGTTACGTTGTGAGACTTTATGTTACATTGCGAGACGTTTTGTATAAGCTTTCTACCAAGACAATTTACCTCCTTCAATCCTAACGGGCACTCTTCCACACATTTCCCACTGTGGAGACGAAAATGCTGACAAGCATTGCAGTGAAGAGATGAACCAGCTTTAGTACAACCACCAAGACATTCCTCATGACAGCAATTCTCTTGACTATCAGCCTCACAACCCCTTGATCCACATTTGGATTGACAAACTAGTGAGATAAAAAAAATTAATTCTGTTTGTGATACCTATACGTTGTTTAGAGATCTTGCGTTACATTGTAAGACCTTACGTTACATTGTGAGAATGTACGTAACGTTTGAGACCTTATACGTTACCTTGTAAGACGTTATGTCATGTTGTGAGAAGTTACGTTACGGCTGTGAGGCGTTACTGTTTTGAGACGTTGACTCATTGATATTGACTAGAAAAAACAAGTACTTTGCGTAATCCCATCGAAATGTATTCGTTATGGTTCTCGGCCCACTGGGTTTTTGATGGATAATAATTTGATTACTCAAAGTATCACAGGAATAGCCCTGTGCGCCATCGATCATAGCATGTGGTCATGTGTATTGTCATGCAACAAACGCCGCGTGATGCTGTTTTCGTTTGGAATTACTAGTTGTAGTTTAAAGATAAAAACTCCCCGTTTCATAATTCTGAAAGCCCTGTTACGTTGTGAGACCGTTTTATAGTCAACTCGGCCCACTTACCAACTCGGACCACCAACTCGGCCCAGTCAAGTACTAACTCGGCCCAACGATTATGCCAACTCGGCCCAGTCAAAAACCAACTCGGCCCAATCAAGTGCCAACTCGTCCCAGTCAAAAACCAACTCGGCTCACTTAATAATTTTAAATCAAACAATAAATTTATCGGGCATAGCGGTGTATTTTGCTGGCTAAAATGAAACGTAATCCTTACGACCGAGTTATTAAGTTACTCGCTTAAAATCGGGCGAAAAATAATTTTTTTTCAGAATTCTATATACTCAGTAAGAAATAGAGCAGAACAAGAATACTGGGTTTTGATAGTTTTATTTAAATATGAAGAAGAAAGTAAACATATAATTCGGCAATGAAATGATATTTTCGGCAATGAAATGATGTTTTCGGCAATGAAATATATTTTCGGCAATGAAATATATTTTCGGTAGTGAAATGAGATTTTCGGCAATGAAATGAGATTTTCGGCAATGAAATGATGTTTTCGGCAATGAAATATATTTTCGGCAATGAAATATATTTTCGGTAGTGAAATTATATTTTCGACAATGAAATGCTATTTTCGTGAGACCTACGTTACGTTGTACGACGTATTAAACGTTACGTTGGAAGACCTTTGAAAGACGTAGTGTTATGTTATGTTGTGTTGTGAGAGGTTACGTTAATCATAGTCAATCGAGATACGGTCTGGAAACTCAGCTAAAGTCTTTGGTCTATCTTTTTGTTCGCCTTTATGCATTTTTGTGCACGGTGCACGGTCACTGAACACATTGTATTTTAGTATAATGAACGAATTGTCCAATAGCAACGTTTCAGTTCAATCACTCAACCGTGCTATTTAAATATTAATAAACCTAAAACAAAGCATGTGCACGGTGTAAGGTACGGTTCAACATAAAATCACAGCTCATTATAGACGCTTTGAAGTTTGCCGAGTTTCCAGACCATATCTCGATTGACTATGCGTTAATACGTTTTGAGACGTTACGCTGTAAGACGTTGTGAGATCTTACGTTACATTGTAAGACATTAGTCACACTACGTTACACTGCGAGACCTTACGTTACGTTGTGAGCATGGCCGTCCTCAGAAAATTCTGCAGGGGGGGTGGTACGCCCAATTTTGCCGACTGCCTCATAATCATCACTCGTCAGTACAAGTATTCGCCGAGACCGCTGGCGGGTGCCGACTGATATCTCTTTTCTGGCGACTATAGAAGAAATAAAGCAATTCTTGGGGGGGGGGGGGGGGGGTGACCTCCCCTACCCCCAGGCCCTAGTTGTGAGACGTTATGTTACCTTGTGAGGCGTTCCGTTACATGAGATGTTACGTACGTTATGCATGTGACATTACATTACACCTTATGAGACCTTACGTTACCTTATGAGACATTATACACATAACACATAACATTATTTAATCATGATGCAGAAAAAAAAAGAAAAATACAAAAATACATCACGACAGGAAGTAAAGAGGTTAGCCCTATAGAAAACTCCCTAAATAAATAAGTAAGATAAATAGAATAGAAACAAAATATCAAGAAAATAAATAAATTATCTAGATGCCTAATGAAATTTAAGCCTACTTTTAAAAATGTTGAAGCTTTCCGCCTCTACAACAGACGATGGTAAATTGTTCCATTTAAGTATAACCCTAACAAAAAATGAAAATTTGTAACAGTTTACTCTAGCAAACTTAGTGTATAGTTTATATTTATGGTTACTTAGTGTATAGTTTATATTATGCTACGTTATGAGACCTTACGTTACGTTACGTTACGTTACGTTACGTTACGTTACGTTACGTTACGTTACGTTACGTTGTTACGTTACGAGACCTTACGTTACGTTACGTTACGAGACCTTACGTTACGTTACGTTACGTTACGTTACGTTACGTTACGTTACGTTACGTTACGTTACGTTACGTTACGTTACGTTACGTTACGTTACGTTACGTTACGTTACGAGACCTTACGTTACGTTACGTTACGTTACGTTACGTTACGTTACGTTACGTTGTTACGTTACGAGACCTTACGTTACGTTACGTTACGAGATCTTACGTTACGTTACGTTACGTTACGTTACGTTACGTTACGTTACGTTACGTTACGTTACGTTACGTTACGTTACGTTACGTTACGTTACGTTACGAGACCTTACGTTACGTTGTTAGACCCTAACGTTACATTATGAGACGTTATGTTTCCTTGTGAGACCTTACGTTACATTGTAAGCCCTTATGTTACATTGTGAGACCTTATATTACATTGTAAATCGTAGGAATTTTTCCATAGGAGGTGGAACCAGAGTGCAATATAACGGTCGGCCACCAGCCATATTCCGCATAAAACGCGGATATGGCCGTCCACTGATTGCTCTGCCCAGGCATTTTGGCCGACCATTTGGCTGCAGTAATTTCTCCCTCATTCTCGCAAAACCAAAACGTAATCGGTTACACGTGCAAGGGAAGATGTTTCCCGCATTTAGCCAGCCTTTCCTAGTGCACTCTGTTCTGAGTCATTAAGTGCGAAATATTGCTTATTCACTTGTTTTTCGAAGTTTTTTGAAGCCAATTTCTCAAACTGTCCGTATAATCTGCTTAATTAAGTACTTAGTACTGAACTTATATTATGTTATATAGTAAATTAGTAATACCTGTTAATATTTTTTATCATGTATTAGGGGATAAGTATTCTATATTTATACTCCGACTAAGTTGTTGTTCTATTGATCATTGCGCATAAGATTGTGTCAGTGAGGTTGTTAGAATGTATTGTACAAGCCAGAGTACAACTTTTCTTCTATTTAAGTTTTATTTACTTTTCTTTTAAGTTGTTAAATTAAAATGAAAAAAAATTTTCTCCACTGATTCAAAAAATATAATTAGTGCCTGATTATGTCCAACCAAAACCTGGGAGGTTGATGTTCGACCAAAACCTGGGTGGTCTGACATAATGTCAGACCAAGTTTTTCGATTTATATTGCACTCTGGGTGGAACGAGGGGCTAAGCCTCTTCTGCCAAAAAGCTAATATCATCCTGCCCCCTCTTTGCCATACTGCACAAAGATCGTCATTCAATAGTACTCTCAGCACTTGTCAGTGCCACGTGAAAAAATACCACAAAAGAGCCACAAAGAAAGTGTACATGTATTATGCTAATACAATATTGACACCACCCCTGGAAATATAAACGCAGAACAATTTTTGGCCTCCTTTAATAAAACATCTTCTGCTGCATATACAACTTTTCACAACCCCCCTCCAGAAAAATAATCATGGTTTGTCACTGGCCAAAAACAACTGTACCCATCAAAAGGAAAACCCTCACACATCGTAGGCAGCAATGGGTAACAAGTGGTTAAACCATTCTTGCCTTAGCTGGCCTAAAACAGTCCCTCTGTTGTTTTACTCTATCTAACACCAGATGATTTTACTCATCAAAGAGAGAACCCTCAGACATCCTAGGCAGCAATGAGTTAACAAGTGGTTAACCCATTCCTTCCTGAGCTGGTCAAAAATGGCTCCTTTATTGTTTTACTCTGTCTAATAACAGATGATTTTACTCATCAAAGGGAGAACTCTCAGCCATCCTAGGCAGCTGTAGAATAATCAACTTTATTGTAAGTAAAAGGACTTAAATCGTATTATACAACAAAACCCGACTCAAGTCAACCAACTTGTCTCAAAGTTGACTGTCAAAAACAAGCTCACGTCAAATGGCATGCATGCTACAATAAGTCAATGACAACTTGTGTATAAACGTGATACAATGGTTTAAACTTATACCACACAGCAATGAGTTAAAGGTGATCTACAGTACGTCTCTGTCCACAAACACGACATTCATTGACAATTACATGAAGTGCTCAGCTCAGTGTAAACCATTAGGAACAACATGGCAGAAAACCAAGTGATTCGGCGAGGATATCTCTTCGGATTTCTTCTATTTCCACTAAAAATGTTTTGTTTCAAGTACAAGTAATAAAGAGGAAGCAAGAAAAGCTTAGAATCTTGAAAGAGGTATCAGTTTTTGTTTTTGTAAATAAAGATGTAAACATTAGTTTCGTACATGTGCAGAATGTACTGCAGATCATTAGAATTATATAGAGTTAGAAGTTTAATTCTATTTGGAATTTAAGATATTTATATGGAAATTAAGCCAAAACAGTGTGTATTCCTGACTAGAAAAATAATTAACATTGTGATTAACACTTCACCCAATTATAAACCCCACTCAAACACCTAAGGCTCTTTCCACAAAATAAAAATAATTTTGCAATTGCAGCAACTAGAGGAAGACAAGGATTAGTCTTATCCTTTTCACTCAGCAACCTGCCCAAACAAATCAAGCATCCTCCCCACTCTTCCCTTTGGTGAATTAAAATTGTAAATCGCAATCAAGCCATCAAGGCTAAAGAATATTCTAATATATGCCAAATATTTGCAATGTGTAGCTATATTTAGCTATATAGTACCGGGAGGCAAGCTGTATTGGTCAAAAAATTAAGCAAACCATACTACAAAAAAAATAAACCACTTTAAATAAAGAATAATTAGAAGTTTGGGCTTATTAAATATTCGTCATATGATGCCGCGAATGCACTTGGAGAACAATTAAATCGTTGATAATTTACTCCAACGATGGCATATTCCACGGGTTTTTAAGCATTGAAAATAACTAATTAGCAGGCCAATATAACCTAAACTGCACAACTGCGGAATGAATATGTCAAAATGTGAGAACGCACCAGACGCTAGCAGATTAGAACTGAAGCGCCTCGAAATGATGACACTTTACACAAGTTATGGTTAATATTTATTACATACACAGCTGATGGATACATAATGCGGTTACGTTCATAACCTCATTCATAACTTACCGAAAAAATAACCTTCAGGTTTAAACTATGCCATTTTTAACTCTTCCTTAGAGCTTATAAAGAGCTTTATTTTTCTCTAAGTCTTTTAATATTAAATAGCTAGTGACCTGTAAGGTCAACTCGTTATCTGTTTACATTATCGCAACATATTAAGTATTAACCTCTCGGTCTTGTCTACGTTATAGTAAAGCAACAATATGATCGGAGAAGCGTTTCCGATAACATCTGTGGGAAATATTAAAATGGTTTTAAAAGATAAAAAAAAACACTTACGTTGTTGGCAGTTTTGTTTCTTGCCACCCCAGCAATAGGTCAACCCGGACGAGCCGTGGCCAGCCGGAGTGCGGCAACCCACACAATACTCGTCGAGGCAATCTTTCGAATTCCCACCGATCGATAATTCGTACTTCTCTCCTTCTCTGCCATGATTTATAAGCGATTCCCAGCGAACACGGTCTAGGTAGCACAATTTTGGGTTTAACCCGATCTTGATTCCCCCTTGTTTGACTACTGTAAGTGAATTTAAACCCAGTGTTCGCAACTCGTCGTTGAGATAGACAACCAGGGCATAATCTTGATATAAATGCGCTACCTGACCGCGTATGACCGATAAATTCGGTAAAATCTCGCTCAAACTCTTTACATCCGCCAAAAATGTCACAATTAAGTGTCCTGTGATTTCCCTTAACTTTGGAAACCTCAATTTCTTGGCTAATTCGTCCTTGTTCTTCAATAATATCCCTTTGAGGTGGACACTGCCATGCACTGTTGTACAATTTTCAAGATCCTTGCATCCTATACACACAGCCTTCCCCTTTATTCGTCGTGTCCCTACTGTTATTATTTTTCCAGATCTCCCTGTTTCACACGCTGGTATTTAAAAAAAATAGAAGAAAATAAAATCAGCAAGGGGTTTTTGTTTTGGTAGTTTTCACGTAACAAACCCAAGAGGACCAACTGTGAAAGGAATTCAGTTGTACGTGTATCAAGTTGTCTTGGCAATTCTTTGTGTTAATGAGTTATTCGTAAAAAAATGCTTGACTATTTCGATTGAATAACTCACTAGTCTAATCGTAGTTATGTATTAAGTACAAGTCAAATAGAAGCCGTTTGAAATAAATAGATTGATTGACCAGCGTTTTCACTGACAGTGTTTACATTTTCCAAGCCTGAGTCATATTTGCCGTCATCTCTAGCAAATATCCATTTCTGCAAAACCAACAGATCTAGTCAACAAACAAAGAAACGAGAATCTTACCTTGATAATTATCCTCTATCGGTTCTCCATTTATCACTATTAAAAGAAATCCCAACGCAGACAAGATCGGTAGTCGACTAGTCTTTCTAATCCAGACAAGCATGCTGGCCGCTCACTTTAAATATGCCTAATGCGAATTATTAGAGTCGAAAACACGGTTGAGGACGATGGATTTCAGTTCTCATTGAACAGAAGTCATCCCATCAGATATACCAAGTCAATATTACAATTCATGTTCCTCCTGCTTACTACGTGAGGCGACAAGATAAAAGATAAATGCGGAAAATTAGAACTACTAAATGCAATAATGCAGCGATACAAAGAACTACGTACTGCGTGGAATTGGCGTGTACTAACACGCGTGGACACGAACTGACCGAAATCAACAACGCTTCAAAATTTCTGGAAACCTTCCCACTTCTTCTTCTTCTGTAGTTCGTTGCGTATTACTGTATTTCTGTAGCCGCTACCGAAGCCTGAGAAAATTTTTTGTTGAAAACTGTACAAAAATAGTATATTACATTTAAATTTAGCTTTTAAGAAATCTTCTCAAACTCATTAATAATTCATAAGAAAAATTCAAAATAAATCAATATTTAATCAGTATTTAGAAATCGGTCAAATTTAGCAAACTTTGAGGTCGATTTTCTCTTAAAATATTCATTCGTTTGAGAAGCTATATCCAACACTCGTCATTGTTCATCCTCCGATGTCGGCTAAATACAGCCAAGCTGGTTAAAAAAACTCGGCTTCGCCTCGTATTTTCAACCAGCTTGGCTGTATTTAGAAATTCGGAGGAAGAACACTCGGACTCGTGTTGGATATATTAGGGACCTTAAGATCTACGACAGCAACTTCGAGGACGACGTCCTTCAAACAAAGCCATTCTTCTTTCAAAACAAAGATAATGAATAACTTTTAGTCCCAAGAGTAATCTGAACACCGTCCTCGCTCTGTATACCACGCAACTCAGAGCATTTTCACGTCTTCAGGACGACGTCGACTCGTGGGTGTGAGTCAGAGAACTGTTGTCTGAGATTGCTTTAACATAGACACTGCAACAGTTTTAACACTTTGAAAATTATAAAACAAGCTTCAAGTATTGAATACAGTAGTCAATTAACCCTAACTTCTTTTTAATGCTAAAATTTGAATTGCTTTTTAACCGCCATCGTCGTCCTAGCATATATATATCGTATATATCGTGATTACCGTCATAAAACTGTTAAAGCCTAATCAAACGAGAACGCAAGTCATCGCAAGTTGGCAGTCACGCTATCTCAGCCAGCCGCTCTGAATAGTTTCCCAAAAATATCATGTACTGTGACAAAGTTAAAACTTGTTTAAAACACTCATGAAGCCTTTATTTTGATAATTTGGGTGTTCAAACGACCGCCACAGAAATTCTGACTGCCAACTTGCGATGACTTGCGTTCTCGTTTGATTAGTTCCGTTTTCATTTCATGCCGTCAAGGAACCCGAATTCATTTTGTGCCGTTTTCATGTCATTCTTGTGCCGGTATCGTGTAAACGGAAGGCCTAATAAAACGGCATGATTTTGTCCCGAATCGAGCGGGACGTTTAATAGCTCAAATACATTCACCCGTCTTCTTATGCTATCCCTTCAGTCCAATGAATTGGATTGAGAATGCCACAGTTTATTAATAGTCATTTAGGACAATTTATAAGAAAACTTAGTCTTGAAACATTTAGGGGAGACTGTAGAAAGAAGTAATTACATGATTTATTTGTATTCAATTGGTAATTTTAGGATTTAAAATTTTACTTTTTGTCATCCGAGGGAATTTTTAACTAAATGACACGAATCGAGCGTGACGTTTAATAGCCAAAACACCTCTTTTTATAATAATAATCTTTAATCATCCATCTTAGGTTAGAAAAATACAATGGATTTACAAAATTGGATTATAATATATATCTTATATATTATTACATTTATCTAATAAATAAGGTTAATAATATTAATATCGGTTATGAAAGAATTTTTGGAAAGAGAACCAGACACTTGAACTGGCTTCAACAATTCTTTGTTGACCTTTGTTATGCGTTTCACGAATTCTGTTTTCACTAACCGTACGTATATATGACTGCATATGCCATGACTAAAGTTTTCATTTCAATGAAGTTTGTGTCGGCATTATTCCGTGAATAGATTCTTACATGGCATGTTGAACCACATGTAAGTGATAAGAATCAGATTGGAACTGAACGTGCTTGCGGAAGAAGTTTTATGATGCCCTTAGCTTTTAGTGGGGTTGCTGGGTAACACCCGATCGAAGTAACGCCAGACAATTTTATTCCGCACCTCCGGGGAAGCAAGCCCTCGACAGGAACGAGTTAATATAAAGGAAAATGCAGCGAAAAATAAGTTTGGGAGAGACTCTCTTATTTACAAGTACTTTTGAACTTATAAAGATTGACGTTTACAGCTCTTCCATCTTTAGATATTGAGATTTGCGTGGTATGCAAATAACATCACTTAGACGTCACACTGTATGATAAATGACTTGTTGGAAAATCCTGTCTATTCTTGCAATAATTCAAGTAAATCACTTGAAACGTTTCATGAATAACGTCCTGCGATATACAGAAGCACGTGCACAGTTAAAAGGGGTTTTGTTAAATAATCTCAAATTGATATTCAAGATTCCAACAAGTCATTATACAGTGTGACATCTATTTACATCTCAATATCTCAAGAACGAAGTGAGATAAGGACGAACTGTAAAGTGTAAACGTCATAAATTATAACTTCAAAAGTTCTTTCAAATAAAAGAGTCTCTCCCAAACTTGTTTTTCGCTGAATAAGCCCTTTAAAAGGCAGAAGACCGCAGAACATGTAGGCGTAATTAAAAGTCGAGGATCGGATCCGGTTGCTGAAATAAAACGTTTTTTCTTTGACTTTAATCATAAAGTAGGATATTATCTTTAGAACTTAATAAACACCAACAGAAGCCCTAACCTTAACCAGCAACGAGTTTGCCACCTAGCTGGCTAGCTTATACGTTAACCGCCAGTAACTTGACGGCCAAGAAATTTGTCTCCTCAACAGAGATCAACTGCGGGGAAGGTGTTATTTTCAGGACACATATAAATGACGTAGTTCCTTTAGGAACGAGATTCCCATTTGATATTGTGACGTCAAACTATACGCCTCACTCAAGGGGCCCCGTTTACACTAGAGCAAAAGTATCCGGATTCACATTGTTTTTCATCCTCATGAAAATACTGAAAAACAATGTGAATCCGGATATTTTTGCTCTGCACTCAATAAGTGCAACTCGACACTCATGATCAATGAGTCTCCACTCCCTCACTGAGACGGCTACGTTTACACGATGCCGGTACAATTTGAAAACGGAACAAAAGCATGCCGGTGTGTAAATACAGGCCAAAAAGTCTTGCGTTTACATGGTGCCGATATCATAGAATGACGGATTAGCATGTGACTATTCTCTTCCAATGAAAATTGAGAAGACTTTGTGAATACTGCTGACCCGAATACTGTGGTCGTATATATCGTGATTACCGTCATCAAACTGTTACGGCACGGGCGTTTACACGACACCGGTTAATGTTCCGTTTTCATTTCATGCCGTCAAGGAACTTAGGAACCCGTCTTCATTTTGTGCCGTTTTCATGTCATTTTTGTGCCGGTATCGTGTAAACGCAAGGTCTAAACGGCATGATTTTCTTCCGTTTTCAAATTGTACCGGAATCGTGTAAACGGTGTCTGAATATGAGACTACACGCACTCTCTAACCATTCAATTGAATGTGAGTGAGCTTTTAGAATACACGCAATAGATTCGGATTCATTCTAATTAGGGTTAGATGGGGTTGGTACTTGGATGGGCGACCGCTTGGGAATGACTTCGTTGTCGAGCTTGGAACTTATGTGAGAGTTGTAGTTGACCTCTCCTGTGCTTCAAGGGTTTTTCGCTGGGTTCTCCGGTTTTCCTCCCTCCGTAAAACCAACACATACATCTTTACTGTTGTGTCGTATGACAGCCGCCGTTGATCTGCGTGCATCTCTTTTAACCTTTATCTGTTGTGTTGTGCTGTGTTGTGTTGTGCTGTGCTGTGCTGTGCTGTGCTGTGCTGTGCTGTGCTGTGCTGTGCTGTGCTGTGCTGTGCTGTGCTGTGCTGTGCTGTGCTGTGCTGTGCGGCTGTGCGGCTGTGCTGTGCTGTGCAGTGTGCTGTGCTGTGCTGTGCTGTGCTGTGCTGTGCTGTGCAGTGTGCTGTGCTGTGCTGTGCTGTGCTGTGCTGTGTCGTGTCGTGTCGTGTCGTGTCGTGTCGTGTCGTGTCGTGTCGTGTCGTGTCGTGTCGTGTCGTGTCGTGTCGTGTCGTGTCGTGTCGTGTCGTGTCGTGTCGTGTCGTGTCGTGTCGTGTCGTGTCGTGTCGTGTCGTGTCGTGTCGTGTCGTGTCGTGTCGTGTTGTGTTGTGTTGTGTTGTGTTGTGTTGTGTTGTGTTGTGTTGTGTTGTGTTGTGTTATGTTATGTTATGTTATGTTATGTTATGGTTAATTTATTAGCTGTACATTGATAACAAAGCAATTATCACATTTTTGAAATTTTAAAATTCTATATCAAGCGGAATTAGTTAGTTAGATCACGTCCACACGTATGCGTTTTCGTAGCGTTTTTATATTGTTCTCGGTCCTCAGGGGAACAGAAAACAATGGTCTCATTACCTGAAACAATATGAAAACGCTAGGAAAACGTATACGTGTGGGCGTGGCCTTAGTATTGTCATTATTAGGGACCTTAAGATCTACGACGGCAATTTCGAGGACGACGTCCTTCAAAAAGCATTCTTCTTTCAAAACAAAGATAATTAATAACTTTTAGTGCAATAGTAATCTGAACACCGTCCTCGCTCTGTATACAACGCCACTCAGCATTTTCACGTCTTCAGGACGACGTTGACTCGTGGGGTGATGAGAACTGTTGTCTGAGATTGCTTTAACATGGACACTGCGACCGTTTTAACACTTTGAAAATTATAAAACAAGCTTCAAGTATCGAATACAGTAGTCAGTTAACCCTGACTTCTTTTTAATGCTAAAATTTGAATTGCTTTTTAACCGCCGTCGTCGTCCTAGCATCTTAAGGTCCCTATTACTTTTCAAACACCGACTCGTATATCGTGATTACCGTCATCAAACTGTTAAAGCCTAATCAAACGAGAATTAACGCAAGTCATCGCAAGTTGGCAGTCACCGCTACCTCAGCCAGCCGCTCTGAAGTCTGAATAGTTTCCCAAAAATATCATGTACCGTGACAAAGTTAAAACTTGTTTAAAACACTCATGAAACCTTTATTTTGTTAATTTGGGTGTTCAAACGACCGCCACAGAAATTCTGACTGCCAACTTGCGATGACTTGTGTTCTCGTTTGTTATAGGGCGTTTACAGTTCCGTTTTCATTTCATGCCGTCAAGGAACCCGTCTTCATTTTGTGCCGTTTTCATGTCATTCTTGTGCCGGTATCGTGTAAACGGAAGGCCTAATAAAACGGCATGATTTTGTTCCGAATCGAGCGGGACGTTAATAGCTCAAATACATGAACCCGTCTTCTTATGCTACCCTTCAGTGCAATGAATTGGATTGAAAATGCCACAGTTTATTAATAGTCATTTAGGACAATTTATAAGAAAACTTAGTCTTGAAACATTTAGGGGAGACTGTAGAAAGACGTAATTACATGATTTATTTGTATTCAATTGGTAATTTTAGGATTTAAAATTTTACTTTTTGTCATCCGAGGGAATTTTTAACTAAATGACACGAATCGAGCGTGACGTTTAATAGCCAAAACACCTCTTTTTATAATAATAATCTTTAATCATCCATCTTAGGTTAGAAAAATACAATGGATTTACAAAATTGGATTATAATATATATCTTATATATTATTACATTTATCTTATAAATAAGGTTAATAATATTAATATCGGTTATGAAAGAATTTTTGGAAGAGAACCAGACACTTGAACTGGCTTCAACAATATCTTTGTTGACCTTTGTTATGCGTTTCACGAATTCTGTTTTCACTGCAGGCACGCCAGGATTTTGAAAGGGGGGGAGCCGAAATCCCAAAAAAATTTAGGGGGGCCCGGGGGAATGCTCCCCCGGGAAATTTTGAAATCGAGAGTCGCTGAAATGCCATTTCCTGGCTTTTGGAGGAAGATTTTACAGACTCTAAATGTAAAAAAACGTCATAAAAAATACTCAAAACAAGCAAACGTCACATAGATACTCAAAATGCATACACTCAGTAGATTGAATACACTGTTTACAGTTTATTTCCTGACACAATTCATATTGCATCAGTTTTGTAGTTACATGTCTGTCGTTTTATATCAAAAGGGGGGGAGCCGCGGCTCCCACGGCTCCCCCCTTGGCTACGTCCCTGTTTCACTGCCGTACGTATATATGACTGGCACTGCATATGCCATGACTAAAGTTTTCATTTCAATGAAGTTTGTGTCGGCATTATTCCGTGAATAGATTCTTACATGGCATGTTGAACTACACGTAAGTCATAAGAATCAGATTGGAACTGAACATGCTTGGCACTAACAGCTAAGGGCATCATAAAACTCCTTCCTGGGTAACCAACCTCGTCCCCAGGGTTGCTGGGGAACACCCGAGGTAACGCCAGACAATTTTATTCCGCACCTCCGGGAAGCCCTCGACAGGAACGAGTTAATATAAAGGAAAATGCAGCGAAAAATAAGTTCGGGAGAGACTCTCTTATTTACAAGTACTTTTGAACTTAAAAAGATTGACGTTTGCAGCTCTTGCATCTTTAGATATTGAGATTTGCGTGGTATGCAAATAACATCACTTAGACGTCACACTGTATGATAAATGACTTGTTGGAAAATCCTGTCTATTCTTGCAATAATTCAAGTAAGTCACTTGAAACTTTTCATGAATAACGTCCTGCGATATACAGAAGCACGTGCACAGTTAAAAGGGGTTCTGTTAAATAATCTCAAATTGATATTCAAGATTCCAACAAGTCATTATACAGTGTGACATCTATTTACATCTCAATATCTCAAGAACGAAGTGAGATAAGGACGAACTGTAAAGTGTAAAGTGTAAACGTCATAAATTATAACTTCAAAAGTTCTTTCAAATAAAAGAGTCTCTCCCAAACTTGTTTTTCGCTGAATAAGCCCTTTAAAGAGGCAGAAGACCGCAGAACATGTAGGCGTAATTAAAAGTCGAGGATCGGATCCGGTTTCTGAAATAAAACGTTTTTTCTTTGACTTTAATCATAAAGTAGGATATTATCTTTAGAACCTAAACTCCATCAAAAGCCCTAACCAGCAACGAGTTTACCACCTAGCTTATACGTTAACGCCAGTAACTTGACGGCCAAGAAATTTGCCTCCTCAACAGACTGCAAAGGGAAGGTGTTATTTTCAGGAAACATAAATGACGTAGGTCCTTTTAGGAACGAGATTCCATTTGATATTGTGACGTCAAACTATACGCCTCACTCAAGAGCCCCGTTTACACTAGAGCAAAAGTATCCGGATTCACATTGTTTTTCATCCTCATCAGAAAATACTGAAAAACAATGTGAATCCGGATATTTTTGCTCTGCACTCAATAAGTGCAACTCGACACTCAAGATCAATGAGCCTCCACTCCCTCACTGAGACGGCCACGTTTATACGATGCCGGTACAATTTGAAAACAGAACAAAAGCATGCCGGTGTGTAAATACAGGCCAAAAAGTCTTGCGTTTACACGGTGCCCGTATAATATAATGACGGATTAGCATGTGACTATTCTCTTCCAATGACAATTGAGAAGAATTTGTGAATACTGCTGACCCCAATACTGTGGTCGTATATATCGTGATTACCGTCATCAAACTGTTACGCGTTTACACGACACCGGTTAGTGTTCCGTTTTCATTTCATGCCGTCAAGGAACCCGTCTTCATTTTGTGCCGTTTTCATGTCATTTTTGTGCCGGTATCGTGTAAACGCAAGGCCTAAACGGCATGATTTTCTTCCGTTTTCAAATTGTACCGGAATCGTGTAAACGGTGTCTGAACATGAGACTACACGTACTCTCTAACCATTCAATTGAATGTGAGTGAGCTTTTAGAATACACGCAATAGATTCGGATTCATTCTAATTAGGGTTAGACGGGGTTGGTACTTGGATGGGCGACCGCTTGGGAATGACTTCGTTGTCGAGCTTGGAACTTATGTGAGTAGAGTTGTAGTTGACCTCTCCTATGTTCAAGGGGTTTTCGCTGGGTTCTCCGGTTTTCCTACCTCCGTAAAATCAACACATACATCTTTATTGTGTCGTATGACAGCCGCCGTTGATCTGCGTGCATATCTTTTAACCTTTATCTGTTGTGTTGTGTTGTGTTGTGTTGTGTTGTGCTGTGCTGTGCTGTGCTGTGCTGTGCTGTGCTGTGCTGTGCTGTGCTGTGCTGTGCTGTGCTGTGCTGTGCTGTGCTGTGCTGTGCTGTGCTGTGCTGTGCTGTGCTGTGCTGTGCTGTGCGAGGGGCAAATCACTCCAAAAACCTCGTCCAGCGGAATTTAGAAAATCCTTAAAAATCAAAAAATCCGCAAAAAGTCCTGAAAATCCATAAAAATCCTTTCAAAATCTATTGAAATTCACAACATCTTACTGAATTGATCAAAATCCAAAAAAAATCAGAAGGAAATCTGCACTTTCTTCTACAAATTCGTTATGTACTTCATGTAATTTCATCCTGAAGTATTTTATATACATGACAACGAGGTTGCTTGGTCTTGACCATGTGGAAATATGGATTCTCGCGTTTTCGCGCCATTCTATATCCACCATCTCTGGGCCTTCCTTCGCGGCCCTCCTAGCTCTTTTTATTATATGCGGGCACGTCGTTCCAGGACCTGCTAGCGGGTTAGAAACGTGCCTTCCCGGCCATGCTTGGAACCTGACAATAACATGGCTCCTTGTTCTTTTTTTCAAAACTCGGATGTTTTTTTCAGAACAGGGACTCGGTCGAGATAGCGGACTTAGGCATTTATCTCGTCCGTGGCATTTCTCCTTTTCCGCACCCGGGTTATGCAATTGCTCCCCAAAATTTTCCCCCTTTGATACGGAAACCCTCACAAATCTTTACGAATCACTCAACAAACTCATATCATAGGAGCTCGCCTCATCGCCACCGGTGCTAAATTCTACTAGACATCAGCGTCGATCTATGTACTCCAATCTCAAGAAAACACAAGTCAGAGCATCCCCAGTTCTGGACTCCTTACTACAACAGAAACAGAATTCACCTCTTCAGCAGAGATTTACTTTACAAATTAAAAATAAATTATAACACTAACCCCCCACCCCCCACCCCAATACTTAAAACCACTTCATAAAATCAAACCCTAACCCATGACATTAATCACAATCACCAGCAGAAGTCAGTGGATTCCCATATTTGGACTCCCTACCGCAACAAAAACATATTTGATTTCTCCAGAAGGATTTATTTTATAAATTAAAATAAATTATAATTAAAATAAAAAATAAAAATAAATTATACTACCCCCCCCCCCCCCCTCCCCCATAAAGTTTAGAACTTAAAATCCACTTCATAAAACCTTAACCTCCATAATCTCAATCCCTAACACCTTAAAGCTCAAACTATTAACCATTTTCCTGGTAAGTCACAGCCAGGATCCAAATACCTGAACCTTAGGATTTACTTTTACTTTACATTTTACAAAACACAAGTCATATATAATTTACAAAATACAATTTATCACAATGGAGCATTTTCAGCTATTATATTTTGCCCAGAATCTTGTTAAAAACACCTTGACAGAGTTGTTTACTCGGCCGTGGCCAAATGCATATGAACTGCAGTTGCTTAAATTTACTAATAACCGTCATGCTTTGCGGTCGCAGTGCAACCACCTGGATGAAATGTAAATATAATTAATCAAGTAGGCGTAGAATATTAATTTTGAGTTAAAGGCGACAGGCTGCAAAGTTATTTAAATTTTGGATTGGGGTATTACCAACTTTTATTATCGGGATTTTGCATGTTTTTTTTACTGTTGACTGTTGTTATCCTAAATATGTAATGGCCCAATTTCTAGTTCTCCCATTCGCCTCCTGGGCTTATATTCATTCCCAGTTTCACTTATAGTCCGACCAGAACATGAAAAATAATGGGAAAATATCGTTAACAATTTTCACAAAAAGTCCGAAAAAGTCCGCAAAAAAATCACAAAGTCCGAAAGTCCAACGAGAAAATACCCGGACTTTTGAAAGTCCGAAAGTCTTGTACACTTTTTAGCGAGTGATTTGCCCCTCGGTGCTGTGCTGTGCTGTGCTGTGCTGTGCTGTGCTGTGCTGTGCTGTGCTGTGCTGTGCTGTGCTGTGCGGTGCGGTGCGGTGCGGTGCTGTGCTGTGCTGTGCTGTGCTGTGCTGTGCTGTGCTGTGCTGTGCTGTGCTGTGCGGTGCTGTGCTGTGCTGTGCTGTGCTGTGCTGTGCGGTGCTGTGCTGTGCTGTGCTGTGCTGTGCTGTGCTGTGCTGTGCTGTGCTGTGCTGTGCTGTGCTGTGCTGTGCTGTGCTGTGCTGTGCTGTGCTGTGCTGTGCTGTGCTGTGCTGTGCTGTGCTGTGCTGTGCTGTGCTGTGCTGTGCTGTGCTGTGCTGTGCTGTGCTGTGCTGTGCTGTGCTGTGCTGTGCATGCTGTGCTGTGCTATGCTGTGCTGTGTTGTGTTGTGCTGTGTTGTGTTATGTTATGTCATGGTTAATTTATTAGCTGTACATTGATAACAAAGCAATTATAAAATTTTTGAAATTTTAAAATTCTATATCAAGCGGAGTTAGTTAGTTAGATCACGTCCACGCGTATGCGTTTTCGTAGCGTTTTTATATTGTTCTCGGTCCTCAGGGGAGCAGAAAACAATGATCTCATTACCTGAAACAATATGAAAACGCTAGGAAAACGTATACGTGGCCAAACGCTTTCAACATTTCCTTCAACATCATTCAACATTGTTGAACGCATGTTGAACGAAAATTTGAACATGTTCAAATTTCGTTCAACATCATCAGTTCAACAACGTTCAGCATCAACAGGGGTGGCTAAACGCTTTCATTGAATCACGGCCGTTGCATTCAGCAATGTTGAACGATGTTGAATGAAATGTTGAAAGCGTTTGGCCAGGCCTTAAGGCCACACTCCATACAACTGATTTTACAATTTGCTTTTCCAACCTTCTGTCTATACTCTGAGTCAACCTCGTACCCAGGGTATTATCTCCTTGACTCTGAGTCAGGGACGCCGGAAACAATAAAAGGGCGGGGGTGGCAAGCATTGCCAAAGGGCAATCCAATCTTTAGTTGAATGCTTTAACATAGGTTTTAGACAATATTTGACCTTCACGTATGTTTAAATATGCAATAAAAACACGTCATTGAAGTATTTAAAAAGTTTTTTATTGAAATTAAAAGGGCACTTCAGTCCTCCCTTGCCCTTCCAGAGCCATAGATAGCAGGGGGGAGGGGGGGGAGGGGGCAGCAGGGGGCAACTGCCCCCCCCCCCCCAGAGAAAACCCAAAATATGATTTTTATCACAGAATAAAAAGCTTAAGTAGTCGTTTAAATATCATAATTCTGACAATGAGTTTTCGCGTTGCGTTCGCGCTTTATCCCGTTAGAGTAACTACTATTTTATAGTCATTTGCTACTCATTTTTCACCAAAATGTTCGTTCCGAAGTTCGCAAGTTCGTTGGGAAGTTCAAAGCTCGTTTTAAACTACGCATTTGATTGCCTTCTTGGTTCCTAGTAGCCGGCAATCAATTGCGTAATTCAAAACGAACTTTGAACTTCCCAACGAACTTCGTTACGAACTTCTGAGCATATTTAGGTGAAAAGTAACATGTGTCTTTGTAAATATGTAATACTGTAGTTTTAGACAAAATATTTTGTAAAAATGAAAGAATGTGTCTTAAAAATATATTTTAAAATGTTCAAAATTTTGCTCAAATATGATGTCGGATCGCGGAAAATGCAATTTCAGAGACTCAAATTTCAAAAAGTTTCCGGGGGAGCATACCTCCGGATCCCCCTCGAAATTGGGTAGTCTTACTGCTCCCCTGACTAAAAATTCCTGCCTACGGCCCTGATGCCCCCCAGTTCCGGTGTCCCTGCTCTGAGTTAACAGTTCTCTTTACTGACGTTCAAGTTGAACACTTTTAGGATGCCTCAAGCAGAAAACAAACGATCAAACTGTAATTTAGGGATTTTTGTTCCGGAATATGAACTTGAGACTCGTTCTTTAGCGAGGAAACTAAACAAGGATGTTTTGTAAAGTTGACTCAGTGAACGTGAACTATATTTCTCAAATCATTAATAATTCATGAGATAATCAGCCAATTACAATAGTTCATTCAATCAACTGATTGAAGTTGGATACTGTGTATAAAAAAAAATAGGCACGCTCAGCGTGCAAGTATTTACTGCGCTATGGTACAAGTTGTAACAACATTCTCAATTTAGTAGTTCAGCATCGCGTAAATAAAACCACGCGCCTCGACTTTCTCGCTCAAAGGACAAGCTTTCCATAGACGAAAAGACAGAGCGAGTGCTTTCTGAAATCTGAATACCCTTTTAACTACTGTTTCAAGTGTACAGTTGACATGTTAGATCCTCGGCCAAGATGTTTAAGTTACGGTAAGTTTAAGTTATGGTAAGTTTAAGTTACGGTAAGTTGCGGTAATTACGTTAAGTTACGTTAAGTTACGGTAAGTTACGTTAAATTGCGGTAAATTACGGTAAGTTACGGTAAGTTACGGTAAGTTACGGTAAGTTTCGGTAAATTACGGTAAGTTACAGTAACTTACGGTAAGCTACGGTAAGTTCCAGTAAGTTACGGTAAGTTACGGTAAGTTACGCTAAGGTACGTAGGGTACGATAAGGTACGCTAAGTTACGTTAAATTACGCTAAAGTGACTAAACACTAGCTACTAAACACGGAATGGCACAACAAACAATATAGACACAACACGTCGTCTGATTGTATTTCTGATCGCCATTCAGTGTTCAACTCAGCGCGAACACATTCACAACACACTATATTAAAGCCGGTGCGTAAATACAGTGCGTAATTACGGTGCGTAAATACGGTGCGTAATTACGGTGCATAATTACGGTGCGTAATTACGGTGCGTAAATACGGTGCGTAATTACGGTGCGTAATTGCGGTGCGTAATTACGGTGCGTAATTACGGTGCGTAATTACGGTGCGTAATTACGGTGCGTAATTACGGTGCGTAATTACGGTGCGTAATTACGGTGCGTAATTACGGTGCGTAAATACGGTGCGTAATTACTGTCCGTAAATACGCTGCGTAAATACGCTGCGTAAATACGCTGCGTAATTACGGTGCGCAAATACGGTGTGTAATTATGGTGCGTAAATACGGTGCGTAATTACGGTGCGTAATTACGGTGCATAATTACGGTGCGTAATTACGGTGCGTAAATACGGTGCGTAAATACGGTGCGTAAATACGGTGCGTAAATACGGTGCGTAAAAACGGTGCGTAATTACGGTGCGTAATTACGGTGCGTAAATACGGTGCGTAATTACTGTCCGTAAATACGCTGCGTAGATACGCTGCGTAAATACGCTGCGTAAATACGCTGCGTAAATACGCTGCGTAAATACACTGCGTAAATACGCTGCGTAAATATGCCGCTGCATAAATACGCTGCTGCGTAAATACGCTGCGTAAATACGCTGCGTAAATACGCTGCGTAAATACGGTGCGTAATTACGGTGCGTAATTACGGTGCGTAATTACGGTGCGTAAATACGGTGCATAATTACTGTCCGTAAATACGCTGCGTAAATACGCTGCGTAAATACGCTGCGTAAATACGCTGCGTAAATACGCTGCGTAAATACGCTGCGTAAATACGCTGCGTAAATACGCTGCGTAAATACGCTGCGTAAATACGCTGCGTAAATACGCTGCGTAATTACGGTGCGTAATTACGGTGCGTAATTACGGTGCGTAATTACGGTGCGTAAATATGGTGCATAATTACTGTCCTTAAATACGCTGCGTAAATACGGTGCGTAAATACGGTGCGTAAATACGGTGCGTAAATACGGTGCGTAAATACGGTGCGTAATTACGGTGCGTAATTACGGTGCGTAATTACGGTGCGTAAATACGCTGCGTAAATACGCTGCGTAAATACGCTGCGTAAATACGCTGCGTAAATACGGTGCGTAAATACGGTGCGTAATTACGGTGCGTAATTACGGTGCGTAAATACGGTGCGTAATTACTGTCCGTAAATACGCTGCGTAAATACGATGCGTAAATACGCTGCTGCGTAAATACGCTGCTGCGTAAATACGCTGCTGCGTAAATACGCTGCTGCGTAAATACGCTGCTGCGTAAATACGCTGCTGCGTAAATACGCTGCTGCGTAAATACGCTGCTGCGTAAATACGCTGCTGCGTAAATACGCTGCTGCGTAAATACGCTGCTGCGTAAATACGCTGCGTAATTACGGTGCGTAATTACGGTGCGTAATTACGGTGCGTAAATACGCTGCTGCGTAAATACGCTGCGTAAATACGCTGCGTAATTACGGTGCGTAATTACGGTGCGTAATTACGGTGCGTAAATACGGTGCACAATTACTGTCCGTAAATACGCTGCGTAAATACGCTGCGTAAATACGGTGCGTAATTACGGTGCGTAATTACGGTGCGTAAGTACGGTGCGTAATTACGGTGCGTAATTACGGTGCGTAAATACGGTGCGTAAATACGGTGCGTAAATACGGTGCGTAAATACGGTGCGTAAATACGGTGCGTAAATACGGTGCGTAATTACGGTGCGTAATTACGGTGCGTAATTACGGTGCGTAATTACGGTGCGTAAATACGCTGCGTAAATACGGTGCGTAAATACGCTGCGTAAATACGGTGCGTAAATACGGTGCGTAATTACGGTGCGTTATTACGGTGCGTAAATACAGTGCGTAAATACGGTGCGTAAATTCGGTGCGTAAATTCGGTGCGTAATTACTGTCCGTAGATACGCTGCGTATATACGGTGCGTAATTACAGTGCGTTATTACGGTGCGTAAATACAGTGCGTAAATACGGTGCGTAAATACGGTGCGTAATTACGGTGCGTAATTACGGTGCGTAATTACGGTGCGTAAATTCGGTACGTAAATTCGGTGCGTAATTACGGTGCTTAATTACGGTGCGTAATTTCGGTGCGTAATTACGGTGCGTAAATATGGTGCGTAATTACGGTGCGTAAATATGGTGCGTAATTACGGTGCGTTATTACGGTGCGTAATTACGGTGCGTAATTACGGTGCGTAATTATGGTGCGCAATTAGGGTGCGTAATCACGGTACGTAATTACGGTGCGTAAATACGGTGCGTTATTACGGTGCGTAATAACGGCGCGTTACGTTACGTTACGTTACGTTACGTTACGTTACGTTACGTTACGTTACGTTACGTTTGGCCAAATTATAAATTGCTTCGTCTGAATATGAAATCGTCCACGCAACAACCCGATTAATTTGCTTTCAAAAACTTTTATCATCATTCCAACAACGTTTAAAATTTGTGAAAACTTCCCCTTGCTGAATATCCCGCTCCTTGACTATCTCGCTCCATGCTGTCAACAATGACTTATGAAATACTTGGTGTACAGTAATTACTTTGGCTTCGGTGGTTTGTCGTGGTCAGTGATCGTGAGTCAATCGTTTTATTCTGTGTTTTGATTGGCTCCGAAGGCATTCTTTTGTTAACTTACGTTGCGCGACAGCAATTATTTGAGCTCAGTGGACAGCAATGTATCTACTCGTGCATGCGCAGTAGATACAAAAATGCATCGCAAACAAGCCTAAGGCATACATCACAAACATTCATTCTACAAACTACAGTAATGTCTTCCCTTTCTTAACAAAGAAGTGTCTGCGTAAAACATGTTTCCAGATAAAACATCTTAATAATTATTCTTAATCAGAACTGTTATTTTATGAAATACCTGTTATTTTGTGTAAATACCCTCTGACCTCTGTCTGTGCTTGATAGGCTTGTGTTTAAGATAGGCTTGTGAGCTATAAACTCTGGTCGCCTTCTCAGCTACAGACAGTCACGGTACGTGTGTTGGTAACGATAAAATTAAGGTATTTGTCGCTCCTTTTCTGGTCGAAAACTTCGAATTTCTTGACTGAATGCCCAAAACATCCTCAACCATTTGAAAGACGACAAAGTCAAGTATACGCGGCTTCAACCATGTATCTTCTTGAGAAACAACTCGGTCCATCAGACCAAGATAATATTAATTTTTCTCATTTTTAAAATACTTCCCCTTAAGCTAGAAACTTGAAAGTTCTACCGCAAATAGCATTTTACAGTATCTTCTGTTTGATATACATTTCAAAGTTGTATGTTAAATATTTTAAAAACGGTATTCGAAATTCTACAACAGTTGTGAGAAATCCATAACAAAAACACTCGCGGTTCGCGCTCGTGTTTTCATACATTGCTTTCTCGTGTTTGGATATATCCCGGTGAAACACTCGCTCTCGTTGTTCATATATTATTCTAACATTTATAACGTTCTATTAAATTACTCCAATCGAATATCCGGTTGGTCCGGTTTCAACCGCTTTCCGGAACACCGAAAACACTACTGTTCCGTCGCATTTAATTCGTCGCATTTAATGCGACAGAAGTGACACAGTTCGGTTTAGACGTCGAATTTAATGTGTCGTATTCCAAATGGCTCTAAACTATGGCGCGTAATCAGTGTCAAAATTAACATATATTAGTGTTACAATTATGGTGTCATCATATATTATGATGGCATAGTATAACAATTATGGTGTCATCATCACATGCGAAACATAATTTATGGTGTAGGGAAAAAATTATGATAGCTTCACAAAATCATGATGATATGAAAGTTATGTTTTACAATATTATGATGATGCAATATAATAAATAGTAATGATACAAAATTATGATGAACGGAAAATTTTGATGAAGCCAAAAATTTATGATGTGCTAGGCCATGATGCAATGCGACGCGCAACCTGACCATTCTTTCGCAACAAGATGGCTGCTCGTGGAAACAACGAAAACAACAATATTTCAGTTATTATCATTTTTATCATTGCATCATGGTCTAGCACATCATAAATTTTTGCTTTCATCAAAATTTACCGTTCATCATAATTTTGTATCATTACTATTTATTATATTGCATCATCATAATATTGTAAAACATAACTTTCATATCATCATGATTTTGTGAAGCTATCATAATTTTTTTCCTACACCATAAATTATGCTTCGCATGTGATGATGACACCATAATTGTAATACTATGCCATCATAATATATGATGACACCATAATTGTAACACTATGCCATCATAATGTATGTGATGACACCATAATTGTAATACTATGCCATCATAATATATATGTTAATTTTGACACTGATTACGCGCCATACTAAACGTTGGTGTTTCGAGTTTCGAATTACCGCGCGTTGCAATTTGCATGGCACCCAGCTGTTAAGAGAAACGCCATGTTTTTATCTTCAAGTGAGTATATCAAAAAGCTAGAACGCAAAGAAGACCTTCAGAGGCTGTCTGTGTTTCAACATTGTGTCGTTGGTTGCCCGTTTCTCGTTAGTGAATGTATAAGCTTTCGCTTAAAGCTCTCTCATTCTTAAAACTCGATTAATGTGTTGCTTTCGGCTATTTCGACAGTTTTCTTCGGCCGAAAACTCCAATACATTTTTATTGCCACCCAAAAACATTCTGGACGATGCAAACAAGTACGACATGTTGAAAATGATCTTCGTGGGGCCCACGAGCTGTAAAATTGTTGGGTATCGAGGGATATTGTAGGATAGAAAAAGTGATTATACAAATTTATGCATTTTATTCGACTGCATTTTATGCGACGTCTAAATCAACGTCGCATTTCCGTCGAATTATGCGACACAGCTCGTCGCATAATTCGACAGCGTCGAATTAAATGCGACGCGTCGAATAAAATCAGTTTAGACGTTGCATTTCCGTCGGATAAAATTGGTCGCATTAAATGCGACGAATTAAATGCGACGGAACTTCGACGTCTAAACGAAGCCTAAGTTTTTGGTTTATTGTATTTAAAGTACTTTTAGGCTTGGTTTAGACGTCGAAGTTCCGTCGCATTTAATTCGTCGCATTTAATGCGACCAATTTTATCCGACGGAAATGCAACGTCTAAACTGATTTTATTCGACACGTCGCATTTAATTCGACGCTGTCGAATTATGCGACGAGCTGTGTCGCATAATTCGACGGAAATGCGACGTCGATTTAGACGTCGCATAAAATGCAGTCGAATAAAATGCATAAATTAGTATAATCACTTTTTCTATCCTACAATATCCCTCGATACCCAACAATTTTACAGTTCGTGGGCCCCACGAAGATCATTTTCAACATGTCGTACTTGTTTGTATCGTCCAGAATGTTTTGTGACGGACGAAAACAATTAGTATGAAGTTGGGTGGCAATAAAAATGTATTGGAGTTTTCAGCCGAAGAAAACTGTCGAAATAGCCGAAAGCAACACATTAATCGAGTTTTAAGAATGAGAGAGCTTTAAACGAAAGCTTATACATTCACTAACGACAAACGGGCGACCAACGACACAATGTTGAAACACAGACAGCCTCTGAAGGTCTTCTTTGTGTTTTAGGTTTTTGATATACTCACTTGAAGATAAAAACACGGCGTTTCTCTTAACAGCTGCGTGCCACGCAAATTGTACCGCGCGGTAATTCGAAACTCGAAACACCAACGTTTAGAGCCATTTGGCGTTAAATTTCAACCGTAACATTAAATGCGACACATTAAATTCGACGTTTAAACCGAACTGTGTCACTTCTGTCGCATAATCGTCGCATTAAATTCGACGAATTAAATGCGACGGAACTTCGACGTCTAAACCAGGCCTTAGTGTTAAGCCTGCCGCACACGAGAGCTACTAGCTGAGCCGAAAACCTCGCGAGGCCGTCAGCTCAGCCTCAGTGTTTCGCCGCAAACGTTGAGAAAAGTACTGAGCTCAAACCAGCAAAAATGGCGCCAGTTATGAATCTCCATCAGATGGCTCTTCTTTTCATTTTGTTAATGCGACGTCGACGGCGTCGTATGAGAGCGGAGTAATTGGATTCAGAGTCAATTCGGGAGCTTTGCGCCGAGGACCCAGAGATGTTCAGACAGTATCACCGATTAGACATCGAATCTTTTAAGAAAATCTTAAGGATGGTAGGCCCAGCCATTCAGAAACAAGAAACTATTATAATTATGCGTGTAAGCATGCATCAGCCCTGTGAGAGACTTGCGGTGACTTTACGATTTCTTGCTACAGGTGCGTAATTTACTGATATATGATTGAGTGGAGTGAAAATATGGGAGTGTGTGTGTGTGTGCGTGTGTGTGTGTGTGTGTGTGTGTGTGTGTGTGTGTGTGTGTGTGTGTGTGTGTGTGTGTGTGTGTGTGTGTGCGTGCGGGGAGGTGTCATAATTTTCTCAACAATTTTTTCAAATAAATCTCTTACAAAAGACACGTTTTAAAAATATGAGAGATTTGAATTGTATTTTGGGTACATGGATGATGTAGATTATCTGCCATTTCCTGCATTGCCTGTTGCCGTAGATCTCTAGTCTTGAATTCGGGTGACCGGACATCATACAAACACGGATAATTTGGCCACATCTCCACTGATCAATTTATCCTCTAAAAGGACGTCGTTTACAAGTTCATTTGCATTCGCCATCATGGTCTCCATTTTCATCAGCTCTCACGTGAACAAACTATGGGTTTTCATTGGCCAGTTGATTTCAGCAGCTCAGCACGTAGCTCGCAACATCCGCAGACGTTGAGATTTTTTCCTTGCGAGGTGAAAAATATCAAACACGATAGATATTTTCCTCACGGCCTCGCGAGGCTAAATCCTCACGAAAATCATCCGCACACAAGAGAAACTTGCTGAGCTGACCGCCTCGCGAGGTGGTTGGCTCAGCTAGTAGCTCTCGTGTGCGGCAGGCTTTATACATCTTAAGACCAAACCGGGACCAGTTGCGAAAAATGCCGACTACACAGGCCTTCCGGCAGGAATTGAACCCTACATGAGTTATTCGGTCTTGCATGTAGACTATGTTATGAATAAAATTTTTAATTTTAATTTTTAATTCCTAACGTTCTGTCCAACACATGTGATGTGAATTGCATTATGATTTTCATGAACACAAAAAATGATTTTAAAGGGGAAATTGAAATATTAATTGAAGTCACTTCTTATCGCCGTGTATACAATGATGAAATAGACTTAAAATTACGGTTTGTCGCTGTATATAATATTAATTATTTTTTGCTAATTGCTCTCAAAAATATATATATATATATATATATATATATATATATATATATATATATATATATAACGAATATATAATATAACGAATAGCAAAAACCTAATCTGTCAGTTGCCTAAGATCGCGAAAGCGTGAAACTCGGAGTAGCGACACAGCATTAAATCATGATTATATTATATATATATATATATATATATATATATATATATATATATATATATATATATATATATATATATATATCAAAAATATTAAAATATTAACGATTTCAGTAATTTATCGGCTAGAGATAAAACGCGCAGGCAGATGGCAGAGTCAAAATTAAAGTTATCAGATATGCTTGACATTATTTTTTGTAGGACAATAGTATATGACAATAGTATTTGACAAGTTTTTGACAATAGTATTAAGCCCGTTTTCCAGTCATCGTTGAAACAGGCTCGCAGAGAGCTGCGAGTACTTGCACAGTCTAATAATTCTTTTTAATTAGATGCAAGTACTTGCTGCGAGCTGCGAGCCAGTTCATGCGATGACTGGAAATCTGCCTTTAGGCTTGAATTTATTAACTTGTCACCTGGCCTGAAGCCTTGTTATGCTAATATTTTTTCATGCAACTTCTTTTGCCGTAACACCTAGTTGCTGGACGTGTCAGGGGCGGACTGGCAGCAGAAAAGTTACCGGGAAACTATATGAAAGAGGTATAATATTGGGCATTTCACTCGATTACATAGCATGTTCTAGGGATTTATGGTGAAGGAAAATTCGAGTGTAGAATATACACATTATAAGACCAAACCGGGACCAGTTGCGGAAAATGCAACTATACAGGCCTTCCGGCAGGAATTGAACCCACGACCTTGCGATTCTAATGCAATGCTCTGACCACTGAGCCACGGAGGCCGTTGCCGAGAGCTTGATCGCGAGTTCTGTATATATTAAGGTGGTAATGCCAGGAGAGAATTGGGTTTATTAGAAGTAATATTGGGCATTTCACTCGATTACATAGCATGTTCTAGGGATTTACAGTGAAGGAAAATTCGAGTGTACTACACATTATAAGACCCAACCTGCCTGGTTGAGTGCAAAGCTTGAATGCTCTAATGGTCCCGGCTGGGATGTGTCTCTGTGCGCCCGGGGCGTCCCATCCTCTAGGAAATTTTTGAGCCTCTGAAATCGTATTTCCTCGATTTTGAGAGCGGCATTAATAATTTTAAGCACAATTTTATGTATGCCCATATTTGTTTTTGTGACTGCAATATTTAATAGACAATAATATATCATATACTATGTATGAATATATTTAAGTCACAAGTGGATTACTGTTCCACGATTCAACTATATACTCTTAGTCTTACAGTTACAACATTTATTATATACCAGAAAAATTACACGAGGTTACATCTTATGAAGAGTGAATAACAAAGAAAAGATAACACAATTACATGCAGAGTCAGTAGTTTAGAAAATACAAATTCTATATCATTGTGTTTGAAGATTACGACTAGTAACCTAGCAATGTAACTAGTAACAACTGTATTTCATAATATTTACGTTATGAGTTATATTTTGTTAATTGTCGTTGTGGGGAGCCTGAAACGGAAAACAAGGGGGCGCACAGGGAAAGTTCCTGGTATCCCGGTGGGCCTGTCCGCCTCTGGGACGTGTTGCAGAGCATTGCAAGCCAAGGTGTACACTGTAACATGCTTTGTGTGTAATGGCCAAATTAAAATCACTTGTTAGTGTTCTGAAACCATTACAGTTGCAGCTTGTTTTTATGCGTAAATTCTAATATAATCTAACTTGTGTTGTATATTAATTATTTATAATAAAGACATATACGTATATATATTATCTATAATTGATCGCGAAAAAAATAATTTAGCTAAAAAGACAACAGCGAACGAACTATTGATGAGGACCCTGATAATTCAAAAAATTGAGTGAACTTAAGGCCTGTTTTAGACGGCGTGCTTTTCATGTGCTGAACCTAATAGGAGAGATTAGGTACATGATAAGCACGGCGTCTAAATCAAATAGGTACGGCAGTTTTTATTTGGTTCGACCTTTTGATTAAGTTCGACTGAATTGGTCGTACTTAATGCATTTGTTGCGACGTTGGTTTAGATCGATTCAGACGGCGAACTTCTCATGCACCATATCTAATGCATATATTATTAAAATATATTTTCCATATTAGGTTCCCAGGAACACGAAACGGTATTTGGTGCGACCCATTTGATTCGTCGTATAAACTGACTGCCGTGCTAAATAGATTTGAGTCGTCACAAATTACTATTAGATTCGGCACATGAAAAGCACGCCGTCTAAAACAGGCCTTATTAAACTCAAGAATACAATCAAAAGGTAACTATACTTGATCTTTTTTGTGTAGTTTGAATTGATCAGATTTTATTATATGTGACATTATATGTTCATTATGTTGTCGAAGCAAGCATGTTACCTGCGTACAAAGATCAGTACGTGCGCTTAAATTCGTGAAATCGTGCTTCTTTCGGCAACATAGTATACCACAATTGCATGAGTATTATTATTAATTTGTTCTGGGTTTTTTCAGACCGCCCCATAGGCATATTTATACATTAGTCGATAACTGACTTCAATACAAATATTTATTGGTTTTACCACGGACGTTTTACTGGCATTGTATCGTAACTTTGTTATTCGCAAGAATCTTTTTTCTCTCCCCCAGCCAAGTCATGATCGCATTCCTTCAATTTTTAACATGTCGTTCACAAATGCTTATAATTTAGCTCTTTCAGCCTGGTAGCTTTTCCGACTGTCAAATCTTATGGGCCTTATGTATTTTACTCCGGCCTATCGTCAGACAAATTTATTCCTTCATTCACCGAACGGGCCGCGATGGGAAAGCAAGCTGGTTAGCTATATATGGTAACGCTCAAAACTCCGCCAGCCCCAGACACGAGAATTTGAGCTATATCAATTATGAAATCAATCTTTAGTTTTGGTCTATCGGTTAAGCTTGTTCATCGGTTGCTTCATGTTTGTTTCTCGGCATTCACTAGTCGAAGATTTTCGTACAAGGGAAGTTAATTAATTGCGTTTTGTGGAGCGGCTCAAGAAACGTCAGGTCCTGCACTAGTCTTATTTTTAAACAGAGTAAGAGTGACTCATATACGAAACGGTATATTGAACTGGGCTATATAGGCTATATACTAAACCCGGTCGAATATACCGAAAAACGGTATAATATTAAGTATAGGTTATAGTTACCGAACCCGAGGTAACTATATACACTTGTTGACTGGCGCCGAGGGAAACATCGAGTTTTACGGACCCGAAGGCTTCAATGGCGCCCGAGGGCTTTAGCCCGAGGGTGACATTGAAGTCTGAGGGACCGTAAAACTCGATGTTTCTCGAGGCAAAAGTCAACAAGTGTTTTGTTATATACCAAAGACTTTTAAAATACAAAATACAAAACTGCCTTGAAACTTGCAAACGGCGAAAAGACTTACCAAAACACTTTGACTTTGTCTTCGTAATTTCAATTCAAGTCATTCAACTAAACAAATACACCAGACTCAACACTAAGAACAGCTTTAAAGTTCTCCAAGTGTTTTTCAGACCTTTGAAGATATGTATAGAAATTCTTTCTTTCAGAAAATGGACTATTTCGTACCAAACAAGCTCGAAACAAGCTCTTGTTTTCAAAATGCCCGAAGAGTCCAAAGTTCTTGATCTGATGCAATAATCGTGTATTCACGTGAACAACGCATGATTAAAGCGACGTCAGAGGGAAACATTGCACTGTTTCCCTCTTCATTGTTGACGTCAGAGGGAAACAGTGCAATGTTTCCCTCGGCAGAAAGAAACATTGAGTATGTTGAACAACACGTGACCATGATTTGACCAATAGGATTTCATTATTGGCAAACGAAAGTCTTTGGTATATAACAACGTCAGTTATTTACAGAGGCCAGAAGGGCCTTATTAATTTCCTACAACGCATAAATCAAGTTAATCCCCGGGCTAATATTAGCCCAGGGAATTAACTTGGTTGGCCACACTGATCTCAAATAATAGACTCATTATACTGGATAGAGCATCCGGTGCTCGCTGTGAAGTCGGAATACATTAGCGGCGGCCATTTCAACTGGGACCCACTTGGTTTTCATACAGCCACTTTTAAGTTCTCCCATAATGACAGATACATGTTACAAAAATTTAGCTCGTTTTCGTTAAAAACCCGATCATTTAAAGCGAAAACCAGAGGCGAAAACTATGATTCAGCAATATTGTGGGTCCCACCGGATATGGTGGCTGCGAGATTTTTAGCCTCACTTCCGACTTCAATTTTTGATAATGAGTCTACTATTTGAGATCAGTGGTTGGTCATTGGAGTAATTAATATTATACTGATAAACAACAGCGGTACATCAAGAGAACCACCAAACCCGGTCGAATATAGAGAGTTTTCATCCTGCGTTTCGGCGGCCATATTGGTGTACCAAAACAATGAAATGGCGGCCATATTGGTGTACGGTATGCGAATTAGCTCTTTCTTATTCAAATATTTCGTATTGTTTCACCACCCCAATGGGCCACCAATCACGTGAGTGAAAACGCTCTATACCGAAAAAACGGTATTAAAATATGAACTGATCTTTAAGTATAGGATAAAGCACGAGAACGCGGGAATTATGCGATATAAAGACCCGAGGACGCGCACCGTCCGAGGGCTTTATATCGCATAAATCCCGACGTTCGAGGGTTTTATCTGACTTAAATAATTATTGAGGAGGTTTTCCGACAAAGCTTTGTCCATTTTTTCTACCTTGGACAAAGATTTTCCTAGGTTTTTTTCTTCATTTCTTTTTTAATTAGTATTCAAGGGCTTTATGCGATATAAAGCCCTCGGAAGAACAAAGAAACCCGACTCAATAATTATTTATGGGCATTTACAATAGCGAGCCGAACTTACTTATCAAATTCTAAGTGTGCATGATGAATACTTTGTTTAAGAGTTGTAACAATCGTTAGATAAGATCATTTTAACTCAGAAAAAAACTAAATTTGAGCCGCTAGTGTCTAATAACTTTAATAAAACATTGATGTTTTATTAATCAATGTTTTAACAGTATTTACAAACACCTGATTAAACCAGTGGCGTAGCCAGGATCAAAATTTTGGGGGAGCAACGGAAAATTTGGGGGTGCAGAAAATTTTGGGGTGCAGGCAGCTGACGCTGGTCAAAAGGACCGAGGGCTCTTGGGAGCGTAATTCTGCGCAGTTTAACCAATGAAACTTCATGTGACAGTGTATCAGCATCACGATTATCATTAGTAACAGAAACAAACTTCAAATTTCAAAGAATCAAAAGTTCTTACTTGAATTTAGCGTCAGACATTCAGGAGACTGGGGGGCCAAATGTGTAGTTGGGAGGGGGGGGGGGGGGGGGGGGGGGGGCAGGCCCCCTAGGCCAACCTCGTCCCCAGGACATTTTGCCTCCACGTTGAGAGGTCGGCGAAAATGGCCCTGGCATCGGCTGGTCGATTCTATAATCGGATTGGCCGGTTTAAAAACTTGATTAATTCAGATGCAGTGTAATTTATTCATCAAAATATGAATTGCAATAAATCCACTCTGCGAAGTTCATCCAAAGAATTGTAACAATAGCTTTGGTTAAAGTCAAGAACAACATTAGATATATGTTTCTTCCCGACATTTAAAGGTATCCTGGATAATCGCGGGGAGTATCATGATGAATAATGCTAGCCAGTTACATTTATGATAAAGGTTCACATGAGTGATTCGGCAGAGCGTTAAATATTTCTTATTTCTTATTCATGTACAGGTATACGTATTATACAAAAACGAAACACAAAGACCGTATAAATTTTCTTGCCAAAACACCCCAAAATTCTGGGTGTCACGTGACCAGCCGATGTCAGGGCCATTTTCGCCGACCTCCCAACGTGGATGCAAAATGCCCTGGGGACGTGGTGGCCCCTAGCCCCCCCCCCCCCCCCTGGCTACGCCACTGGATTAAACATTCTTTTCTTTTGAATTTTCCTTATGAATTATTATTAATGAATTTGATAATTCAATTTAAAAGGATCAGTTATCTACTTATCCTTTCTAAAACTGAAATTAATCATTCATAATAGGCCTTATTCAGAAAAATGGCCGCCGAATTAAAATTCTTTTATATACATATAAATTAGCCCTTATGAACTCGTTTCATGTGTGAAATCAATCTCGTTCCCAGAGCCCACGTTCCCCACCCGGAAACGAGAGACTCTGGGATAATCCGTTTCACATCGATATTTCATTGGCTGATAAACATGATTACTCTTCTTCCGGATAACAAGAATCCTGTGACAGCCGATCCGCACGTTGTACCTAATAAACTACTAGACATTATATACACATTGTATCCAGTAAGTTACTGGAAATTGTTTAATAAAGAGGTTATTAATGAAACCCTTCCCCCCCCCCCCCCGAACCCCCTAACCCTAATCTCAAAAAATGTGAATTTCCCAGGGGTAACCCTAACTTGAAAAGTGTCGGGGGGCTTTTTTTTAGCCTCCTACTCCCCGACCAACCCCCAAATAGTGTTTGTAATTTATGGTCAACACTTCTTGGCAAAGATTGTGATGTGCAGTGAATTTTAATCCGTTAATTGGCGCATCTTACAATTAAACAATTTCCAGTAACTTACTGGATACAATGTGTATATAATGTCTAGTAGTTTATTAGGTACAACGTGCGGATCGGGTGCCTGTGATGGCGTGAACGGATTATCCCAGACCCTCTCGTTTCCCGCCCGCTGGGTAAGGGGAACGTGGGCTCTGGGAACGAGATTGGTGTGAAATTCAAAAGAACTTTTACTTTAAAACGAGATCATAAGGGCTAATTTATATGCACTTCAAAAACTCATTAATAATTCATGAGGAAAACACAAGAGAAAATCATGACCGTATCGTATCTTTATATGTGATAACGATTTCTCCTGATTTACATAAACTTTAGCTTTGATTTTCTCGGCTTAGACAAGGTTATTTTTCAAACTAACTCCGCCAATCAACTTACCAAGTGATTCGTTTTTGAAGCCGTATAATAAACTCGCAGTTCGTGTTTTATCAGATATAAAAAACACTCGGCTTCGCCTCGTGTCTTTATATCTGATAAAAACTCCTGCTCGTTTATTATACAGTACATAAAAGAATTCTAATTCGGCGGCCATTTTTCAATAAGGTCTATGCGCTGCTATATTTTCGATTGCTAATATCTTAAGCGAATAGCCAAATCTCCCATAGCGCAACAACTCGGTGTGATGCTTCGCGTATTTTTGAGTTGAAGATCACTAAACGACATTCACTAAAGGTGAAAGTAATACGAGCAACAAATTGCTGCAACGTTGTTGCGTTGCAAGTTGAATAGCGTTGTTACACGTATTACCACCCACCTTAAACATTGTCACGCATTTCGTTGCAAGTTGAATCAGCATGTTGCAGCAAGTAAAACTGGAGTCTACTTTTTTCAACCCAAATTTTTTCAACTTGCAACAAAAAATCATTGTTGCGTGTGAATGTTTAAGGTGGTGGTAATACGTGCAACAACGCTTTTTGTCCGTATTGCCTCACCTGTAACCACGTAAACAAAACAAAGTTATATTAATTTTGAAATTTTACGAAATTATATTTTAATTGAGTGAGATGCCAAATATAACTTTTAATATACTACAATAATAGATTGTTCAAATGATGATCCTTTCCTCCCCCTCCCCTCATCCCACTTCCTCCTGCTTCGGTAAACATAAAGCAAAACTGTCCGCCATTTTGTTCTTCCGCAGGTGAATAGTGCAGGATGTCCCGAGCTAGAGGAACCAATCAGATTGCGTGAAAAGCACTATTCACTTGCGAGGTATATGCTAATAATTAATAACGAATGAAGCGTCTGGCCACCATCAGCAACAGTGGTCAGTTGTTCACGTCTCTTATAGACTGTACTACAGTTCCTTTTAGGGGGGGGGGGGACGAGGAGAGCGGGAGGCGAGCGCGACCTGAGTCTGCGCCCGCACTTCGCCGCTCGCCTCACCGCTCTCATCGTCCCCTCCCTCCCCATCCCTAAATTAAGACTCATGATCAGTGACTCACGCAACGTAGGATCGTTTCTCTCAGCCTCCGCGCTCCGAAATTCACCGACTGGAAACTGACATGGCACTGCACATGCAATACAATTTATGTATTTAGATTAGGAGAAAAGGATAAAGGACTGGGTGGCTAATCATCCTTTCTTGCAGCCAGCGGCTGAATTGCGAAGATCAACGTGGCCGTGTCGAGGCATATCAAAGGCGCTCGAAGCAGCCGCCAACGACACAGTTCAGACCACGGATCACAGCTAAGATGTTAGGTGTTGGTTTTATGGAGAGAGGAAAACCGGAGAACCCGGCGAAAAATCCTCGAAGCACAGGAGAGTCAACTACAACTCAAGCTCTACCCACATGAGTCCAAGCCCGACAACGGGGTCATTCCCAAGCAGTCACCCATCCAAGTACTAACCCCGTCTAACCGGGTTTACACGGTAACACGCCACCCGTGCTCCCCTGTGTACGTGCAATTATACGTACACGGCCCAACATTGACTATAATATCTAGTATAATACTGGAACTGATGGCTGAATGTATATCATATATAGTTAATACTTACGGCTTCTTCCACTTCTAAATTTGAACTCTTAGGGGCGACGTCCATACTCATTTTGCTACGCGAAACGTCAAAATGACGTTTTCGTCACGACCCACCCACGCACCCAGTGCTGAAAACGTCAATTGTGTATATGAATATAATATTAAGTAAAAATACTTTTCTAGGGACAACACAAATGGCGACACCATCTCCAAACAAAACAAACCACACTACACCACACACACCCAGACAAAACTATACAGCGGTATTTGTTAGTACAGCGCAGGTTATTAAAAACCTTTTTCTCATCTCTTTTCTCTCTTCTCTTGCAAATTCATGCAAATTCAAACTGCCACGCAAACAGACCGTCTCTAAAAAACCCACGTCCCCACCTAGTCAAGACGTCAGTTTAACGAGTTTGCCGGCAAAATCACAGGGAGCCCATCTTGGCAATTCGTCATGCCAAAAAGTGCGTGGACACTGTGGCGGACTCGAAAGATGCGCGGGGAACTGTGGCACACTCGGTCGTGTTGTAAAGGAATTGAAAATAATATTTTCGGTTTGTAAATCCCCTTCCACAGTCCCCCGCGCGTCTTTCGAGTCCGCCAGTGCTCACGCGCTTTTTGGCATGACGAATTGCCACGTCGCGGGGTTAAGTTTAGAAATTAGAAGAGGGCGGCAAACATAAGTTCAGTACCTCAGTCTTTCTTTGTTCTACTTTTTAACTGACTATCTGAACCTGCAGGCGCCCATTGTTATTTTTCGTGTATATCGTGTACAGGTATATGTAAATACTTAATTATCCTTAAGATTTCAAACTGCTCTGGCGATATTGCGCTTTAAAGCAACGAAACGTTTAGCTAATTAAAATTTTATCTTTAAAGTTATGTCTTGTCTAAAATTTATTTGCTGGGCACTTATTTCCATTTTCAAATTACGTTTCCTGTCTGGTATATCTATTGAAACAATATATAGTTAACAAATAAATATAAAACTCCGTGCATATGTACTCTTATAAAGGTTCGTTTGACGTCATTTGAACACGAAAGAAGTTGAGTAGAGGCACGAGGCGATAGCCGAGTGCCTTTACACTTCATTCGTGTTCAAATGACGTCAAACGAACCTTTATAAGAGTACATATGCACAGGAGCGGTATGTTTTATTTGCTTTATAAAATAAGAAGAAGAAAAATCAAGCTAAAAGCTATTGGGATAATTTTGAAAGTTCGCTCACCCACGCCATTTTACGTCATTCATGATCTTCATACTCTTATAAATGCACGGAGCCCAGCCAATCAGAGCGTGCGTAGAGGACACCTTATTTTATAATTCTATATAACACTTAAACAATTCACAACAGCAGGTATAGGAGATTAACATATAAAATTACCATAGACCAATAACAATGTTATTTTGTCTTCTATTGTAAGCGGTTTTCTTTGACCTACACTACTTTGGCCTTGGGGAGATCGGAACGAATCTCAAATTAACAAGTTTGAGTAGCGTCGAGAGATTAGCCTATAAGCTTTTGACGGTAAAGTAGCTACTGTATATTTTATATGCGCATACGATGGCCAGTATAGCTGCGAGGTAACACAGTATAGAGTATATATAGGAGCCGTGTCAATGTAAATATGTAATAATATATTATGCCATGTAAACGTGGTGCTGTCGGTATCGATCCTGAATAAATACCATTATTTTAAATAAGGCTTTAGCCTGTGATCTGTCCTGACTAATATTTCCGGCGCACCTATAGTTTAGCTTCCCTTACGTCAGTCTAACACGCAATGCATGTTTCACTTTTAGGTGCTAATTATAAGTACAGTGGTTTTCCACGTAACGCCCAGTTGCACACGCATGAATTAAAAGAGCCACGAAGGCACGAATCCTATAGTCTGTGTGGTTTGGGAAGCTTAGTACATATCCTATACTGGTAAGTTGTTCACTTTTTTCGATTTGTTTAATTGTTTACAATTACACCACACGGCGAAAGACCGTGGAACGTTGCTGGTGACTTATTTTTCGTTTCCCTGTCAGTTTAATATCACTGCAGGTCATTATTAATATTGTTAATTGTATAAAAGAACTTAATATCCGTGCTTTCGTTTGGGAAGTGTATATGCGAGAGTATATATATATATATATATACCTTTGTTTTGTCTACTTTCAGCTTCGATTTCACCTAATTCACCATCGTTGGTTGGCATTACGGTGATCTCTCTCCATTATTATTTTGTTCAGTGACAGCAAAGGAATAATTACACAATTGAACGCTCCTGACCTTGTGGTAATTGGAATCGTGTTTCAGTAAACATTTCTGTTTATCTATCGTAATTTCCTTCGCTTTGGTCTTCAAATAATTCAGATCTACAGATGAGTTTGTGAATAGTCAGGAACTTCAGTTGATCTATCGGTGTTTGAACTTTGAACTGGACTTGAAAGATCAACTTATTATCAACTGTAACTAATAGTCTACAAGCTTGGTTAATGAAACAATGGCCGATGGTTTAAAAATTGCCGAAGCCTTCTTTTTGGTGTGTATTTGTATTAGCGCTTTAACAGGAAATACCATTCTATTCTTTCTGGTGGCCAAGACACCAGCACTTCAAACTAAAGGGAATATTTTTATTTTGAACCTGGCTGCAGCGGATTTATTAGTAGCGGTAGTTAACATGCCGATAACAATAGCAACTGTTATATCGGAGGATTGGATCCTCGGAGAAGAAGTCTGCATAATATCGGGGTTTCTTACCCTACTAACATTCGTCGCTTCTTGTATGGCACTGTCAATGATAAGCGTGAATCGGTACCACGCCATTGTACACTGGACAACCTACCGAAATACTTACACTCGTTGGAAGTGCGCAATTTACGTCGGGATAGTATGGGCAATTACCATAGGGCTTTCGCTCCCGCCGTTTTTCGGCTGGGCGAAATTTGACTTCGACAAAGGTCAAAGCTATTGCTTTGCAGAGTGGAGAGAAAGTAAGTCGTATACTGTCTTTATGATTGCTGCTTGCTTACTGGGACCTCTGACCGTCATGAGTTATTGTTACGTTAAAATACTAAAATATCATAGAAAATGCAAAAGAGACATCCGAACATCTTCCCGCGAGAGCTCTGTAAATTACTCTGTGAACTCTGTGTATCACATTTCCAGTCAGGAAACTGCTGCTCGACCTGAGCAATCAGACAGGAAAAAACTCACTCGAACGATCATAAGTTTGATCGTTGTGTTCGCGATTTGTTGGTCACCGTTTGCAATCATCATGATTGTCCAAGTGTTCGGCGAAGCCCATGTCCCTCGCGCCGTCGACTTTGGTTCACTGGTTCTTGGATACATGAACAGCCTTTGCAACGTGTTTGTCTACAACGCCACAAACAAACGAATCAGAAATGGCTACAAGAAGTTATTTTGCTGTTCAACTCCAGCGGAGAAAAGACAAGGCACCTTGAGTGGGTCGGCAGAAAATTATGTATAGCCTCATGGGCATGGGCAAGGCAGATTGGAAGGCAGTAACAAGAATGTTTGGACAAAATCACAAAAGTTCGGGCGTCGCGTACGTACGTACGTGTCAGTGCTTCAGCGTATTTATTCATTATCACAACCTACTCAACTTAAACCTACCTTGTAAATTAGCAGATAATTTAAACTTATGTATAGTTATATTAAAAATTAAATGTAAATAGTATTCTTTTATTAATAGTTCTATTCGTTTTTATGTAGTTAAAAACTCATTAGCCAATTTTTTGTACAGAGAAACATGCATGGTGTATAGCACTCGCTGAAAATTTCAAGAGAATCTGGTATATAGTCTTCGCAATATTAACTATAACATTTTGCCATGGCTACTGTACTTGGTTTTTGGAGAAAATTTAAGCTTTCGGTAACAATGGTTTATGAACAGATGTATATATACTCATGTACACAAATGGACAGCCATACGCCATTTGCGTACGTCAAGGCATTCACTATTCCGTTACCGCAAGCCCCCAAACGAGCTAGCCACGGCAAACTTTGAGACTTAATGGCGCGAAGACTAAATATCAGAGTTCTCTTGAAATTTATAGTGAATGCATGCTCCTAAAATGGCAATGAATTTTTCACTTCAAAGACCCTTTAAATGTTAAGCGAATGGCCGCCCCTTTGAAACCAGACGGGTAGGCGCTCTGAAGTGCCACCGTTTTTAAAACAATTGAAATAAAGTAACTATGTTATTGAAACAACAATCGAAATATATTAAGGTTTGATATACTGCCGAAACAGAGAACGTATAGATGGTTTTCATCTGACGTCACGGCGGCCATAATATTAGTGTACCATCTTTATCCTTTGGGGATTTTGCTCTGTCAGTCATCAGTTCCAACCACAGTCAATCGAGATATGGTCTGGAAACTCGTCAAACTTCAAAGCTCCTATAATGAGCTGTGATTTTATGTTGAACCGTACCTTACACCGCACAACCTTTGTTTTAGGTTTATTAATATTTAAATAGCACGGTTGAGTGATTGAACTGAAACGTTGCTATTGGACAATTCGTTCATTATACTAAATTACAATGTGTTCAGTGACCGTACACCGTGCACAAAAATGCATAAAGGCGAACAAAAAGATAGACCAAAGGTTTTAGCTGAGTTTCCAGACAATATCTCGATTGACTATGTTCCAACATTTTGTATTGTTTGGTCACCAATCACGTGAGTGAAAACGATCCGCGAAGGTCCTTCGTCAGAGATCTAGGAGTATGCCTGAACGATGATATAGAAGGAGAATGAACGATGTCCGGATAAAACGTTTTTTCCTGGATTTTTCCAGCCGTTTTCTAGGTTGATAAATATTTGATAAATAGTCCAAGACAAAGACGTTTTGTTCGGACATCCTTCATTCTCCGCTCTCAAATTTCCGGAAGTTTGATGATGGTGTTGACTTTGGATGCCCACTCGAGTTTCACTTACCCAGTTGACAGCTGTTGGAATTCATCCATCTGGATTGGCTTCTGAGTGCTCCGTATAGAGGGGGAGGGGGCATAGAGTATAATTAATGGTAGGAAGGCGTGTCTAGAAGTCTGGTGCACATTAAAGCTTAGTTAATAGTTGTAATATGTTCCCGACCGCTTATATCGCGCACTATTGCCAATGACTGACATTGGCTTAACCTCGCTTTCCAATTTACAAGGTCAGTCCGATCAGAATCGAATGAACTTGCTTTTGAATTTTGATTAAGGTCTATAAATATTCCAGTTCGACAGCCCCAAGCCTTAAACCGGTATCGGCGCTTTCCATTTTACCGTACTGACCAGTCTAACAGTGTAAATGGAAAGCCCCCTAGCTATTCTATGCCACTGATCTCAAATAATATACTCATTATACTGGATAGAGCATCTGTTGTTTCGCGTGTGGCAAAAATTGAAGTCGGAAGTGAGGCTAAAAATCTCGCGGCGGCCATATCCGGTGGGACCAACAATATTGCTGAATCATAGTTTTCGCCTCTGGTTTTCGCTTTAAATGATCGGATTTTTAACGAAAACCAGTTAAATTTGTTTGAATCTAACGTTTTGAAACGTTAGACTCCTACGTTCTCTGTTTCGGCAGTATATCTAACCTTACTATATTTCGATTGTTTACTTTTATTATATTAAATTTGTTTGACATGTATCTGTCGCTATGGGAGAACTTAAGTGGCTGTATGAAAACCAAGTGGGTCCCAACTGAAATGGCCGCCGCTAATTTTTCCGACTTCACAGCGAGCACCGGATGCGCTATCCAGTATAATGAGTCTATTATTTGAGATCAGTGCTAAAATGGCTTAGACCACGTTTACAGGGGTATTCCAGGCTGTGCAAGGGAGCATGTTAGAATGTGATAGTTCTTGTATAAAATAAAATAAACTTTACTTACCTAAGTTGACGTTTTGTGCGAGTCGCTAAGTTCGATAAAACCGGCTCGCTCACAGTCGTCGGGGGCTCATATCGTCAGCGGTTTTATCGAACTCGGCGACTCGCGCCCAGTCAAACGAGGATGAGAGTTGATGAGATCAATAGAGTCGATGAGAGTTGCAACTCTCGGTCGCGTTTGACCACCAACTCTCATCGACTCTCATGCACTCTTATCAACTCTCATCAACTTTGAGCTGGTTCAAATTTTAATGAGAGTTGATGAGAGTTTTTGCTCGTTTGACGCGAAGCTTTGATCATTAGCTGCAGAGGTCGGCAAATCCGCTTTCAAACGTTTGCGCATGCGCTAACTCACACACTGCAGAAATGTGGGAAATAGCCGTGCCAACAACCAGAGAGAGAAAACTAAGTAAGACTCGGATATTCATTTCTCTTTTTAAAAAGAGGCATGAAAATTCAAGTCTTCGTAATACAAAGGAGTAGTCAGAGCCCTTCATCAGAGTAAAATGTAGTGATGAGAGTTTAGTACTTTGTTTACCTCGAAATTCGTTCCTAGTCTCCCTGCTACGCGCGGTAAATCCTACAACTCTCGTCAACTCTCATGGTCAACTCTCATCAACTCTCATCAACTCTTATCCTCGTTTGACCGGGGCTTTAGGTAAGTAAAATTTAGTTTATTTTATACAAGAACTATCGCATTCTAACGTGCTACGAGCACGGAGCACCGGATGCTCTAATTATCATTTTGAGATCTTTTTTGAACCTGGCGCGCCTGCGATCATTGGTAGTCATCTGTCTTCCAGTTCAAAATACACAGTAGATTGTATTTGCCAATGTGTGACGAAGAGTGCTCAGGAGATTGCGAAAAATCTCAAGAATTGGCGAAGAAAGAAACGTCAACTTCTGCAATAATAACTTCAAATAATGATGAAAAAATACTGGAAGTATTTGGTAGGTTTTAGTCGAGATGTGATGTGTATGTAGTCAGAAATCCCAGTTTTAATCAGACAAATTTGTGTTTACACATATATAAATTACACTATGTAATATGCAAATTCAATATATAACATACATATGTACATATATATACATATATATATATATATATATATATATATATATGTATATATATGTATATATATATGTATATATATTGTATATGTATATGTATATGTATATGTATATGTATATGTATATGTATATGTATATGTATATGTGTGTATGTATATGTATATGTATATGTATATATATATTTGTGAAATTCATTACTAATTCATGAGTTTTGCAGCCAATCCAATTTCAGAAATTACATCACATGTTACCCCTGTAAACCGCTAACAAACTAAAAGCAATGATGCTAATTAGTTACAACCACTAGTGGATGTATCCTCTTCTGATACAACCACTAGTGCTTGTAACTAATTAGCATCTCAATATCCCAAAGGGATTTTTACTATTCATTCATTTCACAAGTTGTTTACAACACTCGCGTCCTTGTTGTATTGAATATACAATCACTCGCCTTTGGCTCGTGATTGTATATTCAATACAACACGGCCGCTCGTGTTGTAAACATTACATATATATATATATATATATATATATATTATATATATATATATGTAGTATTTACAAAATGAGTGGCCGTGTTGTATTGGATATACAAGCTCGAGCCGAACTAGGGAGAGCTTGTCATATCCAATACAACACAGACACGAATATTGTAAATAGCTTAAAATACTCCAAGTCTTTGATGTTAATATGAGTAATATTTGTTCAGATTAATTCAGAAAAAGCTCATTTTCAATGTTTTAGAGCAGAGATGGACCTAATATACAACCACTAGTGGTTGTATATACAACCACGTGTGGTTTCTATAAACAACTTGTGAAATGAATAAATAGTAAAAATCCCTTTGGGATATTGAGATGCTAATTAGTTACAAGCACTAGTGGTTGTATCAGAAGAGTATACATCCACTAGTGGTTGTAACTAATTAGCATCATTGGTTTTAGTTTGTATGGGGTTTACAGGGGTATACATGTGATGTAATTTCTGAAATTGGATTGGCTGCAAAACTCATGAATTAGTAATGAATTTCACAAATATATATATATATATATATATATATATATATATATATATATATATATGTAGTATTTACAAAATGAGTGGCCGTGTTGTATTGGATATACAAGCTCAAGCCGAACTAGGTGAGAGCTTGTCATATTGAATACAACAGACACGAATATTGTAAATAGCTTAAAATACTCCAAGTCTTTGATGTTAGTATGAGTAATATTTGTTCAGATTAATTCAGAAAAAGGTCATTTTCAATGTTTTAGAGCAGAGATGGACCTAATATACAACCACTAGTGGTTGTATATCTGATACAACCACGTGTAGTTTGTATAAACAACTTGTGAAATGAATAAATAGTAAAAATCCCTTTGGGATATTGAGATGCTAATTAGTTACAAGCACTAGTGGTTGTATCAGAAGAGTATACATCCACTAGTGGTTGTAACTAATTAGCATCACTGGTTTTAGTTTGTATGGGGTTTACAGGGGTATACATGTGATGTAATTTCTGAAATTGGATTGGCTGCAAAACTCATGAATTGGTAATGAATTTCACAAATATATATATATTTGTATATATTCGTATTTTGTCAGCACTTAACTGCTGAGTGTACATCGGAATTTTTGTACACTTGGCACCACTGCCAAGTGTACAAAATTTTCAGAATTTTTGTACGCTCGGCACCACTGCTGAATGTACAAAATTTTCAGATTTTTTGGTGCCAAACATACAAAATGTTCAGAATTTCTGTACACTCATCAACCTGTGACCAGTTTCTGTTATTTCTTTCTTTCTTTTTTGACAGATCTCATTCGAGATATAAGGGTAAGTTTTCTTGACTAATTGAGGTGAAAGTTGGCTTAATTTATGCAATATGCAAATGTTTGATCACATATCCAAACTCCATCTCAGTACTGATTTCCTTTGTTTTTATCTTATCAATTATTAAAGAGGTTGAGAAGAACACTTAACACTTTGAGGCCTGGACCTCTCCCTGTGCTGAATAAAATTGTCTGGCGTTAGCCAGAATAAAATACTAAAGACTTGTCTTCAGGCTTCAAAGTGTTAAAGAGATAGGTTTTAACACTTTGAGGCCTGAATCTCTCCCTGTGCTGAATATAAAATTGTCTGGTGTGAGCCAGAATAAAATACTAAAGACTCGTCTTCAGGCTTCAAAGTGTTAAAGAGATAGGTTTTAACACTTTGAGGCCTGGACCTCTCCCTGTGCTGAATAAAATCATCTGGCATTAGCCAGAATAAAATACTAAAGACTCGTCGTCAGGCTTCAAAGTGTTAAAGAGATAGGTTTCAACATTTTGAGGCCTTGGACCTCTCCCTGTGGTGAATAAAATTTGTCTGGCGTTAGCCAGAATAAAATACTAAAGACTGTCTTCAGGCTTAAAAGTGTTAGATAGGTTGTAGCACTTTGAGGCCTGGACCTCTCACCTAGACTCCCTGTGCTAAAGAAAATTGTTTGGCGTTAATTAAGCCAGAGTAAACCCTAAAGACTCGTCGTCAGGCTCCAATGTGTTAAAATACTTTTAGCTAATGTTACTTTTATATTTAACTATTTTTTAAATTATTTTCTAGGATCCTGAAAAAGATCAAACCTTAGAAGAACTTAATGTAGTAGCCGAAAACATGATTGACATTCAGAAAACAGGATGTGAAGAATATCTTGTCAAGATTAATTTTACCCCAACCGTTCCTCATTGCTCTCTTGCAACCCTCATTGGTTAGTGTGGATAATTTGAATTTTGAAATTGAAGTGTTAACGATCAGAGTTTTTGAAAAATCTTCATAGTTGGCAGTTTACTTCCAAGATTATATATATATATTATATATATATATATATATATATATATATATATATATATAATGTTTACAACACGAGTGGCCGTGTTGTATTGAATATACAATCATGAGCCGAAGGCGAGTGATGGTATGTATATTCAATACAACAAGGATGCGAATGTTGTAAACAACTTGTGAAATGAATAAATAGTAAAAATCCCTTTGGAATATTGAGATGCTAATTAGTTACAAGCACTAGTGGTTGTATCAGAAGAGTATACATCCACTAGTGGTTGTAACTAATTAGCATCATTGGTTTTAGTTTGTATGGGGTTTACATGGGTATACATGTGATGTAATTTCTGAAATTGGATTGGCTGCAAAACTCATGAATTAGTAATGAATTTCACAAATATATATATAAATAACTACTTAATAACCGAGAGTGAGGTCTTTATGGTAAAGGTCTTGTTGTATTGACCGAGCAATAACGAGGTTAATACGTTCAAGATCGAGGTTTAACATTTTACCATAAGACCGAAGGGTCAAGGTTATTAAGTAGTTTATTATATGGTACTTTTTATTACAAAATCAATCTTGTATTTCTGGTCTTCGCTTCCTTTAACTTCGTCAAAACACCGAACCAGCATTATTCTCTGCTGTTTCTTTCTCGTCTGGATACTAAAATTTACTTTTATAATGTTCATCGTCGTTTATTTAATTTGTTTTTGTCGTTTTTCGGCACTACAAGTTTCTTATTAAGATTTTTTGTTTGTTTCCAATCTTAGGGCGTTAATGCCCGCGGGCATTACGGAGAAATCTCGCCACGTCAGCAACCAATCACAGTGCGTGATTTCAATCAATCAATCAATCAATCAATCAATCAATCAATCAATCAATCAATCATCAATCATCAATCAATCAATCAATCATCAATCAATCAGTCATCAATCAATCAATCAATCAATCAATCATCAATCAATCAATCAATCAATCAATCATCAATCAATCAATCATCAATCAATCAATTAATCAATCATCAATCAATCAATCAATCAATCATCAATCAATCAATCAATCAATCAATCCAATTTTATTTAAACACGTAACGCCCAAGAGCTAACTAAGAAGAAGCTCATTCAAAATACGTACTGGAAGTAATCAGTGCCATATAATAAATGTATGTAATATCACTTTGAAAGACTTCAAAATACCTTCTTGGGTAGAATAATGGTTTATACAGTAAAGTTGTATTCATTTTTTCTTCTTTTAAGGTTTATGTTTGCGAGTGAAACTAAATGATACATTGTCGTGGAAGCACAAGGTTAATATTACTGACGAGTTCTCCACGCTAAATGCAGCAGAAAGCTTGTTTATTAACGCCTTGGTGGCCGAGAACTCTCCCCTTGTCGAGTAAACAAGATTTGTAATATATCTTCCTTTCTAAAATTTCATCTTCATGGACTTTTTTTGCCGTTAAAGTTGACGGAAGTGACGTCAAAAGGGGAAGTTGTCTGTATAAAAACCGCTTTACAGATTCCTCCTTTGACATCACTTTCGTCAACTTTCACAGCAAAAAAGTCCATGAAGATGAAATTTTAGGAAAGGAAGATATATTACAAATCTTCTCAGAAGGTTCCAAATATCCTAAATATGTAAAATCCCCAACCATGATTTAGCATTGCCAGAAATTTGGGACAAGATGGTGGCGCGCGTGCGTTTAAGGACCATAATATAATAATGGAGATTCTCAACAGTAAATAATAAGGAGAGCACATAATAATTCAAATTTTGCTTAAACGGTGACATATTTATTCTTTGCCCGACTCCATTTGACTTCAGCATGGACTAAGGAACAGTTATAACTAAAAAACATTTGCTTACTTCGACGCCAAAGTTCTTCCCTTGCTCGTCTTATTTTTGCTATTAATCTTTGCAAACAGGTTCTAGAAATTGGCCAAATTGACCAACAACGTTACGGGCGATGCGAAGTGCCCGACTCGCGTTGCATTCGTCATGAATCAGTCTACTTCGAGAGCACATAAAGGTCCTCATTTGTCTCTAGCTTAGTACTTCCAAAAGCGTTTGAACTTGCTTGATTTCACTGTCCTTATCTTCGTTTACAGGTTGTTTACGTATACATACATGCACGATTTAGGCGAATTCTAAAGAACTCAATGACCTGGATAATGAGAAACACTAGAATGCAGTAGAATCACACTCATTAGAAATTCTAGAATACATAATTATATTATTAAGCGAATATAGCCGACCGAGAGTAGCGGCACAATAATTACTTGGGCTACTGTGGTAGCGGAGTCTAGGTTTTGGTCGTGTTGTTGTTAGTTTTTTGGGGTCGCGATATTGCCCCGACAGGCTTTGTGAAACTGCAGGCATGTGACTAATCTATGCATGTGACCCATGCACTTGTCTTCTTTCTTTTCGATCGAGTGGTTCGAAGTTGGAAAGTGTTTTTGTCATCTGCTCGCTTGGAAGTGTTTAAAGTCAGTTATGTGGCTGGGAAGTATCTTGTTAATTATGAACTTAAACACAAGTTGTTTGGTTGTTTTTTCTAGCTTGATATTTTTTTAACCAAGGGAACACATTTCACCGAAAATGAAAGTACGTCTTACGATATTTTATCAATTGTGAATTCAGATCGATCGGAAATACAAAAACGTGTCAAGAAGCGCTTGTTTATATTTCTTTTTCTTTTTCAGTCAACAAGCAAATCAACGACAAAGAACGCGTGGCAGCAGCGATGGAAAATCCCAATCTTAGAAAAATTGTCGACGAGTGTCTGAAAGAACCGGAATGAGGGATTTAACTAAAAACTCTAATGTACTGTGATTTCTATCGTCTGCGCAGTGGATAGCTAGATTGTGCGACATTTGGGGCGAACATGCATTATCGTCGCATTATCCGTCTGACTCAGACGAATTTAATTGCGGAGACGAATTTAATTCGTGTGTCGAATTGAATCGAGTTATACGTCGCAGTTTCGTCGAATAAAATTCAAACAATTAAATTCGTCTATTGTACGACGTTTAGCGTAGGCCTTATAGACCTTAGTCATAAATGGCCGACGATTTAAAATCATTTTATGTGCATACAAATTCTTTTGAATTTCGCACATGAAAATGAGTTCAGAGGGGCTAATTTATATGTACTTCAAAAAATCATTAATAATTCATGAGGAAAACACAAAAGAAAATCATGACCGTGTCGTATCTTTATATGTGATAAAGATTTCTCCTGATTTACATAAACTTTAGCTTTGATTTTCTCGGCTTAGACAAGGTTATTTTTCAAACTAACTCCGCCAATCAACTTACCAAGTGGTTCGTTTTTGAAGCCGTATAATAAACTCGCAGTTCGTGTTTTATCAGATATAAAAACACTCGGCTTTGCCTCGTGTCTTTATATCTGATAAAACACTCCTGCTCGTTTATTATACAGTACTTCAAAAACTCATTAATAATTCATGAGGAAAACACAAAGGAAATCAGTACCATGTCCGTGGTTTTATATCTGATAAAGAAACCTCCTGATTTACATAAACTTTAGCTTTGATTTTCTCGGCTTAGACAACGTTATTTTTCAAACTTACTGCGCCAATGAACTTACCAAATGGGTCGTACGTTTTTAAAGCTATTTAAAACATTCGCAGTACGTGTTTTATCAGATCTAAATCTGATAAAACACTGCTGCTCATGTCTCAAATATTACATAAAAGAATATTAATTCCACGGCCATTTATGAATATGGTCTATGGTCTATGAAAACCAGGCTGAAGAAAGATGTAAGGGTAGGGGGTGCGCATGTAGTTTTGCTGTAAAACATTATATGCATGACAAAATTACTACATTCTGATTGGTTGAGAGGAGTACAATTCTTTATTAATTGTACTGCAGTAATTAATAAAAATAGAGAAGGCCCTGGGAACGATGTTGACAATAAAATTCAAAGTGTCAGCCAATTCTAACACCGCTGCCAAATGTTTTGCGCATGTGCGACGTCCGAGCTCGTCCTCGGAAAAAGAGCGGAAAAACACTGAAATATTTGGACTGGTCCGAGAGTCCGACACAAAAGTTAAAATTATAAGCATACTACCAAAAAGATAAGGTAGGTAATCTGTGCATGGCTTCCTTGTCAATATTGTAACATATTCTGAATTTACCCCTTCGTAATTTTCTTTACCCTTTTTCTAAAACACAAATGAATAGTCGAGTCTTACTTAGTCTTCACTGTCTGGTTGTTGTCGCAACGGCTAGTTTCTCAGCGAATTCACGCATGCGCAAACGTTTGGCAGCGGTGTTGCCAATTCTGCAATAGAAAGTTTTCACATTTCCAACGACTTGTGGTACACTGTAAACTAAAAATTCCATGTAAATATTTTGAAATGCCGAGTAGAGTGAGTGAGTGAGTGAGTGAGTGAGTGAGTGAGTGAGTGAGTGAGTGAGTGAGTGAGTGAGTGAGTGAGTGAGTGAGTGAGTGAGTGAGTGAGTGAGTGAGTGAGTGAGTGAGTGAGTGAGTGAGTGAGTGAGTGAGTGAGTGAGTGAGTGAGTGAGTGAGTGGGTGAGTGGGTGAGTGAGTGGGTGAGTGGGTGAGTGAGTGGGTGAGTGGGTGGGTGAGTGAGTGGGTGGGTGGGTGGGTGAGTGAGTGAGTGAGTGAGTGAGTGGGTGAGTGAGTGAATGGGTGGGTGAGTGAGTGGGTGGGTGGGTGAGTGAGTGAGTGAGTGAGTGGGTGAGTGCGTGGGTGAGTGAGTGAGTGAGTGAGTGAGTGAGTGAGTGAGTGAGTGAGTGAGTGAGTGAGTGAGTGAGTGAGTGAGTGAGTGAGTGAGTGAGTGAGTGCGTGCGTGCGTGCGTGCGTGCGTGCGTGCGTGAGTGAGTGCGTGCGTGAGTGCGTGCGAAGCGTACATGTCGTAATTTTGTCATGCTTATAATAAATGAGTAATCGTATGATTTTGCTCGTAAAATTAAACAATTAAGGATTTACACTACTCTTATGCCAAATTGGACTCGCCCAACGGCTCGTGCAATTTTGGAAAAATTTTCAAATGCACTTGTAATGTAAATGCTTAATTGTACTCGCTATAATAACTGACTTCAATTCACAAATTATTTAAGAATTCGAAATATAGCACAACAATAATAAAACCATGGTGTAATCAATAACCAGTTTAATTGCTTTCGAGACTCGTGTAAGTAAAAAGTTGCATATTACAACTCGACAAAATCATTCCACACTAACACATTTATGAACGCTAACCTTAAAGACTGAAGATCAAGTGGATACAACATCCGTTGAAGCACGAGTAAGCCGTTGTTATACAGAGAACTTACCTCAATGAAAGTTCTTCGTTTTCCTCACTCTCTAGTCTATTGGCGGTTAAGGTTCAAGAAAGTTCGACAACTCTACATCGAAACTAGAAAACATCTTGCAAATAACCGTTTTCTGTTATCAAAACAGCGTCCCATGCATTCCCCCGCATTCTTTGCTAGTGAAGTCTCTGGACACAATGAAAAGCGAACCAACGCTCGATTTCTTTCTCGAATATGCAAATACATTATAATATTTTCTTCTTTCAACTCCCTTTGGGAATTGTGAACAAATCTCTCCATGATCGCGAATAAACACTTAAACAATCAGCTTATACGACAGATAAATCCCTCTGGGGCTGTGGTCTGGCGTAAAGCGTTTTCGTATCTATACAGTGTGTATCAAAAAAATTCGAACCCTTAGAAAATGAATTAGCATTCTTTTCAAACAACCTATTGTAGTAGTTTGAAAGCCCTAAACACTTCTGAGCCACGGATGCGTAAAAAAACACGGGCTTATACACCTGCGAAATTAAGATAACTTGAAGTGTATGCATGGTGAAAGTATTTAAAAACCTTTTCTCTTCCTCTTTAACTTATGTGCTGATTAATTTATAACTCAGCGCTTTTAGGGCTTTCAAACTACTACAATAGGTTGTTTGAAAAGAATGCTAATTCATTTTCTAAGCCTGAAGGCGGATTTCCATTCAACTTTTTTTGTCGAGCGAGCGACTTTTTGCGATCGCTTTCTTTTGAAATGTGTGTATTCAACCAAAGCTAATGAAATGCGTTCCGCTTGACAACCCACAATTCAAAAGAAAGCGATCGAGAAAAGTCGATCGCGCGACAAAATGCACTGAATGGAAATCCAGCTTCAAGCTGGATTTCCATTCAGTGCATTTTGTCGCGCGATCGACTTTTCTCGATCGCTTTCTTTTGAAATGTGTGTATTCAAGCAAAGCTAATGAAATGCGTTCCACTTGACAACCCACAATTCAAAAGAAAGCGATCGCAAAAAGTCGATCGCGCGACAAAATGCACTGAATGGAAATTCAGCTTAAGGGTTCGAATTTTTTTGATACACACTGTATAGACCACTTGCACTTATTCCCTTGGTGGAGGACAAATGCTTATAAACTATATAATTTCATTCATTATTTGCTCTGTTGAACGTCGGAACTGTGAAGTTGTCTTCCAGATGCATCGTTTTGACATTATCTGCAAGAGGTCTATACCCGGCATTTTACACTATGAAGCGGGTTGAGTGTTCAAGTCAAATCTCGCATGTTGTTTCTCTCATGTGTTTACATGAAAAAGATTGAAACTTTTTGATCTAATCGAAACGAATGGCTGAAGTCAATCCACACAGTGGAGTGGATTGACTTGAGATTCAAGCAAGGATCGACTTGAGTGTCTCCAACTGATTCATGTTTGGTTTGACTTGAAAATGACTTGATTTAGTGCGTGTCGTGCTAAACTGGCAGACATTGAGGGAGGCATAGAAAATAGTGTTCCAAAAGTGAAAACAATGTTCCAAGCAGATCGGATTCTCCATGTAAACATGTGCCTGGATTGACTTCACTCGCGTTTGTCGATCTGATTGAACTGTCAATCTTTTTCATGTAAACATGGCCTTAAATTCCTTTCACGCCTCGAAATGCTGTGCGAATATCCTTTGTGGAACACATCTAATTTCCCTTATTGCTTATACAACTAGAAATTACTACCGCAAGTGAAGTGCTGCCTCAAATGGGACAAAAACCTTTTGCCTGTGGAGCAGGCAAATATGTGCAGTCTGTGGCCAATGTGACACCCCCCTTGCCCACTCCACCAGATTGCCCACTCCACCCGAGATTTCCCACCCCACCCAAGATTGCCCACTCCACCCAAGATTGCCCACTCCACCCGAGTTTGCCCACTCCACCCAAGTTTGCCCACTCCACTCAAGATTGCCCACTCCACCCAAGATTGCCCACTCCACCCGAGTTTGCCCACCCCACCCAAGATTGCCCACTCCACCCGATTGCCCACCCCACCCAAGATTGCTCACTCCACCCATGTTTGCCCAATCCACCCAAGTTTGCCCACTCCACCCAAGTTTTTCTCACCTCTTCCCCATAAGAGCCCACAATAAAGCCTTACTGTGGTGTTAAAGTGCTTATATCACTTGTGGGGTTTTAACGTATTTGAATAGAGCAAAAAAAGTTAGTTAATAAGTTATTTTGCCGTTTTTGATTTACTTTAATAGTTTATGAGATATAAGCCTTTAAACATGCCAATTCGGCTTTTCGCCAAAAATTTCGTTCATTTTTAAGCACGGGGGCCTGGGACTCAGTAACCTAAGCCGACCGTCTTCTTAGTTGGAACTCTCGTGTGTACTGGAAAACGGGTGTGAGCTCGACATTTCGATCTTTCAGTCAAATATATGTGTTTTTGTGAATCAATAAGCCGAAACGTAGTTGTTTTGGATTGACTCGTTCCTGAGTCCCAGGTCCCCAAGGTGTTAAAGTGAACGACGGAAATTTTCGAGAATTGGCATGTTCAGAAGCCAATATGTCAGGAACTATTTGATTAAATCAAAAACGGCAAAAGAACTTATTAACTGATTTTTTCTGCTCTATTTAAATACGTTAAAAACCCCACAAGTGATATAAGCACTTTAAACGCTCATAAACTAAATTTTCAAAGAAGAAGTTCCATTCAAATTTCCTTTTACCAGAGGAAAGAATTTCGCGTCACGAACTAACCTGGTTTATATAGCGAGTGATTTGTATAACAGTCAGCGTTTTATTAAACAATTTTATTTAATTTGTAGTCTACAATTGTTAAAAGGAATATTCAATATTTATTAATTAAAAAGATTTTTAATGTATGCTGAGAACACTAGAAAGTATTTCTTTGTGATATTTTGTGTCCCCAAATTCTATCAACTCAGGTTAAAGTGCTAAACAAGAGAAAAACAACAACATGTACTTAACATTTTTAAAATTAAACATCAATAAATCAATGGGACAAATAAATCATTGAACAAAAGTTCAAAAAAAATATGATAGAATAGATCGTATAATAATGATAGAATATATAAACGACATCTATGACAAGAATAAAATAAAGTGATGAAAGGGCCTTTTAATTACGAAACAAATGTTAATATTATGAAATTTACCTGTTTTCTCCTGGCATCGTTTGCCTCCGAAGCCTTTTCGACAACCGCAGATGAAGCTGTGTTTGTAATTGACGCATGTACCTCCGTTAAGACAAGGCGAAGAAACACATGCCATAACTAGAATAACGAGAAACGAACGAGTAAGCGTGTATCCTAGCAAGTACTACAACGAAGAACAACTATATATAGGATAGTTTGACCCAAGGATGAACCCCTAAGAATATTCTTACATTTCCCTCCGGCAAAATTAGGAATTATCGTTTAAATAACCAAAAAAGTTGCAAAGTAAATTTGGGATTGACCCCCTGACTGACTGACCCCCCGAATGACACCTCCCAAAATGACTGACACCCCCAAGCTCATTGAATTAAACCTCCTCTCAAGAAAGACAAACTGACTGACTTCCCTAGATTGACTGACCCCTCCTAGGAGGGCTAGCTCTCTTTGCAGAGATCCCGCCTCTCAGCGTATTTCCTTGTAAAAATTTGTTTGCGTTTACATGACAAGAGGGCCAGCTCTCCTAATTGACAAGCCGTGCACAAAGTCAGTAAACAAGCCAACGCCAGGTGAATTCCAGCCCTCTTACTAGGGCTATCCCTACCAAAAAAGCTCATGTAAACGCCAGGTGAATTCCAGCCCTCTTACTAGGGCTAGTCCTAACAAAAAGGCTCATGTAAACGCCAGGTGAATTCCAGCCCTCTTACTAGGGCTAGTCCTAACAAAAAGGCTCATGTAAACGGCAGGTGAATTCCAGCCCTCTTACTAGGGCTAGCCCTACCAAAAAAAGCTCATGTAAACGCCAGGTGAAATCCAGCCCCCCTCCATATAAACACACCCTAGGGCCCCGTTTACACAGCGAAATAGGACGAATTTGGAACCGGTCTCGAGTTAGCACGATTCCGCCTGTTTACACGGCGAAATAGGACGAATTCGAGACCGGTCTCGAATTTGTCCGGTACCGTGTATAAACGTAGCCGAACTGACTGACCCCTCCCCTAGACTGACTGGCCCCATTGGCTGACTGCCCACCCAGTTCAGTGACCATGGACATAAATCTCTGAATTTTCTAATATTCTTGACATTTAAAACTTTGCGCATAACCACCCATCCCACCATGTGCATTTCATGATGGATAAGTTGAATGATTGATGATATTATATACAGTGTATTATATTGATGATATGATGATATTATATATTGATTATATAATATCAAACTAATCCAAAAACGCCCCCCACCCCCCAATTAAATATTAATCTTTTCCCGTCGGTGGATTTTCCTTGCGATGAGTAAGATTGTCTCGCGTCAGCCAGAGTAAAATACGTAACATTTGAGAGTCTGATGTCTCCTGGAGATAGTTAATTACCTTCAAGACAGCCACGGAATTCGAGTCTCATTGCGATGTGGGTACGCCAGGTTCTGGGATGGACTCGGATGAAGTTAGCCACAATAGGTGGCGAAACAGTTTGACGAACAACAGAACTCCTGTCTTTGTTGGCCTGGAAAATCTTTAGGTAGAATGAAAGAAAAGGAAAATAATTGTTAAACTCGTTTGCAGAATATATTATCATAATGAGCGCAATTAAGTCTTTCTTTTTTACTCAGTTCCTCTATGGGGGAAGATTAGAGTGAGATTTTGATAATATTCTTATCCAATTCTCAGCCAAATTTAACCAAAATTTAATGCATTGGTCCTTGTTTTTTAGCCAACCTGTCTAACTAACTAACTAACTAACTAACTAACTAACTAACTAACTAACTAACTAACTAACTAACTAACTAACTAACTAACTAACTAACTAACTAACTAACTAACTAACTAACTAACTAACTAACTAACTAACTAACTAACTAACTAACTAACTAACTAACTAACTAACTAACTACCTACCTACCTACCTACCTACCTACCTACCTACCTACCTACCTACCTACCTAACTAACTAACTAACTAACTAACTAACTAACTAACTAACTAACTAACTAACTAACTAACTAACTAACTAACTAACTAACTAACTAACTAACTAACTAACTAACTAACTAACTAACTAACTAACTAACTAAGTAAAGTAACTAACTAACTAACTAACTAACTAACTAACTAACTAACTAACTAACTAACTAACTAACTAACTAACTAACTAACTAACTAACTAACTAACTAACTAACTAACTAACTAACATGCATGCAAGCAAGCAAGCAAGCAAGCAAGCAAGCAAGCAAGCAAGCAAGCAAGCAAGCAAGCAAGCAAGCAAGCAAGCAAACAAACAAACAAACAAACAAACAAACAAACAAACAAACAAACAAACAAACAAACAAACAAACAAACAAACAAACAAACAAACAAACAAACAAACAAACAAACAAACAAACAAACAAACAGATCAAGAAACTAACAAACTAACAAATTAATAGATAAACAAACTATCGGATAAACAAACAGAGGTAAAAACATAACCTAGTGGAGGTAACTATAATTTCTTATTACTATATAACATGCAATACGAATGAGTGAGAGCATTTCAATCAATCATCTCTTACCTTGACGACTCCATCCACTTTGTGGAAAGTAAAGTCTTTTCCGTTGTCACTGTACGAAACTGTATAACTCGTCACCCATTGATCAATACGATAACGACCTTGACTGTCAATCTCACTCACTGTTGCAGTACGTTTAAAATCAACTTGAATCCATTGTTTGTCATTGTTTTCGCTAGGCGCCCAAGCACCTTCTTGTCCTCCAACTGCTTTCAACCTTAATCTGCCGTTGCTTGCCTTGAATTCACAATTCCATTCCGACGAAGCGGTGATTTGTGAATCTAGAATGTCACCATTTATCATACCAAGGTTTAATGGGTGTATCTTACAATCTGAAAGATAGAACCAAAAAAGAAATTATCACCTATTTTCATGCAATAAACAAGATTCAGTTTTTGGTTTAACCCCTTGGCGCCCGAAAACTCTCCCCTTGATAAGTAAAATCGTCTAGCGCTAGACAGAGTAAAAGATGAGAATCCAGGCTTAGACTGGCCTATGTGCCATTGTGCCAATGGCACACGCGCCCCCTTTAGAATACCTCAACTACGCCCCATGAACAAAATTTGCTAAACTGAGATATAAAATAATATGGCTGCCCACTGCATGTAGTTTGTTACTGAATAATACTGCTTTAACTCTTAAATTCATGTTGTGTATGCCGTATGGTAGCAAGAGGTAGACAGGAGAGTTGCTGTTCCGTAAGATATATTTTATTCCGGCAAATGGTAAGCCTGTAGGCCACTTTCGTGTCTTTTTTATATACAGTTTCTGTAAATTAATCAAACGAGGGGAACAATGACAACAACAATCACCAATTTTGAAATCTTTCTATTTACAGAGGCTTGTGGAAAAATTTGTTAGTAATCCACTTAGTATGCCAATATCATGATTTATTAATTTCTTTTTTTAACTGCGCCCCTCTCCCTAATGGCACCGCTCCTAATACGAAACCAGTCCGACTCTGTTAGAATCACATAACAGCAATGCGAGTGAACAGCTAAGACCAACAAAACTCCCAATAATAGAGCATTAAGTTTCAATTGGCCGTAAAGAATATGTAGCGGAGTAGTTTCATATTCAAACAATATGTAAAAAAAACAACAACTCAGCAGTGTTAATTCTTTGAACGTTTTCATGGCGATAAAGTAATATAAATAAGTTTTGTGGAAACACCACGTAAAATATTTCTGAAAAATCTGAAGAAAAGAAAACAAGAAAAGTCTGCTGTTGCCAAACACGCTTGGAAGTATGACCATCGTGTTAAGTGGGAAGAGTCATCACTCTTAGCCAGCGACAAGCAATACTTCACGCGAAGAACAAGAGAATCCATTGAGATCGCAAAACATCACACTATTTCTCAGGAGGGACAGCCATTAAATAGCACGTGGCGTGCCCTATTCGGAGAACATTCTTGATTTTGTTTTCTAATTAATAAAATTAACGTGATACGCGATTGTATTCTTACGTGATTTAATTGATCAGTTGCTTAATTTATAAATGACGTGAGCCAACAACTTGTGGTCATTGCTCTGACGAAGGCCTGAGTCAACAGGCCGAAAGCTTAGCAAAGAAATATTTTACGTGGTGTTTCCACAAAACGTATTTATATTACTCAGCAGTGGTTTAGGGAGAAAATGGAACAAAAATTAAGTTCGCTTCATCTTCAAGATATTCTGAAAGAGATAATAATCATGACTTTTACAGTTTTTTATATAATTTACTTTAAACAATAACATACCTTTCTCTTCACAGCGCTTTCCTTTGAATCCACGCCCGCATTTGCACTCAAATGTATTTTGTGGAAGAATACGACAAATTCCATTGTTAAGACAAGGTGCTCCAGCACATGGTGAACCTAAAACATATTTTAGTAGATTTTAGTATGGATAGGCAGGCAGGCAGGCAGGCAGGCAGGCAGGCAGGCAGGCAGGCAGGCAGGCAGGCAGGCAGGCAGGCAGGCAGGCAGGCAGACAGACAGACAGACAGACAGACAGACAGACAGACAGACAGACAGACAGACAGACAGACAGACAGACAGACAGACAGACAGACAGAGACAGACAGACAGACAGACAGACAGACAGACAGACAGACAGACAGACAGACAGACAGACAGACAGACAGACAGACAGACAGACAGACAGACAGACAGACAGACAGACAGACAGACAGACAGACAGACAGACAGACAGACAGACAGACAGACAGACAGACAGACAGACACAAAGCAAAGGCTGCAGATCAATGCAGTAACGTCCTTTGAATTACTTACTGCATTCTCCAAAGGCAGATAGATTCCTCCAATTAACCTCAATATCCACGGCCTTGCAATCTTTAGCATAACCGGCATATGCCTCACATAAACATGAGCTTGGATTATTCTTACAAGCACAAACATCAAATTCACAATTCCGGATGTAACCACGATTTGGGTCAATCTTATTATTGCAATTGGAAAACGGTGGCTTCTTAAGTACAGAACATTTTAGTTGGGCGCCTTTAAATTTTTCCTTCGTACATGGATTAGGTTCACCATGGACGTCTGGACAGCTTTCGTCGACTTTCCAAGAATTTCCAAACGTTGCTGCGCTAACAACAACTTTTTCGTCACGAGTTTTAAAGTCATCCGTTTGATTTCTATTAAAGTTGCCACATAGTCCTGACAGTTGGCCCTGATATCTACCCGATACCCTCACATAGACGTTGTACCCTCCGTTATATTCAACCGTCAGTCCGATATCAGTAGTTATTTTCACATTTCCACCAACCCGGCTGATATGGATACCTATAAAAGAACATATTGTAAGAAAAATATATAGCATAAAATAAATGCAAATAAGTCAATACAACGCGCCAAAATTTTAGGCGAACAAATATAAACAGGAACTAAATAAAATAATGAAACAAAGAGGAGAGGACTGAAGAGTTTAACGTTGTTTAACTGCCAGATCTTCGTTGTTGGTTGGAGGTAGGTGCCATAGGTGGCCAAGGCTAAGCAATCTAGCCGACAGCAACGAGCAAAGCAACATAGCAAGCAATTGAGCAATCCCGACGTCAGGGCAAGCAATTGAGCAATCTCAACTTCGGGACAACATTGTAAGCAATAAGAGGTCATCATGACAACTCTGCCAAGGCAGACCTCCCGGCACCTGTCACACTGAGTAATCAGTGGAATATGTATTACGTATAACACCAGTCTAATTTTACTTACCTGAAAGGGGGTGGGGCTTGTTTTTACAAGGTTTGGCTTGGAAAATTTTCATTTGGCTTATAACTATTTTTTGGCTTATTTTTGGGTTTTTTTCTAAAAAATGGAAAGTCGTCGGTCTTTTCACCATATTTCAGTTTTTCATCGGTTAAAATTTGTTGTTTTAGAAAGACTAATTGTTTAGAAAGACTAATTGTTAAATCTCGGTATAGAGCAGTAGGGATTACCCGATCCGAGAGTTGGATAACCATGGATAACTATCAACCAATCAGAGACGAATTCTTAATTTAGAACATCATCATTCATTCCACTGTCTTCGCAGAGGTCCGACCGCATAATTTTTCAAGTTTCAACCAATCATAATTCAAGAATTTGAAATTCAAGAAAGAGAATGAACTTCTCTTTTTAGCCAAGTTTTAAACTGAATACTTGCATGACAGACTATCTTATATATATATATATATATATATACTTGAACTATTTAAACTATATGAAATGTTTTGAAATGTGAGTGTATGCCTAAATAAATAATTTTAAAAAGTAAGCAAATTTTAAGTTTTTATGTCAGATAAAGTGATAAACCGATTATTTATGGCATACTTGCATAATTATTACTGCAATTAGCACCCGGGCCCAGTCCCCCGCCTTAATTTTAGAGTTTGGCTTTTTTGGCTTATTTTTGACATGCGTTTGGCTTATTTTGGCCCAGAGGACCTGCAACCCTGCATTTAACAACATTAAAAACCCATCTACATCGCACAGATAACTACACACACTGAAGAATCTAGTAAATGCATTTTACAATAAAGAGCAGAGAAAACAAATCCTTACCGTTCTTCTTGTACGGTAGTTTAACAGTTTTGTCATCTACAGTCACTTGGCCTCCTCTCACGACAAGAATCTTTAATCCTTTCACTTTAACGCCTACTGCTCTTGTACATGAAACCCGTCCATTACCACAAGCTTCGTTATCCTGCAACACTTCGAAGTGCTGAGCATCCTTAGCCAACACGTACACGCACTTTCCCATGAAGTCGTATCGTCTTCCATCAAATGTTAAGTAATGTGGATCCCCGGTTGCACTACAAGTTGCAAGTACTACAAAAAATAAAGAACAAAATATCCATCAGTAACATTATAAAATTTAACTTATAAATCTTAATTGTCCGTATACGCACCTTCTTGCTCACAACGTCTTCCTTTGTATCCAGGTGGACATGTGCACTGGAATCCTCCTTCGATATTCTTACAAATTCCATTGTTCAGACATGGTGCATTAGCACAAGCCAATCCTGGGTAAAATAAGATAATAAACATTCTTTAATTATAGATTGCTAGTGTTTCCTAATGTTTCTTAATGTTTCAGGCAGACAGACAGACAGACAGACAGACAGACAGACAGACAGACAGACAGACAGACAGACAGACCGACCGACCGACCGACCGACCGACCGACCGACCGACCGACCGACCGACCGACCGACCGACCGACCGACAGACAGACAGACAGACAGACAGACAGACAGACAGACAGACAGACAGACAGACAGACAAACAAACAGGCAGGCAGACACACACACACACACACACACACACACACAGAAAACGCTACAGATCACTGCAGTAACGTCCTTTGAATAACTTACTGCATTCTCTAAAGGCAGGTAGATTCCTCCAATTAACCTCAATACCCATGGTCTTGCAATCTTTAGCATAACCGGCATATGCCTCACATAAACATGAGCTTGGATTATTCTTACAAGCACAAACATCATATTCACAATTCGGGATGTAACCACGATTTGGGTCAATCTTCTTATTGCAATTGGAAAATGGTGGCTTCTTAAGTGCAGAACATTTTAGTTGGGCGTCTTTCAATTTTCCCTTCGTACATGGATTAGGCACACCATGAACGTCTGGACAGCTTTCGTCGACTTTCCAAGAATTTCCAAATGTTGCTGCGCTAACAACAACTTTTTCGTCACGAGTTTTAAAGTCATCCGTTTGATTTCCATTAAAGTTGCCGCACAATCCTGACAGTTGGCCCTGATATCTACCCGATACCCTCACATAGACGTTGTACCCTCCGTTATATTCAACCGTCAGTCCGATATCTGTAGTTATTTTCACATTTCGACCAACCCGAATTACGGTAATACCTGACAAAAAGAAAAGATTGTGAAAAAAATATATAAATCAGCATAATTTCAGTTAATTTTGAAAAAAGAGAAATAAAAATTGTTGAGATTTTGAGTAGAAATGGACAAAAAACAGGAATTATCTAACAGTGAAAAAGAAAAAGAAAGAGGAAAACAAAGAATTTAATCTTTCCGAGAAACTTTCAACTCCAGTAAGTGCTATTCACAAGGAATAAAAAATAAGACAGGACCTTACCGTTGCTGTTATATGGTAGTTTAACAGTTTTGCCATTTACAGTCACTTGAGCCCCTCTCACGACATGAATCTTTAATCCTTTCGCATTAACGCTTACTGCCCTTGTACATGAAACCCGTCCATTACCACAAGCTTCGTTATCCTGCAACACTTCAAAGTTCTTAGCATCCTTAGCCAACACGTACACGCACTTTCCCATGAAGTCGTATCGTCTTCCATCAAATGTTAAGTAATGTGGATCCCCGGTTGAACTACAAGTTGCAAGTACTACAAAAAATAAAGAACAAAATATCCATCAGTAACATTATAAAATTTAACTTATAAATCTTAATTGTCCGTATACGCACCTTCTTGCTCACAACGTCTTCCTTTGTATCCAGGTGGACATGTGCACTGGAATCCTCCTTCGATATTCTTACAAATTCCATTGTTCAGACATGGTGCATTAGCACAAGGCAATCCTGGGTAAAATAAGATAATAAACATTCTTTAATTATAGATTGCTAGTGTTTCCTAATGTTTCTTAATGTTTCAGACAGACAGACAGACAGACAGACAGACAGACAGACAGACAGACAGACAGACAGACAGACAGACAGACAGACAGACAGACCGACCGACCGACCGACCGACCGACCGACCGACCGACCGACCGACCGACCGACCGACCGACCGACCGACCGACCGACCGACCGACCGACCGACCGACCGACCGACCGACCGACCGACCGACCGACCGACCGACCGACCGACCGACCGACCGACCGACCGACCGACCGACCGACCGACCGACAGACAGACAGACAGACAGACAGACAGACAGACAGACAGACAAACAAACAGGCAGACACACACACACACACACACACACACACACACACACACACACACAAAGAAAACGCTACAGATCACTGCAGTAACGTCCTTTGAATAACTTACTGCATTCTCTAAAGGCAGGTAGATTCCTCCAATTAACCTCAATACCAAAGGTCTTGCAATCTTTAGCATAACCGGCATATGCCTCACATAAACATGAGCTTGGATTATTCTTACAAGCACAAACATCATATTCACAATTCGGGATGTAACCACGATTTGGGTCAATCTTCTTATTGCAATTCGAAAATGGTGGCTTCTTAAGTGCAGAACATTTTAGTTGGGCGTCTTTCAATTTTCCCTTCGTACATGGATTAGGTACACCATGAACGTCTGGACAGCTTTCGTCGACTTTCCAAGAATTTCCAAACGTTGCTGCGCTAACAACAACTTTTTCGTCACGAGTTTTAAAGTCATCCGTTTGATTTCCATTAAAGTTTCCGCACAGTCCTGACAGTTGGCCCTGATATCTACCCGATACCCTCACATAGACGTTGTACCCTCCGTTATATTCAACCGTCAGTCCGATATCTGTAGTTATTTTCACATTTCGACCAACCCGAATTACGGTAATACCTGACAAAAAGAAAAGATTGTGAAAAAAATATATAAATCAGCATAATTTCAGTTAATTTTGAAAAAAGAGAAATAAAAATTGTTGAGATTTTGAGTAGAAATGGACAAAAAACAGGAATTATCTAACAGTGAAAAAGAAAAAGAAAGAGGAAAACAAAGAATTTAGTCTTTCCGAGAAACTTTCAACTCCAGTAAGTGCTATTCACAAGGAATAAAAAATAAGACAGGACCTTACCGTTGCTGTTATATGGTAGTTTAACAGTTTTGCCATCTACAGTCACTTGAGCCCCTCTCACGAAATGAATCTTTAATCCTTTCGCATTAACGCTTACTGCCCTTGTACATGAAACCCGTCCATTACCACAAGCTTCGTTATCCTGCAACACTTCAAAGTTCTTAGCATCCTTAGCCAACACGTACACACACTTTCCCATGAAGTCGTATCGTCTTCCATCAAATGTTAAGTAATGTGGATCCCCGGTTGAACTACAAGTTGCAAGTACTACAAAAAATAAACAACAAAATCTACATCAGTAACATTATAAATTTAACATTAGCGGCATGAATGAAAATATAGTAAGTTAAACTTCCCCTCGTTTCCTATTTTCGTTTCTAAAGGATACTACAGTTTTTGTGTACTTTTATTTAATGAATACTTTACCGGTAACATCATTTTCATTTAAAAAGCCACTCTCCTAATTATTCTACCTTACAATTAGATACATGCAAAACAGTGATCCAAAAGAAAAATATACTAAGAGCATTTAGAATCCTTGATAATTGTTCGGATACGAACCTTCTTGTTCACAACGTTTTCCTTTGTATCCAGGTGGACATATGCACTGGAATCCATCTAATAATGGTAACAATATAATATATGATATCTATATATACAAATAATGAATTAAGTTTAGAATAACGAATGGGGTTCTTAAATTGATTTAGTGATGGCAGTTATTGGAGCTCAGAGGGTAGTTTGTTTAACGGTGTTCGTTCAGTATAGTTGAAGAAATGTTTACATTATGTCATATAAAATTAAATCGAGTGATAGTAAATAGAGCTGCACGTCTTAACTCTTTCTCTACTGTATCGTTCGTTTCCGAACGAAGCGGACTTCAGTATTCGACTCTGTCTAACGCCAGACGATTTTACTTCTCGAGTGGACAAGCCTTCTTGTAGTGAAGGAGTTAAGTAGATTAACTATGTAAACTAACAATATCACCAGGGCGAAAGTTTTGCTTGACTTTAGACATAAGTATATAGTTTAACTAGTCGTTGTCTGATCTAGCAATGTCGGTAATTATTCTCTACCCAATCAATCCTGATAAGTAGACTGTTTATTCTTAAAAAGTGCTTTCATTTAAGTTTTTGCTAACGTTCCCTAAGAGTAAATCATTTGCATACCATTGAAAGGACTTGGAAGACCGCGTACGGGTCGTAAAATATTCTTGCACACCCCGTTGTTGAGACAAGGTGCATTCGCACAAGGCAATCCTGTAAAAAATGAGACAATGAACATTTTTTAATTATAGATTACTAGAGTTCTCTTTTTTTTACTAGGACAGGGAGACAAAGATCCAGCCAGTCAGCCAGGAAGACAGACAGACAGACAGACAGACAGACAGACAGACAGACAGACAGACAGACAGACAGACAGACAGACAGACAGACAGACAGACAGACAGACAGACAGACAGACAGACAGACAGACAGACAGACAGACAGACAGACAGACAGACAGACAGACAGACAGACAGACAGACAGACAGACAGACAGACAGACAGACAGACAGACAGACAGACAGACAGACAGACAGACAGACAGACAGACAGACAGACAGACAGACAGACAGACAGACAGTAACCAAACGCTACAGATCACTGCAGTAACGTCCTTTGAATAACTTACTGCATTCTCTAAAGGAAGGTAGATTCCTCCAATTAACGTCAATGCCCATGGCCTTGCAATCTTTAGCATAACCGGCATATGCCTCACATAAACATGAGCTTGGATTATTCTTACAAGCACAAACATCATATTCACAATTCGGGATGTAACCACGATTTGGGTCAATCTTCTTATTGCAATTGGAAAATGGTGGCTTCTTAAGTGCAGAACATTTTAGTTGGGCGTCTTTCAATTGTTCCTTCGTACATGGATTAGGTACACCATCGACGTCTGGACAGCTTTCGTCGACTTTCCAAGAATTTCCAAACGTTGCTGCGCTAACAACAACTTTTTCGTCACGAGTTTTAAAGTCATCCGTTTGATTTCCATTAAAGTTGCCGCACAAACCTGACAGTTGGCCCTGATATCTACCCGATACCCTCACATAGACGTTGTACCCTCCGTTATATTCAACCGTCAGTCCGATATCTGTAGTTATTTTCACATTTCCACCAACCCGAATTACGGTAATACCTGACAAAAAGAAAATATTGTGAAAAAAATATATAAATCAGCATAATTGCAGTTAATTTCAAAGAAGAGAAATACAAATTGTTGAGATTTCAAGTAGATATGGAGAAAACACAGCAACTAACCAATAGTGAAAAAGAGAAAAACAAAGAATTTAGTCTTTCCGAGAAACTTTCAACTGCAGTAAGTAATATTCACACGAAATAAAAAATAAAACAGGACCTTACCGTTGCTGTTATATGGTAGTTTAACAGTTTTGCCATCTACAGTAACTTGACCCCCTCTCACGACATGAATCTTTAATCCTTTCACATTAACGCTTACTGCCCTTGTACATGAAACCCGTCCATTACCACAAGCTTCGTTATCCTGCAACACTTCAAAGTTCTCAGCATCCTTAGCCAACACGTACACGCACTTTCCCATGAAGTCGTATCGTCTTCCATCAAATGTTAAGTAATGTGGATCCCCGGTTGAACTACAAGTTGCAAGTACTACAAGAAATCAACAACAAAATCTACATCAGTAACATTATAAACTTTAACTTATAAATCTTAATTGTTCGTAAACGCACCTTCTTGCTCACAACGTCTTCCTTTGTATCCAGGTGGACATGTGCACTGGAATCCTCCTTCGATATTCTTACAAATTCCATTGTTCAGACATGGTGCATTAGCACAAGCCAATCCTGGGTAAAATAATATAATAAACATTCTTTAATTATAGATTGCTAGTGTTTCCTCATGTTTCTTAATGTTTCAGACAGACAGACAGACAGACAGACAGACAGACAGACAGACAGACAGACAGACAGACAGACAGACAGACAGACAGACAGACAGACAGACAGACACACACACACACACACAGACACACAGACACACAGACACACAGACAGACACACAGACAGACAGGCAGGCAGGCAGGCAGGCAGGCAGGCAGGCAGGCAGGCAGGCAGGCAGGCAGGCAGGCAGGCAGGCAGACAGACAGACAGACAGACAGACAGACAGACAGACAGACAGACAGACAGACAGACAGACAGACAGACACACACACACACAGGCAGGCAGGCAGGCAGGCAGGCAGGCAGGCAGGCAGGCAGACAGACAGACAGACAGACAGACAGACAGACCGACGGACGGACGGACGGACGGACGGACGGACGGACGGACGGACGGACGGACGGACGGACGGACAGACAGACAGACAGACAGACAGACAGACAGACAGACAGACAGACAGACAGAAATATTTATTTGCATTCGGAGTTTCTTCAGTTTTTTACAAAACTGCTTTCCAAGAAAGCCGAAGATATTTAAAAAGTTTTTAAAAAGTTAATTTGAGGAAGCAAGTGATGAGAGAGATTTCTTAAAATTATTAAGACTAATTTCACATCTCATTTGACTTGGTAATTCGTTCCAGATTTGTACGCCTCTATAAATAAACGTCTTTTTCAAATACTCAGTGAGTGGTTTTGGTAAGACGAGTGACATTTCTTTATTTCGTAATGCATAAGTATTATCTAAGGTATAGATTTTAAAATGGTCTCGTAGGTAAGAGGGTGCCATATTATTTAATACCTTATATATCATTATTGTCATGTGTTCAGCACGTGAATGGCATAGCCTTTTCCAGTGCAATTGATCTATTAGTTCACTAGATCTGACCTCATAGCCCTGGCTTGTAATTACTCGTGCTGCCCGATTTTGCAACTTTTGTAATCTAGTAGCAGTTGTAATTGGCATGTTGTCCCATACTACATCGCAATAGTCAAATAATGGTTGAATTAACGACTTATATATTGTTTGCGATGTTTCCAGTGGAACAAACTGTTTTACTTGGCGAAGGCCAGAGATAGCAGCACATATTTTTTTAGAAAGATGATCAATATATATCCATAGACAGACAGACAGATGATGATGAATCTTTATTTCTTCTCGGGGAATCATCAGTTATAAAAAACTGCTTTACATGAAAGCCGAGATCTCTAAAAATGACTAAGTACACTAAAAAATTATATAATTAATTACATTAAAAACTACACTAGCTAATAACATTAAAATTGGAACTATAAAATACGATTACGTATATAATATTATTACATTTATTTACAAATAATTATCGATTATCTCACGTTTAAAAGTACTAAAATTATTTTGTGATCTGATATTAGGTGGGAGATTATTCCATAATTTGGCGCCCGCGTACTGGAAACTCTTCTTAAGGTATTCGGTTCGTGGTTTCGGAAGAACTAAACAGTTATCTCTATTTCTCAGATCATATGCATTATTCACAGTAGACTTCGTAAAATACTCCATCAAGTAACTAGGTGCGTTACCATGGAATATTTTAAACATCATTTTAGCCTTGTGAATATATCGCCTCTCAGCCAATGTTTTCCATCCTAATTGTTGAAGAATGTCATTGGATCTGACTTCATAACTTTGACAGGTGATAACACGAGCAGCACGATTTTGTAATTTTTGCAATCTCTCACCTGTTGTTAAAGGCATATTATCCCAAACAATGTCACAATAATCAAAAAGCGGTTGGATTAACGACTTGTACATTATTATGGCAGTTTGTACAGGCACAAACTGTCTTACTTGACGTAGTCCCCCAATTGCTTTTGTTATTTTTTTTGACATTTCATTTATTTGGTCATGCCAAGACAACCTTTCATCAATGTAGATACCTAGGGATTTTGATGCCTTGACCCTTTTAATAGGTTTCTTGTCTAAAAGTATCGGTGTGTCTTCTCTAACCTTACTTAAGTTATGATCTGATCCAATGAACATCTGTTCTGTTTTGGTGACATTTAAACTGAGTTTGTTAGCGATTAGCCATTCCTTAATATTTTGTAAGTCAGCTTCAGCAGAATTGGTTATTTCTACAATTGACGAACCCGTTGTTGTTATGTTAGTGTCATCGGCATACAATCTAGCATTAGAATGCTCTAAACAACAAGGGAGATCATTTATGTAGATTAAAAACAATAATGGACCAAGGATCGAGCCCTGTGGCACACCACATTTTAGCGATCTTTGCTCAGACAAGTGACCATTTACAATACATCTTTGTACACGATTCGTAATATAGGACTTAAACCAATTCAAGGACGAATCGCATACACCATAAAGTGATAATTTGTGTATTAAAATATCATGGTTAACTGTATCAAAAGCCTTGGCCAAATCTAAATAAACCACAGAGTTTAACCGTCCTTGGTCCATATTATTAAACCATTCTATCGTAGCATCTAATAATGCTGTTGCTGAAGAGTGCGATGGCCTAAATCCAGATTGAGCATTAGATAGTAAATTATTTTTAGAAACATATTCATAGAGTTGGTCATATACAATTCTCTCAAAAACTTTTGCGACTGCTGAGATTAAAGAGATAGGCCTATAATTGTTGACGTCTTCTTTAACACCACTTTTATATACGGGAATGACCTTAGCGAGTTTCCAGTCACTTGGAAATATGCTAATTTGGATTGATAAATTAAATATGTCGCAAAGCGGAACAGCAATTACCGACGCAGCTTCTTTCAATAACTTACATGGTATTCCGTCAAGTCCAGTAGCCTTATTTTCAGACATTGACGCGAGTAATTTGAATACTGCCGTGGCTGAGATGGGAGTTAATGAAAAGGAAGAGTCAACTGGTTTTACATAATCTGTAAATAATTTTGTTGCCCTCTCTTGACATGCAGCTAATTTTGGACCTATCTCAGCAAAATGATTATTCATGCAAAGTGAAACTTCTTCTGGGTCGGTAATTGTTTGTTCCCCAATTTTTAGACTCAAAATATTGTTATCTGATTTGGTGTTACGGGATCCTATTTCATTTATTACCTTCCAAATTTCTTTCGAATTACCAGAATTTTCGCTAATGTGTTGATAATAAAAATCTTTTTTTGTTTTTCGTATTTGATTGTTACACTTGTTTTTAGCATTCTTAAACCTTTGCCAATCACTCTGATCGCCAGACTTTATGGCCATTCTTTTAAGGCTGTCACGTTCAATTAACGAATGCTTCAATTCAGCCGTCAGCCATGGGCTTTTCTTGTTTTTAATTCTTTTAGTTTTGAAAGGCGCATGCTTATCTACGCTAGACAGAAACATGTTTTTCCACATCTCCCACCTGATATTAGGATCATTTATATCACTCAGTTTGTGCCAAGGTAGTCTTCGCAGGTCATCTCTAAACTTATACGGATCAAATCTCTTTAGATTTCTTATTTTGACAGTGGTATGTGTTGTTTTACTAGGGATAGCAACTTTTCTAATAGCAAATATTAAGCTGTGATCGCTTATTCCCAGATGTATTACGCCTGAGGCGGTCACTCTTTTGACATTGTTGGTCAGAATGACATCAATTAATGATTTGGAATTTTCAGTTACTCGAGTTGGCTCAGTTATCAACTGATCCAACTGGTGAATTTCAGATACTGATTGAAGAGCTAATTTTGCTCTGTTATTGCTTTCATCCAGTACATTACAGTTAAGATCGCCTAAAATATAAATTTCTTTCCCTTCGTAATCTAAAACTTCAATCATTCTCGATAATCTGGTAAAGAAAAGGTCAGGATCTTGCCCTGGGGGCCTATATGCAGCAATGACAGCGAAAGGTTTACTATTAGGTTTCAAAATTTCTATGCAAATTGTCTCAATTTCATTTGATTCTAGATCAGTTCGAACTCTAAAATTGTTTTTGTTATGGAGGAAGATACAAACGCCACCTCCATTACGATTTCTGTCCTTCCGAAAGACTTCATAATTACTTAGTTTTATTGTAGAGTTACTTATCGCTTGATCAAGTCTCGTCTCATTAATAGCTATCATGTCTATATTTTGGTCATTCAACCAAATTCGTAGTTCATCAATATGTAAAGGCAAGCTTACTATGTTCAACGAAATCATTTTAAAACCTCTCACCTTTGGAATTTTCTCACCTTCATTTATAGCACTGTGATCTAAGTCCGGTCAATTGCTATTGTTCAAAAACTGCTTGAAATCCTTTGCCAGAGTTAGGATACCCCTGTTATTAAGGTGCAAACCTCGTCCATTCAGGCAACTGCTATCTACCTTGTCATGCACAATCACTTTCCAATCACGAGTCTTGGCAAAAGAATGCAGGATTTTGTTGACAGCAAGTCTTCCTTCGTTGAGCTCTTTGGAGTCTTTACGTATCGTTAACTCTGATACAGCAATTTTGGTATTGGGAGACGAATGTTCAATCTTCTCACATATTTTAACGATCGCTTCGGCAATTTCCAATGGCTCGCTGTTTTTGAGATTATTTGTGCCAACATGCAAGATAAGATTATCTGGTTGACTTTTTATGGTTGGTCTAATGTAGTCCGACATATCTTCAACAGTTGAGCCTGGAAAACTGCGAACACTGACGCGATTTTCCCTATTAGACATTTTCCATCCTTCGATCTTAGAAACTATAGAATCACCCAATATGATTGTATTCTTTCTTTTTGACACTGGTGGTTCCACCAAATCTGCGGTGTTTTCCGGTTTTCGAGATTTTGTCGAGCTTGACTTCGTACTAGCATCGGATTTATTCTTACTTACTCCCTTCTTCACAGACAGACAGACAGACAGACAGACAGACAGACAGACAGACAGACAGACAGACAGACAGACAGACAGACAGACAGACAGACAGACAGACAGACAGACAGACGGACGGACGGACGGACGGACGGACGGACGGACGGACGGACGGACGGACGGACGGACGGACGGACGGACGGACGGACGGACGGAAAGACGGACGGACGGACGGACGGACGGACAGACAGACAGACAGACAGACACAAAACAAAGGCTGCAGATCACTGCAGTAACGTCCTTTGAATAACTTACTGCATTCTCTAAAGGCAGGTAGATTCCTCCAATTAACCTCGATACCCGCAGCCTTGCAATCTTTAGCATAACCGGCATATGCCTCACATAAACATGAGCTTGGATTATTCTTACAAGCACAAACATCATATTCACAATTCGGGATGTAACCACGATTTGGGTCAATCTTCCTATTGCAATTGGAAAATGGTGGCTTCTTAAGTGCAGAACATTTTAGTTGGGCGTCTTTCAATTTTCCCTTCGTACATGGATTAGGTACACCATGAACGTCTGGACAGCTTTCGTCGACTTTCCAAGAATTTCCAAACGTTGCTGCGCTAACAACAACTTTTTCGTCACGAGTTTTAAAGTCATCCGTTTGATTTCCATTAAAGTTGCCGCACAGTCCTGACAGTTGGCCCTGATATCTACCCGAAACCCTCACATAGACGTTGTACCCTCCGTTATATTCAACTGTCAGTCCGATATCTGTAGTTATTTTCACATTTCCACCAGCCCGAATTACGGTAATACCTGACAAAAAGAAAAGATTGGGAAAAAAATATATATAAATCAGCATAATTGCAGTTAATTTCAAAGAAGAGAAATATAAATTGTTGAGATTTTAAGTAGATATGGAGAAAACACAGCAACTAACCAATAGTGAAAAAGAGAAAAACAAAGAATTTAGTCTTTCCGAGAAACTTTCAACTGCAGTAAGTAATATTCACAAGAAATAAAAAATAAGACAGGGCCTTACCGTTGCTGTTATATGGTAGTTTAACAGTTTTGCCATCTACAGTAACTTGACCCCCTCTCACGACATGAATCTTTAATCCTTTCACATTAACGCTTACTGCCCTTGTACATGAAACCCGTCCATTACCACAAGCTTCGTTATCCTGCAACACTTCAAAGTTCTCAGCATCCTTAGCCAACACGTACACGCACTTTCCCATGAAGTCGTATCGTCTTCCATCAAATGTTAAGTAATGTGGATCCCCAGTTGAACTACAAGTTGCAAATACTACAAGAAATCAACAACAAAATCTACATCAGTAACATTATAAATTTTAACTTATAAATCTTAATTGTTCGTATACGTACCTTCTTGCTCACAACGTCTTCCTTTGTATCCAGGTGGACATGTGCACTGGAATCCTCCTTCCATATTCTTACAAATTCCATTGTTCAGACATGGTGCATTAGCACAAGGCAATCCTGGGTAAAATAAGATAATAAACATTCTTTAATTATAGATTGCTAGTGTTTCCTAATGTTTCTTAATGTTTCAGACAGACAGACAGACAGACAGACAGACAGACAGACAGACAGACAGACAGACAGACAGACAGACAGACAGACAGACAGACAGACAGACAGACAGACAGACAGACAGACAGACAGACAGACAGACAGACAGACAGACAGACAGACAGACAGACAGACAGACAGACAGACAGACAGACAGACAGACCGACCGACCGACCGAGCGACCGAGCGACCGAGCGACCGAGCGACCGAGCGACCGACCGACCGACCGACCGACCGACCGACCGACAGACACACACACACACACACACACACACACACACACACAAAGAAAACGCTACAGATCACTGCAGTAACGTCCTTTGAATAACTTACTGCATTCTCTAAAGGCAGGTAGATTCCTCCAATTAACCTCAGTACCCATGGCCTTGCAATCTTTAGCATAACCGGCATATGCCTCACATAAACATGAGCTTGGATTATTCTTACAAGCACAAACATCATATTCACAATTCGGGATGTAACCACGATTTGGGTCAATCTTCTTATTGCAATTGGAAAATGGTGGCTTCTTAAGTGCAGAACATTTTAGTTGGGCGTCTTTCAATTGTTCCTTCGTACATGGATTAGGTACACCATCGACGTCTGGACAGCTTTCGTCGACTTTCCAAGAATTTCCAAACGTTGCTGCGCTAACAACAACTTTTGCGTCACGAGTTTTAAAGTCATCCGTTTGATTTCCATTAAAGTTGCCGCACAGTCCTGACAGTTGGCCCTGATATCTACCCGATACCCTCACATAGACGTTGTACCCTCCGTTATATTCAACCGTCAGTCCGATATCTGTAGTTATTTTCACATTTCCACCAGCCCGAATTACGGTAGTACCTGACAAAAGGAAAAGATTGTGAAAAAAATATATAAATCAGCATAATTGCAGTTAATTTCAAAGAAGAGAAATACAAATTGTTGAGATTTTAAGTAGATATGGAGAAAACACAGCAACTAACCAATAGTGAAAAAGAGAAAAACAAAGAATTTAGTCTTTCCGAGAAACTTTCAACAGCAGTAAGTAATATTCACAAGAAATAAAAAATAAAACAGGACCTTACCGTTGCTGTTATATGGTAGTTTAACAGTTTTGCCATCTACAGTAACTTGACCCCCTCTCACGACATGAATCTTTAATCCTTTCACATTAACGCTTACTGCCCTTGTACATGAAACCCGTCCATTACCACAAGCTTCGTTATCCTGCAACACTTCAAAGTTCTCAGCATCCTTAGCCAACACGTACACGCACTTTCCCATGAAGTCGTATCGTCTTCCATCAAATGTTAAGTAATGTGGATCCCCGGTTGAACTACAAGTTGCAAGTACTACAAGAAATCAACAACAAAATCTACATCAGTAACATTACAAATTTTAAGATTAGCGGCATGAGTGAAAATATAGTAAGTTAAAACTTCCCCTCGTTTCCTATTTTCGTTTCTAAAGGATACTACAGTTTTTGTTGTTCTTTTATTTAATGAATACTTTACCCGTAACATCATTTTCATTTAAAAAGCCACTCTCCTAATCATTCTACCTTACAATTAGATGCATGCAAAACAGTGATCCAAAAGAAAAATATTCTAAGAGTATTTAGAATCCTTGATAATTGTTCGAATACGCACCTTCTTGTTCACAACGTTTTCCTTTGTATCCAGGTGGACATATGCACTGGAATCCATCTAATAATAACAATATAATATATAATATCTCTATATAGAAATAATGAATTAAATTTAGAATAACGAATGGGGTTCTTAAATTGATTTAGTGACTGCAGTTATTGGAACTCATAAGGTAGTTTGATGCACGGTTTTGGTTCACTATAATTAAAGATAAAGTGCAAGCATTATTTAATAAAATATTAATTCGAGCTATAGTAAATACAGCTGCACCGTTTTAACTCATTGTTTAGTGTATTGTTCGTTTCTGAACGAAGCGGGCATCAGTATTTTACTCTGTTTAACGGCTGACGATTTTATTTGTCAAGTGGACAAGCCATTTGTAGTGAAGGAGTTAAGTATATTATTATAAGTAATAGCATGGCATTGAGGTTGATTAGTGATTAAATGTACCCGAAAGCCGAGGGAGGTTTAGTAAAAGTCACGAGGGCGAAGCCCGAGGGTCTTTTATACTAAACCTCCCGAGGCATGAGGGACATTTGATCACTAATCAACCGAAATGCCATGCTATCACTTTGTAATATTACGGTTATCGAGGAAGAACGAGAGTTATAAAACAAGAACGCTTTTGGCGGAGTCAACAACTTCAAAGTGAATAAATTATTGAGTTGTGAATAATACTATTGGGAATTCGATAAGTGTTCACTTCATGTATTTGTTAGTTATTATATGCATAAGCGAACTTTGGCATAAAGATTAGGTATGATTAGTTACTAATCGTACTTCATCTTTATGCATCGGGCTATTTAGAGATTAAATGTGTGTGTGAGAACAATGAAAACCGAGGTGGTCGTGATATTAACTAGGTAAACTAACAAATACCACAAATATCACCTGGACGAAGGCTTTGCTTGACTTTAAAAATAAGCATATAGTTTAACAAGTCGGTGTCTCATTAGTAATGCCAGTAATTATTCTCTACTCAATCAATCCTGATAGGTAGAATGTTTATACTCAAAAAGTGCTTTCATGAATTTTCCTTCAAGTTTTTCCTAACGTTCCCTTAAAGTAAATCATTTGCGTACCATTGAGCGCCCCTTTCTCGCGTATGCGTCGTAAAGTATTCTTGCAGACACCATTGTTGAGGCATGGTGCATTGGCACAAGGCAATCCTGTAAAAAATAAGACAATGAACATTTTTTAATTACAGATTGCTAGTTCTGTATTTTTGTTATTAGGAAAGGGAAACAAAGAGTTAGCCAGCCAGCCAGCCAGCCAGCCAGCCAGAGAGCCAACCAGCCGGCCGGC
>OZ036001.1:11094089-11099089 GCA_964035015.1 Corallium rubrum
CATTAACGCTTACTGCCCTTGTACATGAAACCCGTCCATTACCACAAGCTTCGTTATCCTGCAACACTTCAAAGTTCTCAGCATCCTTAGCCAACACGTACACGCACTTTCCCATGAAGTCGTATCGTCTTCCATCAAATGTTAAGTAATGTGGATCCCCGGTTGAACTACAAGTTGCAAGTACTACAAGAAATCAACAACAAAATCTACATCAGTAACATTATAAATTTTAACTTACAAATCTTAATTGTTCGTATACACACCTTCTTGCTCACAACGTCTTCCTTTGTATCCAGGTGGACATGTGCACTGGAATCCTCCTTCGATATTCTTACAAATTCCATTGTTCAGACATGGTGCATTAGCACAAGGCAATCCTGTGTAAAATAAGATAATAAACATTTTTTAATTATAGATTGCTAGTGTTTCCTAATGTTTCTCAATGTTTCAGACAGACAGACAGACAGACAGACAGACAGACAGACAGACAGACAGACAGACAGACAGACAGACAGACAGACAGACAGACAGACAGACAGACAGACAGACAGACAGACAGACAGACAGACAGACAGACAGACAGACAGACAGACAGACAGACAGACAGACAGACAGAAAGAAAACGCTACAGATCAATGCAGTAACGTCCTTTGAATAACTTACTGCATTCTCTAAAGGCAGGTAGATTCCTCCACTTAACGTCAATACCCATGGCCTTGCAATCTTTAGCATAACCGGCATATGCCTCACATAAACATGAGCTTGGATTATTCTTACAAGCACAAACATCATATTCACAATTCGGGATGTAACCACGATTTGGGTCAATCTTCTTATTGCAATTGGAAAATGGTGGCTTCTTAAGTGCAGAACATTTTAGTTGGGCGTCTTTCAATTGTTCCTTCGTACATGGATTAGGTACACCATCGACGTCTGGACAGCTTTCGTCGACTTTCCAAGAATTTCCAAATGTTGCTGCGCTAACAACAACTTTTTCGTCACGAGTTTTAAAGTCATCCGTTTGATTTCCATTAAAGTTGCCGCACAGTCCTGATAGTTGGCCTTGATATCTACCCGATACCCTCACATAGACGTTGTACCCTCCGTTATATTCAACCGTCAGTCCGATATCTGTAGTTATTTTCACATTTCCACCAGCCCGAATTACGGTAATACCTGACAAAAAGAAAAGATTGGGAAAAAGTATATAAATCAGCATAATTGCAGTTAATTTCAAAGAAGAGAAATACAAATTGTTGAGATTTTAAGTAGATATGGAGAAAACACAGCAACTAACCAATAGTGAAAAAGAGAAAAACAAAGAATTTAGTCTTTCCGAGAAACTTTCAACTGCAGTAAGTAATATTCACAAGAAATAAAAAATAAGACAGGACCTTACCGTTGCTGTTATATGGTAGTTTAACAGTTTTGCCATCTACAGTCACTTGACCCCCTCTCACGACATGAATCTTTAATCCTTTCACATTAACGCTTACTGCCCTTGTACATGAAACCCGTCCATTACCACAAGCTTCGTTATCCTGCAACACTTCAAAGTTCTCAGCATCCTTAGCCAACACGTACACGCACTTTCCCATGAAGTCGTATCGTCTTCCATCAAATGTTAAGTAATGTGGATCCCCGGTTGAACTACAAGTTGCAAATACTACAAAAAATAAACAACAAAATCTACATCAGTAACATTACAAATTTTAACATTAGCGGCATGAGTAAAAATATAGTAAGTTAAACTTCCCCTCGTTTCCTATTTTCGTTTCTAAAGGATACTACAGTTTTTGTGTTCTTTTATTTAATGGTTACTTTAAACTTAACATCATTTTCATTTAAAAAGCCACTCTCCTAATCATTCTACCTTACAATTATATACATACAAAACAGTGATCCAAAAGAAAAATATACTAAGAGTATTTAGATGGCTTGATGATTGTTCGAATACGCACCTTCTTGTTCACAACGTTTTCCTTTGTATCCAGGTGGACATATGCACCGGAATCCGTCTAATAATAGTAACAATATAATATAATATATAATATCTATACGAATAACGAATTAAGTTCAGAATAACGATTAATGTGGTTCTTAAATTGATTTAGTGATGGCAGTTATTGGAGCTCAGAGAGTAGTTTGTTTAACGGTGTTCGTTCAGTATAGTTGAAGAAATGTTTACATTATGTAATACAAAATTAAATCGAGTTATAGTAAATAGTGCTGCATGTCTTAACTCTTTCTCTACTGTATCGTTCGTTTCCGAACGAAGTGGACTTCAGTATTTGACTCTATCTATCGCCAGACGATTTTACTTCTCGAGTGGACAAGCCTTCTTGTAGTGAAGGAGTTAAGTAGATTAACTATGTAAACTAACAATATCACCAGGGCGAAAGTTTTGCTTGACTTTAGACATAAGTATATAGTTTAACTAGTCGTTGTCTGATCTAGCAATGTCGGTAATTATTCTCTACCCAATCAATCCTGATAAGTAGACTGTCTATTCTTAAAAAGTGTTTTCATTTAAGTTTTTGCTAACGTTCCCTAAAAGTAAATCATTTGCATACCATTGAAACGACTAGGAAGATCGCGTACGGGTCGTAAAATATTCTTGCACACCCCGTTGTTGAGACAAGGTGCATTCGCACAAGGCAATCCTGTAAAAAATAAGACAATGAACATTTCTTAATTATAGAATACTAGAGTTCTCTTTTTGTTACTAGGAGGACAGGGAGACAAAGATCCAGCCAGTCATCCAGGAAGACAGACAGACAGACAGACAGACAGACAGACAGACAGACAGACAGACAGACAGACAGACAGACAGACAGACAGACAGGCAGGCAGGCAGGCAGGCAGGCAGGCAGGCAGGCAGGCAGGCAGGCAGGCAGGCAGGCAGGCAGGCAGGCAGGCAGGCAGGCAGGCAGGCAGGCAGGCAGGCAGGCAGGCAGGCAGGCAGGCAGGCAGGCAGGCAGGCAGGCAGGCAGGCAGGCAGGCAGGCAGGCAGGCAGGCAGGCAGGCAGGCAGGCAGGCAGACAGACAGACAGACAGACAGACAGACAGACAGACAGACAGACAGACAGACAGACAGACAGACAGACAGACAGACAGACAGACAGACAGACAGACAGAGAGACAGACAGACAGACAGACAGACAGACAGACAGACAGACAGACAGACAGACAGACAGACAGACAGACAGACAGACAGACAGACAGACAGACAGACAGACAGACAGACAGACAGACAGACAGACAGACAGACAGACAGACAGACAGACAGACAGACAGACACAAAGAAAACGCTACAGATCAATGCAGCAAAGTCCTTTGAATAACTTACTGCATTCTCTAAAGGCAGGTAGATTCCTCCAATTAACCTCAATACCCATGGCCTTGCAATCTTTAGCATAACCGGCATATGCCTCACATAAACATGAGCTTGGATTATTCTTACAAGCACAAACATCATATTCACAATTCGGGATGTAACCACGATTTGGGTCAATCTTCTTATTGCAATTGGAAAATGGTGGCTTCTTAAGTGCAGAACATTTTAGTTGGGCGTCTTTCAATTGTTCCTTCGTACATGGATTAGGTACACCATCGACGTCTGGACAGCTTTCGTCGACTTTCCAAGAATTTCCAAACGTTGCTGCGCTAACAACAACTTTTTCGTCACGAGTTTTAAAGTCATCCGTTTGATTTCCATTAAAGTTGCCGCACAATCCTGACAGTTGGCCCTGATATCTACCCGATACCCTCACATAGACGTTGTACCCTCCGTTATATTCAACCGTCAGTCCGATATCTGTAGTTATTTTCACATTTCCACCAGCCCGAATTAGGGTAATACCTGACAAAAAGAAAAGATTGGGGAAAAAATATATAAATCAGCATAATTGCAGCTAATTTCAAAGAAGAGAAATACAAATTGTTGAGATTTTAAGTAGATATGGAGAAAACACAGGAACTAACCAATAGTGAAAAAGAGAAAAACAAAGAATTTAGTCTTTCCGATAAACTTTCAACTGCAGTAAGTAATATTCACAAGAAATAAACTAGATCCCAAGGATAGTGCAAAGTTTCTAGCAGGGCTGTAGTGGACTATATGTAAGTGCAGGGCAGGTTGTGACTCGGTTCACGCCGAAAGCGTAACAAACGTCTAGTGGGGTCCAGGGGCATGCCCCCCCGGAAACAATTTTGAAATCTGGAATCTCTGAAATGCCATTTTATGCATTTTGGGGAAAGATTTTAAAGAATTTTTTTGTCAATTTGTATATCAAACACTGATTTCAAATTGTGGGTTCAGGCAGATTTTGATAATGAAAGTAATGTTATGTAAACTGACCTTTTCATCGGTGTTTTCCCGCTTGTATCACTGTTATATATGTTCAAGTCACTTAAACAGTTTTTATGGCACCACCGAACGTCTATTATTAATTTATATTATATATTACAATCCGTCGTAGTTCAAGTAGGTATAAGTTATTTATATATTGGCACGTTAATTCTGCCTTGCGTACATTGTTAAAATATTAAAAAAAATTGACTGCAGTAAAATAATGCCACACCCGCTGTGGCCCTGTCTAATCAAACATAATAAAAAAATTTGCCACGTGTACGGACGGAGCTGCCAGCCCATTTTCTTGAGCAAAGCCCAAGTTAATTTAATACAAGTCAAAAGTCAGACAAACAATTCAAAATAATCCAAATTACGATCGTGTGATGATTATGTTGCTAGCTTCACGTCATTGTAGCCTCGTGAATCGTCTGCCCAATCACGCGCTAAGTTCACGCAGGTACAGATACATGTAGAACCTCGTGTAGAAGTTAAACATTCATGTTTAATATATGGCCAGGGTTCTTCGTACAGTTGTTTATTGAACGCCAAATCAAAATGCGAAGACAGTCTACAATTTCCAGTATACAAAATTTGTAACTGAGCTGACGTGCAAAACTGCCCGAGCGCCACTCGTGTAAAATATAACAGA
>OZ036001.1:11101589-11111589 GCA_964035015.1 Corallium rubrum
GCACTTTCCCATGAAGTCGTATCGTCTTCCATCAAATGTTAAGTAATGTGGATCCCCGGTTGAACTACAAGTTGCAAACACTACAAAAAATAAACAAGAAAATCTACATCAGTAACATTATAAATTTTAACATTAACGGCATGAGTGAAAATATAGTAAGTTAAACTTCCCCTCGTTTCCTATTTTCGTTTCTAAGGATACTACAGTTTTTGTGTTCTTTTATTTAATGAATACTTTACCCGTAACATTATTTTCACTTAAAAAGCCACTCTCCTAATCATTCTACCTTACAATTATATACATGGAAAACAGTGATCCAAAGAAAAATATACTAAGAGTATTTAGAATCCTTGATAATTGTTCGAATACGCACCTTCTTGTTCACAACGTTTTCCTTTGTATCCAGGTGGACATATGCACCGGAATCCATCTAATAACAGTAACAATATAATATATAATATCTATAGGATTAATGGCTTAAGTTCAGAATAACGATTAATGTGGTTCTTAAATTGATTTAGTGATGGCAGTTATTGGAACTCAGAGGTAGTTTGTTTAATGGTGTTCGTTCAGTATATTTGAAGAAATGTTTAACCTTATGTAATATAAAATCAAATCGAGTTATAATAAAGACAGCTGCATGTCTTAACTCTTTGTCTATCGTGAGTTCAGTATTTCACTCTGTCTAACGCAGACGATTTTACTTTTCGAGTGGACAAGCCCTCTTGTAGTGAAGGAGTTAAGTTGATTAACTATGTAAACTAGCAAACATCACAAATATCACCAGGGCGAAAGTTTTGCTTGACTTTACACATAAGCATATAGTTTAACTAGTCGTTGTCTGATTAGCAATGTCGGTAATTATTCTCTACCCAATCAATCCTGATAAGTAGACTGTCTATTCTTAAAAAGTGCTTTCATTTACGTTTTTGCTAACGTTCCCTTAAAATAAACCATTTGCATACCATTGAAAGTCCTTTTAAGACCAGGTACGGGTCGTAAAATATTCTTGCACACCCCATTGTTGATACATGGTGCATTGGCACAAGGCAATCCTGTAAAAAATAAGACCATGAACATTTTTTAATTATAGATTGCTAGCCTTGTCTTTTCGTTATTATATATTTCGACAGACAGACAGACAGACAGACAGACAGACAGACAGACAGACAGACAGACAGACAGACAGACAGACAGACAGACAGACAGACAGACAGACAGACAGACAGACAGACAGACAGACAGACCGACCGACCGACCGACCGACCGACCGACCGACCGACCGACCGACCGACCGACCAACAGACAGACAGACAGACAGACAGACAGACAGACAGACAGACAGACAGACAGACAGACAGACAGACAGACAGACAGACAGACAGACAGACAGACACAAAACAAAGGCTGCAGATCACTGCAGTAACGTCCTTTGAATAACTTACTGCATTGTCTAAAGGCAAGTAAATTCCCCCAATTAACCTCAATACCCGCAGCCTTGCAATCTTTAGCATAACCGGCATATGCCTCACATAGACATGAGCTTGGATTATTCTTACAAGCACAAACATCATATTCACAATTCGGGATGTAACCACGATTTGGGTCAATCTTCTTATTGCAATTGGAAAATGGTGGCTTCTTAAGTGCAGAACATTTTAGTTGGGCGTCTTTCAATTTTTCCTTCGTACATGGATTAGGTACACCATCGACGTCTGGACAGCTTGCGTCGACTTTCCAAGAATTTCCAAATGTTGCTGCGCTAACAACAACTTTTTCGTCACGAGTTTTAAAGTCATCCGTTTGATTTCCATTAAAGTTGCCGCACAGTCCTGACAGTTGGCCCTGATATCTACCCGATACCCTCACATAGACGTTGTACCCTCCGTTATATTCAACCGTCAGTCCGATATCGGTAGTTATTTTCACATTTCCAGAAATTCGTGTTACTCTCACGCCTGGAGAAAAACGAAAATATTTTTAAAATACAGATATGTAGCTACCGTTATTTACAAGAAACGTTGAGGCATAAAGCAAGAACTTAAAAAAATTAAAAAATTGAAATGAAAAAATACTACACAGTGTTAAAAAACAAATAATTTGTACATTGAAAAATTTACTTGGAAATAAATTCTTGTCTTTGAAACTAGTTTTAAATTTATAAAGTTTTGCCTTATATCTCACCTTGGTTCTTGAAATAGTAAGATTTGTTTGATATGTAAATTGTCTTTACTTATGACATCACGTTGCATAATGACTTATTGAAAACGCCGGTGTATCCTTGCAACTATTTTAGCAATCTCTTGAAATCATTGAGTATGTGTACTTGTGTAATATGAAATGTTCTGAGTAAGACCCCCACTAGAGCTTTGTCGAGAACTCTTGATAGGGAAAAACATAATTTTTCATGATTTAGACTGTTGAACAATCTTTTAAGATGGTAAAATTGTCAAAAATAGCCAAAAAAAACAACGATTTTCTCTGTCAAAAAACTTTGCTAGTGTCTAGCGTCCCACGTGTCCTCGTAGCCAATCAGAACGCGTGTTGTTGTTCATTTGGTAGCCAATCAGAACGCGTGCTTTTGTTCATTTCGTAGCCAATCAGAACGCGTGTTGTTGTTTATAAATAATACTTCTCTTCAAACGCGGGATGTGTTGAGACAACGTAAAGAAACGCAGACACCTCAATACACATGTTATTTTACAAAGGACTTTACCTTTATGGTTAGTTTTGGTTTCTGCTGGAACAACTCTTTCGTCTATTGATACCAGACCTCCTCTTATAGCTCGAATCTTCAATCCTCTAACTGTAACAGTTATTGCCCTGGTGCATGAAACCTGTCCATTACCACAAGCTTCGTTATCCTGCAAGACTTCAAATTGGTGACCAGCATCCTTAGCCAACACGTACAAGCACTTTCCCATGAAGTCGTATCGTCTTCCATCAAATGTTACGTAATGTGGGTCCCCGGTTGCACTACAAGTTGCAACTGGTACAACAACTAAAGGAAAAGAATTACAGGTGTACTATCTAGTATGGGACCTCGTGTCCTTTTGTAGTTGCACCTGCCTCTTGGCAAATTTTTTAAAATAAAAAATAAAAAAATAAAAGAAAAGCTATATTTTATTTCAAGTTCTTTTTATTAAAAGTAAAGTAAGGTAAAGTACAGTAAAGTAAAGTGAAGTGAAGTGAAGTGAAGTGAAGTGAAGTGAAGTGAAGTGAAGTGGAGTGAAGTGGAGTGGAGTGGAGTGGAGTGAAGTGGAGTGGAGTGGAGTGGAGTGGAGTGGACTGAAGTGAAGTGAAGTGAAGTGAAGTGAAGTGAAGTGAAGTGAAGTGAAGTGAAGTGAAGTGAAGTGAAGTGAAGTGAAGTGAAGTGAAGTGAAGTGAAGTGAAGTGAAGTGAAGTGAAGTGGAAGCGAAGTGAAGTGAAGTGAAGTGAAGTGAAGTGAAGTGAAGTGAAGTGAAGTGAAGTGAAGTGAAGTGAAGTGAAGTGAAATGACGTGAGGTGAGGTGAGGTGAGGTGAGGTGAGGTGAGGTGAGGTGAGGTGAGGTGAGGTGAGGTGAAGTGAAGTGAAGTGAAGTGAAGTGAAGTGAAGTGAAGTGAAGTGAAGTGGAAGCGAAGTGAAGTGGGAACGAAGTGAAGTGGAAGCGAAGTGAAGTGAAGTGAAGTGAAGTGAAGTGAAGTGAAGTGAAGTGAAGTGAAGTGAAGTGGAGTGAAGTGGAGTGGAGTGGAGTGGAGTGGAGTGAAGTGGAGTGGAGTGGAGTGGAGTGGAGTGGACTGAAGTGAAGTGAAGTGAAGTGAAGTGAAGTGAAGTGAAGTGAAGTGAAGTGAAGTGAAGTGAAGTGAAGTGAAGTGGAAGCGAAGTGAAGTGAAGTGAAGTGAAGTGAAGTGAAGTGAAGTGAAGTGAAGTGAAGTGAAGTGAAGTGAAGTGAAGTGAAATGACGTGAGGTGAGGTGAGGTGAGGTGAGGTGAGGTGAGGTGAGGTGAGGTGAGGTGAGGTGAGGTGAAGTGAAGTGAAGTGAAGTGAAGTGAAGTGAAGTGAAGTGAAGTGAAGTGGAAGCGAAGTGAAGTGGGAACGAAGTGAAGTGGAAGCGAAGTGAAGTGAAGTGAAGTGAAGTGAAGTGAAGTGAAGTGAAGTGAAGTGAAGTGAAGTGAAGTGAAGTGGAGTGGAGTGGAGTGGAGTGGAGTGGAGTGGAGTGAAGTGGAGTGGAGTGGAGTGGAGTGGAGTGGACTGAAGTGAAGTGAAGTGAAGTGAAGTGAAGTGAAGTGAAGTGAAGTGGAAGCGAAGTGAAGTGAAGTGAAGTGAAGTGAAGTGAAGTGAAGTGAAGTGAAGTGAAGTGAAGTGAAGTGAAGTGAAGTGAAATGAGGTGAGGTGAGGTGAGGTGAGGTGAGGTGAGGTGAGGTGAGGTGAGGTGAGGTGAGGTGAAGTGAAGTGAAGTGAAGTGAAGTGAAGTGAAGTGAAGTGAAGTGAAGTGAAGTGAAATGACGTGAGGTGAGGTGAGGTGAGGTGAGGTGAGGTGAGGTGAGGTGAGGTGAGGTGAGGTGAGGTGAGGTGAGGTGAAGTGAAGTGAAGTGAAGTGAAGTGAAGTGAAGTGAAGTGAAGTGAACTGGAAGCGAAGTGAAGTGGGAACGAAGTGAAGTGGAAGCGAAGTGAAGTGAAGTGAAGTGAAGTGAAGTGAAGTGAAGTGAAGTGGAGTGAAGTGGAGTGGAGTGGAGTGGAGTGGAGTGGAGTGAAGTGGAGTGGAGGGAGTGGAGTGGAGTGGACTGAAGTGAAGTGAAGTGAAGTGAAGTGAAGTGAAGTGAAGTGAAGTGAAGTGGAAGCGAAGTGAAGTGAAGTGAAGTGAAGTGAAGTGAAGTGAAGTGAAGTGAAGTGAAGTGAAGTGAAGTGAAGTGAAGTGAAGTGAAATGACGTGAGGTGAGGTGAGGTGAGGTGAGGTGAGGTGAGGTGAGGTGAGGTGAGGTGAGGTGAGGTGAGGTGAGGTGAAGTGAAGTGAAGTGAAGTGAAGTGAAGTGAAGTGAAGTGAAGTGAAGTGAAGTGAAATGAGGTGAGGTGAGGTGAGGTGAGGTGAGGTGAGGTGAGGTGAGGTGAGGTGAGGTGAGGTGAGGTGAGGTGAAGTGAAGTGAAGTGAAGTGAAGTGAAGTGAAGTGAAGTGAAGTGAACTGGAAGAAGTGAAGTGAAGTGAAGTGAAGTGAAGTGAAGTGAAGTGAAGTGAAGTGACGTGACGTGACGTGACGTGACGTGACGTGAGGTGAGGTGAGGTGAGGTGAGGTGAGGTGAGGTGAGGTGAGGTGAGGTGAGGTGAAGTGAAGTGAAGTGAAGTGAAGTGAAGTGAAGTGAAGTGAAGTGAAGTGGAAGCGAAGTGAAGTGGGAACGAAGTGAAGTGGAAGCGAAGTAAAGTGAAGTGAAGTGAAGTGAAGTGAAGTGAAGTGAAGTGAAGTGAAGTGAAGTGAACTGGAAGCGAAGTGAAGTGAAGTGAAGTGAAGTGAAGTGAAGTGAAGTGAAGTGAAGTGACGTGACGTGACGTGACGTGAGGTGAGGTGAGGTGAGGTGAGGTGAGGTGAGGTGAGGTGAGGTGAGGTGAGGTGAGGTGAGATGAGGTGAGGTGAGGTGAAGTGAAGTGAAGTGAAGTGAAGTGAAGGGAAGTGGAAGCGAAGTGAAGTGGAAGCGAAGTGAAGTGAAGTGAAGTGAAGTGAAGTGAAGTGAAGTGAAGTGAAGTGAAGTGAAGTGAAGTGAAGTGACGTGACGTGAAGTGACGTGACGTGACGTGGCGTGAGGTGAGGTGAGGTGAGGTGAGGTGAGGTGAGGTGAGGTGAGGTGAAGTGAAGTGAAGTGAAGTGAAGGGAAGTGGAAGCGAAGTGAAGTGGAAGCGAAGTGAAGTGGAAGCGAAGTGAAGTGGAAGCGAAGTGAAGTGAAGTGAAGTGAAGTGAAGTGAAGTGAAGTGAAGTGAAGTGAAGTGAAGTGAAATGAAGTGAAGCGAAGCGAAATGAAGTGAAGTGAAGTGAAGTGAAGTGAAGTGAAGTGAAGTGAAGTGAAGTGAAGTGAAGTGAACTGGAAGCGAAGTGAAGTGAAGTGAAGTGAAGTGAAGTGAAGTGACGTGACGTGACGTGACGTGAGGTGAGGTGAGGTGAGGTGAGGTGAGGTGAGGTGAGGTGAGGTGAGGTGAGGTGAGGTGAGATGAGGTGAGGTGAGGTGAGGTGAAGTGAAGTAAAGTGAAGTGAAGTGAAGTGAAGGGAAGTGGAAGCGAAGTGAAGTGAAAGCGAAGTGAAGTGAAGTGAAGTGAAGTGAAGTGAAGTGAAGTGAAGTGAAGTGAAGTGAAGTGAAGTGAAGTGAAGTGAAGTGAAGTGAAGTGAAGTGAAGTGAAGTGACGTGACGTGAAGTGACGTGACGTGACGTGACGTGAGGTGAGGTGAGGTGAGGTGAGGTGAGGTGAGGTGAGGTGAAGTGAAGTGAAGTGAAGTGAAGGGAAGTGGAAGCGAAGTGAAGTGGAAGCGAAGTGAAGTGGAAGCGAAGTGAAGTGGAAGCGAAGTGAAGTGAAGTGAAGTGAAGTGAAGTGAAGTGAAGTGAAGTGAAGTGAAGTGAAGTGAAGTGAAGTGAAGTGAAGTGAAGTGAAGTGAAGTGAAGTGAAGTCAAGTAAAGTGAAGTGGAATGGAGTACAGTGAAGTGGAGGGGGGTTGTGGTTAGATTTAGGGTCAGGATAAAAGGTGGGGTTGGGGTTGGGTTTCAGTTTCTTTAATATTCAGGATTATCCTTAATTCTAGATGAGACGATATGTTAGGAGTGGAGTAAAGCGCCTTTATCTATTGAGGGTAATATGACAGTATTTAGATATTGATAACTCAATGGTCCTCACCTCTTGATGGAACTAGTTCGTAGAATTAACTGGGGAAACCATGGTGTTGATTTTGTGTGTGTGTGTGTGTGGGGGGGGGGGGGGAGGGGGACACGAGAGAACCAACAACTCCATTCACATGAAGCTAAGTTGATCACCCATCCAAGTACTAACTTCACTCGGGCTTAACTTCACTAGCAAGAATTAACAGCTTGTATTACCCGTGCCTTCTTAAAGTGTCTATGAAGTGAAAAATACGTTGGCATTTTTGTTGTTTATTGTACAGAGGAGCATGACAGGAGCACCCACTGAAAATTTCAAGAGAATCTGATGCGTAGTTTTCGCGCTATCAACTCTCAAAATTTGCCGTGGATAGTTTGTTTTGGGGAAATTTGGGCTTCTTGGTAACAATGCCTTATGACGTACGCAGATGGATTATTAATAGTGAAATCTATTGTTCTTATGCATAGTTGTCCATTTGCGTACGTCATATAAGTATTGTTACCGAAAGCCCAATTTTTCCCAAGAACGAACTATCCACGGCAAACTTTGAGAGTTAATAGCGCGAAAACTACGCATCAGATTCTCTTGAAATTTTCAGTTAGTGCTCCTGCCATACTGCTCTGTACAATAAAACAACAAAAATGCAAACGAATTTTTCATTTCATAGACACTTTAAATCTAGAATAGATTGTCATTTCTGTTCAATACCTTTTTGTTCGCATCTTCTTCCTTTGTAGCCCTGTGGGCATGTACACCGAAATGAACTTCCACGAATTCTGCATTTCCCACCATTCCTGCAGGGCGATGAAAGACAAGGATCCTTTTTCTTAACTAAAGAATGAGATTATAACCGTAATTTAATGAAAGAAACTACTAACTAACTAACTAACTAACTAACTAACTAACTAACTAACTAACTAACTAACTAACTAACTAACTAACTAACTAACTAACTAACTAACTAACTAACTAACTAACTAACTAACTAACTAACTAACTAACTAACTAACTAACTAACTAACTAACTAACTAACTAACTAACTAACTAACTAACTAACCGACCGAGCGACCGAGCGACCGAGCGACCGAGCGACCGAGCGACCGAGCGACCGAGCGACCGACTGACTGACTGACTGACTGACTGACTAACTAATTACTAACTAACTAACCAACCAACCAACCAACCAACCAACCAACCAACCAACCAACCAACCAACCAACCAACCAACCAACCAACCAACCAACCAACCAACCAACCAACCAACCAACCAACCAACCAACCAACCAACCAACCAACCAACCAACTAACTAACTAACTAACTAACTAACTAACTAACTAACTGACTATACTTATACTGGATAACTCTATCAGTTATATCTAAACTGTTACCCCTAGAGGTCCAGCAAGGGCCATATCCCTCATTAGTCCAGTGTTACTACAGGGGGAAACCGGAGTACCCAGGGGGAAACATGTGGTGTTTGGTAGAGTCAAACTGGAAGCATTCCTCTCACATGCGGCCAAGGTGAAAAAGAACAGGAATCGAACCCGGGTCGCATAGGTGAAAGGGACGTGCGCTAACCACTGTGCCACCAACACCCCAGGAACACTCGAGATTTTCCTTCACCAAAACCCCTTAGACCACTTTGACCTTTGACGATAGACTAATTATTGTTACCTGCCATGTTGCAGCACTGGAATACTTCAATGCAATGCAAGAAATTGCAGGCTGACTTAAAGAGGCCTGTTATGTAATATCCAGGACGCAAGCACGAAACTGTTGTCGATTTGTCAGAATTAAACGTTTTCGATACGTCTTGTCGATAGCAACTCTTGTAGTTCAGAGGATGATTTTTCGGTTTGCAACACCTTGCTTTCTCTATGTTGGGCAGAAGCTTAAAGCCGTTGCGATATACCCCAGATAAATAGTATCCATCTGGGCATTTGCTAAACGAATTTTGCCTTTTAAAAAAACAAAGACAAAATTAGAGAATTATGAGTGTCGCTAGATTGGTACTGTCACAATCAGAAATATTATGAGCTATACACTTGCAGTATCAGTACCAGCAACAAAACCAGTATCAGCCTCAGTAAGTTACCAATATCAACACCAATACCAATACCAGCACCAGCGCTGCAACCAGCGATAGCACTAGCGCAGCACTTCCTTCAACCGAAGCACCACCACTAGTATCGGTACAGGTAATAATACCAGCATTAACGCAAGCAACAGTGCAAGCATCAGTAGCCAGCATCAGCGCAAACACAAATATTATTATCACCGATATTAACACCAATACCAACGCCAGCACTAAAGCTGACACTAGCGCTAGCACTTCCACCAACGGAATACTCGCACCAACACTTGTATCAGGAACACCATCAGCATCAACACCAGCATCAATACCAGCATCACCATCAACACGAGCATCACCATCACCATCACCATCAACACCAGCATCACAATCAACACCAGCATCATCATCATCATCACCATCACCATCACCATCAACACCAGCATCAACATCAACACCAGCATCACCATCACCATCACCAGCATCAACACCATCACCACCATCACCACCAGCATCACCATCAACACCAGCATCACCATCACAATCACCATCACCAACACCAACACCAGCATCACCAGCATCAACACCAACACCATCACCATCAACACCACCATCACCATCACCATCAACACCAGCGTTACCATCACCATCACCATCACCATCACCACCAGCATCAACACCATCACCATCACCATCAACACCACCATAGCATCACCATCAACATCACCATCAACACCAACACCACCATCACCATCACCATCAACATCACCATCAACATTAACACCAGCATCCACAACAGCATCAACACCACCATCTATACCAGCACTTGCATCAGGACCAGTACCAAAATCAACATTAACATAGCACCAACAACAACACCAGCATCAGCATCACCACAGTACCAGCACTTTTACCAGGCAACACCAGCGCCAAAATCAACATAGCACCAGCACCAGCACCTACAACAACATCAACACCACCATCGATACCAGCACTGCAAGACCAGCACCAAAATCAGCATACCACAAGCACCACCATCGATACCAGTACTTGCATCAAGTCCAGCACCAAAATCAACATAGTACCAGTATCAA
>OZ036001.1:11116589-11164089 GCA_964035015.1 Corallium rubrum
GTATGCGTTTTCATAGCGTTTTTATATTGTTCTCAGTCCTCAGGGGAGCAGAAAACAATGTCTCATTACCTGAAACAATATGAAAACGCTAGGAAAAGGTATATGTGTGGATGGGGTCTTATGTAAGGAACGTCTTATCGCTCTCGTATGGTGGTGTGTAACCAATCCCTTGAGATTCGAAAGACAAAGATATTTTCGCCATGTTGTATGATATTATAATTGCAGATGATGAAAATCTTTTGAAAACGTCAACCAACATGGCGGCAATAACGTAAGATGCACACCAGCAATAAAAAGCCCTACTACAGTGTGTATCAAAAAAATTCGAACCCTTAGAAAATGAATTAGCATTCTTTTCAAACAACCTATTGTAGTAGTTTGAAAGCCCTAAAAGCGCTGAGTTATAAATTAATCAGCACATAAGTTAAACAGGAAGAGAAAAGGCTTTTAAATACTTTCACCATGCATACACTTCAAGTTATCTTAATTTCTCAGGTGTATAAGCCCGTGTTTTTTTACGCATCCGTGGCTCAGAAGTGTGTAGGGCTTTCAAACTACTACAATAGGTTGTTTGAAAAGAATGCTAATTCATTTTCTAAGGGTTCGAATTTTTTTGATAAACACTGTATAGCAAATACCAACTTGATGTTGGAATCAAATGGCATGCATGCATATATTATCCAGATGCAAATAAACGATATGGCCAAAACACAAGCCTTTCTATACATTATTGCTCACAGATCTTGGCATAAACAGTAATTAACTCCTTTGCTTGAAAGATCTAGACAACATAAAATCTAACTAAAGAATGAATTTGAAATAGCTGCTGCGTGCACGACTATATCTGATAAGTTTACTTCCCGACTATAAGTTTAGAGTACATGAAAATATTGGTTGACTTTCCATATAAAATCTATATTTATTTATTGTGATATTGAGGTTTCTAAAATGGTAATGAAGACGCCAAAGTAGGCATTTGTGTTTCTTAATTAAATTATATAAAAACGCCTCGTCAGCCGTGATGGTATGCATGCAGACATGGTAGGTTGACATAATTCGAACGAGAAAGAGAATTTCCAAACAAATCATGGCAAACCTCTTCAGCTTGGGTTGTTATTTTCGTACTAGTTGTGCGACTACGTGAACCCCGGACAGAATGACTTGTGAGTTTTATTGACAAGTGACATGGACAGACCAAATGACTCGTAACTGACGTCACAAAATTGGCGACTCTTTCATAAGACCCCGTTCACACTATACCAGATAGGTTTTCGTGCCGGGCTTGGCACGAAACCAGCAAATAATTATACCGTACGATACAACCCGTGATACAACCAATCAACACGCTCTATTCTATTAATTTACCTCCGAAACGATTTCGAACTCCGTTCACACTGGAGCTGAAACGGCACAAAAAGCTGATAAAAAGATAAAAAATCCGATAAAAGATGCTTTCGAGATCGGAGCGGCGCCGTGGCGTTTTGTGTGTGTGTGCAGAAGGCCTATAACGGAACCGGTATGGTTTTCGTGCCAGTACAAAAGCTATCCGGTATATCCGAGTAAACGACATCTATGACATCAAGCACGGGTGGCGTGTGCTGTAAGGGTGCTGCCTCTCACCGCTGTAGTTAAGCCCAGTTAGACGGGGTTAGTACTTGGTTGGGTGACCGTCTGGGAATAGCTCCGTTCTCGAACTTGAATTTCATGTGAGTAGAGTTTAGTTGGTCTCTCCTGTGCTTCGAGGGTTTTTCGCAGGGTTCTGCGGTTTTCCTCCCTCCGTAAAATCAACACTTAGGTCTTAGTTTATGTCGTGCACTTTTAACATGAGCCTCTGGCTCGGATGATTGGGCGACCACATCCTGTGTTTACGACGTTAAATAAATCATTACTCATTACTCAAGAATAAAAGAGAGTGATGAAGGAACCTTTTCATTACGAAATTACGTATAGTGTGAACGGCTTTGGTTTATGACCCGGATAGAACCTGGCTTGAATTAGACTTGTAATAAAATGACTTGCTATACTAACGTAAGTTATAAAAGTAAAGTTTCTTATAATGTATATAGTTTTAGACTTCTAGAAATCCATCCGTGAACGATAGACTGCATGTCAGACCCCCACCTGAAGTGGAGGTGGAAACGTTAGACTCCTACGTTCTCTGTTTCGAAACGTTAGACTCCTACGTTATCTGTTTCGGCAGTATATCTAACCTTACTATATTTCGATTGTTGTTTCTACACTGCCTACGCAGCACGCTACTTTTATTACAATAAACAAGGCGGTTACCCACTACAACACATATGCATGTCTAAAGATTATTTTGCGCTCTCTGCATCTGCCACAAATTTTAAGAATAAGGAACACAAATAGAGTATACTAATATAGGAAGATTGAGAATATCGAAAAAATGGAATCTTTGCAAAGTGCCGAAATGGAAAAACGAGATTCTGTTTGTTAGACGTCATAAACTTATAACATTTTGGAAATGCCAGCCTCAGACACTCTGCATGCACTAAAATCAGTCTATTTCTCATAGGGGGAGCACGGGGAGCCTGTGCTGGTAGCGCGCTGCCTCTCGCCAAAAGTTAAGCCCGGTTAGATGGGGTTATAGTACTTGGATGGGTGACCGCTTGTGAGTAACCCCGTTGTCGAGCTTGGAACTCATGTGAGTAGAGTTGTAGTTGATCTCTCCTGTGCTTCGAGGGTTTTTCGCCGGGTTCTCTGGTTTTCCTCCCTTCAACACCTACATCATAGCTGTGATCCGTTGGTCTGAACTGTGTCGTATGGCGGCTGCTTGGAGCGCCTTAGATGTGCCTCGACACGGCCACGTTGATCTGCGTCCTTCGCAATTTAGCCACTGGCTGCAAAAAAGGATGATTAGCCCCCTGACCTTTATCTTTTTATCTAAACTGCCTAGATTTTTAGTAACGGAAAACTGACGTTCCCAGTGGAGCCCTTCATAAGAGTCAGAAATGTGATGAATATATAGCTCCGCTGAAGAAGGGTTCACTCTGATGAAGGGCTCTGCTGGAAACGTCAGTTTCAAAAATCTCGGTAAACACTGCCTAAGTAGCAATCTCCTTTTTTATTTCCCATAGTAGATGGGTATATATACGCACAGTAAAAGAAATTTGAAAATATAAACGAGAATATACCTCAAAACCACCTGAACAGTATAGTTCTATCGGTGCCATAGACACCAAAATATATACTAATACACAAACTGTTAAACAAATTTACTGAAAGCAAATAATTTAATAATAATTCAATGTAGTAGAACAGAAAACAAAACTGTAGAAAAGTATTTTATCTTACCTTGAAATATTGTCCTTTATCTCTTCACTCCAAGACGGTGCATTCGCGTTTGCTTTTTCTCCAAGTATCTCTTCAATTAAGTAGTTTCGGTTTCGTAATTATATATGCAGAAAGTTGTCTTTATATTTAGGTGTTGCTGTTTTAACGAGTCGAACAACATCCTTCGGAATCTGACTCGAGAGCTATACGTGTGAGAATAAAAAGGACGTTTTTTAAAGTTTTGTTCCGCCTCTTGAGTTCTGTCATTTAAATAAAAACAACTTTAAACAAAATTGCCCAAATTATATCAAAATCAAATCTTTCACGTTTTAGTTTAACTTTTTAATGCATCTCTCTCCACGCAATCTCTCCTGTACAAAAGGTTCTGTGTCGAAACGTCAAATTTGAATATAAAAAAGCTTTAAGAAACATTACACGTCAAACTAGTCTATCCGACAAGTGCATTAATTGGTTTCGACAACCGTTTTTAGTCCTCATTCTTTGACTTCCTCGCCTCTTCTTCATCAATGAAGACAAAGGGTTTTTTTATTACGTATTTCAAACACTCGTAAGAAACAAACAAGCTAAGGAAATCAGTACCACGTCGAAGATTTTGTATACAGTGAAGACATACGCTTAAGATTTATCTCTCATTGGACTAATGAAATTAGTCATTTCTGAAGCCGTTCTAAAAACTCTCATCTATCACGTATTTTATCGAGTCTAGAACACTCACTATCGCTTCAACTCTGATAAAACACGGCTGTTAGTGTTTTACTTATTTCATAAACTCATTAATAATAAGTTCACATGAGGAAAACACAAAGGAAATCAGTACCATTTCCGTGGAAGAAACCTCTTGATTTACATAAACTTTAGCTTTGATTTTCTCGGCTTAGACGTTATTTTTCAAACTTACTACGCCAATGAACTTATATACCAAATGGTCGTTTTTGAAGCTATTTAAAACAATCGCAGTACGTGTTTTCGTATCAGATCTAAGGCACATCTAAGGCACAAATCTGATAAAACACTGCTCATGTTTTAAATATTGCTTAAAAGATTGTACTCGGGTACGTTTCTTATAATAGTTTTATGCATGACCGTCATGTTTTCAATCTTTTTAAAAAAACATGTACAACAAAAATTAAACGTGAATCGTGAATCCTTATATTACATGCATACTCATCACTCACAAAAATTAGCAAGTTTATCTTCAAAATTTAAAAATCCTGCAGAATGTTTTAACAAATGTCAACAGGGTTCAACATAAACATCCTTCCTACGTTAAGACGACGAGAAATATTGCACAAAAGTATAATATAGATCTGACAATACACGACAGTCACGCCTGTTGAAAATGTGACAGTCTTCCTCTTTCATTTCATTTTCACAGAAACATAAACAAACATGAAGATGAATCATGAGATCGTTAACACTTTGAAGCCTGACGGCGAGTTACGTTTCGTATTTTATTCTGGCTAACGCCAGACGATTTTATTCAGCACAGGGAAAGGTCCGGGCCTCAAATGTTAATGCATTATGGTTTTATAAGCCCGCCTGACTATATATATTCTGACGAAGGGCCTTCGCTCGAAACATTAGACTCCTACGTTCTCTGTTTCGGCAGTACAGTATATCTAACCTTACTATATTTCGATTGTTGTTTCTACACTGCCTACGCAGCACGCTACTTTTATTATATATATTCACCTGAGTGCCGAATTTTTAAGCTGCGTTCATATGATTGCTGCACTCTCGAGCTGGTCTTACCTCCACATGGCGCTCATGCATAAAACGTTTTCGCGTCGTATTCGCCGTGATAGTACTAATATACGTCGTATTACGATTGCGGTGCCCTGAATGTTGGCTTGCGGGCGCAGCTAATTCAAACGCTTTATATTGCGGTGCCCTGAAAGTTAGCTTGCGGGCGCAGCTAACTTTCAAACCGCTAGCTTTATATTCTGTCTTAATATTCGTTAGGAATCAATAGTATATTTTTGACACGATGTTTTGAACGCCACAGGGCACCGCTTTTTAGCACTGTGTCTGGTTCTGTGTGTGAGTTCGTTCGTTCGTTAAGCCCCGCACAGGTAGCTTTCCTTGCTCGTGTGTACGATGAACAATTTTCCCCCCAAACATTTTCGCTGACTATTTATAATTGCTCGTGTGTACGGTTGGACAAGTTTTCCTTGACGGCAATGGTCGCGTAATAAGCTTCGGAGATGATCTTGTCAAGTTTTCCTTGACGACTATACACACGAACAAATTTCCTTGTTCAAAAGCTGGCATGACGAGCTTTTGAACAAGGCTCCTTGTCAAGGAAAACTTGTCAATTTGTGTCGTACACACGAACAAATAAAACTTGTCAAGGAAAAACTTGTCAAGGAAAACTTGGTCGTCTGTGCGGGGCTTTATAGTTGAAAAATACGCTGTCTTACACTATTAAATATTAATACATTAATATTAGTGTCAGACATCGTATTTTAATTTAATTAGGTGCAAATCGACACTAAAAACAGTTTCATCCGGTCAGGTGGGATGGAGGGTCCAATTGTATAGATATTTTTCACTCTCAATCACCTAAGATCCTATCTGGCTTGTTTCCATGAAGTGCTCTCATTATGTGGAGATCACACTTCACTAAGATCCCATCTGGCTCGCGAATACAAAATAATGTTTCTTTATTTAAAATGACAAGGGACGCGGATCTGACTTCCTTGACCTCGACTTTCCGCCTTCATAATCGAACTCATAAAGGTCTTTTAGAGAACGAACACATGAATTACGTCAATGACGTCAAATGGACAGCTTTTTCATCGTTTCCTCCTTGCACAGAATCTACATCAACACCTTGTTGTCTATTTCTTTTGGGTATAAAAATGATGTTGGCGACTCGGCTCACGAGTCAAGCAATCACAGACAAGGGAGAAAAGATCAGCAAAATAACACCGTTACAAGTAAACTTCCTGACTCTATACAAGAACTTTATTGCAGGAGCTAAGTTAACTTTTGATCAACGGTAACCTTGACCTTCCTTCCCACGACTTTGAGTAAAGCGCGGCAAGTTAAAACGCGCACGCAACACTTTGGAACCGGGTTATAATTTGCACGTTCTGTATATAGTGGCGTTGCAAAGCTCAAAATATTTCCTATATAATAGTAGTTTAAAATATAAATTGCATACACAAATATTAAAAAAAAGTAGAACGATGTATTTCTAGAACGATCTAAATTCATTGATCAATAAAACCCCGTTGATAACCTCTTCAGTTTTACATCCCCTTTTTACATGCATCTTCCTTTTCTAACCTCAACATTTCACATGTTAAGAAAGGCACCCCAATGTATCTGTTATCCTTATACTATAGATCCAGCAAGGACCATCAATCATTAGTCCAGTGCTACTACAGGAGGAAACCGGCTTCAAACCACGGAATACCCGGAGGAAATAACCTGAGAGTCAACCTGGAAGCACTCTTCTCGCATGCGGCGAAGGTGGAATTTCCATTCGGATAACTGCTGAGAGCAGGAATCGAACCCAGCTCGCAGAAGTGAAAGGCACGTGCGCTAACCACTGTGCCATCAACAGTTCGCATGCTCATTAGACGACAGTTTAATTCAAACATCCCCTACGCCAATATACATTACATTGGACCCACGCTCCCGCCAACACGTATATATATATATATATATATATATATATATATATATATATATATATATATATATATATATATATATATATATATATATATATATATATATATATATATATATATATATATATATATATATATATATATATATATATATATATATACGTTGTTGTATGCCTACCATTCCAATAAGTAAACCACGACAACTGTAGAAAAATCAAAACTTTTTCGAAACGTATTCTATTCGTGTGCGTGGCCAAAAAGATTCGTTTTAAAAAGCAAAAAGATACCGAAGTTACGTTTTTAAACGTATATATACGTGTGGACTTTTGTACCTATAATGATCATTACTACTTATTCTAAGCCGGTCATTCTTTGTATAAACAAAATGCAATGTTTATTTTTGCTCTATGACGAAGTGCTAAAAATAATTCAAAAAGGATATAGTGGAACTTACCAAAACCTATAATTGTCGATTTCAGATCACTTTCAACACGCGCTTCGGAATTCAGATTACGTTTCCAAATTTAGAAATTCATCAGAGGAAGTTCGATTATAAAAATACGAGAGGAAGTTTGGGAAAAGAAGAAATTACAGAAATTACAGTGGGAACACGAACCCAATGATACACCTATGATATCATATCTGTATCATACCTGCAGCTACAACAGACTGTTCAGAACAGATTCTGTCAAACTGTATCAGCCTGATACGGTCAGTGCTGTATCAGTTTGATATAACAGACTGAACAGGTATGTTGTCTACGGAGCTGTCGCAGTCTAAGAAATTCTAACTAGATGTTTATACATCAGCGCATGGTACATTCTGTAGCCGTCAGGCTGTATCAAGGGTCGCTACATTTCTCTGGACAGATCTGATATCAGAGCTGATCAGACTGTGCGTTTTTACGTGTGTATACCATGAAAACTACAGCGGAATAATGTATTTCCGTATGCCTTCCAGCATGACCGAGTTGTGAAATCGTAAAACCGTGATAAAACAAAAACATCGAAAAGCTTTTTCCGGAGTAAGCTCTTTCCGGAGTAAAACACAATACATACACAGACATGCAGATGAGGATATTTTCCATTGAAATGAATATAAAATATATCTCAACTTTTAAAACTAAATAAAAAACTACATAGCAAGTATCGAAATATAGTAATGTTAGATATACTGCCGAAACAGAGAACGTACTGGGAGTCTAACGTTTCGAGCGAAGGCCCTTCGTCACGTTTCTCTCTGACGAAGGGCCTTCGCTGGAAACGTTAGACTCCTACGTTCTCTGACGTTAGACTCCTACGTTCTCTGTTTCGGCAGTATATCTAACCTTACTATATTTCGATTGTTGTTTCAACACAACACTGCCTACGCAGCACGCTACTTTAATTTCACTATATTATTATAGCATGCAGGTATACATATAATTCTTTGAACGTTTTCATGGCGATAAAGTAATATAAATAAGTTTTGTGGAAACACCACGTAAAATATTTCTTGCTAAGCTTTCGGCCTGTTGACTCAGGCCTTCATCAGAGCAATAAGGCCGAAAGCTTAGCAAAGAAATAAGTCAACAGGCCGAAAGCTTACCAAAGAAATATTTTACGTGGTGTTTCCACAAAACTTATTTATGTAGCAGGTATACAGTTGTCCTATAAGTTCCAATCAACCAAGATATCCTTTTCCTTATAAATAAAAAAAATTAGTTAAAAATACTAAGGAAGACAAAAAAAGATCTGGATATGACCAGCACGCAAACATTCTCTAATAGGGTGATTATATGGAGGCAAGTCAGGCTATGAAAATACCCATTTTCGAAGCACAGTATGTCTTGCTGACTGAGCCAGCAAGACATACTGTGCTTCGAAAATGGGTATTCTCATATCTTCAACATATTTTGAAAAAGATTTTTAGGCAAAATTTTCTTGTTAAATCTTTTTATTAATAGGATATTATTCATTCGACCAGGAAATAATACAAAACAAAGAAATTCTAGTCTTGAGTAATGAGTGATTTATTTAACGTCGTACGTACAGGATGTGGTCGCCCAATCATCCGATCCAGAGGATAATGTTAAAATGCACGACATAAGCTAAGACCGAAGTGTTGATTTTACAGAGGGAGGAAAACCGCAGAACCCTGCGAAAAACCCTCGAAGCACAGAGACCAACTAAACTCTACTCACATGAAATTCAAGTTCGAGAACGGGGCTATTCCCAGACGGTCACCCATGTCCATGAATATGCTTTCTTCTCTCTATATTGGTTTTGGTGATGAAAAGTTAAACTGGTAAAAAATAAGATATTATAAAAGTAAGTTTAATGTTTTGGACTCTACAGCGACATTCAGAAATTACCTCATAGCTTGAAGTAGAGGATGTAAAATGGTGTTTGGCATAACTCTAACATCCCCTACATTATTGAAAGAGCTTCTTTCGACATATCTTGTTCATGTCTTAAAATATAATCGGATACAATCTCAAGGATGGAGCACATCAAGCGATAAACAAGAGAACGCTGCGCATTATAAGAATTTCATTCTGGATATATATCAACGAGTTTGAGGCCTGCGCTAAACGTCGCGCAACAGACGAATTTAATTGTTTGAATTTTATTCGACGAAACTGCGATGTATTATAACTCGATAAAATTTGACACACGAATTAAATTCGTCTTAGTCAGAGTGCGACAGTGGCGTCTTAGTCAGAGTGCGACAGTGGCGTCTTAGTCAGAGTGCGACAGTGGCGTCTTAGTCAGAGTGCGACAGTGGAGTCAGAGTGCGACAGTGGCGTCTTACTCAGAGTGCGACAGTGGAGTCAGAGTGCGACAGTGGCGTCTTAGTCAGAGTGCGACAGTGGAGTCAGAGTGCGACAGTGGCGTCTTAGTCAGAGTGCGACAGTGGAGTCAGAGTGCGACAGTGGCGTCTTAGTCAGAGTGCGACAGTGGAGTCAGAGTGCGACAGTGGCGTCTTAGTCAGAGTGCGACAGTGGAGTCAGAGTGCGACAGTGGCGTCTTAGTCAGAGTGCGACAGTGGAGTCAGAGTACGACAGTGGCGTCTTAGTCAGAGTGCGACAGTGGAGTCAGAGTGCGACAGTGGCGTCTTAGTCAGAGTGCGACAGTGGAGTCAGAGTGCGACAGTGGCGTCTTAGTCAGAGTGCGACAGTGGAGTCAGAGTGCGACAGTGGCGTCTTAGTCAGAGTGCGACAGTGGAGTCAGAGTGCGACAGTGGCGTCTTAGTCAGAGTGCGACAGTGGAGTCAGAGTGCGACAGTGGAGTCAGAGTGCGACAGTGGCGCCCCTTCTGCAACCCCCAGCTGGGGTTGCAGAAAGGGCGCCAAAACTAGCAAGGGTGCCAAAACTTAACAAAATAAACCTACTTCTTTGTATAGCTAGGTCTGGGATATAAATATCTGAAATCTGTAATCTTTTGTGTTTTCTATGAAATTTTATAATCTTCAGAATTCTGTAAAATCTCACTCCAAAATGCAGGAAATGGCATATCAAAGACTCTTGATTTCAAAATTTTCCAGGGGGGCATGCCCCTGGACCCCGCTAGATGTTTGGTGCTACTTCGGCGTGCGTTCGCGTTCGCATTGGCGTCGCCTTTGAGAGAACCGGTTGTTTGTTGTAATATTATATATTGCTACTTGAGTTATTTTAAAACAAAAAATGTGATCATTTATCAAATACAGTAATGTGTTTGGGGGGGGGGGGGGGGGGGGGGGGGGGAGCGCCAAAGCTAATCTGGCCACCCCAGCCTGAAACTTGCCACCACGCCACTGGAGTGCGACGATAATGCGTGTTCGAGTTACACAACGAATTATCGTCGAATCGAATGAAATGTTTGTGTTCTGTTTGTGACAATTATGTGCCATGTTTTCAAGAATCCACACGTCCAAGTAAAAACAAGAAAATTCAACGACGTTCAAATGTGGTTAAATATATATAGGATATAGATTTAAGCGAAGTTAACTGCTGATGTAGTTGGCCTGCGGTTTCCCTTATTAGGGGAGTCCCTTACGTCACTTACGTTAAGGGGTTTCCCGCGCATTCGAGTTTCATTGAGCGCCTGTTGCTTTGCTGCTGCAAGTAGCGTCTTTGCACAGCGTGTGCTCCCCCTTCGCCCTTTTCCCACCCGTGTTAGATACGAAGTATAGAATCCTATAGATCGTATATGTTATTCCACTGACTTGTCAGTGTGACTGGTGCCGGTGGTCTGCCTTGGCAGAGTTGTCATGGCAAACGCCTATTGCTTCTCTGATTGCCCTAATTGCTATTGCTTAGTTTGCTGGCTATTTGCTCATGGCCAAATTGCTTACAGTTACTTTGCTTGCTAACAAGGCTAGATTGCTGACTAACCTGGTCACCAACGGCACCTACCTCCAAACAACGCATATTCTGGAGTTAACGACGTTTAACTCGACGTCGCATTTACGTCGAATTAGATTCGTCTGAATTAAATTCGTCTATTGTGTGACGTTTAGCGCAGGTCTGAGACCCCGTTTACACGATGCCGGTGTAACAGGACCAGATCCCCCCCCCCCCCCCCGCTTTAGAATGCCTCCCCGGGCATCTGGTGCTAGGACTAGATGCTACCCCCCTCAGGATCAGATGCCCCCCTTGTGAAATCCTTTAATTAAAATACTTCTTAAACCAAGTTCGAAATGTATTGAAACTTGTTTCGAAACTAACGATAAAACTCTTGGATGGTTAAACGAGTTCGCAAGCGTTCGATAGACGTTGAAATGTCTCCCAAAGCGCCATCGAAATGTTAATCGCTGTCGGCAATGATTAATGTATTTGTTTTTCTACTTTTGAAACAGTGCTTCGGAGAAAAACCCGTGCCGAAATAGTGCCTTTTTCAGAGTGTATCACCCCCGAAAACAGACATTTCGAACTTGGTTTAAGAAGTATTTTAAAGGATTTCACAAGGGGGGCATCTGGTCCTAGCACCAGATGCCCGGGGCATCTGGTACTAGGACCAGATGCCTCCCCGGGGGGCATTCTGAAGGGGGGCATCTGGTCCTGTTACACTGGTACAATTTGAAAATGGAACAAAATCATGCCGTTTAGGCCTTGCGATTACACGATACCGGCACAAAAACGACATGAAATGTTATATGCTGTATTTGCATACCGGCGTGATTTTGTCCCGTTTTCAAATTGCACCGGCATCGTGTAAACGGACAGGGTCTGAGTGTTTCATCAGGGGGATCCAAAGACGGGAAAACATGATGAAAGCACGAGAACTGCCGAACTGCCGAGTGGTTTTATTGTTTTCGATTGTTTGGATTCCCCTGATGAAACACGATAATCGAGTATCAATCGTGCGATTTCAATTGGAAAATTCAATTAAAATAAACTATCATGAGATTATATTCAGGAGTGTGTGTAAAACTTATTCATACAGCAACTTGTTTATTTTGCATAGGTAATTGAGATCTTAAGAATTAGATGAACACCAGTTTTCATCTAATATCTTGAGTGGTATACGATTTTAGCGTGTTTTACTGGAGTATCCAACTTCAACAAGATGATTGAATGAAATATATTGTAATTGGCTGAATATCTCATGAATTATGAAAGAGTTTGAGATCATTCCAGCAAGACTTGTACGAAATGAAAAAAGTTCGTATTGCAAATAGCTAATGCGCCGGGTTTTGAGAAAAAGCTATATATGTAATATTTCATAAACGAGTGCGAGTGTTTTACCAAGGGTTTCCAAACACGCGACAACAATTCAATTGTTCTCAAGTGTTTGGAAACCCTGGTAAAACGCGAGCCACGAATTTATGAAATAACTTCTCAGTTGACAATAGTCTATTGTTGTAGAATTCCCTAATTAGATGGCGTGCTATTATATAACCTAACTTAATTGGTTTCTGTGTTGAGTTTTGCATTTATAATTTAGAATTGTGGTAATAATACAGTTTTCTTTGTTTTGACTGTTTTTATAATTTAGAAATGTTGTAATGTACGCTTTTTATTGTTTATTATCTACTTTCCTAATTATTAATTCAATTTTTCGTTTATTACCGGGGTTTCGCAACTCACGCACGTGACGAAATACGTGTTTTTGATTGGCTAATTAGCTCATGAATTATTCATTTGTTTGAGAAGGAGTGTTACATTACATTACATTACATATAAATTTTACATTTTATTGCATACATAATGATAATAACAACGATAAGAACGTAACAATGATAAGAACGTGCAAAAATCGCTGAGAAAGAACTCAAAAATTTTGACACCATGCGCCTGTATTCTCCCGATCATCGCGTACGCCTGCCCGGTCTTCCACGACAGACTGCCATGCATGTACCTCTCACTCTCTTGGCACAGTGGTTGGCGCACGTGCCTTTCACCTCTGCGACCCGGGTTCAATTCCTGCTCTCAGCAGTTATCTGATTAACATTCCACCTTGGCCGCATGTGAGAAGGGTGTGTCCAGTTTGACTCTACCAAACATCGCAGGTTTCCTCCGGGTACTGCGGTTTCCTCCTGTAGAAACACTGGACCAATGAGGGATGGCCCTTACTGGACCTCTAGGGAGAACAGTTAGCTATTAACTGATAGAGCTATCCAGTATAAATAACATTAGTTTAGTTTAGTTTAGTTTTTAGACGAATTATAGAAAGAATACAGAAACGTGCATTGCGAACAATTATGAGGAAATATACTTTAATAAGAGCTATAAGCTACATCACTTATTGCCTGAGCTCAACAAATCTTCTATAAATCTAAGAAACATGCGCAAATTTAACGTTCCTGTGTGTAAGACTAACAGACTAAGAAATAGAATAGTTTTAATACACAAATTATACATATATACTTAAGTTCTTTTTGTAGTATACTATGCATATATATCAGATTTACAAAATTTGTATTTTTAAGAGATAGATATAGAACTAATTTTTATTCAGGATATAACACTTCAGTACAAATGCACTGTTATCAATGTGAGCTATTTTAATTACCCACTTAAAGTTCATATACAATTCAGCCCTTGGGCTGCAATGTTATGAAATCAATAAATTATCTATCTATAATAATACTAATACCAATACCAATACCAATACCAATACCAATACCAATACCAATACCAATACCAATACCAATACCAATACCAATACCAATACCAATATCAACACCAGTACCAGTACCAGTACCAACACCAGTACCAACACCAACACCAGTACCAGTACCAGTACCAGTACCAGTACCAATACCAGTACCAATACCAATACCAATTGTCCAATACAAATACCAATACCAGTACCAGTACCAGTACCAGTACCAGTACCAATACCAGTACTAGTACCAATACCAATACCAATACCAATACCAATACCACTAATAATTAGGAGTTCATACAAATGCACTTATTGTGATTTTCTTGCGCGATTTAGTTTCATATTTTCCAGAAATTTTACAATTCTTTCAACACCTACACAAGTAATAAAAAATAATTTTAAAAACTCATTAAGTTCGTATATAAAAGACTTCGCTCTAATATAACAATATAGTTGATGTTTGCAGGGATATAAATATGTTTTTTGGCCCGACTCAGGTTCATTTTAGCCCGAACCGAATGCGAGGGTTACAATTGGCTTTGAGAAGGGCCAAAAACATATTTATGCCCAAGAACATCAACTGTATTACTATTATAATTATTTTAGTGGGCATTTGGAAGAAAATCAAATTGGGCCCGCAGTAATTGGCTATGCTGTTGCGGTCACCCTGCCTCCTTGGTTCTTGTTATTGTAATTTGTCAAGTAATTGTGTCATTGAAATTATTGCTCCGTTATTGTAACGGTAATCTGTTATTGTCAAGTCATGTATTGGCGAAGCTAATAAATTCAATTCAAATTCAAACAATAGCGACCTTAAGATGCTAGGACGACGACGGTGGTTAAAACGCAATTCCAATTTTGCAATTTAAAGAACAGTCAACGGATTATTATATTTGATAATTGAAGCTAGTTTAATAACTTTCAAAACGCGCCAGTATTGCTAAAATGATTGTAGTGTCTGTATTAAAATCAGTCTTAAGCAGAACCCTGTATTACGTTCACTTACCTAACTTAATCATTTCAGGGTCACTTGCAAAAACAAGACGAAACCAACCAGGTTCAGCACAGTTAAACGTAAATCCTGGATTAATATAAATTCCACAATCAAGAAGACTTTCAGCAAAACTTCTCTCCGTATTAAAATCCAAAGGCTGTATGAACTGTCGTAAATCAATCCATACATACAGACAAGAACAGCTCTTAACAATGGGAACACCGACGCGTTGTAACGCTTCTGATACTATGCCATGACATTCCCGTAGTCGTTTATGATTTATAGGAATCAATGTGTTATCCAGCCATTCTACATTTGTAGAATAAGTAAAGGTTAATCAGTGGTCATGAGTGTGAAAAAGGATTTATCATCGCGAAAGAAGCTTTATAACATAGCTTTGATATAGCAACGTTTTTGATTGGCTGTCGTGCGTGCTCCATAACTCGATGGAGCACGGCAAAAAAGCGCGGGAAAAAATTCAAAACAAAACTGAGTTTTAAATTGACTTTTTATGGCCTCTTATATTATCAAAATACCGAGTCATTTAATTTTATTGAGTAATAAAGAACAACGACCCAGAAGACATAAACTGGGTCTGGGTAACCGAGTTTAAACTGTCCTTTTGGTTGGATTTTAGTGAACAAAAAAGACTTGGCTACGAAAGTAGAAAAACATAATAACCAAAACGATTCGCCGGCTTGTGAAAGGATTTAATGCTATGTTATAAAAGAAATGGCTCATGGTTTAGCGTGGTCCATCCGTTATGGATGCACTTGGGAAATTTGGAGAGCACTCAAAAATCTAGAGTTGGTCTCGGCGCTTACGATTTTTTCGTGCTCTCCCAATTTCCCGCGTGCATCCACTTAACAATTACAGTAGACAACGAGTCCGAGTTGTCTATGAGCGAATAGTCAACGAAGGCGAAGCCTGAGTTGACTATTCGCGCATAGACAACGAGGACGTTGTACCTGTACCTACTCTAAAAAATACAGTTTTTCTAGTGCAAACTGACGAAAATGTTGTTATAACCACTCGTGAGCGGCAAGTAAACGCAGATTTAATTAATAAAATACGGTTTAATTGTATTTCGTTCCTTACCATTAAAAATCTTCATGCCATATTTTGTGGCGTTTTTAATTTGCTCAGGGATGGAATTTCCTATCAAACTCTCAAAACAATTCCTCCGAAACGTCTGCAAAACGAGAGTTAACTGCCATATTTTTTCAGGTTTGTTTTCATTTTTCTCAAACGTTGTCCATCACGAATAGACAACGGTTGAGTAGCCAATCATGCAGAATGCAGGATTTGTAATGGACGATGGTTGGGTGTATACTAAAACTCGATGGAGCACGCTAAACCATGAGCCATTTCTTATTATTAAGGCTACGAGAGGCCGCAGCTGCTGTGGGCGTCGAAAGCTTATAGGCAGACTTCTAGCTTGAAAATTCTAAAATACATCTGCCCAATAATTGGATGTTTTAAAATCTACGTTGTAACTTAATTTACATTGTCATTGTAGACAAGTGTAGCTAACAGCTTAAACACTATAAACGACAATATCTACGTTGCAATATGTATATAGTTATAAAAAATATGGAAATACCGTAATCGCTAATGAAATTTTCCAGCATATCCTAACGTTTTGAGAAAAAAAATAGAAAACATAAAAAAAAATTAAAATACAGCATTAATCGAATAACGTACATCAAAAATATATATTGTACTACTCAAACAATTTACCCTACTTTACCTTATAGCTCACCTCACCTTACCTCCCCTCCCTTCCTTTCCTTTCCCTTCCCATCTCTTGCCTTCCTTTCCTTTGCTATCCCATCTCATCAATTCCCTTCCCTTCCTTTCCCTTCCCTTCCCATTTCTTCCTTCTCTCCCCATCCCTTCCCCTCCTCTTCCCTTCCCTCCCTTCCCTTCCCTTCCCATCTCTTCCTTCTCTCCCCATCCCTTCCCCTCCTCTTCCCTTCCCTCCCCTTCCCTCCCTTCTTCTCGTCTCGCCAAGCGCCATCTCACAGCATTACCTCTCCCCACCACACCACACCACACCACACCACACCACGCCTAACAATGTGTATATGCCCTTAATCTTAATATGCTCATACCAGTGAGCTCTATATGTAACTGGAGTGATATCTTTGTGGCAATCTTCTTCCCAGAGCCCGTGATCCTTTTGGGCCTGAAGTACGTATAGTTCCAGTCTTCTACGTGGTCTGGTCCACTGATCTCAAATAATAGACTCATTATACTGGATAGAGCATCCGGTGCTCGCTGTGAAGTCGGAATAAATTAGTGGCGGCCATTTCAAGTGGGACCCACTTGGTTTTCATACAGCCACTTTTAAGTTCTCCCATAACGACAGATACATGTTACAAAAATTTAGCTGGTTTTCGTTAAAAACCCGATCATTTAAAGCGAAAACCAGAGGCGAAAACTATGATTCAGCAATATTGTGGGTCCCACCGGATATGGTGGCCGCGAGATTTTTAGCCTCACTTCCGACTTCAATTTTTGCCAGGCGCGAAACAATAGATGCTCTATCCAGTATAATGAGTTTATTATTTGAGATCAGTGGGTCTGGTCAAGTCTGATCTAATCAAAAGACCGTGTAGGAGCCTGGAACTATACGTCCTTTAGGCCTACACGTCCGCCATGTTTGACTTCAATCTTTGCCCTGTCAATGAACAGCAGATATCACTCCAGTTATATATAGAGCTAGGGTCCCCTATACTTTTCGCGTGAAGCGTGATTGGGTTATTTTATTTACCCGTGAAACGTGATCGATGATTTTTTTAATCCGTGATTCGTGATCGTAAGGTTACAAATCTCTTTACGTGCACGTGAAAGTAACTTTTGATTTAACCGTGACCCGTGAATGAAGGTTAGAATTAAACGTGATTCGTGAATCGTCTGTTTTGCGTGAACAGTTTTTTAGGATTTATGGAATTTCTGTTGTTTGTCTTGTCTGTCTTCGAACAGTTGAACACCGGAATAGCATCTTTTTTACGCTAGCTATTTACAGATTATTTTGACTATTTTACTTTGACTAACTCCAGTACTCGTCAAACGGAGACCTTCAAGCTTCAGAGTGTTGAGACAAAGATAATAAAAAGCGACGCCAGGCGCAATTTTGCACGATCGCAGTGTTTACAGAATACAGACCTTTACAATGGACTACAAGGACAGAAAGAAATCTTTCAAACTGCTGCATCCTTCTGAGATTGAAGAGAAAGACTTCGAGAATGCAAAATATTATTAATCAGTCAGATGATGCGAAATATTAATCCGTGAATTTCTTTTACGTGAATCGTGATTGCCTCGATTTTTGTGTGAACATGAAAGAGTTTTTGCGATTTTTCGTGACTCGTGAAAAGACTAAATATTTTTACGTGAATGCATTTTGTGAAGCGGTATAGGGGGCCCTCTATATAGCGCTCACTGGCTCAGACAGATCTCACACTGAGTCAGACTATGTTTGTTATTTTCAATTGCTATTTTTTCATTACTATTTCTTCGCATTAATTTCCCAACCTGAAGCACGAGTGGAATTGGGTAAAAAGGCGAAATTGCTTCAAGAGCATCTAAAATGTCCAAATTACGTGAATAAACAGCGGCCGCACGGATGCCAGACATGCCAAAGTCCTAGAAATATATTTAATAACAAAAAAATTAGTATACGACATAACTGAGTATTGAGTGTAAATGTCCTTCGAGGCACTTTACTCCAGAGTTGGAAAAAGTATTCAACCTTCCTCCGGATGGGTTTTTAAGTTTAGATAACCTTCCTCAAAATAAATAGCGAGAATTTTGTGTTTTGCAACGTTCATAAATACTGCGTGACTTTTACAGTACCTTGGTTTTCTAGGTTTTCCTAGGTAAGCTTAGGCATACTACAATAGCTACAACAATAACTGACCGCTGCTGACTGACAGCCTACTAACTACCCTCAACTGCTGGGAAGATACAGACATCACAGCAGACATCAGCGTACATGTCTCACACATGCAACTGCTGCCACTGCCAGTGCTGGATAATTGTTGGTTAGCCAATGTTTTGCTGCAAATCACTTTTCTTCTCGACACCTTGCTTGGTCAGTTGTAACTTTCTCAGATTACCGAATGTGTTGTTTCACGTGTTTTCACTTTAAACCTTCCTCACTAAAGTAAACCTTCCTCCGGGTGGTACCCGCACACCCGCAGCTTTTTTCCAACTCTGCTTTACTCAGAAAAGTAAGTTACTGAGTTCCCAAGGACTCGAACCCACAAAATAGGAAAATAGCTAGGAGAACATTTACACTCAATTCTGATATACGAGCTAGCATATTCATCTCTTCTCTTAACAACATGCACAGAGGCCGCGGAACCAGGGGGGGGCACTGGGGCGTTTACAAAAAGGGACTCTTCTAGGGGGGGAAAGATGCCCTCCCACTTTTTTCAAAATTGGAAAAAGTGCCCTTTTTCTGAAATAAAAATGCCCTTTTTATAAATGTGGCGGTTAAGGTTTACTGCGGCATATTCCTTATACTGGGAAGAATTACAGTCGTTGGCATCTAAGCGTGTACACTGCCCGTCAAAACATGTTTTATGTCAAAGTCAAAGTTAAAGTGCCACTAACCCCAAAAACTTTTTCTCGCAAATCTAAGAGCCCTTATTGAGTGGATTAGGCCAGTTAATAAATTATTGGTATTGGACGTTTCGTTGATCGTCTGTAGACGTCCAAAGTTGCATCTGCATGTCCCATGGCGGAGTAGGAAAGGGAATGGGTATATTCCTGGTGTTACGTCACACAAGTCAAACAAGGAACTCTTTGAGCTCTGTCTGGTGAATACATAGAATTTTTTGAGTTGAAAAGTCATTTTCCCAACTAACTCAATGTAAAAATTCTATGCATTCAGCAGACAGAGCTCAAATGAGCTCGTTTGGCTTGTCTGACGTCACACCAGGAATATACCCATTCCCTTTCCTTCTCCGCCATGGGACATGCATATGCCAATTTTTGCAACTTTGGTGGTCTACAGAAGACCAAAGAAATGTCCAATACCAATAATTTATTCACTGGACTAATCCACTCGATAAGGGCTTTTAGATTTGCGAAAAAAATTTTTTGGGGTTAGTGGCACTTTAAATGTTTACCTTGGAAACATATCAGGTTTTCATTCGAACCAATACATTGTCACATGAATGTGCCCTTAGCCAATCACGTCTCGCCAATCCCACAGTGTTGATTTCAAAACGGTTAACTTTGTCTTAAATTTAGGACATGTTTTGACGGGCGGTCTACACGCTTAGGTGCCAACGACTGTAATGTACCCATTTCGTAGAAGTATGACTGCTATTTGCTGTAGAAAAGAGTGACTGTGTCGTTGCCCAAGGGGATGATATAATATATGGCGCTGACCAAGAAATTATGTTAAAAACAAATTGGTGGTGATCAAATGGAAGTTACAACTGTACAACGTTTTAAATTATACAATTATTTTGAAAATAACCAAGGTGCCCCTTTTTGACAGTGCTCCCCCACTTTTCAGGTGCTTCCACGGCCTCTGAACATGCATTACGACATTAACATATATCATCATGTATGACATTATATACTGCTATGTGCGGGTATTGACCAATCTTAAAAGTGCGAAAACAAATTCAATTTTTGAATATACCTTACTAAATCCCCATAAGATATGCAGTCGTTCTGGATTTATTAGCCTAAAACAAGATATACATTTATTTAGCCTGCGAACAGGCTCTCTGGGAGGCGCGGGCGGGAGGTGAAAGAGAGCCTGCACGGATCCCAATGAAATTTGAAAGCATGCGTCCAAAATTTGGACGCAATGTTCTGATTGGTGATATTTTAATCGACTGACAAATTTATTTAAAGCAGACAACTCATTGACAATTCGAATGTCCAACCCTGAAACGTTCGTCGCGAAAATCACATAAGTAACAGTGAAATATAAATATCTAATCTAACGATATGAAGCATTGAAATCTTGCATGCCCGGAAGATGTTTTACTGTTAAGCTCACGGGATATACGACAGAATGTTTTATAATATTCCAACGTTATTATTTATGTGATTGGTGATGGTATTCCGGTTATGTGCTGCAGCAGCACTGATATTAAACGCGAAAGCAGTTGTTTAAAAGCTTGTTTAGGTCGTTTTAAATTTTCATAGCATAACCAATTTCTATGCTTTGCTACTGCGCATCATGTTGCAACACTTGGACAATTCACCAATTTCGTACGCTTTAGCCTGCGGTGCTTTTGTCCAGCGACAAAGAACCATCAGCTCTGGCCGGAATCAGAATGTCGAGTCAGAAAAACGTGGACTTCCGAACGATTTCCAAGAGAACGCTCGTGAGGATTTACCGTAAGCCAATCACCGTACAGTTGACTTCGTTCCAGCCAGGGCCGTAGGCATGATTTTTTAGTCAGGGGGGCAGTAAGACGGCCAAATTTCTAGGGGGTCCGGGGGTATGCTCCCCGGGAAAGTTTTTGAAAATTGAGTCTCTGAAATGGCATTTCCCGCGATCTGACATCATATTTGAGCAAAATTTTGAACATTTTGAAACATATTTTTTAAGACACATTCTCTCATTTTTACAAAAGATTTTGTCTAAAACTACAGTATCACATATTTACAAAGACAAAACATTTGCAACTCATTTGTCACTTTTCACCAAAATGTTCAGAAGTTTCGTTTGGATGTTCAAAGTTCGTTTTGAACTAGGCAATTGATTGCCGGCTACTAGGAACCAAGAAGGCAATCATATGCGTAGTTTAAAACGAGCTTTGAACTTCCCAACGAACTTGCGAACTTCGGAACGAACTTCCGAACATTTTGGTGAAAGTGAGTAGCAAGTGACTATAAAATAATAGTTACTTTAACGGGATAAAGCGCGAACACAACGCGAAAATTCATTGACAGAGTTATGATATTAATTAAACGACTAATTACACATAAAAATCATATTTTGGATTTTCTCGGGGGGGGGGGGGGGGGGGCAGGAGTTGCCCCTGAACAAAAGGATCCAAGGTCCTGGGTACGAGATTGACAAATCAGCAAAGCGTCCATAACTTAGAAAAGACTCACCCAGTTATAGCCAATGCTGACGTCATTGAACAGCCTTCTTTGAAAATGGAAAGCATGTAAATCTCGTCAGATATTAAATGTAACGAATGCCTAAAAAAAGAGCATTTTCAAAATATTACTTAAACGATACCGGTACGTAGAATGCTTTTCGTATAATAACATCTCCCGTCAAAAGCCAGAGAAGTTTGAAACGAGAAAACGCGCAAATACTGTACGACATTTTGTACATTTAACCACAATCCTTTGCGCACATTAAATATTGTTTCTTGCAGAATAATCGAAAGATAGGGTTTTAAAACGATAAACTTTGGGATGAATGAAGTTATTGCTTGCTTAATCCATCTTAGCTTAATAAACAATGTTTAGTTGGTATTTGAGCTGATTTGAGGTCGTAAAGCATTGTGGTTAAATGTACGGCCGCCATCTTTTCCGGTAACCAGAAGTCCAACTAGAGTGAAAACTTGTCCGCATTTCTTCAATGCGCAGGCGCGATATTCTACGCCATCCGACGCTATCCTACGCAATGTCCTACGCCATCCTACGCAATCCTGGCAAGTTTCCCCCAGCAGTTTTAACCTTCTTTTGAAGGTCCAAACTGCCGGGCGAACTTGCCAGGATTGCGTGGGATGGCATAGGATGGCGAGGAATCAAAATGCGCGAGGGTATAAACTTCACAGTTTACGACGCGAGTTAGACTGGTTGTATTACTATTCTGTGATTAGGTGGACAGAAGATTCAGTTTTCTCTCATGTGTAATTAATAACAAACGCGCTTTAGAAATGCCAAAATTTCTTTAAAATTGAAGAGCATTGTAAAAATAAATGTGCCAGTGGTGGAGAGAACTACGTACGTTTCAGCGAACTCCATACACTCTCGCATCTGCTTCTCAGAATAAACAGTTCCCAGAGGATTATTAGGATGACTCAATAACAAAGCACGGATTGTTATGCCCTGGTTGATTAACAAATATATAATGATTTTCAGATCAACGAGCGGACAGATGGACGAACGAATGCATACATAAATGACAGACAGACAGACAGACAGACAGACAGACAGACAGACAGACAGACAGACAGACAGACAGACAGACAGACAGACAGACAGACAGACAGACAGACAGACATGAGTGACAGACAGACAGACAAACAAACAAACAAACAAACAAATAAGAAAACAAAACAAACAAACAAACAAACAAACAAACAAACAAACAAACAAACAAACAAACAAACAAACAAACAAACAAACAAACAAACAAACAAACAAACAAACAAACAAACAAACAAACAAACAGAGAAATACACAGACAGACAGACAGACAGACAGACAGACAGACAGACAGACAGACAGACAAACAAACAAACAAACAAACAAACAAACAGACAGACAGACAGACAGACAGACAGACAGACAGACAGACAGACAGACAGACAGACAGACAGACAGACAGACAGACAGACAGACAGACAGACAGACAGACAGAGACAGACGAGTGACAGAGATGCAGAAACCAGTAACTAACCTGTTCTTTGGCCTTATTTAAAGATTTTTCTAAATCATTCCTTGTAAGCTCAAACGATGCCTTGGTTTCGGGATGAGGCTAAGTAAACATCAACAAGACACAACTTCGCCAGAGCACACAGACAAACGTACAACACATTCCGATAAGTAATTTAGATAATAAGCAGTATTTTAAATACAACCTGAACATACTCAAAATATAGTGAGAACACATAAATACACTACACTAGTTTTTCTACCTCAGTACCTTACTACGCAGGTGCACAGGAAATCGCACAATTTCTGGTTCCACGAACAAATCCATATCGAACCCAGCGTAATATGGAGTAGGAATAAGAATACCCTCTGAAATTAGACAAATTGCAGTCACAATGGAAAGACCTTCCCACTTCTTCTTCTGTAGTTCGTTGCGTAGTAAGCGCCGCACAGACGACCACGTTTTCCTTGACAAGTTCCTTGGTAGCTTTCCTTGCTCGTGTGTACGATGAACAATTTTTTCCCCAAACATTTTCCTTGACTATTTATAATTGCCCGTGTGTACGGTTGGACAAGTTTTCCTTGACGGCAATGGTCGCGTAATAAGCTTCGGAGATGGTCTTGTCAAGTTTTCCTTGACGACTATACACACGAACAATTTTCCTTGTTCAAAAGCTAGCAAGGCTCCTTGTCGAGGAAAAACTTGTCAATTTGTGTCGTACACACGAACAAATAAAACTTGTCAAGGAAAACTTGGTCTGTGCGGCGCTTTACTGTATTTCTGTAGCCGCTACCGAAGCCTGAGAAGAAATTTTTGTTGAAAACTGTACAAAAATAGTATAATTTAGCTTTAAATGGCATTTAATCATAATACAATGGGTGTTTATCCCAAATCGATACCAACAGACGAATATACATCAAGAATTGGCGACTTTTATCACTAGACTTTCCTCACGCTTCGGTAGCGACTACAGAAATACACAACAAACTACAGCTACAACTCGTTACGGAAGTGGGAAGGTATTTCCATTTGGACTGTAATATACTTAGTTACCAATAACGACAACAACAACTCCCTTCGAGTTAACCATAGTTAATAGAAAATAAACATGGTTTGGAAGCTCACAAAAGTCATTGTTTTATGTTTTTGTTCAGGTTTGTGGAAATTTTTGCACTTTCACGGTTACTGAACATATTGTGTTTTCTGTATAATGAAACAATCATCCAATAGCAACGTTTGGATTCAATCACTCAGCCGTACTGTTTAAATATTATTAAACCTAAAACAAAGGATTTGGCACCTTCATGTACCTTTCAACATGAATCGTAGCTTGATTGTTAACCGCTTTGAAGTTTGCCGGGTTTCCAAACAATGCATATTTAACAGTTATACCATGAGCTCGAGTTGTATATGAGTTGTATATTAGTTTGCGAAATGTTTGAAACAACAAACTTCCGGCATAGGCAACTAATACTTCCGCCATGCGTAATGATACATTCACATAGAGTTTCTCGCTGAGCTGTTCGGTAAACAGCTTCGAAATGTTGTATAAATGTTGCTCGAAAGGCAAAACATGTGTTAAACAGATCAACAAAAAAGATTAAAAGGTACCTTTATGAAGTCAAAAGGTGGGTCAGTTGTTTATATTAGCATTTCTGTCGTGAAAAAGGTTTTGATTTCATGCAAAAATGAAACTGAAACACCCTCGGCAGTGAAACTAAATTACTTATTTGGTTGTTTTTGAAAAAGAACATGCTTTTTACTGCTCCAAATGCTTATGTAAATCAAAAGTCTCTTTACTGGTGATCTCCTACGAAATGTGTATTGTAAGCTTGATTTTAACCGCGAGTTTCTTTGTTTAGCAACAAATTAATATCAACCCGTTAATTTAGTCGGGTTTTTGAAGTAAAAAGACGTAATTTTTAGGTGAATTTTACAATTTAACATGCTAAATTGTGTATTTGTTAATGTATTATTAAACAATGTTGTTTTTTTATACATTGGTTTGAGGGTGTTGATGTTTTTCTGTATAAAAATCCGTCAATTTCAACTCTTTTCGGCAGTTTGAAAAAACATGCCGCCATCTTGTTTTTCCTCTACTAGTAGGATATGAGCTGATAGCCTGGTAGTAGGGAACCAATCAGATTACGCAAAAGCTCATATCCGATAGCATGCTATATAATAATTTCTATTAACTATGAGTTAACCCATGCGACCTTGAGTTAAGGTAACTTAAAATTGCAAAACCTCTCACCTCCAGGATCGCATATTGCAGAACCAAGGCACTTAATAATACTACCACCACCATTTAACGTAACAATCTAAAATTATTGAAAAAACTAATATCACCCGTAATAATATACATGAAAAAATTTCTCAATTCTGATTGGCTGAGAGGAATGCAATTTTAGTGTAATTCAGTGCAGAAAAATGAAATACAGTGCAAATTTTGTAATTTTTTAAATTTGCACAAAAATCATTTTTTACTAGAAAAAAAGCTGTTCCTGTCAATTTTTTTTTCATGTAAGATTCTCTTTATGATAAATTTTTTCATGCATATTATTAATAAGTAATCGCATGATTTCTAGTGCAATTTGGAAAAACACGCACTCGTGAGTTTTTCAAAGACCTCAAATAGCACTCGTCCTTCGGACTCGTGCAATTTTGATAGTCTTTGAAAACTCACTCGTGCATCTTTTTTCCAAATTACACTCGAAACCATGCTATTACCTATACAAATGCAAATTTAATAAATTTGAAATTTAAAAATCCGAATTACGATCATAGCTATTTAGGGCCAAATTTAGCAAACTTTTGACTGATTTTCTCTCAAAATATAACATATCCAACACTCGTCAGTGTTCATCCTACGATGTCTAAATAGGGGAGCATGCACGGATGGCGTGTGCTGTTAGGGCGCTGCCTCTCACCAATAGTTAAGCCCGGTTAGACGGGGTTAGTACTTGGATGGGTGACCATCTGGGAACAGCCCCGTTCTCGAGCTTGGACCATGTGAGTAGAGTTTAGTTGGTCTCTCCTGTGCTCCGAGTGTTTTTTGCAGGGTTCTCCGGTTTTCCTCCCTCCGCAAAACCAACACCATCTGGGATAGGAGTGGCGCCCACCCTGGCCCAGAGGTTTTGGAGGTTGTTCGCCAAAAATTTGGAGGTTTGGAGAACTGAGCACTATAAAACGAGCTATCGGCCATATTTGGTGCGAGGCGAAAAAAAAGCGGGAAAAAGGGGATAATAGAGAGATCAGAGGATAATACAGAGATCCCTCTGGTTCCCAGGGTAGCGGAACCCTTCATCAGAGTAAAATGTGATGATCGTGAAATGACTCCGCTCGAAACGTCAGCACTTCGCTCTATCTCAAACACTACCTTCAACTTGCTTGGTAGACTTTCTCAAAGTCCTTTTCAAACATTTTTGACCTTTCAGTTCCTCGTTGAAAAGGACTTTTCCCACCTGCAGCGCGCCAAAACTCACCGGTGAATTTTTCGACCGGTGACGTAATTTGGGAAGTAATTATATTCAGGCTAAATTGCTATGCAAGTGCTATCTTTGGAAGTTGGAGTTAAACAGACTCTTGAAAACGTTTTAGTAGGGGTAGAACCACTTTCCATTGCATGTACGACAACTTGAAACACGTCAAAACAGGGCGATGTACATTTCAGCGATTTCCCGCCAGAATATTTAATTATAGATTCAAAAACCTGCAAGCGAAACAAGTCCGCCTCTTTCCTCCCGCTTTTCCGCTCTCCCGCCTTTCCGCTCGCCCGAAAAAACGAGCGCTAAGAGGCGGACTTGGAGCAAGTCTACTTGCTTGGCTGTATTTAGAAATCGGAGGAAAAACAATCAAACTCGTTGTTGATATATTACATCTCAAACTCATTAATAATTCATGAGGAAAACACAAAGGAAATCAGTACCATGTCTGTGGTTTGGATATCGGCAGGGGTTTCATTAGAAGCCGGCAACCGGCGAACTCCGGCGGCTACTTTCCATATCATCGCCGGCTACTTTCGTAATCATTGTTTTAAATTTTAATTGTAATACCGTATACGTGTTCACTTTGAGCCGTTCCATTTTCTCTTGAAAGCGTAAATGAACTTGAATATGAAGAAAGCTGGTTTCTGTGGAAATTTGTAATTTCTTGCTTGATAATTTTCTGTATTAAATCTGTATTAGGGACCTTAAGGTCTAGGACGGCAACCTCAACGACGACGTCATTTAAACAAAAGAATTATATTTGCAAAACAACGAGAATGAATAATTTTTACTCCCTAGAGTAATCCCAACACCGTCCCCGTTCTTTATACAACGCCACTTAGAGCATTTTCACGTCTTCAGGACAACGTCAACGGCTAAAAGGTGAGAACTGTTGCTTAAGATTGATTTCAAATCTTCAATACAGACACTACAATAATTTTAGCAAAGTGCTGGAAATGGTGTTTCCGCGGTTCTAGACTTCATAAATTTCCCGAGTGCGCCACCCATGTTCAGCCGCCTACTTTCTAAAATGAGCACGCTACTTCCAAAATTAATGAAACCCCTGTATCGGAGGAAGAAATTACATAAATTAAACAAACTTTTCCCTTCAGTTGATTTTCTCTTAAACTACTGATTTGTTTGAGATGTAATATCATACTCCCTCGAGGGTTTTGAACAAACTTCGAGGTGTTTGGATACCCTGATAAAACACTCCTCCTACTTGGATACCTCGCATCCAAACCAAGCATTTCCAATGCCGGCTAGCCAGCATTCTCAAATGATTAAACAAAATGCTACCACATACATGATCTGGATTAATCTTTTCCACAGGCTTCATATAATGCTCCAAGAACTTCGCAATACTCAGTCGAAAACTAGTTTTAAAATAACACATGCAACCACAAGTTAATTACCTTTTTGCATATTTTCTTAATATTACATACTGACCAACTAATGCCAAATAATATTATTTCAGGTTCAATTAAATAAGTATATAGTATCAACTGCATGTAAAATTCTATTATTCAAAAGATTATTGACAATCTAAATAACTTAACACTAGAAGAACAAATATCGTTCACATTTTTTCTTCGTCTAAAAACCGACAAAACACTGAAGGCGCATAATTGTGGAATTATCCATCAGTCTACTGAAAGTTCTCTGGTACTGTTCGTAATTCAGTAATAGTAATTCCAACGCGGACAGTTGGTTGTGAGTTTTTACGCAAATGGACAACTATGCATATCTAACCTTACTATATTTCGACTGTTGTTTCTACACTGCCTACGCAGCACGCTACTTTTATAGCATACCTTTGTGTTCCTATGTAGCAAAAATAGTGACAATGTTCATCTTTAACTTGTAAACCCTTGTTGAGCTACAAACAATCATGTAAGAAGACGTATAGCTAACGCTATTGTATTTGTATTTAAAGTGTCTATGAAGTGAAAAATGCGTTGGCATTTTTGTTGTTTTATTGTACAGAGGAGCATGACAGGAGCACTCACTGGAAATTTCAAGAGAATCTGATGCGTAGTTTTCGCGCTATTAACTCTCAAAGTTTGCCATATCTAGTTCGTTCTTGGAGAAAAATTGGGCTTTCTGTAAGAATGCTTATGACGTACGCAAATGGACAACTATGCATAAGAACAATAGATTTCACTATTAATGATCCATCTGCGTACGTCATAAGGCATTGTTACCAAGCCAAGAAGCCCAAATTTCCCCCAAAACAAACTCAAAATTTGCCATGGATAGTTTGTTTTGGCGAAATTTGGGCTCCTTGGTAACAATGCCTTACGACGTATGCAGATGGCTTATTAATAGTGAAATCTATTGTTCTTATGCATAGTTGTCCATCTGCGTACGTCATAAGCATTGTTTCCGACAGCCCAATTTTTCTCCAAGAACGAACTAGCCATAGCAAACTTTGAGAGTTAATAGCGCGAAAACTACGCATCAGATTCTCTTGAAATTTTCAGTGAGTGCTTCTGCCATGCTCCTCGATCTGTACAATAAAACAACAAAATTGCCAACGAATTTTTCATTTCATAGACACTTTAAGTTAATTGTGAACATATTTAAAGGGTACTGGCAATAATAATGAGTATTTGTCTCATTTGAAAGAAATCGTCAAATGGCATAAGAAGACCTTTTGTAATTTTTCTGTAGCTTTCTTGTGTTTTGAAATACTTCGACTAAAGGCAGCGTGCTGTCCGCCATCTTGTTGTAATATTGGGTCTAATTAACTAGGACATTGGTGACGTCACAACCAGGGTAAACCTGATGAAACTACTCCGTGGGTGCCCAAATTTCCACGGAAGGCTTTTTAAATGTTGTGGGTCAATTTAAAATGGAAATAGTGCAACAAAATCGAGTTTCTAGCTCATAATGTCATAAGGTCGGCAAGATAAAAATTTCACTTTACCCTGGTTGTGTCGTCACATGCATAATTTTGCATATCGAAAATAATTCCAAGATGGCGGACAACGCGCTGTCTTTAGTCAAAATATTTCAAAAACCAAAACAAATACGGAAAAATTGTAAATGGTCTTCTTATACCATTTGACAAGTTCTTTCAAATGAGATAAACTTAATTTTTATTGCCAATACCTTTTAATAATGGTTGTCTACAGTTGACCCATCAGTACAGTACCTTTGGAACTACAATATCTGTAAGTAATTTATTTTCACTTGTACCAAAGTTTATAATACCCTAAAAAAAGTTATAAAACAATCAATATTGCAACAAATCCTGGTATAATTGAATTTAACGCAATTCTCTATATGGAACGCTAGCTTCAGTCAGGCTTCAGAACCCAGCAAGGTCAAGATTTTGTACTTACTTACAAATTACATGTATGTGACGTGTGTGAGGAGTGCTATGGTGCATGGAAGTGAGACATGGGCCATGACTGCGGAGCAGAGGGGGAGATTGGAGCGGACAGAGATGAGGATGGTGCGATGGATGTGTGGTGTATCCCTAAAGGATAGAGTGCCGAGCGTGGATCTGAGGGAAAGAATGGGGATTGAGTTGGTGTCTGATGTCATAAAGCGAAACCGGTTGAGATGGTTGGGACATGTGCTGCGGAAAGACGATGGTGACTGGGTGAAGAAGAGCATGTCGCTCGAGGTGGAAGGTACAAGAGGACGAGGAAGGCCGAGGATGACATGGAGTCAGGTGGTGGAAAGGGATATGAGAGATTGTGGGTTGAAAAGGGAGGATGCTCCGGAGAGAGAGAAGTGGAGGAAACTGCTGTGGTGGGCCGCCGGCCAACCTCCGCGTAAGCGGGGAAAACGGCCGTAAAACGATTGTTGTTGTTGTTGTTTTTGTTTACAAATTACATGTACAAGCTGTTGTAAGTTAAAGGTTGGTGAAAATTGGCCTGGCATCGGCAGTCGACTCTATCATGTAATTGACCCATTTAAAGAGTTTATTAATTAAACTAGCAAATAATTCATTCAACTGGTCAGAATTTTTTCTTCTCAAAATGCAACACGTCACTTAGAGACAAAAACCAAATTTAGATATGTGCTTGTTCGTCATGTTGAATGTGATGCAACCCAGGTTCAAGATCTTGCAAGACCTTGCCAAGATCTTGCCAAGATGTGGATCTTGGCAAGATCTTGCAAATTCTTGGCAAGATCCTCCAAGATCTTGGCAAGATCTTGTAAATTCTTGCCAAGATCTTGAAAGATCATGCATGCCAAGATCCTGTAAGATCATGGCAAGATCTTGCAAATTCTTGCCAAGATCTTGTAAGATCATGCCAAGATCTTGCCAAGATCACGCCAAGATCTTGCCAAGATCTTGCCAAGATCTTTCAAGATCCTGCAAGATCATGACAAGATCTTGCAGGATTTTTGAAAAATCTTGGCAAGATCTTGGCAAGATCTTACCAAGATCTTGGCAAGATTCTCAACCTGGGAAATAATGATGTCATCAGATATCTTATACTGGAGGTCTAATGCATCAAATAGAATGATAGGGGGTGTACTAGATAGGGTGTTAGCCCTATTTTCAGGGATATAAGGAGGGGCCCCTCACCATAAATATTAGTGGGGAGGGCTATAGCTGCCCCCCTGTTCCACTGCCTTTGGCTGTCATCATGGAGGTGTTGTAACATCATAAATAACACTGGCCAACCATGCAGAGAATTATATTTATTTTCTCATTTAAAGTAAATAGATTAAACAAAAATACATGTAATTTAGAACAAACATTGCGTATAATATATAGAGGATATTACATGGTGGCACAAAGATATGGATTTTATCTTCAAGTAGTGAAAACAATATTTTACAAATGAGTGTAGCGAATGAGTAAAATATCGTTTTTACCACGAGAAGATAAAATTCATATCTTCAAGCCAGCATGTAATTTTCTTTTTATTATATAGATTCAATGCAAAAAGAGGTAAAATTCTTAATGACATCATTGATATCTTCACTAGTGAGGATATGGAAAATACAACACTGTACATGTATATTTCCTAGTAAAACACTCACATCTATATAATAAATATATTTAGCATATACCTCGCAGGTGAATAGTGCTTTTTACGCAATCTGATTGGTTCCTCTAGCTCGGGATATCCTGCACTATTCACCTGCGGGCAAAACAAAATGGCGGCCAGTTTTGCTTTGTTTACCGAAGCAGAAGACTTTATTGATAAACAAGGCTCATGTTGTAGAATAACGAGAAAACTCAACAAAATTAAGTAGAAGAGTGTCCACAGGTATGTTTCTTTACAATTTTCTAGCCATAAATATATTCAAAAGTTGTGAAAACTGTTTTGTCGACAAATATCGAGTACGCCAAGTGCCGTTATATAGTGCCCAAGTTGCTAGCGGCCGTGTCTTGTATAAAATACCGAAAATATAAGATCTAGAATGTTAAACTTGTTATTTCATTTATTATGAGGTATATGCTAAAACAATTATTCACCTCAGTGTCGGTGAATAATGTGGATATTCACCTCGCCGAAGCGGCTCGGTGAATATCCAGCACTATTCACCTCCACTTCGGTGAATAATTGTTAAATATCTTATATCTTATATGGAAGGCCAGCCCAGTACCCAAGCTAGCCCACTTTGCAGAGATGATTTTCATTTGTGTGTTTTCATTGTGTACCAGTCAAGTACCCGGGCTGGCCTGCCTCCATATAAACACCCTGAGGGGGGGTGGGGGTGGGGGGGGGGGGGTGGGGGGGGGTGTTCTTGTATATAAGGGATACAGGAATGTGCTGCCCTATTATGATTTTTGGGCTCTGGGATCTGGGATAGGGTATACAAATTGTCCATTTTGGTCTGGAATAGGGTGCATATTTTATCCCAGACCTAAAAAGACTATTTTTAATACCTTATCACAGATCTAAACTACCAAAATCAGTACATTGGCATCCATACCCAGGGTAAGGATTTTGAGGACACAGCCACAGAATAGTAATACAACCAGAAGTCCAACTCGCGTGACAACTTGTCCGCATTTCTTCAATGCACAGGCGTGATATTTTACACCATCTGACACCATCCTACGCGATTCTACGCAATGTCCTACGCCATCTTACACCATCCTGGCAAGTTCCCCTGGCAGTTTGGACCTTCAAAAGAAGGTTAAAACTGCTGGGGGAACTTGCCAGGATGGCGTAGGATGGTGAGAAATCAAGATGCGCGAGGATATAAACTTCAAAGGTTCCGACGGTTACAATATGACTATATTTACAGCACGTTTGTCATAAATATAGCCACTGCATAACAATTAACCTAACCTAGCTTCAACTGTAACGTTGGGTGATTTTAAACTTAGTGGTTGTACCAGTGGCGTGGTGACAAGTTTCAGGCTGGGGTGGCCAGATTAGCATTGGTGACCCCCTCCCCCCTCGGGACGTAGCCAGGATTTTGAAAGGGGGGAGCAGAAATCAAAATAAATTTATAGGGGGATCCGGGGGTGTGCTCCTGTGCTCTCTTTACAGTTTATTTCATGACATAATTCACATTGCATCAGTTTTGTAGTTACATATCTGTTGTTTTATATCTAAGGGGGGGGGGAGCCACAGCTCCCCTGGCTCCCCCGGCTCCCCCTGGCTACATTCCTGCCCCTCAACCCAAAAAAAAATATGACATTACTGTATTTGATAAATGATCACATTTTTTGTTTTTAAATAACTCAAGTAGCAATATATAATATTACAACAAACAACGGGTTCTCTCAAAGGCGACACCAATGCGAGCGGCGAAGTAGCACCAAACATCTAGGGGGGTCCAGGGGCATGCCCCCCTGGAAAATTTTGAAATCTAGAGTCTCTGATATGCCATTTCCTGCATTTTGGAGTGAGATTTTACAGAATTCTGAAGATTATAAAACTTCATAGAAAACACAAAAGATTACAGATTTCAGATCTTTATATCCCACCATTGAAGACCTAGCTATACAAAGAAATAGGTTTATTTTGTTAAGTTTTGGTGCCCTTGCTAGTTTTGGCGCCCCTTCTGCAACCCCAGCTGGGGGGGCCTTGGCCCCCCCGGTCACCACGCCACAATGTATCACTGTATTAAACAAAGATAGGTTCTAGCTTTATAGTCCTAAACCTTCATTCGTACGACTTTAGATCCGGTTTTTACCTAGTTAGATGAGAAATTTAAATACCGTTGTCAATATTCTATTTAGTAGACAATGCAAGCATTGTACACACTCGTAATTAAAATACCACTTTTTTGATTTCCGTTTGTTTAGTACTAGTCTCAAATTGCTCAAAATTCACCTAATAAAATTGCTTCGTTTTTTAAAATACTTGTCCATCTCGAAAGAGAAACATCTCATTCGTATGATTGTATCTTTATACTTTATGTTTAAACTGTTCTTTGTTCTTAGAGATACTCTGTTCTTATTTGAATTCAAAATTGGACGTGTATTGTGCAATCGCTCCAAACATATACACTTACTTGCGGATTGGCTTCTTTCTCATATTTATTGTTTCTGTATTTCGCCAAGCTTTTTTCCAACGGTTGATCTACGTTTTTATAACGCAGACCTCTGTGAGAGAGAGAAGAAATCTCTAATTTCTTAAAAGGGGCTAAATTGGCAGCCATCTTCGATCATGAACAATATACATCCCGCAGCTTGTTATCATGCAACACGAGGTACCCTAATTGCTTTCGCGTCACACAGATGATATATCCCGAGGGCGAAGCCCGAGGGATATATCATCCCGAGGGGTAATATTTCATCGAATTCCCCGAGTGAAAGGTCTATAAGTGATATATTATATCGAAACATATGAACCTTTCCAAAAAAAGCTTAAATAATGTTAATAAAGTTCGCTTAGCTTAACTTTTGTCCGCTTTTCATTGTCTGTTTCCATTCTGTTGTCGTCTCAAGGCTTCTGGATGCATTGTTTGTTGCTTTATTTGTATTCCCTGAATCCTTATTTTCTTGTAACCTAACAATCTTCTTGTCAACATCTGAATGTTCAGGCGAAACGTTTTCTTGTCTCGCCGAACTCCGCCATTGTTGACAGCTTCGTGATTCGTGCGTGATATTCACGCGTGGTACACGAACTCGAATACCACGGCCACAGCGGGGTATTCGAGGTTATACCCCGCTGTGGCGGGCAATTCTACGATAAATTAACTGGTCACGTGGTACAAATCAAGCTCTCTGACTGGACAATTTACAGTTGAGATATAATATAGAATAGTATAAGACCACCGAATAATAATACAACGCCAGAAGTTCAACTCGCGTCGGAACCTCTGAAGTTTATATCCTCGCGCATGTCGCCTCGCGCATCTGGATTCCTCGCCATCCTGGCAAGTTCCCCGGCAGTTTGGCTTCAAAAGGTTAAAACTGCCGGGGGGAACTTGCCGGATGGCGTAAAATATCGCGCCTGCGCATTGAAGAAATGCGGACAACTTTTCACTTGAGTTGGACTTCTGGTTGTATTACAATTTGCCAGTAAGGAGTGGACCCTTGTACATTCTTCAATTTGTTCCATTAATTGTCCAATTGGTCGAATGTATGGTTCCAAATTACTGCATGCGAGAAATTGGACGAATAGGACTCGACGGATTTTTGAGGATACCTAACCTGAATGTCAGGCCTTTATTTGTTCCCGCCTTCCGCTAAACCCGGCAGCGCGGGCAGAGGTGCGGGCGAGCGAGAAGGCGAGAAAATAAAGGCCCACTTTGCTATTTTTAAATATGAACGAGTATGATTGATATGAGTTGTCAAAATATCAAAGCGTGTGTTTTGATTTCATCCCACAGAAATATATAGTCTTTCTCCGCGTCTGGTTTTAGTCCAGACTAGTCTAGGTAGACTTGCAATAAATACACGAGCTCGAATTGAAGGCGTTTATCCATGGTATATCTTGACCCGATCTAGAGAAGAAGTCGAAGAATTGGAAACTACGATAAGAAACCGAGAAATTTGACAATTTGAGAATATACATATATATTGATTCCTAAATTCCAATATAATAAAAGATAAACACGATTTGATAGCCGCCTTGATATAGTTTCGACTAAATTAATAATTATATAATTTTGTAGCATTAGAATTTAAATTTTAGAATGCAGGTAGACCATTTAATTAATATATTGATACATTATTATAAACACGTCTCAACGGTATAAACTCAGTCATCTATAAACTGCTCCGAGATTCCCGTTTTGTAACTTACGGGTCCACGTTTCTGACAACCATTGTTCAGCAGGTTCAGCAGTGCCATAAACAACTTGGAATTTCGCATCGGCTTCGCCTTCAGTAGCCATCGTCACTGATCATCGAACGAAGGACCCAAGTAGACTGCTACAACGAAATTCCTCACCGTGCCATGTTGAAGTCGATGAAGTTGACAGAACACAAATGGCAATATCTGATATATCAGACTTTTACCAAAACCAGTGGGCAAAACAGCAAAGACATCTTGGCTGTCAACAGACAACAGCGAGCTTTCGAATGCACGACGTTTGTTCTGGTTTCAAAGACTCATAGCCGAAATGCGTCAATGAGTTTAACAAAGCAGTTTCGAAAAATCCTTCTATGGTTTGATTTTGGGACATAATAAATGATTAAATGAATGAATTGGTCACAGAAACGTACACCATAAACAGATTCGAGAAACGGCGATGACCTTGTCCCGGTGTGCACCTTGACGGTGCACCTTTGGGGAAGTTGTTTATCTGAATGAACCAATCAAAATCCTTACTTCAATTAGTCAGCCAATCAGAGCTCCCGTCCATGAGATGGACGGAGAACCCACAGTTTTATTAAGAGTTTCCTCAGGCCTTTATTTTTCTCGCCTCCTCGCTCGCCCGCACCTCTGCCCGCGCTGCCGGGTTTAGCGGAAGGTGGGAACAAATAAAGGCCTGACATTCAGGTTAGAGGATACCTGCTTCTATGAACTTAATTGGACAAAATAGAAGCCCTCTCCCCAGTCCCCTCATCCAGTAATGCCTGCTAAGGTACCTCTAACGCCTGTATTCATAGGCGTACCTGACCAGTTACGTTGGGACAAAACATATTTGCCCGAAAAATTAAGACTCGACTGTCGATTATTAGATCGTATTCAACATACGAGTTTCTTCATGAGCTATACATCCAGCGTATGTGATATAGCCCTTAGTATAATTTTAAACCGGGCAACTGCAAAACAACTCTGATATATTATAAGTAATATTGGGCATTTCACTCGATTACAGATATTCTAGGGATTTTAGGTGAAGGAAAATTCGAGTGTTAATGTTAAAACATATTACTTTAATGTTAAAACAGTTCAAAATATGATTTTTCATGAATATTTAACAGCAATATTACCCGAATTTACCTGAAATTTCTTTCAAAAAGTGCCCGAAATTTTCATTTATAAAACGTTGGGGGGGGGGGGGGGGTTACGCCTATGCCTGTATTCTAAAAGCTCACTCACACTCACACTCAATCAGTGGCCCCCACACTCAATAAGTGCAACTCAACACTCAATGAGTCTCCACTCACCCTCACTGAGTATAAGACCACTCACTCTCCAACCATTCAATTGAGTGTTTAGAGAGTGAGTGTAGTAGTCTCATACTCAGTGAGGGTGAGTGGAGACTCATTGAGTGTTGAGTTGCACTTATTGAGTGTGAGGTACACGGTAATTAAGTTCACGAATCGTGGTTTTAATAAAAATGTATATATTTTTTGGTATAATTGGTCAATGTATATATCTTATACGAATACGCTTGAGATTTCTGTTGATATATATATAAAATAGTATAACACAACACTCTAAACTCCGTCAATAGATTTATGTCTACTTACTTCTGGATTTGTTTCTTTGTCATATCTGTTTTCTGCAAATACTAGAAAGCTTTTCATCAGTGGTCGATCTACCGTTTTATAACGCAAACCTCTATCGGATAGCGAAGAAATTTTTGATTTCTTATAAGCTACTGACGAGTTTGAAGCCATGTTGCGAGTGTCCGCGTTGCAAACTGCAAACAATAACCTGACCAGCTTATATATATTGAAAAGCTTAGCGAGAGATAAATACACGAGGTTCATGCAGGACATGCATGTCCACATGCACTAATCCGTTTTCAAACGAAAAGGGAGTCTTTTTGATACGGTTAGGCCTTTCGTCCACACTAATCCGGCGTCTTCGGTGACCGAAAATGGGGTGCTTCGAAAACACTCTCCAGAGTGGAGACATTCGAAGACGCCGTTTTTCTGCACCAGTGTGGACGGCAAAAACGAAGCTTTTGGAAAACGATGATGTCACGATTATGTTATCTTGGTTTCAGTCACCTAGAACTATTCATTCATACCTCTGTAGATCTTTTTAGCGTTTTACTAAACGGCGAAAGCGATTCGAAAACGATAGTGTGGATGGAAATCTTTTGACACGTTTTCGATACGAGGTCTCCGTTTTCGTTTGAAAACGAATTAGTGTGGACATTGACCTCACTCCTAATAATTATTAAAAGTATAGTCGGCTTATACGTAAATCTATGATCTTACGGTTTTAGAAATATTTTGATTATAACACAACACAACACAACACAACAACACAACACAACACAACACAGCACAGCACAGCACAGCACAGCACAGCACAGCACAGCACAGCACAGCACAGCACAGCACAGCACAGCACAACACAACACAACACAACACAACACAACACAACACAACACAACACAACACAACACAACACAACACAACACAACCACGAAGTTTAACGGAGCTGTCCACTCCGTTCTGCACATGATCCGCATCTTTATTTATCGAGACCCTCAAACATGACATTCGTAGATAATTTCATGAAGTACTCAGCTCAATGTAAACCGTTAGAAGCGACATGGCAGAAAACCAAGCGATTCGGTGAGGATATCTCTTGGGATTTCTTCTATTTCTTCTTAAAATGTTTTGTTTTGGGTACAAGTAATGAAGAGGAAGCAAGAAAAGCTTACAATCTTCAATAAGGTATCAGCAAATATTTTTATAAACGAAGAAGTAAACATTAGTTTCGTACATGCGCAGAACGGAGTGGACATGCAGCACCTTTAATAAGCCTTTAACGTCTGACTACATTTAAGGTGGTGTTACACGATGCGATTTCTCTTGCAACTTGCAACAAATCACTGAATGTTGTTAGTTGCAAGGTGTAACACCCCGTAGCAATTTGCGATTTTGTTATTTTTGCCGCGTTGCAAGTTGCAAGAAAAGTTGGATGGGTTCTACTTTTTGCTGCAACTTGCAACAAAAATCGCAAGCTGTTGAACGTGTATACAGCTATTTCAATGAACGTTGTCGGTAAGAGGCATCAAGCCTACGCGACCAGTCCGAAAGGGAGTATGGGTAGAAATGGAAATTCAATAGTTGGCCGGCTGGCAATGTATGGCGAGTGAAATGTCGAGACTAGAAATTGGTCTCCCTAGTTTCTCTGAGGCTACTCTTCCCCAAGCTAAATATTTCAACATATAGCGTTGTGTGGCGTTGTATAGCGTTGTATAACGAGCAGATACTCTCAAATAAATAGCAACTTCTTCAACTGTGATGCCGAGGTTATCAACTGTCAAACAGCTCGCCACCGACGTCTTCACTGTAAGGTCGAGGCATGGCTCGATATTGTAAATCGTTATGTACATATTTATGTGCTTTTATTGTTTCGGTGATTTCTACCCATACCGCCTCTTACCCTTCCTGCAACTTGCGATTTTTGTTTTCACGAGTAAATTTGCCGCAAGTTGCAAGAAAAATCGAAGATTTCCCCCCGAAAAATTTAGATTTTTAAGTCGTATTGATTTTTAAGTCGTATTGTTCAGTCTTAGCTTAACGGATGAACTTTTCTTAAACATTTCACAGCAATACATGTCAAAATTGCCCGAAATTCCTATAGTAGAAAGTGCTCGAATTTTCCTTTTTCAAATATTTTGGGAGGGCAATAGCCATATGATAACAACACAACACAAAGTTTTAAGCCTTAGTCGGCCATAAATTTACCGACTACATTTACGGCATAGGATCAAAATCGTTACGTGTGTGGTGCATGTCATTACAGACTGAATTTCGTCGTAAAATACCAAACTCAATAGCCAGTAAAGAGCTAATTCAAGCGAGCGAACGAGCGACGAACGAACAAACAAATGAACTCAAAGGCAGCTGAACTTGGCCCCTTTCCCTCAATTTTAATTCCCGCACTAGGGAGAGGGAACAGAATTGGACGACACGAAAGTACGAATGAACTATATATATAGCCTATATTATTTTCACTGCTAGGCTTATTCACAATTTTGGTTCTATATTTTGATTTGTTTAAAAGCAGGATATAAAATCATAAAACGTGAAATATGGCTGTGAATTTTGGGTAATAACCGTACCGTAATGCCTGAAGCTCGATAAAACCACATGCAATCTAATGCAACGGTTGAAGAGATTAGGGTAACGGCTTCTCAAGCTCATTAATAATTCATGACGAAAATCAGTTACCGAGACTTTGTTGTGAAATGTGGTAATAAACGCCCATAAATTAAGACAAGTTTTACCTCAAATTTCTCTTTAAAGTGTCTATGAAATGAAAAATCCGTTGGCATTTTTGCTGTTTTATTGTACAGATGAGCATGGCAGGAGCACTCACTGAAAATTTCAAGAGAATCTGATGCGTATAGTTTTCGCGCTATTAACTCTCAAAGTTTGCCATGTCTAGTTCGTTCTTGGAGAAAAATTGGGCTTTCTGTAACAATGCTTATGACGTACGCAAATGGACAACTATGCATAAGAACAATATATTTCACTAATGGATCCATCTGTGTATGTCATAAGGCATTGTTACCAAGCCAAGAAGCCCAAATTTTCCCAAAACAAACTATCCACGGCAAATTTTGAGAGTTGATAGCGCGAAAACAACGCATCAGATTCTCTTGAAATTTTCAGTGAGTACTCGTATCATGCTCCTCTGTACAATAAAACAACAAAAATGCCGTATGGAAGTCAATCTCAAGCAACATGCAGTTCTCATGTTTTGGCCGTTGACGTCGACACGTCGTCCTGAAGACGTGAAAATGCTATATAACGTGGCGTTGTGTAAAGAACAGATTACCCTTGGGTCTAAAATTATTCATTCTCTTTGTTTTGCAAAAATAATTCTTTTGTTTAAAGGACGTCGTGCTGAAGACGTGAAAATGCTTGGAGTGGCGTTGTTTAAAGAACAAGGACGGTGTTGAGATTACTTTGGGACTAAAAATTATTCATTCTCTTTGTTTTGAAAAAATAATTCTTAGGGAGATGTCCTCAAAGTGCATGTTTAAAGCCAATTGTTGACCCCCGTCCAGAGCTAGCCCGCCTGAACATTAATCCGTGGCCCAGGACGGACTTTTGAACACCTCGAAGTCCTCGAAAGCTCGAACAGGTAGACCGAGAAGATCTTTGGCGCAAGCTAGCTCCATCCTCTGGCTGAACTGAGTGTGTCCGAGATTTTAGCCGGGACATTTAATACAAGCGTTTAATGTCAACGGTTGCGGAGAAACATGTCGATGGTACAAAAAGTTTGTAATATTTATACCTTAAAATAAAAGTTATAGACCCTTTTAATAAAGTATGGAATACGTCACTTCTTTTCAATTTTTCTTTTGAATTCTTTTCAATTTCGAATATATACTAATTGTCGAACTTTATCTAAAGGTGCTGTTACACGATGTGATTCAGTGATTCGTTGCAAGTTGCAAGAAAAATCGCACCGTGTAACACCCCGTAGCAACTTGCGATTTTGTTATTTTTGTCGTGTTGCAAGTTGCAAGAAAAGTTGGATGGGTTCTACTTTTTGCTGCAACTTGCAACAACAATCGCAAGTTGCTGAACGTGTAACACCCTTCCTGCAACTTGCGATTTTTTTTTCACGAGTAAATTTGTTGCAAGTTGCAAGAAAAATCACATACCTTAACCCGCAGTCAAATCTATCTAACCAGTCAAATTTGCATGTTCTATATTATACAGCTGCCAAAATGTCAACTTCCTAATAATAAAAACCAGTCTCTACCAGTCAAAGCTGACTATTAACCTTACATCAAACCTTAATTTGTTTAGTTAACTAAAACAATTCGACCAAGCTGGACTTCAGCTAAACACACGGGTATCAATATGGGAAGGAACTCGATAATGTTTCCTATTTCACGCCTCCTTACAGGTGCCGTATAACTTATATTCTTATTATACTCTATATATATATTTGTCTAATTCAAGTAAACTATTTAACAAATGATTCATGGTTCTATTTGTCGTTGTTCTAAGAACAAAAAAGTGACCATGTAACTGAACAGACAAAGGCAAAATAAAAACGATTTGTTTTATACAATAAAAAATAGAAAATAAAGCATTTCAAAAGATTTACTGAATATTCCCTGGAAATTTTCGGGGCATTGACAAAGATAATACAACAACTAGGAACAACATCACACCAGGTATTTTATGTTTAATCTGAATTTGACTAATTTAATTCCCTTTCATAACATATCCAAGCAATACACATGTATTTATGTATATCAGATGAATCGTATGCATGCACGGGATGCAGCTTGTGCAAGAATTCGGTTTTTCTTGTTAAAATGATGGAATTGATGAAGAAAAAATAAAGACAGAAGTCTTTCATCTTTTAGAATCTATTGTATTCAAGTTGCTCTTTGGTTAGATAATATGGAGGATCCGACCAGTTTTTGCTTTATGTTAGCGGTTTTTCAACACTATTTTCTGGGCTTCTCTCAATGTCTGCCATTTAGCACGACACGCATGCACCAACTTCACTCATGCGTATCAAGTCACTAGTCTCCCACCAACAGCTCTGAGCGGTGAATGTTATGGACCAGTGAATAAAATCCTCAAGTTATGGGGCAAAAACAAAGGTTCGCTATAGCCGAAGCAGCGATGAAATAGATAACTTACTCAAAGATAAACTCGATCGTCGCCCCAAGTTTGGGGCGAGTCAGTCAGGTTTTAAACTGGTCAAAGAAGTTCTAGTTTACGAGCACGCGTTGGCAGGAAAATAGCAAGTAACGCGTTAGACCCTGGGCCCAAAATAGTATCTTGGCAACCGTTCACGCATGCTCAAAAAGAAACATCGAGTTTGTTGTCAGAGCCCACTTTCCCCCGAAGCCTGCATAGGTTGGAAAGGGGCTCGCAGGGTACTTCGACATACTACGCCAACAACCCTGGCGTGGGCCGGTCACGTGCCTCCCAGAATCTGGGCGTACTAATGGGGGGGGGGGGGGGGGGGGTCGTTAATACATGCGTGTTTTCTATCTGACGCCATGTTTTTATCGTGTCTGGATTCCGCTATCAAAAAGAGTATTTATACAAGCAAGTCACCTGCTCAGTGGCTCTTTTTAATTCAGTGAGCTACATCGCAAATCTTGAGACACAAGCGGCAGCACGAACTTGGAATTCTCTCACTGTAGAACTTTTTCGGTGTATTAAACTGTTTGGACATCAAGCCAGATCCATGTGCAGTTGCATTGTTAAATGATACGAAATGATATGTGATCTCGTGTCGCGACAATTTAATAAACCGAAAATTACGTTTGATGATAACACTACAAGACAATACGTACTTACCATCCCCTCCCTAGTAACGGTATTTTAAAGCCTCCCAGATTCTGTGGGCACGTGACCAGCCCATGCCAGGCACGATCGGAAATTGTGGCTGTCGACGGGGACCTAATCCAGGCTGACCTGTTTTAGCTGCGCATGCGTAGAACGAATATCCTGCGCGTTGCGCGCGCATCATTTTTCAAAAAAACTGGCAAGCTCCACTCAAAGTAAACATACTGTTTAAAATAAACAAAGTGTAGATACAGTTTCTGGATATAAAACATTGTTATTCTGCTGTTGTTGGCTCGTTAGCAAGTCTGTTTGCCATTCCTTACTTTGTGGGGAGCCGCCAAGAGCCCGTCAATTTCCATCCAAAACGATGCGTACGCAACACCCTGAAACTCGTCTATACACGGCCGACAGGAGCGAGGACACCCCGAGCTCAAAGTCAAACATCTCCGCTCAAAATCGTCGCTCGACCATAATTCTTCCACGAGCGCATAGCACGAAGGTTGGGCTTGCCAAAGAATACGGTTTGTTGACAACTCGTTGAATTTTCGCGAAGATCACATGACGATCTTTTTTTCCCGCCAGTCGTTTTGGCGTTCGCCGTTTCAACGCCAACGCGACTGTTTTCACGGATACGGCAAACGGCAGATTTTACAGTCCAAATTTCTAATATTTCCTCTCTTTACGTCTTTTGCGAAGGAAAAGAGAAACAATAGAAATGTTAATAATGATCACAAAATATTTTTAAACCATAGATACCAAAACGAACACGAAAAAGCAACCTTTTTATCGACATCTTTTCGCCGCCATCTTGGGTCTGCTCACGTCAATCTTAAGTCAAACGGCTTTATAACATAGCTTTGATATAGCAACGTTTTTGATTGGCTGTCGTGCGTGCTCCATTTAACAATTAGACAACGAGTCCCAGTTGTCTATGAGCGCATAGACAACGAGGACGAGTTGTCTAATTGTTTTAGTATACACCCTGTACCAACTGTAAAAAATACAGTTTTTCTAGTGCAAACTGACGAAAATGTTGTGTTATTTAACCACTCGTGAGCGGCAAGTAAAAGCAGATTTAATTAATAAAATACGGTTTAATTGTATTTCGTTCCTTACCATTAAAAATCTTCATGCCATATTTTGTGGCGTTTTTAGTTTTCTCAGGGATAGAATTTTCTATCAAACTCTCAAAAAATTCCTCCGAAACGTCTGCAAAACAAGAGTTTACTGCCATATTTTTTCAGGTTTATTTTCATTTTTCTCAAACGTTGTCCATCACGAATAGACAACGGTTGAGTAGCCAATCAGAATGCAGGATTTGTAATAGCCGATGGTTGGGTGTATACTAAAGCACGGCAAAAAAGCGCGGGGAAAAATTTCCAAACGAAACTGAGTTTTAAATTGACTTTTTATGGCCTTTTATATTATCAAAATACCGAGTCATTTAATTTTATTGAGTAATAAAGGACAACGACCCAGAAGACATAAACTAGGTCTGGGTAACCGGGTTTAAACTGTCCTTTTGGTTGGATTTTAGTGAACAAAAATGACTTGGTTAGGAAAGTAGAAAAACACAACAACCAAAACGATTCGCCGGCTTGTGAAAGGATTTAATGCTATATGTTATAAAAGAAATGGCTCATGGTTTAGTGTGCTGTTGGGAAATTGGGAGAGCACTAAAAAATCTTACGATTTTTTCGTGGTCTCCCAATTTCCCGCGTGCATCCATATCTTGATGGAGCACGCTAAACCATGCAGGCCCGCACAGAGACTAAAGTGGGCCCGGGGCAAAATAAAGAATTGGGGCCCCCCTTGCAAAAATTTCGCACGTCATTTTACGGCATTTATAATTAGGGGGCCCCTCTCGAGCTGGGGGCCCGCGGCAAATTGCCCCATGCAGTTGCCCTCCCCTCTGGGCGGGCCTGAAACCATGAGCCATCTCTTAAATATATCTCACGTTTGCCGTTTCCCGTTTACGCGAATCTTAATCAATCTAAAGCCGGTTTTCCACTAGGCGACTTTTTTCTCGCGAAGCGACTTTTTCTTTTGTCTCATGAGCTCTGAGCCGGAACTGGTCAGAAATCTATTGAATTCGAACAAAAGAAAGTCGCTTCACGCGAAAAAAATCGCCTAGTGGAAAATCGGCTTAATGCATGACCTTAAAGTGACCTCGGTTGCGTTCTAATGATTTCTTCTTCCATATTTCTAGTATCCGTTCTCTTTGTTGTACTTACTGGTCCGACATCTGAAGCAGTAGCAGTCTCGCAGTATGATGTTTTAATCCTTGGCGGAGGATTCGCAGGAATAACGGCCGCAAAACATTTACACGAGAAAGGCGTTAAAAACGTTTTAGTCATCGAAGCCCAGAACTACATTGGCGGACGACTAAATAACACGAAAATAGGGGACTATACGTTTGGCGCAGGTGCCAACTGGGTGCACTATCTTGAAAAAGAACATAATCCAATTCGTGACCTAGCTAAGGTAGTAAGCTTACAAGGACACGAAGCGGTGGAAGACATAATAGTCAAGTATGATCATGCTTATTTTTTGAGGAATGTGTCACATACTACTTCACTAAATACACGCGTAAAAAGGCAATTTGTTCACGGTTGTCAACAGGCGCGAACAGTGTTGTGCTGCTCGCCGTCAACAATGTTGTGCTGCTCGCCGTGAACAAGCTGTCAACAAGTTGTTCAGTTATGGTTCGAACAACTTGTTCACGGATAAATCAACAGTCATGAACAAGTTGTTCCAACAGCACATTTTTTATAGCCAACAACGTTGTTCGCACATGATACAACATGTTGTAACAGCATGACGAAATAACAACGATGAACAACAATGTTACAACAATGGTGAACATGGTTGATGTATCAACACGTTCTTCGGTTGTTACAACATGCGTGAACAACGGTTGTTTCATCATCAAGCGGTAACAACTTGTTGAAACAATTATGAATGTTGCTCATTTATCAATGTTGTTCACATATGTCAACAAGTTGTTACAGCATTGTTGCAAGTTGTTACAGCATTGTTCAGGCAACAATGCTGTAACAACTTGCGAGATTTTTACGCGTGTACATGAAAACCTCTTTACAAAAAAGTCTATGAGGATGAAATTTTCGGCTGATAAGATATATTACAATTTTTCTCAGGTGAATCCATAAATTACAAATATGCATGTTAAATCCCAATCGTTAATCAATACTTTATATGCACTGGAAAAAGTCTGCCGACCTACTAATGAATGTGTGACTCGTTAAGGCGGTTTTCCACTAGGCGACATTTGTCGACCGACTCGACATTTTTCTTTTGTCTTGGCTAATTAGTTCCACTAGAGAGCTTGCGAGACAAAAGAAAGTGTCGCCTCGCGCGACATTTTTCGCCTAGTGAGTAGTGGAAAACCGCCTTAAGCCAGTCAAACATTGTTTAAACTCGCGTTCAAATGTCAAAATAAGTTTATATTTATTTACACCATGCAGTTTCACCAATCCAAGAATTGCAGTATGGGGGTGTTGGTGGCACAGTGGTTAGTGCACGTGCCTTTCACCTCTGCGACCCGGGTTCGATTCCTGCACGGTGCAGTTATCTGATTAAAAAAAAAAATTTCACTTTGGCCGCATGTGAGACGAGTGCTTCCAGTTTGACTCTAGCAAACACCACAGGTTTCCTCCGGGTACTCCAGTTTCCTCCTGTAGAAACACTGGACCAATGAGAGTGGGCCCTTACCGGACCTCTGAGGATAACAGTTTAGATATAACTGATATATCTAGTATAAATAAGGTTAGTTTAGTTTAGTTTAGTTTAGTTTATT
>OZ036001.1:11169089-11179089 GCA_964035015.1 Corallium rubrum
ACCTTTTCGTCAGTTTGCACTAGAAAAACTGTATTTTTTAGAGTTGGTACAGGATGTATACTAAAATAATTAGACAACTCGTCCTCGTTGTCTATGCGCGAATAGTCAGCTCAGGCTTCGCCTTCGTTGACTATTCGCTCATAGACAACTCGGACTCGTTGTCTAATTGTTAAATGGAGCACGCGCGACACCCAATCAAAAACGTTGCCATATCAAATCTATGTTATATATATATATATATATATATATATATATATATATATATATATATATATAAATCGAAATTACCACAAACTGCATTTCCGAAACCTAAGGATTCAAAATTTTTCCATGGGAAACACTCTACCTTCGTCTTCTACCGGCGCCTTCACGCCCCCCGGTTTCTAAATTCCTGGATCCTCCCCAGGTACAACCTTCGTCAGTAAAGACGCTATTAACTGAGTGACACAAAAATGTCCAGAATATTCCAAAGAATTCGAAGAAAACTCTGGCGAAATTTTGGAAACATTTATCCGATGTAATGGAATTTACATTGTACAGCATTTTACCTTTAAAAAGACTTTAAGAAGAAAATCTTGCGTCCTGAATCGTGACAGAGGGTAACTGCAAGCCTTCTTGATAACACCAGGTATTCCGTTTTAGATACAGGATTAGAAGCAAATCTTATTGTAGGCTATTTTCGTCGTCAATAGGCCATTTGCACGATGACCACAACTACCAGAATGCTTTGCCACTATTCTAGGGTTTCGGCTAAAAGGGATCACTCAAAGGGAGTCGTCCAGTCCTTTCGTGGCCTTTCCAAAATATGTCGTCAAATATGTTTTTCCAAAAAGCTACGAGGTAAACCAGATTTCTGATTAGTCTGTTAGGGTTTATGTTGTGGTTAAAGTATCGAAAAGATTGCTAAACTCTTGAGACCACTGAAAGTTGGAAACAACAAATTTGACGACATATTTTGGAAGAGCCGCGAAAGGACTGGATGGGTCTTTTGAGTCATCCCTTTTAGCAATCTCGTACCCAGAGCCTGCGATCCTTTTGGTCAGTACCAAGGAACGGAGACTCTGGGAAACACCGATGAAAAAGTCCCCAAATCGGGGTTTTTGGTCCCAGTCCTCTGGTTCCCTGTTCCTCATAATTTGAAACTGTCATGTTGATGATCGTTCGCTAGTCCGAAGACCATTGTTTACCGATGAATAAAATCAACATGTTTTACAAGGCTCTCGACAAAGCATTTCGTGTAAGAATGGCCATTCTTTGCTTTTCTCCTAATCGTTGACTGGACGATTTGAACTGTAGGTTTTATTTTTCCGCGTCGGCCGTGATCGGCTCGGCTCAGCTGCTCAGGTAAGGAATTGTACTTTCTGTTATCTGTTAGGAATTTTGGCTAAATTCTATCGACCTTGCATTCTCTAATGTTATTTTTAAAGTTCTGAGACGAAACTGCGAAGAAATACGAGACGAAACTGCGAAGAAATACGAGACGAATCAGACGACAGATGTTTGTTTGGCGACAAAGCGACAATAATAATAGTTTTAACTTGCAAATTATCGGATTTTCTCTGTTTTGAATTATTCATGTGTTCAATTGTATATTGGTTTGTCGTTTATAATTATGTGTTACAGAACGTTGATAAATCAATTAAACAAGTTAGCAACGTACACAGAATTTTAATTTTCACTGTTATTTATTGCTGGGTCGAGATTGATTGAACTAACCAATCAGATGCCGAGTTTCATCGGAGTTGCCCAGAGCCTCCGTTCCTTGGTACTGACCAAAAGGATCGCAGGCTACGGGTCTTTTGAGTCATCCCTTTTAGGCGAAGCACTAGAATACTGGCAAAGCATTCTGGAAGTTGTAGTCACCCAACGCCATCTCACGCCATCGTGCGAATGGCCTATTTTATCCTTTAAACCAAGAGCTGTGTTGCGTAGTCTTGTCCGTCGTAAGGAAACGTATCAACTGGAGCAAATAAATCACTGTTTGGAAGTCTGTAAGAAATAAACAAACAAAAAGCACTATAGCTGGCACGAATTCAAAAAGTAATTCAAAACTTTCCTCATTTCTTTGATGATTTTCGAAGGGCCATGTATACAAAACATGAAGAAATACATATCAAAATTAATTCTGAACGCTATTTAAGAAATGGTTCATGGTTTGCCATGCTCCATCGAGTTATGGGAGCACGCTAGCCTAGTTTCTAGGCCTTTCGTTTCCGCCATGAGCTTGGCCGCGTAGTCGGTTTGGTTTCTTGGGAAGACTGGGGAGAGGCTGGAAACGAGAAGGCTTAACAACATTCGCAAAAAGGTCCTGCCCAGAATCGTTCTGGCCCTTCGAGTGTTCCTGGGATCTAGTGTAGCGACAGTAAAAAGCATAACGAAGTCTACGAAGATTTTACCAAAGATCTTGGCGATCGAAAGAAGGAAATTATGGATAAAGGATAAAGGACTGGGTGGCTAATCATCCTTACTTGCAGCCAGTGGCTGAATTGCGAAGGACGCAGATCAACGTGGCCGTGTCGAGGCATATCAAAGGCGCTCCAAGCAGTCGCAAACGACACAGTTCAGACCAACGGATCACAGCTAAGATGTTAGGTGTTGATTTTGTGGAGGGAGGAAAACCGGAGAACCCGGCGAAAAACCCTCAAAGCACAGGAGAGATCAACTGCAACTCTACTCACATGAGTTCAAGCCCGACAACGGGTCATTCCCAAGCGGTCACCCACCCAAGTACTAACCCCGTCTAACCGGGCTTAACTTTTTGGTGAGAGGCAGCGCGCTAACAGCACACGCCACCCGTGCTCCCTTCCAATTCATTGGAGCTCGAAATGAAAATTTAACAGTTTAACTTTCAACTTTTGGCGGTTGCAGAAGGAAAGCCAGTGATAAGAAGCTAAGACAGTGAACCTTCGTCGATCAGAGTGAGTAGGCTTGCATTATTTTATGCAGATGGAAATAGTAAGTGTCGGGAAACACTTAGGACGTCATAACATCACGATAAGGAGGATAAGGATAAAGGTGTGGGGGCTAATCATCCTTACTTGCAGCCAGCGGCTGAATTGCGAAGGACGCAGATCAACGTGGCCGTGTCGAGGCATATCAAAGGCGCTCCAGGCAGCCACCATACGACACAGTTCAGACCACGGATCACAGCTAAGATGTTAGGTGTTGATTTTATGGAGGGAGGAAAACTGGAGAACCCGGCGAAAAACCCTCGAAGCACAGGAGAGATCAACTACAACTCTACTCACATGAGTTCCAAGCCCGACAACGGGGCATTCCCAAGCGGTCACCCATCCAAGTACTAACCCCGTCTAACCGGGCTTAGCTCTTTGGTGAGAGGCAGCGCGCTGACAGCACGCGCCACCCGTGCTCCCACAATTCTTTCTCAATAAACAACTGAGCTGTAAAGTGAAAGTGTTTACGAATGTTGCTTGGCCTTCCCCAGCGGGTCCGTTCGGATCACTTCCGAAACGTGTCAACCAAGGAAGGCCTAGAAACTAGGCTAGGTGCACGCGGGAAGTTCGGAGAGCACGAAAAAAGCGTAAGAGGTGGTCAAGGCTTAGCTCTAGATGTTTGAGTGCTCTCCGACTTCCCAAGTGCATCCATAACTCCATGGAGCAGGCCAAACCATAAACGATTTCTTTTATAACAGAGAATCAGACACAAAACAACCGAGAACAAGATTTATTTCGCTGATGAAAAATGAGTTTCTCATTACGTTTGAAATTACCGTGCTCCATCGAGTTATGGAGCACGCACGTTAATCACTACAAACTGCGAAATGCAGATTTTAACATACCACGATACAGTACAGTAAATACGGTAAACATTCTTTAAGATACTATGGCCTTTATATATGGTCTAAATTAACCAAAGAAGATAAAGAGAAACCTAGCTTAGAATCTTTTAAAAGGAATATTAGAAAACAGGACTTAGAAAGCATACTTGATAATAACTGCAGAAATTGTATTTTATGTTCAACTTAATTTTTATTGTTATTTTATTTATACTGATCTATTTATTTTTTATTTATCATATTGTATATAGGTGTATTTTAAGAAATATTCTTAATAGATTTAATAGGTAAATATTGTAAATTTTGATCTAGTCGTATAAATCCTATTTTAGTTTAAAACTTATCAATAGTGTCCCCAATTAGCTGTACATAAGCAAATACATTGACACTTAAATAAAGTCATTCATTCATTCATTCATTCATTCATTCATTCATTCATTCATTCATTCATTCATTCATTCATTCATTCATTCATTCATCCAAGCGAGACAAAATCAAACAGAATGTTCTAATACAGAATATTTGATGCGAAGAAATGAAATCTAATCATCCAGGAGTGGGGGAACTGAAACGTAAACATTGAGTTTCAATTTTGACAAAAAGAGGCACTTACAGAAATTCTTCTTCAGCTGACCGCTCGTCCAAGCTCGATTTCGGAATGGTTCCAAGTAATCTAGTTAAACTACTACCATTTCCAAGTTTAAGGAGACCAGCACAAAAACACCGACCCATTTCTTCAAGTTCTTTTGTTCCAAGATGGAAACCCTTTAAAAGATGAAACGTTTGTAATGTTAGTCTATCACTTAGGAAGCAATCAGTGTGTATGGATATATTTGCAACTTTAGCTCTTCCAGGGCCACCGAGAGGGGGAGGCTGTGGAGGGAGGCTGGGAGGGGAGTCTGGGGCAAGTTGCCCTAGGCCCCCAACTTCAGAAGGGCCCCCTAAAATTTTTGAGATTTGAGTTTTTGACGTAAGAAAACATGAGGCCCAGAAAGCGTAAAGATCAGTAACACTAACTTCTATTTGGGTCTAAAACTCTCTTACTAAGGATATCCCGAAAATGTACTCAATCTAGTCATTCCTATCACCTCAACAACGAATTAGTTAAAAGTGTAACAAATCAAACCGACTTGGGTGTGGTCATCAGCAATGACCTTAAGTGGTCCCCCCATATTTCTAAATGTGTCGCTCAGGCTAATCGTATGCTTGGGTTTCTCCACAGGAACTGTACTGAAATGTCAAATGTCCGTTGCCGTCGTCTACTCTATTTAGCGCTCGTCCGTTCTCACTTGTCTTACGGTAGTGAAATCTAGGCTTCTCAGGACAAGTCACGTGACTTTTCACTTCTTGAGGGTGTTCAGAGACGAGCCACGAAATTCATACTCCAAGATTATGAATCGTCTTACACTGACCGTCTCAAAAAGCTCAACTTATTACCTATATCATATTGGCTTGAAATTAAGGATCTTCTCTTCTTTTTTAAGTGTAACAAGGTCTCTGCGATCTAGATATCTCCCGTTTTGTTACTTTTTCTTCTATCCGCTCGTCTCGCACTCGTTCAAGTCAAAACAACTTGCTTCAAGCCAGTCCTTGTAGGACTTCTCTTTTTAGAAATTATTTTTTCAACAGAATTGTCTTTCTCTGGAACAATCTCTCTCCGATAGTTCGCGATAGTACTTCTGTTTCCATTTTTAAACATGAACTTTATATTCACTACTCTTCTAAGTTAGACTCCAATTTCGATGTTAATAGACTGCGCACCTGGAAAAGTTTCTGTTCTAAATGTCGTTCTTTCAATCCAAGTTGTTGCTCTTAAATTTTTATGTAATTTGAGTATTAGTTTTTTTGGGTTTTTTTATCGGGTGTTTGCTTAACTCATTCCTGTCCGGGGGCTTCCCCAGAGGTGAATAAAATCGTCTGGCGTTAGCCAGAATAAAATACTAAAGACCAATTCGGACAAGAAAGAGTTAAAGAGATAGTTTATAACTTATTCCTGTCCGGGGGCTTCCCCAGAGGTGAATAAAATCGTCTGGCGTTAGCCAGAATAAAATACTAAAGACCAATTCGGACAAGAAAGAGTTAAAGAGATAGTTTATAACTTATTCCTGTCCGGGGGCTTCCCCAGAGGTGAATAAAATCGTCTGGCGTTAGCCAGAATAAAATACTAAAGACCAATTCGGACAAGAAAGAGTTAACGTTTATTTTGTAATTTTTTTGTTGGGTTGGTCTTCACATGGGATTCGTGTCCTGTTGACCATTCCTTCAATCATGTTCAAGTATTGCATTCTTTATTTACTGTATATTTGCATTCTTTCATGGTTGTAAAGTTAATAAATAAAAATAAACTTCATTTTTAGTCAACCCAGCTAGGGGACCAATTGAGAACACATAGACACAACCCTATGATGTGTGACGTCATCAGGGGCCCCCAAATCGACCCATGTGACGTCATGAGGGGGTCCCAAATCGACAATTCGCCCCAGGCCCCACAATTTCTCTCGGCGGCCCTGAGCTCTTCAGCCGAGCCTCAGTATAGTTGAATACGGTTGTTGAGTCATGTATAACTAAACTAACCTCAACTCCAACCCTAACCTCAACTTCTACCCTAATCCTAACCCCACCCAGTACTTTAACTCTAATTAGCAAGACACGAATGAACATCCCTATAAAATGGTTATAGCGTCTAACTGCATGCATGGTCATTGGAAGGTTACATGGCATACTCGATCCCTCGGGCCCAGAATACAAGTTACTGTTCATGACCCAACGTTTCAACACTCTGATCCAGTGTCTGCATCAGGGGTACATGATTGTACCCCTGATGAAGATCTATAAGAATACAAACTAGAAGTTTTTATCAAAAGTGAAGTGCTGCAAGTTTCTACCATTTACTATTTAGTAGTAAAATACTTGTTATCGTCCCAAGCATTTTCAATTAAAGAGCTTAAGCATGCGACGTTTTCCTCAACATGGACGTCATGCGTATAAAATCGAGCCATTAAAGAGTGATTGCTTGAAGTGAAGAACGGCAATCTATGCAGTTTTAGGTTGTTGATTTGCAGCAATAACGGCTGTTGCCATCTTTAATCGCTCAATTTTGTACGCGTGACGTGAGTGTTGACAATAACGTCGCATGCTTAAAATGTTAAGTGAAATCATCTGGCACAATGGTGTGGAATGTCATATAAAAATTAATGAACAAAAACTCGTATAAATACACTGTCTGCCCCTCGAAATGTCGCTAAGCTTTTTGTGGCCTTGATATATACTTCCAACAACAAATAGAGTTGTGTTTGATATAATAGTATAGCAGAAAAATACACTTCTCTTTAATAAATCAATATATTCCAGCGCCAAACAATGCCAACTTGCCAAGAAACGTCCTCGAGGAAGAAAGACAACGTGGTGTAGCGTAGCGCACAATTTAATAATGCCTGCCGCTGATCGGTAGACATTGCGTATACCGAAGATCATCGCCCACGAAATCCGAAGAATCGAGTTTGTGAACGCATATAAACTCGGCCCAGACCTCGTCAAGATTAGTGAGCTGCTAGCTTTACGGCTCGCAGGAATAATCTTCGTCCAGTTCACCGTCTTCGTACATCACTGTTCAGAGACTCTTTCTTTAATCGTATTGTTCAACTTTGGAATAATTTACTACATGTGATTCGTCAGTCAGCTACTTTCGCTTCCTTTAAAACTCAATTGTATAAACTCTATCACAATAAGTTAAACACTATCTTTGATACAGACAGAGTAAGTACGTGGAAGACAGTACGTCCAAAATGTAGGACAATTAACAGACCTTTTTGCTGCTGAGATTTTTAGGCAAGATTCAGGAATAGCAGGATGCGTCTTTTTCAGTGCTTGACGTCGGGATCAGACCTTTGAATACTTTCATTATCCGTCTATTTCAAACTAAATGGGTTTGATTTCGGGGGTAGGGGGCTGAGTTCAGCGTCAGGTGCGGATAATGGCGCATTCTGTATAGTAGTGAATGTGTATTAATTGTCTTGAATTTATTGATTTATGTACGGGGTTTGCCTAGTTGGGACCTCGTGTCCGTTCGCTAGCCCCTTATCAAACTCATCTTTTACTGTTTGTAATGTATTGTGATCTGTTGTTATTATTGTAGTACTGTATTGCTTGATTAAAGCTTCTATTCATCTCATAGTATAAATATGAGTAGTAATGAGTAATGATTTATTTAACGTCGTAAACACAGGATGTGGTCGCCCAATCATCCGAGCCAGAGGCTCATGTTAAAGTGCACGACATAAGCTAAGACCTAAGCGTTGATTTTACGGAGGGAGGAAAACCGCAGAACCCTGCGAAAAACCCTCGAAGCAGAGGAGAGACCAACTAAACTCTACTCACATGAAATTCAAGTTCGAGAACGGAACTATTCCCAGACGGTCACCCATCCAAGTACTAACCCCGTCCAACTGGGCGTAACTACAGCGGTGAGAGGCAGCGCCCTAACAGCACACGCCACCCGTGCTTCCCTGGGACCTGTCTTCACGACGATCACCCCTGATGAAGACACTAGATTGGAGTGTCGAAACGTTGGGTCATGAACAGTAACTCTTTAAGCTACGTTCAAAAACCTTTTAAGCCAGAGTAGCGTTATGTCTGATTAGTTTTACCTTATACGGTCCATGGTCTGTCCCACAGTAACTGCTCTCCATCGTGTAACTTCTTACTACACCAAGTTCTCGCCATACAACAACTCTAGCAGTCGATTCTTTCGAAGATTCCACAACAAAGCTACAGTTTTGTAACGAAAATGCCGGAGCGATGGAATGCAGAACTTTTGGAAGCGTCTACGTGGAATAAAAAAAAATAATCACAAATTTAAACGAGGAAGCCAAAATAGGCATTTTTCTAGGTTTGCTGTAATCTTTGAAATCTGAGAAAAAGAGAGAGGAAAGAAGGCAAGAAAAAAAAAAGGAAGAAGAAAGCCGGATCAAAGTAAAGAAGGAAAAGAAAATGGAAGAAAGACAACAGGAAAAGAGAAAGAAAGATAAAACTAAGGAAGGAAGGAAGGAAGGAAGGAAGGAAGGAAGGAAGGAAGGAAGGAAGGAAGGAAGGAAGGAAGGAAGGAAGGAAGGAAAGAAGGAAAGGAAGGAAGGAAGGAAGGAAGGAAGGAAGGAAGGAAGGAAGGAAGGAAGGAAGGAAGGAAGGAAGGAAGGAAGGAAGGAAGGAAGGAAGGAAGGAAGGAAGGAAGGAAGGAAGGAAGAAGGAAGGAAGGAAGGAAGGAAGGAAGGAAGGAAGGAAGGAAGGAAGGAAGGAAGGAAGGAAGGAAGGAGGAAAGGAAGGAAGGAAGGAAGGAAGGAAGGAAGGAAGGAAGGAAGGAAGGAAGGAAGGAAGGAAGGAAGGAAGGAAGGAAGGAAGGAAGGAGGGAAGGAGGGAAGGAAGGAAGAATAAAAGGGGGAAAAAAGGAAAGAAGAAAAGGAAGAAATGAAAAAAAGAACGGGAAGAAAAGAAGGAAGGAAGAAAAGAAGAAAAAAGAAAAATTGAAGGGAAAAAAAGAAATTGAAGCCTTTACCATGTAGCTTGCCTCTCTTATTCCTTCACCGACATTTGAGGAATCCGATTCTGAACCCGAGGCCGAAATCGTGACGGGTAGGTCAGCGGATGAATTATGGCAGCCATACATGAAAACATTCTTTTTTCTTGAATGACCATGAAAATCACAAAATACCTTTTACATTTGAAAACACAAAACAAAAACATTAAAAAGACATATACATTTCATTGTAAAATGAGAAGGTGAATGCTAGCTTGCATTTGATAATTTTTTGAAACTTATAAAGTGTAACTATATAACTCTATAAGTGTGAAATGAATCTTGAAAGTCGGTTCTTCGGTCTTTGCTGCCTGTTGTAACTAAAAAACTTCTGTCATATAATAAACTTTATTATAATAATAATTATCGGGCATTATGGTGTATTCAGCGGGCTAAAATGGAGAATTCAGCAGGCTAAAATATATTTTAGCCCGCTGATTTGAGTCTATCAGTTTTAACAATTCTAAATCACTATTGGTTTGTTGTTTACGGAATTGTATACTTTTCTTGTCAATACTTTGGAGCAAAGATATGTTTTGATGCCAAATGTTCCGTTTTTCTGCCAAGTTAGTTATGTAAATATTTAATGCAATGAAATACACACCGACGCGAAGGTGGCATTGTCCAAGATACTG
>OZ036001.1:11181589-11186589 GCA_964035015.1 Corallium rubrum
TTGTTACCATTTAGCGCCACGCGTGGCCCCGTACAACACGTCGGGGATTTTAGCGATGAAAATGCACTTAAAGTTGCACTGAAAACATTCTGCTGTGTTAATTACGTGATTAGACATATATCCAAGTAATTTTTGACTTTCGTTGATCATTAAATCCACATAAAATTAATCAAAAACGACAAAATCGTCGCGAAGTATCTCGTGTACCGTGCCGTTATGGAGTTATAATGGCACGCTTGTTTGACTCAATAGCCAATCAGAGTGCGTGTTGTCGTTCATTTACTTCCGGTTATTTTACAAATGGTGCATACTTCACATTGGTGAACATATTTACGATCAAGACAGTTGTCAGCCACATCTGATCACTGTTAAACTATAAAGTCAGTCAGTCTCTTTCGAAATCTACCAACAATGTGTTCAACATTTTGTCCAACTCCAAAAGCAAAAGGAGCAAAGAACTTACAACATGCCTCACGGCCTCACTCCACACACGGCTAACAACTCACCGGAAGTATGAATAGTAGCGGAAGTAAAAAGTGCAAAAAGTGCAAAAATGCAAAATCGTGACAACCAAAAAAACAAAAAGCAAAACGAAACCTAGACTCGGCATACCACAGGTAGCCCGAGTATAACTAGACGGCGGGTCCACGATATCGATGAATAAAAAAAACTGACTAATTAAGATAACGGTTTACTTGTCCTTTCTCCAATATCGTGGTAACCGCTGAACTTTTTGTAAATCAGATTTTATAACTGGATTGATCGGATTGTAGACTCGGTTGAGCCCACAATCAAATAAAACATACAGCAGAATAAATTCAGCGTTCACCGCCATAATACACATAATCATTCAACGGTCGCACCTTTCATTACCCAGCTTGCATTGCTTTCTCCGGGATGAACTCTCGAACAAAGAAAAATATAAGGACGATTATCTAGACAAAATATTAAAAAAAATATAATAAAAACAAAATAGAAAAGTCAAGTGTTCGTGTGAAAGAAATGCTAACGTTGGTAATGTTGTCGTGTCAACCTCCTCATTATCACCATCACCAATACCATTACCAACACCAACACCAATACCAATACCAATACCAACACCATCACCAACACCATCACCATCACCATCACCATCACCAACACCAACACCAACACGACCATCACCAACATCATCACCAACACCATCACCATCACCAACACCATCACCAACACCATGACCATGACCAACACCATGACCATGACCATGACCAACACCATCACCATCACCATCACCATCACCATCACCATCACCAACACCATAACCAACACCAACACCAACACCAACACGACCATCACCAACATCATCACCAACATCGTCACCAACATCGTCACCAACTCCATGATCATGACCGTGACAACCATCACCACTATCACCATCACCATCACCATCACCATCACCATCTTTGCAAACGTAGTCCTACCATTACTAGAAGTCGGAGAAGTTATTGTTATCACGTAACAAGAATTTCCAGTTAAAGTATCACAAAGGACTTGTCGTTTGTAAAACATCTTGCTTGGATCCAGCCTAAACTCGTACGCTAAAAGGTGATTCTAAAAAGAAAGAGAAATAATTCTGAAAACAAAGAAATGAACGATTCGTACACATGTAGTGCATGTGCATTTATCCGCTTGCCAGAAAACGGCGTACATATAACCACCAGATGGTTATCTGCCTACCGGAAAACGGTATGCACATAACCACCAAATGGTTATCTGCCTACCACCAGATGGTTATCTGCCTATACCGGAAAACGACATGCACATAACCACCAGATGGTTATCTGCTTACCGGAAAACGGCATGCACATAACCACCAGATGGTTATCTGCCTACCACAAGATGGTTATCTGCCTACCGGAAAACGGTATACCTTTAACCACCAGATGGTTATCTGCCTACTGGAAAACAGCATGCATATAACCACCAGATGGTTATCTACCTACCCAAAAACGACATGCACATCACCACCAGATGGTTATCTGCCTACTGGAAAATGGCATGCCCATAACCATGAGATGGTTATCTGCCTACCGGAAAACGGCATGCACATAACCACCAGATGGTTATCTGCCTACCGGAAAATGGTATGCACATATCCAGCAGATGGTTATCTGCCTACCGGAAAACGGCATGCACATAACCACCAGATGGTTATCTGCACACCAGAAAACGGTATACACATAACCACCAGATGGTCATCTGCCTACCGTAAAAAGGTATTCACACAACCATGCACATAACCACCACATGGTTATCTACCTACCTGAAAACGGCATGCACATAACCACCAGATGGTTATCTGCCTACCCGAAAACGACAAGCATATAACCACAGTCTAGATGGTTATTTGCATGTCAGAAAACGGAATGCATATAACCATGCACATAACCACCACATGGTTATCTGCCTACGGAAAAACGGCATGCATATAACCATCAGTCGGTTATCTGCATGTCAGACGTTTCGAGGGAAGGTCCTACGTTTCTCTCTGACTATATGTTACGGCTAGGTCTCTTCGGCAATATATCCAATCTTACTATATTTCGATTGTAGAAATTTGCAACCTTAGCTCTTTATCCAAGCCAATGTTTGTAATATAATACATAGGACAAAGTTAATAAATTAATTAGAGAAATACCTCTAATAGTGAGAATGAATAAGGATAGTGATAAGCCAAATAACAGCGATCGTTGGAATATGGAAACTGTAAAGTAAATGTCAGACTGTAATAAAATTTCTCTCTTTCACTTTTCACCGCGTTTGACCCAGTTCGCTTGTAATGATTCTTGTAATAGCAAACGTCGGTTCCAGTTCTAACCCAGCCAGGATCGCCATCTTGCGCATCCTTGCAGGAATACATCACTGGCTGCATGCCTTAAACAACAAATAAAAAACGTAACGATAAAGGAGAACGTAGCTATTGTATATACTGGAGTACCCTGTGAGGCAGAGCCCCTTTCTGCGGACCTACGCAGGCTTAGGGGGAAAGTGGGCTCTGCCAACAAACTCGATATTTCTTTACTTTACTTTACTTTGCTTTGCTTTGCTTTGCTTTGCTTTGCTTTGCTTTGCTTTGCTTTGCTTTGCTTTGCTTTGCTTTGCTTTGCTTTGCTTTGCTTTGCTTTGCTTTGCTTTACTTTACTTTGCTTTGCTTTACTTTACTTTACTTTACTTTACTTTGCTTTGCTTCACTTTTAATTTATGCAATAAACTAAAATGAAGTTTAGATTTCGATTACAAAATATTTTATGCAAAAAATGAAATTTTTGAACTATCCAACCTCACTACTAATCATAATCCCCAAACTAAACGAAAGACATACGCCAAAGCTCCAACTTACCAAAGTTAAATTGGCTATTCACTTTCTCGCAATTAATAATATTAAACTTGTATGAAACATTTTCTTCCATGTTACTAACCTAACAATAGTGGAAAAACAAAACAGTTAATTTAATCAAATTGTTACAACTTGTCAACAGACTTGATACAAGCCTATATGCAGCAAACGTATCTTGTAACAAGCCTGCAAGGTTTCTGGCTGAACACGCCTGCGCAAACTCGCAACCAATAAAGAGCGGACAATTATTGTTATTCTGTAATCCGACGAGACTACCACTCGTTTCTTGTAAATTTTATGAAAACTACTTAATAGAGCTGTGTCCGATTAATCGACTCTTTTTCGGCAATCGATTAATCGTTAACAACAATCGAATCATCGACAAAAGTCAACAGCATGATACTAAAATGACATTTTGTTAAAAGTTGTGGGAATATGAGATGGCATTGTGACATTCGCCCTGTTAAAAACAGCTATACTGCGTATCAAATGTCGAACGGGACTTGTTTTGATTCTTATCTCTAAGGAAGTAGTAAAAAACTTAAAAGCACCCCTTTATTTGCAGGGACAAACTATGGCAACACGTGTTGATTTTTTAATACGATTAATCGATTACTAATCGATTGTTGTCAACGATTAATCGATTATCAATTAACCATTTTATCTCATACGAATATGGACCGATGGGCACAGCTAGCTCTGCCACTTAAGTTTTAAGGCTATTTATACAATACCCTGGTTGCTACGCGTGTTTTGATTGGTTGTTGCCCATGATCTATTAGAGGGCAGACACATGGACACGTCAGATCACGTCAGCTGACTTGCTTTTTCCCTTCTTCATGCCCCGAAATCCGGCAAGATTTTCGATAAAAAGCTTTTCAATTTTTGTATTGTATAAAACAAACAGATTCCATTTTTCTGTTGTCTGTTCAGTTATAGATGCACAGAGGACGTCACAACGTGGTAAGAACATCAGTGACCCACTCGAGTGCGTTGTGACATCATCTGCGCATCCATAACTGAACAGACATGCAACGGCAAAATGGAATCTATTTGTTAAATAGCTGCATTATTAAAATTTTTAAAACACAAATGAATAGTCGAGTCTTAGTAAACGTTTCGGTATGCGTGAGTTTTCAAAAGTAAGATCATCCAGACAGTGAAGACTATTAAAGTAAGACTGTCTTACTTCAATAGTCTTCACTGTCTGGATGTTGTTGTCAAGGCTATTTCTCACATTTCTCGCAGTGCTTAGTTTTTCAAACTCACGCATGAGCAATCGTTTAGCAGCGGTGTTCCTGGAAATACTTACTTGAAAATAGAACCACTGATGGTGGCCATAATAATTAACATCAGAACTTAATATCAGATCATACTCTCTTTCGTATACCTAAATATATAGAATCATAATGAAAAAGGGGAAATAAAATACGATATATTTTTCGTGCAAACCTGTGTTGTTACCTGAATTGCTTTACGAAGATTTCCACATTCAAATTTAGATTCAAATACAAGTGATGTTTTTATATCGCATTGCGGTTGTCGATCTTGCTCGGTGGAACTAGGTGGGAAAAAATGCTAAATTTTAAAATTAGCTTCTACATCAATTTATTCATCAACCATT
>OZ036001.1:11196589-11363920 GCA_964035015.1 Corallium rubrum
GAGAGAGAGAGAGAGAGAGAGAGAGAGAGAGAGAGAGAGAGAGAGAGAGAGAGAGAGAGAGCGAGCGAGCGAGCGAGGGAGGGAGGGAGGGAGGGAGGGAGGGAGAGAGGGAGGGAGGGAGGGAGGGAGGGAGGGAGGGAGGGAGGGAGGGAGGGAGGGAGGGAGGGAGGGAGGGAGGGAGAGAAGTACTAAGGTTCACCACAAGAACTCTTTTACCTTTCGGTCCAATTTTCGCCAAGATTGAATAAATCAATACAAGCGTTTCTTCCGTGTACTGATCAGATACTTCTATCTTTAAGATTCGAAGTAAGACATCAATTGCGCCGTGTCCCGTTAACGTTGTTATCGACTTCTTTCCTAAAGTTGAATTTTAACAATTTACAACAAAACACAATACAACGTACTAGGGATGAGCCGATAATCGGATATTTATCGGTAGAAGCCGATAATCGGCAACTTTCAGGCTTATCGGTTATCTGCCGATAACATCAATCAATATATCGGCGTTTCCGATAAATAACATGCTGCCCTGATGCTGGCTTTCTTCTAGTGATATTTCCTTCGTTTATCAAGAAAAACACCAACTTGCTTATAAGACGCATTCTGTTCCACAGTGAAACTGTCAAATTTAATTAATTTGCTGTAAAAATACTTAATAATGGATGTTTACGAACTACGATTTTACGTAATTATAGTCATTTCCGTACTTGATACTTTCCCAAATTAAATTGATTACTAGAGTACATTAAATATTGTAATCACGTTTCTTTTACTCACTGGTCTATCAGTTCTTGTTTAATACGTTTTGCCAACGTTTCGCCCTAAATTCAAGTGATAAAAATTCTTGACGACCAATATCGGTAACTACCGATATATCGGTCGATAAGCCCGCAAATCATATCGGAATTCATCGTATCGGTAAATTGGATTTTTCATTATCGGCTCATCCCTACAACGTACATATAATTCAAGACATTGAATTTCGTCTGTTTCAATTTTATTGGTCCAGAAGATAAAGTTCTGGAACCAGTATCAGATTTTCATATTAAAATATTGAAATAAAACCTGTTTCAAAGTCCTTATTTAAGTCCTCTATACTTTAAAAGGTATTGGCAATAAAAATTAAGTATGTTTAATTTGAAAGAACTCGTTAAATTGTAATAGAAGATCTTTTACAACTTTTTCGTGTCTTTATTCGTTTGCAAGATATTTCAATTTGTTTAATATGTAAATGATATTTTCACCGCACAAAGCAACATCATTTATGAAATTATCAGTGTTACAAGGCCTTTTTATGTGCACAGTTTCAAGTGATTTCGTTGAACAAATTTAGAGGTGTAACTGATTTTGCTACGTGTGAAAATACTGTATCCTGCTACTGACGTCAGAGACCATCTCATTTACGGTACGTATTAAAATAATTAAACGAATTTAAATATCTTGAAAACGAAGAAAGATACGAAAAAATTGTAAACGCTCTTCTATTACAATTTTACGAGTTCTTTCAAATTAGACAAACTTAATTTTTATTGCCAATGTCCTTTAAAATATTAAAATAAAACCTGTCTCAAACAAGCTTTAAAAAATACAGCAGAGATCCAAAATCTTTTACAAACTTAATGTACTGTATAATAAACGAGCAGGAGTGTTTTATCAGATATAAAGACACGAGGCGAAGCCGAGTGTTTTTATATCTGATAAAACACGAACTGCGAGTTTATTATACGGCTTCAAAAACGAACCATTTGGTAATTTGATTGGCGGAGTTAGTTTGAAAAATAACCTTGTCTAAGCCGAGAAAATCAAAGCTAAAGTTTATGTAAATCAGGAGAAATCTTTATCACATATAAAGATACGATACGATCATGATTTTCTTTTGTGTTTTCCTCATGAATTATTAATGAGTTTTTGAAGCATTTGTCAAGAATTCCTTTTTCGAGACATTTTCCGAGTTTTATTCCGATTTGTTTCCAATATTATTAGAACAAGAAAGAGCCAACGCTTTTACGCTTGAATTTGATTCGTAACTTGCAGTTAATTATATACTATCCATAGTCTCATCTTGTACCTCCAATTGATAATTCTGATAAACATCCCAAAATGTTCAAACTAAGCTGAGAATCGTTGCAGGTCTATACAAATACACAGAAAAAAAAACCAACCTGTAAAAATGTCAAATAACACTGATAATAGGGTCTTTTCGGCTACGTTTACACCGTACCGAACGAATTCGAGACCGGTCGCGAATTCGTCCTATTTCGCCGTCGTATATAAGCGCTCTGGGAGGAGCCGTACTAACTATGCGAGACCGGTTCCAATCTCGTTCCCAGAGCACACGTTCCCCACCCGGGAAACGAAAGACTCGGGGATAATCCGTTTCACATCGATATTTCATTGGCTGATGAACATGATTACTCTTCTTCCAGATAACAAGAATCCTGTGATGGCGTGAATGGATTATCCCAGAGACTCTCGTTTCCCAGGTGGGGAACATGGGCTCTGGGAACAAGATTGGACCGGTTCCGAAATTTTCTTCCGTGTAAACAGGCGGAACCGTACAAATTCGAGACCGCGGTTCCGAATTTTTCTTCCATGTAAACAGGCGGAACCGTACAAATTCGAGACCGCGGTTCCGAATTTTTCTTCCGTGTAAACAGGCGGAACCGTACTAATTCGAGACCGGTTCCGAATTTTTCTTCCGTGTAAACAGGCGGAACCGTACTAATTCGAGACCGGTTCCGAATTTTTCTTCCGTGTAAACAGGCGGAACCGTACTAATTCGAGACCGGTTCCGACTTTTTCTTCCGTGTAAACAGGCGGAACCGTACTAATTCGAGACCGGTTCCGAATTTTTCTTCGGTGTAAACAGGCGGAACTGTACTAATTCGAGACCGGTTCCGAATTTTTCTTCCGTGTAAACAGGCGGAACTGTACAAATTCGAGAGCGGTTCCGAATTTTTCTTCTGTGTAAACAGGCGGAACTGTACCATAGATAATGGAAGGGGAACTGGATAGGAAACTTACGAAACCGGAAACGATGTTTGCACAACTTGCTATGGTAATTATACGCTTATAAGTGGGCAATGCACCTAACGGGTGGTCCCACATGGCTAAAATCAGACACTGCTGAACTTAAGTGATATTACACTTTTGTCTAATTTCAGCAATAGGTGCATTAGCTGCTGTTAAGTGTGTAATTACCATAGCAAGTTGTGCAAACAACGTTTCCGGTTCTTTAACCTCGTTTGAAGTTTCCTATCCAGTTCCCCTTCCATTATCTATGACTGTACTAATTCGAGACCGGTTCCGACTTTTTCTTCCGTGTAAACAGGCGGAACCGTACTAATTCGAGACCGGTTCCGAATTTTTCTTCCGTGTAAACAGGCGGAACCGTACTAATTCGAGAACGGTTCCGAATTTTCTTCCGTGTAAACAGGCAGAACCGTACTAATTCGAGACCGGTTCCGAATTTTTCTTCCGTGTAAACAGGCGAAACTGTACTAATTCGAGACCGGTTCCGAATTTTTCTTCCGTGTAAACAGGCGGACCGTACAAATTCGAGAGCGGTTCCGAATTCGTCCGGTACCGTATAAACGGGGTCTTAAACCGGTTTTCCATTAGGCGATTTTTTTCGCGCGAAGCGACTTTCTTTTGTTCGAATTCAATAGATTTCTGATTAGTTCCAGCTCAGAGCTCATGAGACAAAAGAAAAAGTCGCTTCGCGTGAAAAAAGGAAGGAAGGAAGGAAGGAAGGAAGGAAGGAAGGAAGGAAGGAAGGAAGGAAGGAAGGAAGGAAGGAAGGAAGGAAGGAAGGAAGGAAGGAAGGAAGGAAGGAAGGAAGGAAGGAAGGAAGGAAGGAAAAACCGGCTTTAAGCCAGTTTTCCACTAGGCGATTTTTTTCGCGCGAAGCGACTTTCTTTTGTTCGAATTCAATAGATTTCTGATTAGTTCCAGCTCAGAGCTCATGAGACAAAAGAAAAACTCGCTTCGCGCGAAAAAAGTTGCCTAGTGGAAAACCGGCTTTATACGAGAAAAATAAGTCGCGGCTTAAATAAGTCGCGATGTCAGCTCGTATAAACGGTCATGTTATCAATAAGCGACTAAAATAAGTCCAGGGTTGAAGCTACTCCAAAATATGCCGTGGCTTATTCAAGAATTGACCGTTTATACGAGCTGTTCACGACTTATTTAAGCTGCGACTTATTTTTGCCACATATAAAAGACCCTGTTATACTTTACAAATGTTTAACACCTATATATTCGTAATTTTAAAAGAGAAGTGAACAAAAAGTTAGAGCAAAGACATTCGCCGAGTTTCTAGACCATATTTTGATAACATGCAGTACCTCCAACAGTCCAAGTAAAATTGTAGTTTTCTCCAAAACTTTATTAGTGGTATCTTTCTTGCCTTTTTCTGTTAATTTATAATAAAACAACATTTTGAAAACGAAAGTGGTGATTGATTTAAAATTATACCATCCAATACGCTATCATTCTATTTGGTACGGGTGGTAGGCAGGCCTCGAAATAATTCTTGAAAGTATACCGGTCATCATGGCCGGCAAAAAATTACATTTGCCGGTCACAGTACTTGTGCAGGTTCATTCTCAAGAAAATGCGTACGTCTTTAGCGAGAAAACGATGAAAAACAGCAATTTCACTACGTCTTAGCGGTGGTTTTACGAAAAAGGAACTCAGTTGCGCTTGTGTTTTGTTCCTGGTTTTCATTTTCTTCAGTGGCGGCGGTTGACACTTTCCAGATGAATATTGACTCGCATTTGTCGCTGGACAGATTTTGCATTTCCCAACCCGATAATTTTCTTCGCTATAGCAAAGATCGTCTTCGTTAGCAGGCATGGAATACATATTACAAATGGTAAATGCACAATCAGTTATGCACGAATATTTGGTATTTGGACGCTCAGAAGACTGCTGCTCAGCCTCTGTGCCACGAGGTATCGCCCACGAGTGTAATTTGAGCTGCAAGCGTTAAAATAGTAGGCTGTGGTCTGTAATGCCTGTGGTGTTTTGAGAAGCGAGACTTCCGCTTTTCCCCAAACGAAACATTGAGAAACAATTACCCGCTCTTGTACGCATTTTGTATTAAAAAAACTACCGGTCATAGATATCCGTTAAGCGACGATATTTGCCGGTCAAACTGGAAAAATTTACCGGTCAATGACCGGTGACCGGCACTTATTTCGAGGCCTGGTGGTAGGTGCTGTTAGTGCGCTGAGCACTCACCACTGAAGTTAAACCCTGTCGAATAGAGGGGTTAGTACTTGGATGGGTGACCAGCTTAGTTTCATGTAAGTAGAGTTGCTTCTTCTCTCCTGTACCTCGGGGTTTTCACCGGGTTCTCCGCTTTCCCTTGTTAGTAAAACCACTGATCTCAAATAATAGACTCATCATACTGGATAGAGCATCTATTGTTTCACGCCTGGCAAAAATTGAAGTCTGATAGTGAGGCTAAAAATGTCGCGGCGGCCATATCCGTTGGGACCCACAATATTGCTGAATCATAGTTTTTGCCTCGGTTTTCGCCAGTGGCGGACACTTGACGAAATATTGGGGGGGGGGGGGGGAGTGGCGAAGGCACGAGCCTTGTAGGGGGGTGGGGGCATGCCCCCCGAAAATTTTTAAAATTTGGATCTCTGAAATGGCATTTGCAGCATTCTGAGAACACATTTTGTAAAAAATTTTAGGTTTTCAAAACACTATTTTAATGGAGAAAATATTCTAGATGATTATCTACATTTGTGAATGGAATTGCAAGGTGGTTTAATTAACATGCCAATGACAATGTAAAATTTATTCACTAAGTGAGTGAAATCCACATATTTCTTTTAAAATAAATAAATATCAGAATTTGATCAGTCTATGCATAATGGTTCATCTATGACTCCATTCTGCACACACTTTTGTTTCATTAACATATTCTATTCTCGTACAAATAAAAGTAGAAATTCTACTTTTATTTGTACGAGAAACATGTTTATAGGCATGAAAACTTTCTTGTGCTTCCACTTTTCAAAATGAAAGCTTCAGCTAAAATTATTGGGGGGGGGGTGATCCCCCTCACCCCCCCCCCCTAGTGTCCGCCACCGGTTTTCGCTTTAAATGATTGGATTTTTAACAAAAACCAGCTAAATTTTTGTGACATGTATCTGTCGCTACGGGCTGTATGAAAAACAAGATTTATTCCAACTTCACAGTGAGCACCGGATGCTCTATCCAGTATAATGAGTCTATTTGAGATCAGTAAGTAAAATCAACATTATACCTGTACAGTGTCCCCAATTAGTTCGGTGAGCTATCCACTACACCATAGGGGAACTACATACATGTAGCCCTACTTCATTATTATGTTCTAGGGATTTTTGGTGAAGGAAAATTCGAGTGTAGAATATATACATTTTAAGACCAAACCTGGATCAGTTGCGAAAAATGCAACTACACAGGCCTTCCAGCAGGAATTGAACCCATGACCTTGCAATTCTAGTGCAATACTCTGACCACTGAGCCACGGAGGGCGTTGCCGAGAGCTTGATCGCGAGTTCTGTATACATTAAGGTGGTAATGCCAGGAGATAATTGGGTTTATTAGAATTCAATTTTTTATTAGAATTCTATTTTTTATTAGAATTCTATTTTTTATTAGAATTCTATTTTTTATTAGAATTCTATTTTTTATTAGAATTCTATTTTTTATTAGAATTCTATTTTTTATTAGAATTCTCTCCTGGCATTACCACCTTAATGTATACAGAACTCGCGATCTTGGCAACGGCCTCCATGGCTCAGTGGTCAGAGCATTGCACTAGAATCGCAAGGTCATGGGTTCAATTCCTGTCGGAAGGCCTGTGTAGTTGCACTTTTTGCAACTGGTCCCAGTTTGGTCTCAAAATGTATATATTCTACAATTGAATTTTCCTTCACCATAAATCCCTACTTTATTATTAGCTCTCCATAGCTCTATTTACCCCTCCTTAAGCTGGATTTCCACTAGGTGTAAAATATCGTGCGCTCGACTCCTCTATTGTACAAATTGAATAGTTTTCTACTTCATTCCACATGGAAACTCACAAGACAAAAGAAAAAAGTCGAGTGCGCGACATTTTGTGCCTTGTGGAAATCCAGCTTTAAAGCTGGATTTGTGGAAATCCAGCTTTAAAGCTGGATTTCCAGTGGGTTTCCATTTAAATTACCATGCGCTCTACTTTTCAAAATTTCATGCCTAGTGGAAATCCAGCTTACAAACTGCAACTCTTCTTAACTGTAGCTGATCTCCTTAGTCCATCTTAGCTCTCCATAATTATTTTGTAATTATTTATTATAACTAATAACAGTAGTTTTTTTACCTTGTGTTTGTAGAAGTTGGCACATTTTAAGTGTGACATAGCGTAATTGCTCCAGATCTCTTGTCACACCTGATTTCTCTGTAGCAAAAAGCTTTTCAAGCTGTTCTGTAAGAGCAGTGATTCTTGAGCTACTGAAAGAGACAGAACATTCCAATCCACATTAATTATTGCTTCATTTGGAATCAATGACCCCTTATTTGGCCTCATTTGGGATCACTGACCCTCATTTGGGATCAATGACCCTCATTTTGGATCACTGACCCTCAGTTGGAATCACTGACCCTTACGTGGGATCACCAACCCTCATCTCTAATCACTGACGATGACTCTCACTTGGGATCACTGATCCTTGTTTGGGATCACTGACCTTGACAGTGAGCACACCTACCAATTTGACAGTGAAAGACAAATTCAATGTTTTAATGACCAGCTGATATACACTAAGTTTTTCTCCAGAAGACACAGAGCCATGCCCCTTAGAAAATTCTGAGACATTCCTGGGTCTCTATGCTGGATTTCCCCAAGTTTTAGAAGCACTTTTGAACAAAATGCAAATGGCTAATTGGAAACAGTATACAACCTGATCTCCTGGACTATAAATAATATGCTTTAAAGATGAAAATTTTTAATGTACTTTTTGTTATAATTTATAAATATTATTTAGTGTACATGTATGCCCAAATCAAGTTACAGATTTAATAGGAACCTTAATTATATAATCGCAGTATTTGATATTTTCAATTACAGCTATGCTATGTGGTTTTCCTGAACAAATACACCACATTATTATACTTTATGATAAAATAATCGACATTATTATTGCAATTCAGAACCTATATACATTTACTGTAAAGTTTAATACCGAAAGGCTGGCAGCCTGGGCCTAGCAAATATTAATAATAGTAATTTTAATAATTATTACGGTTTACACTCGTTTTAGCAGCTTTTAAATTGTGACAAGCGGCTTATAATTCAAGTTTTAATAATCTTAAAGCTTCCTTACCTCTTATTTGCAGCTTTACTCATCTTGCTTGGCTGTGAAATGAATATTTATATAAAATATTTGGCCATACATGTATTTTAACACGGACGCTTGATCTACAGTTTACGTGAAGCAGACATGTAGAAATGGTTCCAGATTTGGTTCTCGATCCATATTATAAAAGCTAAAAGGTTAATAAGAAGTTCAAGAAAGGATAACTGATAAATTTTCTAAAAATGCAGTCGGTTTATCGTCTCATAACTGACGTTGCCTAACAAAAATTTAATTTATAAACACGAATGCTCTTGCTGGTAAGGAAATGAAATAAACCGCTGGTGACAAGGCCCGCTGACTCCGCACTTCGTTTCCGGTTTTGTAAGTTACTGGAATTGTTTAATAAAGAGGTTTTCAATGAAACCCTTCCCCCCCCCGAACCCCCTAACCCTAATCTCAAAAATGTGAATTTCCCGGGGGTAACCCTAACCCTAACTTGAAGTGTCGGGGGGGGGGGCGCTTTAACACGCCTCCTCCCCGTCCAACCCCTAATAGTGTTGGTAATTTATGGTCAACAGTTCTTGACAAAGATTGTGGGATGCGCAGTGAGTTTTAATCCGTTAATTGGCGCATCTTAGAATTAAACAATTTCCAGTAACTTACTGGATACAATGTGTATACAATGTCTAGTAGTTCATTAGATACAACGTGCGGATCGGGTGTTTGTAGTTACCTATCCAGTTGCCCTTCCATCCATAGTCCCTAGAAATAAATTGTCTGGAAACGCGGCCAAAGTCTTTGTTCTAGGTTTTTGTTCACGTTTGTGCACCTTATTTCACCTCAACGCTTGCTGAACACATTGTATTTTTGGTATAATGAAGCAATCAACCAATAGCATCGTTGCTTTATAATGTGAAACAGCCTATTGTGAAACAGCCTACCCTCAACCTAAATTGTAGCTCATTGTTAACCGCTTTGATGTTCGTCGCGTCTCCAGACAATATAATTCTAGGGACTATGCATTATCTATGCTCTATGGGAATTTTAATTTTCCGAAGATTACGCCAAGTGACCCACTGAAATTTACCGCGCATCCTACAACCTTCCCTACAACCTCGTACCCAGGGTCTTATCTCTGCTCGCCAACGGGGGCGTTGGTAGGCTTCCCTAGTGAACGTTGCACATGGGTCAAGGATAGGAGAGCCACCACTCCCCCAGACAGCACTTCGCGCCGTTAAATTACTCTTAAATATTTCCTTTATTCTCGAAGAGATGCTTCATAGAAGAAACAGTGGAAGAAACAGTGAAAAACAATAAATTATTTCATTACATTAAAATCTTGAGAAGAGAATTTTTTCTATGTCGCGTAAAGGCCGTTTGCCAATACGTCCACTTTTCCCGCGCGGGCGGAGCGGGTTTCGAAAGTTGGAAATATTTCAACTCCAAGACTAACTAAACAAACACCGCTGCCAAACGTTTGCGCATGCGTGAATTCGCTGAGCAAACATTGCAAGAGAAGTGGGAACTAGTCGAGGCGACAACAACCAGACAGCGAAGACTAAGTAAGACTCGACTATGCATTTGTGTTTTAAAAAAAGGGTAACGAAAATTACGAAGGGGTAAATTCAGAATATATTACAATATTGACAAGGAAGCCATGCACAAATTACCTACCTTATCTTTTTGGTAGTATGCTTATAATTTTAACTTTTGTGTCGGACTCTCGGACCAGTCCAAATATTTCAGTGTTTTCCCGCTCTTTTTCCGAGGACGAGCACGGACGTCGCACATGCGCAAAACGTTTGGCAGTGGTGTTAACTAAACAATAACTAACCCGCACGCTTCGCCCGCGCGGGAAAACGGACATAAAACAGCCTGTAAATAGGGAGGTTTTGAGTCGTAGGCCAAAAAGTTCTTAGGGATTTGAGCGCTTTCCACCAAAAATACGTGACGTAAAAAAAATCCGTTTTCTCCATTATTCCTATTTTACTATGCTTTATTCTTTGCCAGTCAGTTCAGTTCCTCGCCACTTTCGTCATCAGCCTCGGTTTCAGACTCTTCGCTGCTGCTGCTGTCGACATTGTTACTTTCCGCCAGTAGATTAAACAGGATACGAAACCGTCCTTCGACCTAAATCAAAAATCATAATACAAAGTAAGTAACAATAAACAAATTCAAGTCAGCGCACGGGTGGTGTGTGCTGTTAGGGTGCTGCCTCTCCTCCGCACTCAGTCCGCAGAGGTTCTTTCGGAGATCGTCGGAGATGTGTCGGAATCGTCCTGTTCCGGCGTTTCGCCCGCATGTCCAGCAGGCGATTCCGACACATCTCCGACGATCCCCGAAATCTCCGAAAGAACCTCGCTCTGGGAGGAGAGAGTGAATGGGTGACCGTCTGGGAATAACCTCGTTCTCGAGCTTGGGCTCATGTGAGTAGAGTTTAGTTGATCTCTCCTGTGCTTCGAGGGTTTTTCTCCGGGTTCTCCGGTATTCCTCCCTCCGTAAAAATCAACACCTACATCTTGATAACTATTTCAAGTATTGTAAAAATACAGTTATACCTATTTAGCATTCATTTCGTTTCTACCCCGCATTCTGATTGGTTAATTTACCTGCAAATAACTGAGTGCAAATAATTTTCTGCTGCAAATAATTTTATGAGCATGCGCACTAGTGATAACGCTGTTGACGGCAAATAATTTTCGTAAACATGGCGGCTAGTTCTTCAGCTATCCGAGCAAATAACCGTGAGTATTTGGAAGCACCCATAACGACAATGTACTTCAGAAAAGAAATAGTGAAAAGGAAGTTTTAGTGAGATAAAAAGCAAGACTCGTGCCAACGAAGATTTTAGTATGCCGAAGACAGAGAGAAGAGTGGCGATCTCTTCTTACTTCAGGCATTTCAATTATTATTGAACTCGTCTATCGCAAAATATCATGATTTGTCAGTGTCTCGCTGCTAGTTTTTGGCCTCTGCCTTCGGCATGGGCAAATAACTAGTACCTCGCCACTGACAAATCATGATATTTTGCTCAGACTCGTCCAATAATTGATAATTGTTTATTCTGTTGTATTCTGTAATGCGCATTCGATTATGTCATTCGATATGACGTCATGAAGAATGCGCAATATAAGTCACTAATTATCAAATCCGAATTCTGATATTTTATTTTCCTAACCATGCATCTGGTGTGGTCCGAGATCTTGCTCGATGCAGCAAGCGTCACAATCCTCGACCAGAAAAGCCAGTAATGTGTCCAGAAGCACGACCCCTCCTCTATTATTACCAAAAATTGGTCTAAAGCTTGGAGAAAACGAGAACGCAAGTCATCACAAATTTTAGTTTCTGCCACTTCTGCCTCGTTTGCTACCGACGAGCTAATGACTTATTGACATGCGTTTGCTTGCGATTAATTTGAGTTTGTTCCAATTAACTGGCAAGTTGCTTTCATCTTGTGACAACATTCTGCTACTGTTTGCCTAGACATGAAACTTTTTTAAATAAGTACACAAAATGTACCTGAACAGGCGTTTTATTGCCAAGCTCCTGCGCGATTTCATTGTAGATATTTGCAGACAAACCTCGGCTTTGATAAAGCTGCAAGATCTTCCTGTCATCCTCTCTGAGAAAATACAATACAAATTATATTCACCTTACAGTATTTCCTCTGTTAAATCCGTCCTCCAATTGGGTTCCACCCCATTGAATAAGTCCCTCTCTAATAAGCCCCCCCCCCCCCCCCCCCGCTCTATTACGCCCTACCCTCTAATAACCTCCATCTAACAAGTCCAATCCATCTAATAAGCACCCCTCTCTAATAAGCCTCTTCTCTCTAACAAGCTCCTCCTCTCTAACAAGCTCCTCCTCTCTAATAAGCTCTCTCTCTCTCTAACAAGCCGCACCCTCTAAGCTCCCTCTCTCTAATAAGCCTCCTCTCTAATAAGCCCCCCTCTCTAACAAGCCACACCCTCTAAGCTACCTCGCTCTAATAAACCTCCTCTCTAATAAGCTCTCTCTCTCTACAAGCCGCACCCTCTAAGCTCCTTCTCTCTAATAAGCCTCCTCTCGAACAAGCCACACCCTCTAAGCTACCTCGCTCTAATAAACCTCCCTTTCAAATAAGCCACACCCTCTAAGCTCCTTCTCTCTAATAAACTTCCCTGTCTAATAAGCCACCCTCTAATAAGCCACCCTCTAATAAGCCACCCTCTAATACGCCACACCCTCTAAGCTCCACCTCTCTAATAAACCTCCCTCTCTAATAAGTCCCCCTCTCTAATAAGCCACACCCTCTAAGCTCCATCCCTCTAATAAGCCTCCCTCTCTAATAAGCCACACCCTCTAAGCTCCCCCTCTCTAATAAACTTACCTCTCCAATATGCCACCCTCTAATAAGCCACACCCTCTACCCTCAATCCCTCTAATAAGCCTCCCTCTCTAATAAGCCACACCCTCTAAGCTCCCCCTCTCTAATAAAACTCCCTCTCTAATACGCCACACCCTCTAAACTCCCCCTCTCTAATACACCTCCCTCTCTAATAAGCCACACCCTCTAAGCTCCCCCTCTCTAATAAACCTCCCTCTCTAATAAGTCCCCCTCTCTAATAAGCCACACCCTCTAAGCTCCCTCGCTCTAATAAGCCTCCCTCTCTAATAAGCCACACCCTCTAAGCTCCCTTGCTCTAATAAACCTCCCTCTCTAATAAGTCACACCCTCTAAGCTCCCCCTCTCTAATAACGCCCCCTTTCTAATAAGCCACACCCTCTAAGCTCCCTTGCTCTAATAAACCTCCCTCTCCAATAAGCCACGCCCTCTAAGCTCCCCCTCTCTAATAACCCCCTCTCTAATAAGCCACACCCTCTAAGCTCCCTCGCTCTAATAAGCCTCCCTCTCTAATAAGCCACACCCTCTAAGCTCCCTCTCTCTAATAAACCTCCCTCTCTAATAAGCCACACTCTCTAAGCTCCCTCGCTCTAATAACCTCCCTCTCTAATAAGCCACACCCTCTAAGCTCCCCTCTCTAATAAACCTCCCTCTCTAATAAGTCCCCCTCTCTAATAAGCCACACCCTCTAAGCTCCATCCCTCTAATAAGCCTCCCCTCCAATAAGACCCCCTATTGATGGCCTTAAATTAGTAAGCCCCCCCCCCCCCCCCAAAGCATAAAAGGAAAACGATGTAGTATACAGTTACAGTTTAAATTGATTTTGTCCTAATTCGAAAGAACTCCTAAAAAAGTTCTTCTCGTGTACTTGTCCTTGGCATAAATACAATATGCAGGTTTATTGTTTATTGCAAACATACCTCGTCCAAACAATAACTGACTTTCCATCTTTGTCGATCTCAAGATTGTTGGCAGAGATCCTTCCAGAATGCTCCTTTCTACTCTGGTTTTCCTCTCCAAACTCCGTCTTAGTTTCTCCTCGTTTGCGTTCCTCGAAGTCAGTCATATCTGCTTCAGGACTTTCTTCGTCGGCCACGGAGTCCTCTATCGGTTCAAGACTAGATACCTCTTCCTCATCTCTTAAGTTTCTTTGTTTTTCCATGTTTTCTTGCTCTCGTGTCAATCCCGGATCATCTTCCCTTACAATCGCTCTCCCGTTTTTCACTTGTTCATAATCACACTGCGCACCAGACCCTGACCCTGTGCCAGTCACATCGCATGCCTCGTTACTCAGATCTGACGAGCCTGTACCTTCTGACGTAGAAGTCATGTGACTACTACCACGAGCCATACTAGGGGACTCGATATTGGTATCAAGAATGTCTTCCGCGTTTAGAGACTTGGAGTCACTCACAGCACTACTGTCGTCATCGCTCTCGTACTTTCTCTCTTCTGGAGACATCGGATCAGCAAGATCACAGCTCATGCTATCATCCTTATTCTCGTCATCACTGTCTAACTTAATATCAGTGGAACCTTCCTCGTCCCAATCTAGCAACATTTTATCGTAATTCCTATCACCAGATCCACCACATTCCTCAGTATCCCCAGTATCCTCCAATGTTCGGTTTATCCCAAGTTCAATACCTTTCTCATTATCAGTAGCATCATTACACTCGCTCGTTTTATCTTGATCTCCAAAACGTCCTTCGTCATTTTTGCTATCACTATCTCTCTTGTTCACCTTAGTTCCTTTTCTCGACGAGCCAGCGCAGTAAGCTTGTTTACGAAGACCAGATTTCAAAGAAACTTTCATCGCATATTTTTCTTTGCTTGTAGTTTTCTTCGCTGTACTTCGCTGGTGGATTAAATCAGGAATTATAACTTCTTCAAAATCATCAATGACCTGAAATTATAAAAAAAAATAGGGGGCGTTTACATGACACCGGCCCAAGTTCTGGCCGAACTGACGTAAGATCGCTTGTAGTGTTTCTACTGTAGATTGTTTTCGTAGTCCGGCTTGAGATTCAGTTCACGCCGACCTAATAGTCGAGGAGGAGAAGCGAGAAAACGTCGACCACGTAGCACCCCCACTACACAATACTTTTGACTCCAGATTATAATACGCCGATACCCATAGAACATTGCTAGGTCAGTCGTACTCACAAATTGTGGGGTCAGTGGTCTGCTACATAGAGGGGGTGGGTGGTCCTTACATTGACAGACCTGAAGTGCACATGAAACGAAAATTAAGTTTGACTTATTTGAAAGAACACTTAAAATTATAGAGTAACATCTTTTGCAGTTTTTTGTTTCCTTGCTTCGTTGTTGAGATGTTTCAGTTTGTTTGAAATGTAAATTAAACAACTTGACGTCACATGTGCATAATGAGTTATCAGAGAAGGTTATATATCTTTGCTATTATCAAACCAAACTTAATTCGAAGGAAGTATGTGCGTGTGTTTGTCTCACAACGCCAAACATGTAGATTTTAAAGTAATTGATAATAGCAAAGATATATAACCTTCTCTGATAACTCATTATGCACATGTGACGCCAAGTTGTTTGATTTACATTTCAAACAAACTGAAATATCTCAACAACGAAGCAAGGAAACGAAAAACTGCAAAAGATGTTACTCTACCATTTTAAGTATTCTTTCAAATAAGACAAACTTAATTTTCGTTTCACGTGCACTTTAAGTCTGTCAACTAAAGGACCACCCACACCCCCTCTATGTAGCAGGCCACTGACCCCACAATTTGTGAGTACGACTGACCTGGCAATGTTCTATACGTATCAGCCTATTATAATCTGGAGTCAAAACTATTGTGTAGTAGGGGTGCTACGTGGTCGACGTTTTCTCGCTTCTCCTCCTCGACTATAATCTCAGGTCGAAATATAGTAAGGTTAGATATACTGTCGAAACAGAGAACGTACTGTAGGAGTCTAACGTTTCGAGCGAAGGCTCTTCTCTGACGAAGGGTAAGAGCTAAATGGAGCGAAATACATCGACACTTAAATAAAGTTATTCATTCGTACGTTAGACTCCTACGTTCTCTGTTTCGCCAGTATATCTAACCTTACTGTATTTCGATTGTTGTTTCAACACTGCCTACGCAGCACGCTACTTTTATTTCACTATTTGGATAATCTCTGATCGCCTGATAGATCGAACTGAAATTTCTAGGCCGGCCTAACTCCAGGCTTTCCATGTAAACAGAATCCATAAGTTTAATTCGAACCGATTAGGATTACGAAAAAAAATAGCTCTTTAACCGACGTAATAGGAACCAAAGGCCATATAATTTCAAGACCAGTCTCATGTAAACAAAACCCAAAATGCAAAATGCAAAATTCAATCCGACCTGGAAGGCCTGGAAACTTAGACCCCGTTTACACGATGCCGGTATAATATAAAGACGGATTAGCATGTGACTATTCTCTTCCAATGAGAATTGAGAAGACTTTGTGAATACTGCTTACCCGAATACTGTGGTCGTATACACGCGTAAAAATCTCGCAAGTTGTTACAGCATTGTCGCCTGAACAATGCTGTAACAACTTGCAACAATGCTGTAACAACTTGTTGACATATGTGAACAACATTGATAAATGAACAACATTGTTCATCATTGTTTCAACAAGTTGTTATTGCTTGATGAAACAACAACTGTTGTTCACGCATGTTGTAACAACCGAAGAACGTGTTGATACATCAACCATGTTCACCATTGTTGTAACATTGTTGTTCATCGTTATTTCATCATGCTGTTACAACATGTTGTATCATGTGCGAACAACGTTGTTGGCTATAAAAAATGTGCTGTTGGAACAACTTGTTCATGACTGTTGATTGATCCGTGAACAAGTCGTTCGAACCATAAGTGAATAACTTGTTGACAACTTGTTCACGGCGAGCAGCACAACATTGTTCACGCCTGTTGACAACCATGAACAAGTTGGGCGTTTTTACGCGTGTAGTAGGCCTGGAAACTTAGACCCCGTTTACACGATGCCGGTACAATTTGAAAACGGAACAAAATCATGCAGGTGTGTAAATACAGGCCAAAACGTCTTGCGTTTACACGGTGCCGGTATAATATAATGACGGATTAGCATGTGACTATTCTCTTCCAATGAGAACTGAGAAGACTTTGTGAATACTGCTGACCCGAATACTGTGGTCGTATATATCGTGATTACCGTCATCAAACTGTTACGGCACGGGCGTTTACACGATACCGGTTATAGTGTTCCGTTTTCATTTCATGCCGTCAAGAACCCGTCTTCATTTTGTGCCATTTTCATGTCATTTTTGTGCCGGTATCGTGTAAACGCAAGGCCTAAACGGCATGATTTTCCGTTTTCAAATTGTACCGGCATCGTATAAACGGGGTCTCAGACCAGAACAGACACATGTGTTGTGTACACAGAAGGTTTTTTATCGATCCGTGGGCTAGTAAAAATCGGGCAGCAAATACCGTACCGTGTGCACCAGATTTTAATATTTAATTACTGACCTCTACATCACTTCCACTTCCAAGTTCAACCTCTTCAAAATCTTCACTGTTGCTAAAGCCAAAGCAAATTAAGTTACAGATAAAAACATATAAAAGTGTAGCAACAATAATTTTCTCCATAGTCAATAGAACATATACATGATTTGGAAACTCGTCCAAAGTGACTGTTCTATGTTTTTGTTCAAGTTTATGGAAATTTGTGCAATTTCACGGTATTGTATTTTCTGTATAATAATATACATGAAAAAATTTCTCAATTCTGATTGGCTGAGAGGAGTGCAATTTTAGTGTAATTCAGTGCACAAAAACGAAATACAGTGCAAATTTTGTAATTTTTTTAATTTGCACAAAAATCATTCTTTACTAGAAAAAAAGCTCTTCCTGTTAATTTTTTTCCCATGTATGTTACTTGAACAAAGCATTTTGATTAGAAAGATTCTCTTTATGATAATTTTTTTCATGTATATTAATAGTTATAGCATGGTTTCGAGTGCAATTTGAAAAAAACACGCACTCGTGAGTTTTTCAAAGACCTCAAATAGCACTCGTCCTTCGGACTCGTGCAATTTTGATAGTCTTTGAAAAACTCACTCGTGCATGTTTTTTGCAAATTACACTCGAAACCATGCTATTACCTATACTAATGAAGCAGTCATCCAATAGCAACGATCGGGTTTAATTAGTGAGTTGCTTCATCGTCACGTGTTGTGGTGCTTCATCGTCACATGTCCATAGAATTTACCTCCATATAAGGAATTCCATTGTCAGTTCAACATGACCATGCTTCATGTTGAAAGACAATAGAGCTTCCAAACCATGTATATGTTCTATTGTTATGTAGCTAGAGTTTCGCTGGATACAACGATGACTGTCATTGGTTGGTTTGTGGTCACATGACCTTAGCTAAATTTCAATGTCTACCGAGCGGGCAATAATTGAGAACTTATTGCCTACTCGGGCAATAAGTTTTCAATTGTTGACCGCTAGAACTTTGAACTCTTCACGGTTTCCTATAAACAAAAGCTTGTTTGGTAAGAAAAAGAGAATATTTATGGGTCTTCAAAGCATGTGTGAAGATTAACTGGAGAAATGTATTGCTGTTCTTTTGTTCTGAGTTGGTTGAAGTGAAATTACGGAGCCAGGCGAAATGTTTTGTTTAAGTCTTAGCGTTTGTCTTTTGTGTACTTTCCCTTGATAAACGTCGAAATTATTCAGCGAAACTCAAGCTATATAACAAAACACTTAATGTCTGATCCCTCGGGAAACAGTTAGTTTTGTTTTCCCTCGAGTCTCGATGTTTCCCTCGACTTCGTCTTGGGAAATATCAAGACTCTCGGGGAAAAAAAAACTAACTGTTTCCCTCGGGAGTAGACATTAAGTGTATATTAACTATGTTTTCTCTTTCAGGACTACACTTACCTTGGTCGTGGTTTAAGATGACCAAAAAACGTATTGAATTCATCTATTAAATATTGCTGACCTTTCAGGAGTGGAACGACCGCATCGTACAACTGTAAAAAGACAATAAAATTTAAAAAAAAATATTTGAGAACTTTCCGCTTGATAACCGTAGTTTTCACGGTGGTAGGAAGCCGTTGACATTAGCGTCTCAGGGTCTTTTTTTTTGTATTTTTAGAAGGTCTTTTTTTATTTTGTATTTTTTTGTATTTTAAAAGGGGAAAACAAAACAAAAATTCCTATGGTATTACGCAAAGCAATACCATGACACACTTTAATCAACTTACCATAGCCCACTCTACCCAACCCTACCAAACCACACCACCCTGTCCCATACCACACACCATGGTATGGTATGGTATGGTATGGTATGGTATGGTATGGTATGGTTGGTATGGTATGAGTGGTGTGGTATGATATGATGATATGATATGGTGTGGTATAGTGTGGTGTGGTATTATGATATGGTATAGTGTGGTATGGTATAGTATGGTATGGTATGATATAGTATCGTGTGTGGTATGGTATGGTATGGTGTGGTATGGCATGGTATGATATAGATCGTGTGGTATGATATAGTATCGTGTGGTATGATATAGTATCGTGTGGTATGATAGTATGGTATGGTATAGTATGGTATGGTATGGTATGGTATGATATAGTATCGTGTGGTATGGTATGGTGTGGTATGGTATGGTATGGTATGATATAGTATCGTGTGGTATGGTATGGTGTTGTATGGTACCATACCATACCACACCATACCATATCATATCACATCACTCATACCATACCATACCATACCATACCATACCATACCATACCATACCATACCATACCACACCACACCATACTAAACCACACCACACCACAGCATACTATACCATACCATACCATACCACACCACACTATACCATACCATACCATACCATACCATACCATACCACACCACACGACATCACACCACACCACACCATACCACACCACACCACAGCATACCATACCATACCACATCACACTATACCATACCATACCATACCACACCATACCATACCATACCATACCATACCATACCATACCATACCATACCATACCATACCATACCATACCATACCAAATAGCACATCACACCAACATACCACACTAAACAACTACCAAATGACATAAAAATCGTACTGTACCTCCAACGGTTTGGGCTCATTAAAATTAAACGTTGTAAACGCTTTTATAATCTTTTGAAATTGTGAAGGATTCTTTTGAAAATGATTCTACAAAAAAATGAATAATATACCAGGAATAATGATAAAAAAGGGCACAAAACAAAACAAACAAAGAGGTCAAAAAAATTAAGGAAGCCGAATTATAATTTTATGTTATTAAAGAGGTCTAGAGTTTTCCTGTCCAAGGGCTTCCCCAGAGGTGAATAAAATCGTCTGGCGTTAGCCAGAATAAAATACTAAAGATCCATTCGGACAGGAAAGAGTTGAGACGCTTATTTTACAAAAGTTAAAGTGGTGCAATACTATAAAGTCTGTTGCTTTAAATGAAGATGAAAAAAAATACCTCCACTCTTCTGAGAAATGTCCTTGCTCGAAATATCTCATTGTTTGTCATGAACTGAAATCAAAGATATAAACACGAACGTTAACTGCATAGCTATCTTTACGAAGGGCCTTCGCTCGAAACGTTAGACCACTTACGTTCTCTGTTTCGGCAGTATTAACCTACTAGAAATACATGAATGCAACAACCCCTCGCCCACTTTTATTAAATGGTTTTTTGAAACACCCCCCACCCACCCACCCTGATTAAAATAAGCACTCCTGATATACAACCAATATAAAAACAAACAGATTTTAAAGCAAATGGTAATCCTCGAGATAATTATAGAATTTATGGATAGGATGACTAACTGATTTAATGAAAGTTGAACATATCAAAGCAAAATTTAGATCTGGTTGTAAAAAATATATTGTTTTTATAGGAGGATTCAAAAGGGATTATTTTTAGCAAGCACTTAAATGGCTTATGGCTTCCCTATGTGGCTATGTATACATGTTTTGTAAAGGCAGAATTAAAAGTTAACAGCTCAAAATTACATTTATAATAGAGTCTGAGATAAAAACAATTCAGTAGAATCGTATCCCAGAAAGAAGTGGAAATACAGCGAAAAAAATCGCCAAAGCCCATGCAAAGTCAATGAATAACATAAACATAAGCTTATAATATAAAGGAAGTGTTTTAAGTTAGCTTTAGTTAAGCTGACTTATGGTTTGGGCGAGCAAAGGGAAAGCACGAAAACGTGAAGCTGTATATTGTTTAGGTTATTAAGACAACAAAAATCCTACCGTTTATAACTTTAAAATTATTTGACCACTGAGTGACCACAACCAATGCAATTCTGATCGAGTTTTGTTTACCATACGGCGTCTGGTTTCTTCAGGTTCTCTGGTTTCGCTTCACGATATATTAAACCGGCTGTTTGTATCCTTTTCTTCGTTGTTCTCTTTTATTATTTAAGTAGAACAGGCTCCATTTCGTTAAACGAAAGCCGAAATACTGACAGATTTATTAAACGTTTTCTTCGTCGCTAGTCACCAGTGTCCAACTATTCTTACCGCGTGACACCGTACCAAACATATATATATACAAACAAATAAATAAATAAATAAATAAATAAATAAACTATTTCACAGATTTCGTCTCCCTCGCTTTTTCTACACGCGTGTAAAATGGACTCCACGCGTGTCGAGATTAGCACCCTCACCTTCGGGGACTATACCATATTTCGATTGTTATCTTTATGTAGTACTCCATGATGTCCGAGTCGTTTTATCACTAAACCGATATTGAGAGTTAAAAAGATGATGTCACGCCAATTGTATGACGTAAACTTCAAAATTAAGGACACACGAATTAAATTCGTCTGGGCAATTAAATTCGTCTGAGTCAGACGGTTAATGCGACGATAATGCGTGTTCGAGTTACACGACGAATTATCGTCGCGTCGAATTAAATGTTTCACTTCTCAGACTCTGTCTCTGACAATTCGGCGCCATGTTTCAAAAAATTGTTTTCAGGCTTAATTAATGCGTCCAAGTAAAAACAATTAAATTCGACTGAAATTTGAATTCGTCTGAATTAAATTCGTCTTTTGGCGAGTTTCAGGGTGTTGCGCGCGCATAATTTTTCAAAAAAACTGGCAAGCTCCACTCAAAGTAAACATACTGTTTAAAATCAACAAAGTATAGATACAGTTTCTGGATGTTTAACACTGTTATTCTGCTGTTGTTGGGGCGCTAGCAAGTCTGTTTGCCATTGCTTAATCTGTGGAGAGCCCGCCAAGAAATTTCTTTGCAAAATGATGCGCGCGCAATACCTGAAATCCGCCTATTGTGCGACGTTTAGCGCAGGCCTTACCACTCCAGCCTCGACAGCATGATGCGGCTCAAGAAAACCAACGAAGTCACGTGCCAGTTCTGGGAACCGCTCCAGAGCAATACCGACTTCTTCGTACAGCTAAAGTATTCACGATAAAAAAGGGAAAAACACATTAATTTTAATATTTAACTCATTTGTGTCTACACTACCTCCCTTAATAAAACAAAACGCCCATCGCCCGGAGTTTCTCTTTTGAATGAATAAATTTGCTGGAATAATGTTATATAAAACAAATTTCCAGGCACTCCGGTATTGAGATTAATATATATGGCACAAGTTACTTCCGTTGAAATCGTGTGCTCTCACTGGCTAAGACGCGTCACGTGCCGGTCGATTATTTTCCGTAATCGACCGCGGTTTTGTCAGCCATTTTGTTTATACAAGAAACAACGAAATAAAACCGCAAAATTTTGTGAATTCAACAACCTAAGGACTAAATCATGTACGAGTCGGACGATGAGCAACCTGGACATGAGTTTTAGGATTCCGAAAGCGATAACAACAAGAGCAACGACATTGAAAACGATGAGTTTATGTCACACGCTCGAGGTCACACTAGGTACGTATCATGTAAGGTAATGCAGGTATGTTGTTTCAAAATGCCATATAATAAACTTCTCATTAACCTCGTCCGCTTGGTCTTTACGGAAAAATATCAGACCCCAGTCTTTATGTACAGACCTCGCCCTACGGACTCGGTCCGTACTGTCAAGACCTCGGCCTATTATTTTTCCGTAATGACCGCGCTCTCGGTTAATAAGAAGTTAATACATCGTAAGGTTACCTTAGCTGGACTCCAATTCTCAGATTTCGAGTTTAATAAAACCTTCAGAAATAATTGGTAAGTGGAACTGTCATCTTTAAGACATTTCTAAAACAATATTAAGATTATTAATGCTTTTATTGAGAAAATGTTTAGGATTATTTAGACTTGGGTTCGGCGTTGGCGTATGACAATGACAAACTGACCATGACCATATGACCATAACAATGATCATGCATGACCATATGACCATGACCATGGCCATGACCATGACCATGACCACGACCATAACCATACGACCATGACAATGACAAATTGACCATGACCACATGACCATGACAATGACCATGACCATATGACCTTCACCATATGACCATGACCATATGACCATGACCATATGACCATGACCATATGACCATGACCATATGACCATGACCATATGACCATGACCATATGACCATGATCATATGACCATGACCATGACCATGACCATGACCATATATATGATCATGACCATATGACCATGACTATATGACCATGACCATAACCATGACCATATGACCATGACCATGATCATAACCATAACCATGACCATATGATCATGACCAACCATGACAATGATCATGACCATGACCATGATCATGACCATATGACAATGACCATGACCATGACAATGACCACATGACCATGACCACATGACCATAACAATGTACCAGAAAACGAGTCAGTCATCGACCGTCTTTCGATCGTTACCTTGACGTTATTCAGGTAGGACTGAGCGAATGCTACAGCACGGTCACGTATCTGCAAAGCAAGAGTCAGAAATAGGTTTATAACTCAAAAAGTTATATATCCATCTATTACTTAAAATGTTATTTAATAGCTGTAAATCCTATATACAGTTTGGACGCGAATATTGTATTCAACTTATCCAGTTCACACATTTAACTGTTCATGTTTATCAACAATATTTAAGATATAAGTTGTTTAAAGTGCCTCTATGGCCTATGGGATCTTTACGTATTTAAATAACTTAGGTTAAAAGAAAATGTTTCCCGAAATTTTTTTCTCAAAAATATTAAATCCCGCCCATTAACAGCGCTTCAAAGTTAATACCTCTATAACTGTGACCGTGCATTAGGGACATGGTGCGAGTTTACTGTGTGACGTTACGGTCGGAACCGAACTTCTGACTATTTAGTGTGTTTTTGGTATTGCGTCTCTTAAACCTTTATTTAAGCAATGAAAAACTTAGATATATTCATCAATATGTTCCAAGATGGTTCGTCTGACTCAGACTCGGCGGAAGAAATTTTGGTGTTCCGACTGAAAAACGGTCCAAACTTTCAAAATGGCGAGATTTGGGCTGATTTGGCCAACTTCGGAGCGCTGTTAATGGGCGAGCATTTAATGTTTTTGAGAAAAAATTTAGGGAAACATTTTCTTTGTACGTAAATTATTTAAATTTGTAAAGATCCCACAGGCCATAGAGGAACTTTAAGCTGAGAATATCGATCGGGAAGTTTATGCAAAGCAGGACGAATCTTTACAACACCAGATTAAATATTTATTTCTTTTGAATTTTCTTCTGTCATGAATTATTAATGAATTGAATGTGTGATAATAGTCATTCTCTTACTTTCGTATCCTCTTGTGTGTCTGTCTGAGGACTTGCAACAGTTTCTTTTGAATCATCAACGCTTGCTTCCTTATTTTGTTGTGAATTGTCATCCTCTGATACTAAATTTATCGTAGTAGGTTCATGTTCTGGGACAATACTTGATACATGTGTTTCTTGTGGTGTACCGTACTCATTATCATTTACACAATCACTTTCTTTCTCGTCCGGTTTTATGGCGTCGTTTTCAAGTTCTTTTTCGTCCTCACAGGTAGCAGGCGTTGTTCTCGAGTTTTCTTGCGGTGACAGTTCGCTCAGAGTTTCGACGTGAATTGTATTCGTTCTGGAATGAAAATATAACGTTAATGACGGGGGATAGAAATTAGATATATAACTTGAAAATGAGGGAAAGACAAGGAGCAATTGTTTCAGTTTAACTTTTTCTCATCCAAAACTATCTTATATTCAAATCAGTCTAAATATTCAAATAGCTTTCTTAAATTGTAAATTCATGTTACCTCGTATCGGTTGCATTTTCGCCTCCACCTACTCGCGTAGTTTCAGATAGAGTGGCCAAGCAAATGGCGGTCGTAACACTATCAGTAGTTTCCTTCGGCCTAATTCTAACAACCTTCTGCAAAACACAATTTTATTCTATTATAGCAAACATATCTAGTTTGTTTACTTTATACCACCAATACTACCACCAATACCATCACCACCACCAATATCACCACACTAATATTACCACCAACATCATCATCACTAATATCACCACCAATATCACCACACTAATATTACCACCAACATCATCATCACTAATATCACCACCAATATCACCACCAATACCACCACCAGTATCACCACCAATATCACCACCAATATCACCACTAATATCACCACCAATATCACCACCAATACAACCACCAATACCACCACCAATGCCACCACCAATACCACCACTAATACCACCACCAATATCACCACCAATACCACCACCAATACCACCACCAATACCACCACCAATACCACCACCAATACCACCACCAATACCACCACCAATACCACCACCAATACCACCACCAATACCACCACCAATACCACCACCAATACCGCCACCAATACCACCACCAACGATACAACCACCAATACCACCACCACCACCAATACCACCACCAATACCACCACCAATACCACCACCAATACCACCACCAATACCACCACCAATACCACCACCAATACCACCACCAATACCATCACCAATACCACCACCAATATCACCACCAATATCACCACCAATACCACCACCAGTATCACCACCAATATCACCACCAATATCACCACTAATATCACCACCAATATCGCCACCAATACAACCACCAATACCACCACCAATGCCACCACCAATACCACCACTAATACCACCACCAATACCACCACCAATACCACCACCAATACCGCCACCAATACCACCACCAACGATACAACCACCAATACCACCACCAATACCACCACCAATACAACCACCAATACCACCACCAATACCACCACCAATACCACCACCAATACCGCCACCAATACCACCACCAACGATACAACCACCAATACCACCACCACCACCAATACCACCACCAATACCACCACCAATACCACCACCAATACCACCACCAATACCACCACCAATACCACCACCAATACCACCACCAATACCATCACCAATACCACCACCAATACCACCACCAATACCACCACCAATACCATCACTAACATCACCACCAATACCACCACCAATATCACCACCAATACCACCACCAATACCACCACTAATACCACCACCAATACCACCACCAATACCACCACCAATACCACCACCAATATCACCACCAATATCACCACCAATACCACCACCAATACCACCACCAATACCGCCACCAATATCACCACCAATGCCACCACCAATACCACCACCAATACCACCACCAATACCACCGCCAATACCACCACCAATACCACCACCAATATCACCACCAATACCACCACCAATACCACCACCAATACCACCACCAATACCACCACCAATACCACCACCAATACCACCACCAATATCACCACCAATACCACCACCAATACCACCACCAATACCACCACCAATACCACCACCAATACCACCACCAATACCACCACCAATACCACCACCAATACCACCACCAATACCACCACCAATACCACCACCAATACCACCACCAATACCACCACCAATACCACCACCAATACCACCACCAATACCACCACCAATACCACCACCAATACCACCACCAATATCACCACCAATACCACCACCAATACCACCACCAATACCACCACCAATACCACCGCCAATACCACCACCAATACCACCACCAATATCACCACCAATACCACCACCAATACCACCACCAATACCACCACCAATACCACCACCAATACCACCACCAATACCACCACCAATATCACCACCAATACCACCACCAATACCACCACCAATACCACCACCAATACCACCACCAATATCACCACCAATACCACCACCAATACCACCACCAATATCACCACCAATACCACCGCCAATACCACCACCAATATCACCACCAATATCACCACCAATACCACCACCAATACCACCACCAATATCACCACTAATATCACCACCAATATCGCCACCAATACAACCACCAATACCACCACCAATGCCACCACCAATATCACCACCAATATCACCACCAATACCACCACCAATACCACCACCAATACCACCACCAATACCACCACCAATATCACCACCAATATCACCACCAATACCACCACCAATACCACCACCAATACCACCAACGATACAACCACCAATATCACTACCAATATCACCACCAATACCAACATCTTGAGAAAAGTGCTGATTAAAAAGATCTTTAAGAAAGTCTAACATACATCTCCCAAAGAGTTTGGCTGCAACATCGCGCGTTACTCATGCGGTCCCAAATTAATATGTAAACACAGTCCTCTCTTACCTCAACATCCCGTTTAATGCACGTAACAGGAAGATCAACTGAAACTTTTTTCCTCTTTCTTCCACTCTTTTTCTTCTTCACTTCAGTTTCTTCAGTGTCCGCCTTTGGTGGCGCAAGAATGTTTTTCATCCAGGACGGTTTCGATGCGAGTAAGGTATCAGCAGGAAGAAGAACACGGTGACGTTCGTCGGATGCTGAAAGATGGGAAAGAGTGTGGCATTTAAAATCGAACCAGACTTGGTGTCGGACATGTAGGCCTGAAGTACGTATAGTTCCAGTCTCCTATGCGGTCTTTGATAAAATCAGACTTGACCAGACCAGACCAGACCAGACCAGACCAGACCAGACCAGACCAGACCAGACCAGACCAGACCAGACCGCGTAGAAGACTGGAACTATACGTACTTCAGGCCTACATGCCCGGCATGTTGTCCAGTAATACAACATAGAGCTCACTGATTTGGACTGACAATCGCGCCATTTTTACGATACTCCGCCATTGTTCTACTGTATGGCAAGACTGTAAAATGGCAAGCCTGAATGAAGAGTTGAAACCTAATTTGAACGATTACGAAGAGAATTTTTTCTATGTCACGTATTTTTTGTTAAAAGCGCTCAAAACCCTAGAACGTTTTGGCGTACCACTCAAAATCTTCTTATTTTGGCATTATTGCGTAGCCTATAGAATCAACAAACTTTTTCTAAGCATTTGGGGGTTGAGAAACATATCAAACGATAAAAAAATCATAATTATGCAGAAACATTACCAACAATATTTTCCAGAGAACTACTTTAATAAGAAGGTAATCATATATCTTACGTGTAAAACTAGGTATAATCGGCAAGGGAGGAATTTGTCCAGTTTTCGTAAACTGTTTGACAACATTATCAGGAGCGCGGGACGAGCACAAGTTTTTTCGACGAATTAGAATTTGCTTTGTGGTCTTCGTCGGCAGATAATTCTTCCAAATTTGGTACCAGTCTTTACCAAACTCCGCGATACCCAGCACAAGAAGGTTGTCCTCGCATGGCAGGAATTTTAGCGCCCGACGTTTGGTTTCCTGGGGACTAAATCCGACATTGGGTAGCAATCCCGTATATACAAAAACGGGAGATGATACGAGCATGTCGGTGAGTCCCTGAGGAATTGGAGGACCCTTTTCAGGCGGAGTATCACATCCACGGTCAGGAGGCCTGGGTTTGAGTGCAGGAGATGAATGTGTGTGGGCGTCAACCTGAACTGATGTACTTGATAACACAAATGGAAGATTGACAATTCTAAAGAAGACATAATTATCATAAGGAAGGACGAAAGGAAGGAAGGAAGGAAGGAAGGGAGGAAGGAAGGAAGGAAGGAAGGAAGGAAGGAAGGAAGGAAGGAAGGAAGGAAGGAAGGAAGGAAGGAAGGAAGGAAGGAAGGAAGGAAGGAAGGAAGGAAGGAAGGAAGGAAAGAAAGAAGGAAAGAAGGAAGGAAGGAAGGAAGGAAGGAAGGAAGGAAGGAAGGAAGGAAGGAAGGAAGGAAGGAAGGAAGGAAGGAAGGAAGGAAGGAAGGAAGGAAGGAAGGAAGGAAGGAATTTATTTCACCACGGAATTTCTTCAATATTTACAATTGGTTTTCAAGAAAGCCGTGACTATTCACAAAATAATATATATATACATATATAAAGATCAGATATGAATTATGAGAAGCGGTAAGCCTTAAATTTTGTCTTATAATGTTTTAAGACTGGCGGGAGGGAGGGAGGGCGGGAGGGAGGGAGGGCGGGAGGGAGGGAGGGCGGGAGGGAGGGAGGGAGGGAGGGAGGGAGGGAGGGAGGGACGGAGGGAGGAGGGAGGAAGGAAGGAAGGAAGGAAGGAAGGAAGGAAGGAAGGAAGGAAGGAAGGAAGGAAGGAAGGAAGGAAGGAAGGAAGGAAGGAAGGAAGGAAGGAAGGAAGGAAGGAAGGAAGGAAGGAAGGAAGGAAGGAAGGAAGGAAGGAAGGAAGGAAGGAAGGAAGGAAGGAAGGAAGGAAGGAAGGAAGGAAGGAAGGAAGGAAGGAAGGAAGGAAGGAAGGAAGGAAGGAAGGAAGGAAGGAAGGAAGAAGCAAGGAAGGAAGGAATTTAATTTATCTATATTACCATAAATATTCTTACCTAGCAGCTTCAGCTAAGCCAACAAAAGAGAAAACCGAGGGTGGAGTATTTTGGTTTTCGAGCAATCGACAAACATTAGCATTCGTTGCGGCTTCACTTAGCTCCAGTAATTCACAAAGAAAACTGTGACAAGCCACTGCCTCTCCACGAAGAGACGGATGTTCTCTGGCGAGCAAATTCACCTGCACTAAGAGCTGAGTATGCTGCGATAAACAAGAAAGCAACAATTCATTAAATAGAAAATGTGAAAACTACATTGACAGCTTTAAGTTTTGTTTTGTGAATATTATTAAAAAGGATAAATACTTGAAAACAGCAGGCAAATTTTAGTGACGCGAGTCTTTATATGATAAGTTGTACGTATACATGTAGTGCATGTGGTACGTTTAAGAGTTTGGTGTAATGTAACAGACGTTTGGTGGACGTTCGCCAAGCTCAATTACTCAGAAAAGATCTCTGAGCCCCAGACAGGGTTGAACCTGCAACCTTCTAATGACCAGTTAGACGCTCTAACTATTGAGCTACTGAGGCTCAGATGGAGAGCTAAGGTTGCAAATTCATAGTCATATGTGCTCCTAAGTGATAGCGTTTGCATATGAGATGTAGTTAAAGGGACATGATAAGTTGAACGTATACATGTAGTGCATGTGGTACGTTTGCAAGCTTTGTGTAATGTAATGTAATGTAATGTAATGTAATGTAATGTAATGTAATGTAATGTAATGTAATGTAATGTAATGTAATGTAATGTAATGTAACGTAACGTAACGTAACGTAACGTAACGGCACGGCACGTCACGTCACGTCACGTCACGTCACGTCACGTCACGTCACGTCACGTCATGTAATGTAATGTAATGTAATGTAATGTAATGTACTGTAATGTAGTGTAATGTAATGTAACGGACGTTTGGTGGACGTTGTTGGCTGAATAATTGAGCTTGACGAACGTCCACCAAACATCTGCTAGTCTTTATATACTTATTAACAAACAAAAAGGTAACTTATGTCTGTTTACGAACCTGCTGAAGTTGTTTAATTAAACGTTCCTTCTGTTGTAAGGTTATTACTGCTTCACTTGGTGCCTCCACCAGCGGCGCTGTAGATTGCGATTGTAAACTATAACACATAAAAAAAAAGAAGTTAAGAAAGTATTAAACAAATGATATACTGTATTTAGTAATAAGAAGTTGACAACGTGTTCGGACAATACAATTGTCCACATAAAACAAACAAGTGGATAATTGTTATTTTCTAGAATATTCTCAACGCCGTCGTCGTTTTAATTTCAAAATTCAAAATGGCGGTACCATTTAAGAAGTTGTCAACACCGCTGCCAAACGTTTGCGCATGCGTGAATTTGCTAAAGTAAACATTGCAAGAGAAGTGGGAACTAGCCGTGGCAACAACAACCAGACAGTGAAGACTAAGTAAGGCTCGACTATTCCTTTGTGTTTTAAAAAAAGGGGGCATTTCAGAATATGTTATAATATAGACAAAGAAGCCATGCACAACTTACCTACCTTATCTTTTTGGTAGTATGCTTATAATTTTAAATTTTGTGTCGGACTCTCGGACCAGTCCAAATATTTCAGTGTTTTCCCGCTCTTTTTTGAGGTACGAGCTCGGCTGTCGCGCAGGCGCAAAACGTTTGGCAGCGGTGTTGACGTTGTCTGTTGTGACAGCAAAAGTTATATACAGTAGCATATCAGCCATGACTTACCTATTACCTTCAAGTTCAGCGATTTCATCCCCAAACTAAAACCCAAAATATAATAAAAACATTGGAACATAAAATATATGTTACAAGTCGGTGATGCACAACGAGCAGGACTGACAACCGGGGAATAACACATGAGTAACTAGAAACTAGGGTGCCTGTTTTCTCGTGGTAATGACAGCCGCAAAAGACAAGAAAAGTGTCTCATTTTCAAAATTGGAACCATTCATCTTCACGAACTCAACGGGCGTTTTTCTTTTATTTAACACTTCTGAAGCCGCTGTTTTTGTTTAGCAAGGGCGGACATAAACAGTGTTTTCATTTTTTATCCATTTTAACATCCATTTTTTAACTTCCGCTTATTATCATTTTTACACCGCCTCCTTGTTTTGCTCATCGACTATATATATATATATATATATATATATATATATATATATATATTATATATATATATATATATATATATATATATATATATATATATATATATATATATATATATATATATATATATATATATATATATATATATATAGCATATATATATATATATATATATATATATATATATATATATATATATATATAGCATATACCTCGCAGGTGAATAGTGCTTTTCACGCAATCGGATTGGTTCCTCTAGCTCGGGATATCCTGCACTATTCACCTGCGGGCAAAACAAAATGGCGGACAGTTTTGCTTTATGTTTACCGAAGCAGGAGATTTTGTTGATAAACAAGGCTGATGTAGTAGAATAACGAGAAAAGTCAACAAAATTAGGTAGAAGAGTGTCCACAGGTATGTTTCTTTACAATTTTCTAGCCATTAATATATTCAAAAGTTGTAAAAAATGTTTTGTCGACAAATATCGAGTACGCCTTCGCCAAGTGCCCAAGTTGCTAGCGGCCGTGCCTTGTATAAAAATACCGAAAAATATAAGAATGTTAAACTTGTTATTTCATTTATGAGGTATATGCTAAAGCGGCTCGGTGAATATCCAGCACTATTCACCTCCACTTCGGTGAATAATTGTTAAATATATATATATATATATATATATATATATATATATATATACAGTAGTGTGATAATAGAAACTATCGGGTTCAAGATCATTTGGATAGAGTGCTCGATGCGAGAACGCATATAATATATATATATATATATATAGCAAATGTGATTGGCTAATTTTTTGCATCTCATTACTGATTTGTTATTGTCATTTTGATAAGATTGGCTAATTTTTTGTCACATGACTGACTATCTTGCTGTTTTGTTTACACTCCTTACGTTTCTCTCTAACGAAGGGCCTTCGCTCGAAACGTTAGACTCCTACTGTGTATTACAGAATCATCCTCAGAAACATGAGAAAATTTTTCATGATGTCTTACACTGCTAAAGTCAACCGAAAAATTTCGGCTGACTCGAGCGGGATTTGAACTCGCACCTTCGGGATTCCGGTCCGCCGCTCTACCTGTTGAGCTATCGAGCCGCACAGGGATTGGAGGCAAGTTCTATCCAACTTAAGTGCACGAGATATTCTCGCGACAACTTAACGCTTATCCGTGAGGACGTGCAGTGTTTCAATTCTATTACAGAATCATCCTCAGAAACATGAGAAAATTTTTCATGATGTCTTACACTGCTAAAGTCAACCGAAAAATTTCGGCTGACTCGAGCGGGATTTGAACTCGCACCTTCGGGATTCCGGTCCGCCGCTCTACCTGTTGAGCTATCGAGCCGCACAGGGATTGGAGGCAAGTTCTATCCAACTTAAGTGCACGAGATATTCTCGCGACAACTTAACGCTTATCCGTGAGGACGTGCAGTGTTTCAATTCTATTACAGAATCATCCTCAGAAACATGAGAAAATTTTTCATGATGTCTTACACTGCTACTGTGTATGTTCTCTGTTTCTCAGTATATCAACCTTACTATATTTTGACTGTTTATATATTATTCTAAGCATAATTACCATTCGCAATACAATTGATACTGATACAGAAGTAAAAGGACATTGAATAAAGATATACATCACCTCACTTAAAAACTCTTGAAAAAGTTCGGCCAACTCCCTTTCTAAAGCACAGAAAGATAAAAAAAGAAGTTAATTGGGGGTTTTTTCCATTTATATTACCAAACCAAATGAGTTCAAAGAGAGAACGGGTGTCTTATTTCTACAAAACCAAACATGTAGATTTTCAAGCGATTGTATTTGATAATAACAAATATATATAACTTTCTCCGATAACTCATTATGCACACGTAATGTCAAAATTTTTAATTTGCATATCAAAAAAACTTGAAATTGTAACTTAACAACGAAGCAAGGAAACAAAAAACCACAAAAGATGTTACTCAGTCATTTTAAGGTGGCTCCCTACGGTAATTTCAATAGGAGACTGGTGACTAGAAATAGTATCGCTACGCATGCGTAAATAGCGATCTGGTCGATTCGAAATTCTATGACCGTGTTGACACAGATGTTAGACTTATAGACATTTTCTTCGGTGAATTTTGCTAAAATTTTGTAAATATAGACTTTATAAAAAGTTCTAAAGTATATATAATTTTAAAAATTTTTCATAAGACAGAACGTTTTTAAATCGATAATTTTTATAGCGAAAAATCTGTCCATACAACCCTCTCTGATTTTGTGCATGGATGTTCGCCACAACAGTATCTATCATCTCAGCAATTTTTAAAAAATTTCACGGAAGCAAACTGAAGACATGCCGCTTCGATTATGCAATATTTGAAAATATACCAAAGTTCCAACGTCATTATTACCATGGTAATAGCAAATAATTGAACTTTTTTATAGATATTTTATATCTGCGATAGTTCTGCTATAGTAAGGTCTACTTAGTATTTATCTAACAAATTTTTAAACTTGTGAATAACATTAGATAAATAACATTAAATAAGGCAGACTTTAAAATAAAGCAGAATAGCCTCTTCGCTTGTTTAATTTCTCATCTTGTTCCAAAGATACTTGGGTTTTTAAAAAATGCAAATAAGATACCTTATGACGTCATCTACTCCACTAATTCCGTAAAGGAGTAGTATCCAGGGAAATAATAGGTAGATTGTGCTGAAACTTTGAAGCTGTTCTAATACGAATGGTACATTGCAATGTTCATTTACTACTTGATATATTCCTCATTTGGGGAAGTTTGTTTGATCTGTATTAAGTATCATAAGGCATCTCATTTGCATGTTACAAAAACCTGAATATCTCTGGAAAATGATGAGATATTGATGTACGGAAAGAACTTCTAGATAAAATCAAAATTGAATTGAAGATTTTCCGTCTTATTGCCAGCCACCCACTGTGGGAAAGGGGCTAGCCTTTAATTTTCGTGTCATAGGCACTTGAACTAAAGACATTTGCTTTAAAGGCCGAAGTTAGTGCTGACTGGCTTCTATAGTTGTCTGTGCGTTTATCCACCATAGAACAAAAGAATAAGACTTACGAGAAACTTTCACGGCTCGATCAGTACGATATTCCTCTTGCTCTTCTTTGTCATCTTCTGCCATAAAATTATATTCCGAATCCTCGGGATCCTCCGTGTCTGGCGTCACTTCTAAATTACAAATTATTAGAATGAATACCTTTTATCCACTCCACTCCACTCTACTCCTCTACTCCACTCCACTCCATTCCACTCTATTCCATTCCGTTCTACTCTATTCCACTCTACTCCACTCCACTCCACTCCACTCCACTCCACTCCGTTCTACTCTACTCTACTCTACTCTACTCTACTCTACTCTACTCTACTCTACTCTACTCTACTCTACTCTACTCTACTCTACTCTACTCTACTCTACTCTACTCTACTCTACTCTACTCTACTCTACTCTACTCTACTCTACTCTACTCTACTCTACTGCACTCCATTCCACTGCACTCCACTTCACTCTACTCTATCCCACTCTACACCACTCCCCCCATCCTCCACTTCACTTCACTCCACTCTATTCTATTCTATTCTATTCTATTCTATTCCATTCCATTCCATTCCATTCCATTCCATTCTATTCTATTCTATTCTATTCTGTACTATAGTTACCTTTCTCGGCAGTCAGGCCAAACAACCACTTCTGCCAATCGATATCTTCGGAGTCCAACTCTTCCAAATTGATCAAATCATATAAATCCGGAGAAAAGTCGGGAGGAACGAATTTCGCTGTTTAAGAAATTATTACATCTGTATTATCTGAAGAAGGCCATCATTTTCACTTCAAAATGCGGTGACGAATCCAGCTTGACCTGGTAGGGGAGGGCGGGCGTGTGCTGAGCGAGCGAAGTGAGATCAGGCCTGCGGCGTGGGGCGTGACCGAGGCAGGGCGGAGCGCCGCTGAGGGAGCTACGACAGGGGCCTGGGGACACAGCCCCCGGCAATTATGCCTATTAATACCTATGAATCATATGATAGATAATATATGAGTCATATATCTATGAATCATGTGATAGCATGAAGTTTACACGGACATTGAATGAATGCGTCCTTTAATGTACTTGGATTTGACAAGGCAATTGGCACCCCCCTGCACCCCCCTTGGCCAAGGCCAGGGGGGTGCCCCCTACCCCCTGTAAATCCCTCACTGTCCAAATGTGTCACCCCACACCATATGCTTCAGTAGTTACGTCGCTGGACGGTATCTTTTTACGCGTGTTTTTCTCTAACATACCTTCCAAACTTTCAAGACTAGTATCTGTCAACGGAAGTTGTGATCTTGTCCTTGAAGCGATCAAGTCCGCGTTTTCTTTTTCTTTCTATAAAAACAAAAATAAATCCGGTGAGGGTGTTCGCAAATGTATTTCAATTGCGTATACCAATAGAGCATCCTTCCGCTAAAACGCCAATCGCCCAGTATACAAACCAATAATAGGAGGTTAATGCTACACTAGATAGATGATAGATGATAGACAGAAATTTTATTTAAACACGCTAACCCCGTCATCCGAAGCTGACTTCCACAAGAGGCGTGTAAAAAAGAAGTACAGAAGTATAATATTTAAAGTTATTTACAAAATATGAGATTTTGTGTCAAATAAGTAACATAATTTATGAGTAAGTAATCTATTTACAGGTTTTTTTGGTTTTATATGTTGTTACTAAAAAAATAATTCTAAAATGTGAGTAGCAATTTTCTTTTGAAAACATGATAGGGATTTGCTCTCCCTAATTTCCTTTGGAATAGAGTTCCATAGATGAGCACCGTCGTACATGAAACTATTTTTCATATTATTAGTACGCGGTTGTGGTAAACAAACACTACTTGAAATGTCCCAAAGTTAATAGTTGTCATCTCACTTTTATAAGTAAAAAGATTAGTGAGTGATTCAGGACCCATTTTATTTAAAATTTTATACATCATTTTTGCTTTTGCCTTGTTTCTCATCATCTTTAGTGGCTCCCAGCCCAAGGCATGTAAAGCAACAGAATGATCTATATCATTACTCATATTCGTGATAATTGGAGCAGCTCTATTTTACCTCTGCTTCAGTCTTCTTAGAAATTGGCAAAGGAACTTTAAATGGTGAAATAATAGTTTCTTTTTGACCTTAAAAAATACGAATGTGGCTTAAATTAAAGAAGAAGAAAACGAAGAAGACGTAGAAAGGGAAGAGGAAGAGGAGAAAGAAAGGGAGAAAAAAGACGAGAAGGAAGATAAAGTAGCAGAGAAAGAAAAAGAAGACGGAAAGGGGAAAGAGCAGAGGAAGAGAGAAAGGCAGAACGAAAGGCAGTGGAGAAGAAGATAAAGAGGAAGAGGAAGAAGAAGAGGAGGAGGAAGAACAACAACAACAACAACAACAACAACAACAACAACAACAACAACAACAACAACAACAACAACAACAACAACAACAACAACAACAACAACAACAACAACAACAACAACAACAACAACAACAACAACAACAACAACAACAACAACAACAACAACAACAACAACAACAACAACAACAACAACAACAACAACAACAACAACAACAACAACAACAACAACAACAACAACAACAACAACAACAACAACAACAACAACAACAACAACAACAACAACAACAACAACAACAACAACAACAACAACAACAACAACAACAACAACAACAACAACAACAACAACAACAACAACAAGAAAAATAAGAAAAATAAGAAAAGAGAAAGAAAAATAAGAAGGCAAAGACAAAGAGAAAGATGAAGATGAAGATGAAAAGAAGGAGGAGGAATAGAAAAAAGAAAAACAATTCAAAAGAAAATAACAGTCTCACATAAATTTGTAGTCTCGTCCTTCTTCTTGCCGTCATCTCGCTGAGGACTGGAAACTATATCAGTTAGTAAACGTCTTTTGACACGTAAAGTTCTGCGCAGTGGTTCGGGAGATGCCAAATCACTAAACAACCAAAGTGCCCATGTTCAGTTCAGTTCAGTTCAGTTCAGTTCAGTTCAGTTCAGTTCAGTTCAGTTCAGTTCAGTTCAGTTCATGCCGCATGCAATTCTTATACATGTGCTGGACAAAAATGAAGAGCGCGAAGTAGGTTACGCATGCAGTTGGTTATCAAATCTTAATTTCCTAATCTCAAATTATGAATCCATGAATATATACTATACACAAGAATTCAAACAGTGGGATTTTTAGTTTTAGTCAGGTCGGTTTTGATGACTGTGAATGACTTTCATTGAGGTTCAAAATAAAAGTACTGTACTGTAATTCAGTCACCAATTGCAAATGTTACCTCGTGTTAGAAACACAGCTCTCAGAATCATCCTCACTTCCTTCCTACAAGATAAGAACAGAAAAAAAACAACTTTCTATTAACCGAAAGTGCGGTCATTACAGAAAATTCTCCCGCGGTCGAAGACTCAAGGTTACAGTAATAAGAGGTTGTTTTTGTTCTCATTATTGCTTTCGAAAAAGTATTTGTAAAACTCACTTTCAGAAATGCATATATATACTATACATAATTTGGTGCATGCATAATTTACTTTCTCTCTGACGAAGGGCCTTCGCTCGAAATGTTAGACTCCTACGTTCTCCGTTTCGGCAGTATATCAAACCTCCCTATATTTCGATTGTTGTTTCAACACTGCCTACGCAGTACACTACTTTCATTTCACCACTTCTTTATTAAATTTCAATTATAATACGGAATGCAATTCATTTAAAGAACTTACACTATTCTTTCATGTACTTTCGCAATTTCTCGTGAAAACTATAGTTGTTACTTTCGGAATTAAATCATGTGCATCAAACGAAAAATCAGATCCTATTTCTCGGATTGCGTGAATTGGCTATTTCCCAAAAGGGTTGAACACTGGTGACGGGTTAGGAACGCTAAGTTACTTGGGATCGTTTGGTGGGGCAGATTTCATGCTTGGTACACTGATCTCTATATACAACTGGATGGGCCATTGGGCCGGATTTTGCGTGCCAGTTGTATGATGACGTGACCACTACCCAAGATGGCTGCCACTGAAGTTCATAGCTTTCGTAGATTGAAAACAGACAAAAAGAGTTATTTTAAGATAATTTAACGAATGTAAGGACACAAGAAGTATTAATAAGGTTTAAGACGTTAATTTCTTGCATTTTTTTCTGTTACTGAGCTATAAAACCTTTAAATTTCGTTGTTTTTCTTCAGTGCCGACAACGAAGAAACTTCACGATAACATAAACTGAAAAACAGACTATAAAATCTACGAAGAATTCAATTCCAAGTCTTAAATTGTACCTTTTATAGTAATCTTAATACCTTAACAATATTTCGTGTTGTGTACTTGCCATCTTTTGACTGTATTTGTTGTTAAACAGCGAAAACTAAACGAACCGGCCTTCTGTTGTTTGCTTTACGGCTTTTCCAACTCCCCCGGCACAGAGTACTTATTTATTCCTCCCCCGATTGATCTGACCGTGCTGACGTCAAGACGGCTTATGCCAGTCAACTTTAGGATTGGGAACAAATTCTAAGGCCGCAATGCGTCATATGTTCCACTACGTCAGATGGCGGCGACTGCCACGAAATGTTTGACTGCTGGCCATAGGGAATGGCCTATCCAGTTTATTTAGAGATCAGTGGCTTCGTAGCGTAAGCACAGTGAAACTGTCCTTCCAAACGATCCCAAGAACACCAGCGCTCAATACTCTTTACCAGTCTTCAACTCTTTTGGGAAATGGCCAATAATTAATTCTTTGAACGTTTTCATGGCGATAAAGTAATATAAATACGTTTTGTGGAAACACCACGTAAAATATTTCTTTGCTAAGCTTAACAAGAAAAGCGCAACAAGAAAAGTCTGCTGTTGCCAAACACGCTTGGAAGTATGACCATCGTGTTAAGTGGGAAGAGTCATCACTCTTAGCCAGCGACAAGCAATACTTCACGCGAAGAACAAGAGAATCCATTGAGATTGCAAAACATCACACTATTTCTCAGGAGGGACAGCCATTAAATAGCACGTGGCGTGCCCTATTCGGAGAACATTCTTGATTTTGTTTTCTAATTAATAAAATTAACGTGATACGCCATTGTATTCTTACGTGATTCAATTGATCAGTTGCTTAGTTTATAAATGACGTGAGCCAACAACTTGTTGTCATTGCTCTGATGAAGGCCTGAGTCAACAGGCCGAAAGCTTAGCAAAGAAATATTTTACGTGGTGTTTCCACAAAACTTATTTATATTAAATGGCCAGTCCTAAACGTAAACGCATGTACGCACTGTGTACCTATTTTTTACAATGTAATTTTTTTTATAATGATACTTTTTTTTAATGTACAGTACTTCTAAGTAAACACCAACCCATTCTTCTTTTAAGGGATCGTACTCTTCGTCTGATTCACCTTCTTCAGAGAACTTGATGTCCACCAAAGGTAACTTCTGTTTTCAAACATAAAAAAAGAAAATCCAAAACAATGCTACGTAGCAAAGATGTACTGTAGAAACAATCGAAATATAGTAAGGTTTATATATATATTGCTGAAACAGACAGCGTAGAAGTCTAATGTTTCTCTCGAAACGTTAGGCTAACGTTTCTCTCGAAACGTTAAGGCCCTTCGTCAGAGAAGGCTCCTACGTTCTTTGTTTCGGCAGTATATCTAACCTTACTATATTTCGATTGTGGTTTCAATACTATCATGCTCGTGTACACAAAACTACGCGCGATGAGAAAACTACGTCTTAACCAGACGTTTCACTGGGCTCGTTACAATGTTACGATAGATCTTAAGACATTGCGCTGTGCTATAACACAATCCGCTACGCTAAAAAAAGTTCCGTTATGTTGTAAGATGTTCCGCTACGCTATAAAACTTTCCACTATGTTGTAAGATCTTCCGTTTGTATACAGGTCACATTGTAAGATGTTCCGCTACGCTATAAAACGTTCCGTTAAGTTGTAAGATGTTCTGCTACGCTATAAAACGTTCCGTTATGTTGTAAGATGTTCCACTACGCTATAAAACGTTCCGTTATGTCGTAAGATGTTCCACTACGCAATAAAACGTTCCGTTATGTTGTAAGATGTTCCACTACGCTATAAAACGCTCCGTTAAGTTGTAAGATGTTCCACTACGCTATAAAACGTTCCGTTATGTTGTAAGATGTTCCACTACGCTATAAAACGTTCCGTTATGTTGTAAGATGTTCCGCCACGCTATAAAACGTTCCGTTATGTTGTAAGATGTTCCGCTACGTTATAAAACGCTCCGTTAAGTTGTAAGATGTTCCACTACACTATAATACGTTCCGTTATGTTGTAAGATGTTCCGCTACACTATAATACATTCCGTTATGTTGTAAGATGTTCCACTACGCTATAAAACGTTCCGTTGTGTTGTAAGATGTTCCACTACGCTATAAAACGTTCCATTATGTTGTAAGATGCTCCACTACGCTATAAAACGTTCCGTTGTGTTGTAAGATGTTCCACTACGCTATAAAACGTTCCGTTATGTTGTAAGATGTTCCACTACACTATAAAACGTTCCGTTGTGTTGTAAGATGTTCCACTACGCTATAAAACGTTCCATTATGTTGTAAGATGTTCCACTACGCTATAAAACGTTCCGTTATGTTGTAAGATGTTCCACTACGCTATAATACGTTCCGTTATGTTGTAAGATGTTCCGCTACGCTATAAAACGCTCCGTTATGTTGTAAGATGTTCCACTACGCTATAAAACGTTCCGTTATGTTGTAAGATGTTCCGCTACGCTATAAAACGTTCCATTAAGTTGTAAGATGTTCCACTACGCTATAAAACGTTCTGTTATGTCGTAAGATGTTCTGCTTCGCTATAAAACGTTCTGTTATGTCGTAAGATGTTCCGCTACGCTATAAAACGCTCCGTTAAGTTGTAATATGTTCCGCTACGCTATAAAACGTTCCATTACGTTGCAAGTCGTTACGCTACGTTGTTAGACATTGTCACGTGAAAAGACGTTGTGCTTTACTGAAGGAAGGTGGGGTTTTTTAAACATATTATCCAAACTGGCGCGTGATAACGAACTTGCTGTCACAACAAACGAAGAGGGTGGCAATACGCATGCATCTAGGCGCACGCGTAATCAAATGGCCAAGCATGTATTACCTGTACCTCACAAAAGTTGGTACACTATATATAAGTATAACATATCATAAACTTATGTACAGGTAGACATAGTTTAGCACTACTTTGGCTTAATTTAAAAGTTTTTTGAACGTAGCTTAAAAAACGCATTAGTAATTCATGAGGAAAACACAAAGAAAAATCATTAAAGAAATACCAAATGGTTTTCCGTGTTTGGAATTGGATACTCTGATCCAAACACGCGGGAAATTGCGAGACTGGAGAAAAGCGTAATAAAACACGAGCCATAGGCGAGTGTTTTTAGCTTTTCGAAAGTCGAGCAATTTCCCAAGTGTTTGGATAAGAGTCTCCAAACACGGTAAAAACCATTTGGTATTTTTTTTATAAAATAATCGCAAGTGAATATGATATACTGTCCGACATTTTCAAAAAATCGTTTTGGCGGGAATTTTCCGTGTTTGGATACTCTGATCCAAACACGGCAATTGACCAATCAGGGCTCGCGTAGTATACATGTTATTTTATAAAACCATATCGTGCATGGTTTTATATGTGATATTTCAAAATTACTAAGCCAACGAACTTACCAAATGGTGATCGTTTTTACAGCCATTCAAGACACTCGCAGAACGTGTTTTATCAGATCTAAAACACTCGGCTTCGCCTCGTGTTTCATATCTGATAAAACACTCCTGTTCGTGTTTTAAATATTACTTAAAAAGTTACTGTTCATAACCCAACGTTTCGACACTCCAATCTAGTGTCTTCATCAGGGGTGATCGTTGTGAAGACTGGTCCCATATTTATACTGTGAGATGTAATAAAGACTTATTAACCGAGTGCGACGTCTGTACGGCAAAGTATTTGCCTGAGGTTTTCGTACAGACCGAGCGACGAAGGAGCGAGCTTTGTGCAATAAAACCGAGGGGAAATACTTTCCAGTACAGACCGAGCAAACGAGGTTAAGGAATTTATTATATGGCTATTGGTTCATTTTATTTTTAACCTTCGGGCGTTGTTTTCGTCTTCGGAGTATGCTGTTTACCTTACATGTTGAATTTTTCGTGTCGCTTCTTGGCCTTCTTATTTACACCAGTTCGGCGTTAATTTGTCGTGTTTTTAGATAAACAGCTTTAAAGAAAACCAGCAGTGATGTTCCAACACATTTTATTGTTCAGAATATTTGAATAAAGATACCTATTTCTCTTTTATTTGTATTCAAATCAACTCAGAAATGTTCCCGCCAAAACTTACAGGGCCGAGCAAAAGGCGTATTGACTGGTCGGTCAATATCGTAAAATCCCAACCTCTCATGAACCAATCAGCGTGCGTCGTTTTGCGTACGGACCGGAAATCAAACCCAGCCATATAATAATATATCATACACTCGGAGGAGTGTCTATCAGGATATCCAAACACCTCGAAGTTTGTTCAAAAACCTCGGCGATATAGCATCTCAAACAAATCAATATTTTAAGAGAAAATCAAGGTAAAAGTTTGCTTAATTTATGTAATTTCTTCCTCCGATATCCAAACCACCGACACGGTACTGATTTTCTTTGTGCTTTCCTCATGAATTATTAATGAGTTTGAGATGAATAGATATACAAAAGCAAGTTCTTACCGGCACCGTGTCTTCAACATCTGAGAGCGGTGTTTCTTTATCTGGTGACTCCAGTCTACTTTTCAGCGGAGAGATAACTTTCTTAAGAGGTGATTGAATAATTGTCTCTTTCTATACACAAAACAAAACAATCCATTAAAGTAGACTGATAAATACTAGAATGATTTAACATTGCTTGACACATGCACAGGTAATACTTCCTCCAATTACACACTACAATATTTGTGGAAACATTGCACCTTTACTGTAACTACAGTACACATAATCATGCCTTAAATTTAAAGCCTAACAAAGATAAAAATTTAACAGCACACAAACACTGAAGTTATCAATCGCTTTCTCACTTTATATATAAAATGGCAGGCTCAAAATAACGGTCAATGACCGGCCAAATTTTTAATGTGACTGGTATAATACTTGCAATTAATTTCATTACTTCCATTTGAAGGAACTTAAAATGATTGCTGTTGTGCTGTTGTAGACCTGTTTCATAATGTCTGTTATATATATATATTGAAGTGAAGTGAACTAGGCATGCATTTCCTTTTTATGACAAACGTTCATATCAGTACTAGCTTATATACAGTATATATATATATATATATATATATATATATATATATATATATATATATATATATATATACAAGTGGAGCGAGCCGCTGTAACCTGTGCCTAGAAGAAAAACTGCTTATTCTGAAAGCTAACAAGGCGAACTTGCTCAACAAACGATCGGAGCTAATTTCAAAATGCCGGCATGAAGATAAATTTTATGCTAGGAACGCCCGCCACTCTAGGAACAGACATTCACATCCGGGAACATTCTCTCGAACTTCGCGCGTGCGGTGATGTCACGTGTGCCGCGATCTCACGCGTGCCACGCAACATAAACAGAAACTAAAGTGAAACTTTTCAGTTGCCTGATGATCGCTTAACGCGTGAAACTCGGAGTAGCAACGTTCATTTTTTTTAAGTAAAATATATATATATATATATATATATATATTTGACATGCTTTTCGTTATGTTGTGGTTTTTTGTTTGTCTTGGGGGTTTGTTTGTTTTTTGTTTTGTTGTTTGTTTGTTTGTTTGGTTTGTTGTTGTTTGGGTTTGCTTTTTCTTTTTTTTTTTTTTTCTTTTTTTTTTTTGGGGGGGGGGGGGGGGAGGAGGGGGGGCATGAAATTTGACTGGTCAAAAATCGCCTTTGACCGGCCACAATTGGAACTGACCAGTCACCATGACTGGCGTAACATGAAACGTTAGTTTGAGCCCTGGATGGGAAAGATTGTAAGTATATACTGTACAAATGGTTGAAGTGTTAAAATGTTACTCCACTACCACTAACAGTCTTTCTCAATCTGACTACACAATCCAGACGAGCAACTTTCACAGACACACGTACTAATAATACTCCTAGTTTCAACAAGTGCACATCAGTAGAGTGTACATCAGATAAATCTAGAATCTAGAAGTAGTACAGTGTCTGCATACAGTACCACAAGCATTAAAGGATCAGCTGTTCCAGTTGATTGTGCAACTTCACGGAATCTTGATCTTGTCAATTTTGGTTCCTAAAACAATTATTACAACCACTAGATTAAGTACAACATAATCTCAAGAAACAAATGCATCCATTGTACAATGCTTGCAATCGTGAGGATCCCCCATACCCCTTCACAAAATGCATTCACGTAAAAATATTTAGTCTTTTCACGAGTCACAAAAAATCGCAAAAACTCTTTCACGTTCACACAAAAATCGAGGCAATCACGATTCACGTAAAAATACAAAAGAAATTCATGGATTAATATTTCGCATCATCTGACTAATTAATAATATTTCGCATTCTCGACGTCTTTCTCTTCAATCTCAGAAGGATGCAGCAAGTTTGAAAGATTTCTTTCTGTCTTTGCAGTCCATTGTAAAAGTCTGTAAACACTGCGATCATGCAAAATTGTGCCTGGCGTCGCTTTTTATTATCTTTGTCTCACGAAGGTCTCCGTTTGACGAGTACAATCGTCTGGAGTTAGTCCGAGTAAAACAGCCAAAATAATCTGTAAGTAGACGATTCACGAATCACATTTAATTCTAGCTTTCATTCACAGGTCACGGTTAAATTAAAAGTTGCTTTCACGTGCACGTAAAAAGATTTGAAACCTTACGATCACGAATCACGGATTTAAAAAAATCATTGATCACGTTTCACGGGTAAGTAACTATTACTTACAACTTCAGGGACAATGACTTCACATTCCTCAGGTTCTTCATCACTCTTGTCAGCTTCAGCTGCTTTGCACGCCATGGCAACAACACGTTCATCAGATAACACATGCTAGAATTATCATTAGAAACAAAATGATCATGCGTTGATCACAAAATTTGATCATGCAATTATAACACAATTCCATAATTTTGCATGCATTATTAGATTTTATACACCAATGTGACTTCTGTATATATTTTCATTGGCTGCTGACAGTGACTATGAGCTATTTATAAGACATAGTACACATAGTTATGATGGCCTCAAATCCTCATTAGTCACATCAGCAAACTTATTTTTCTTTTCTCATAACCCCCAAAATCTTTCAATAAACCACTTGAATTTTTATTGTATATAAAACAAATAGATTACATTTTTTCATGAGTGTACTGTATTAGACTTGCACGTGGGTGGGCGGCTCATTACCATTATCTATTATGTAACATGTATCTAATATGCATATGCCATATCCCTATCCTGAAATCTCACTTCCGGTACGAATGTGTTCCAATGTGCACCATCGCACATTTCTTAAATTGTGGTGGTTAATACCCACTTTTTCACTTTCATTGTTGTTGTATATCAAAAGTTTAAGTAGCAACAATTTTATGTTGAATGTTACATTCAGGGTTCGAATTAGCAGGTTGCAATTCGCAACTTGCAAATCGAAAATTTTATTTTTTGAGAATCAAAATTTTTTAATAACATGTATTCATTTTCAATTTTTGTGTTCAATGTTTTGTTTTTCTAAAAAAAGATATGTGAAATGAAGAAATATAGCAGAAATATTTACAAAATTCGGGACAAAATTCAACGGCTGCCATTTTGTTGTCTCAGGCCCCGTCAAGCTTATTTACATCGTGGTTTTCACACATGCTCACACAAATTTCGCTGCTGTTCACGCCACTTGAAACTTGATGTTGCAACTCAAAATTCACAATTTTTTTTTGCAAGTCGACTTTTTCTCTCTAATTCGAACCCTGACGTTGATATGTAAACAATTTATTGGTAGATTAATCAATAATGGAAACAGAAGGTCAATAATGGACAAATCACGTGGCCCCTCTAGGAGATGTGGGTGGTGGATGGGATTAAACTAAAGTCTAATTTGGAGTGGTCTAACAGTAAGATAAATAGTGCAAAGAACAACAGTCACACCACTCGACTTTGTCTCGTGTCATACTTGTTTGTTCTTTACATGCTGTCTCATCAAAAAGTTAAGCCCGGTTAGAAGAGGTTAGTACTTGGATGGATGACTGCTTGGGAATGACCCCATTGTCGAGCTTGGAACTCATGTGAGTAGAGTTGTAGTTGAGCTCTCCTGTGCTTGGAGGGCTTTTCACCAGGTTCTCCGGTTTTCCTCCCTACGTAAAATCAACAACTAAATCTTAGCTGTGATCCATGGTCTGAACTGTGTCGTATGGCGACAGCCTGGAGTGCACTTTGATATGCCTCGACATGGCCACGTTGATCTGCATCCTTCACAATTCAGCCACTGGCTGCAAGTAAGGATGATTAGCCCCCCAGTCCTTTTAAATCCTTTACACACACAGAAGAATGTAATCTATACGCGTAAAAACACACAACTTGTTCACAGTTGTCAACAGGCGTGAACAATGTTGTGCTACTCACCATGAATAATGTTATGCTGCTCGCCATGAACAAGTTGTCAACAAGTTGTTCACTTATGCTCGAACAACTTGTTCATGGATAAATCAACAGTCATGAACAAGTTGTTCCAACAGCACATTTTTATAGCCAACAACGTTGTTCGCACATGATACAACATGTTGTAACAGCATGATGAAATAACAACGATGAACAACAATGTTACAACAATGGTGAACATGGTTGATGTATCAACACATTCTTCAGTTGTTACAACATGCCTGAACAACAGTTGTTGTTTCATATCAAGCTGTAACAACTTGTTGAAACAATGATGAATGTTGTTCATTTATCAATGTTGTTCACACATGTCAACAAGTTGTTACAGCATTGTTGCAAGTTGTTACAGCATTGTTCAGGCAACAATGCTGTAACAACTTGCGAGATTTTTAGGTGTGTATTTGTTAAATAGTAACAATATTTACAATGTTTATATTTACCAATTGTTTATAAATTTAAGGTTGACTTTATAACTTACATGTATTTTGCATTTATAAAAACAGATAGATCTGCATACTTACATGTATAATGCTTTTAACATTAAACACAGACAGATTGCTCTTTGATGCATTGCGATCAAGCTCTTCGTCAATATCAAGATCCTTTAATACTATCGGATGTGTGTCTTCTTCTTGATCATCAGCTTCATCATGGCTACATTTTTCTGACTTTATTGCAGTTTTCTTCGGATCTTTTCGTGTTTCACTTCGTTTTGATTTCTTTGATGGCTTATTAACGCCTTTGCTGGATCTTTCAGTCTTCCGTTTCTTTCCTGCAGATGGCTTGGGCATCATTCACATCACGATTATCAGATTCCGAACAGTCTGATCAACATGAAGTCATTCACTATTTCACTCAATAAATCGTGAATCCGTATGATGTGAAACAATTTCTGCAGAATATTACATTGTTGGCAACTCCAGAAAACAAGGAACAGAACAATGGATCGTCGCTGGTATATAATAACTTAGTTATAGACCAATCGGACAAAATTGGAATCAAAATATCCAGTAGAAAGCAAGGGCACTGTGCAGTATCATCCATATCATGACAAGATCTTGATACTTGTGAAATAAACACGGTGATGAGCCGCTTTATTTTGTCCTGCGGACTTGAAGTGGTCGGTCAATTACGGATAAAGACGACCATTCCCGACAATATATTTGAAATGCACAGAGGGGTCCTTCATGGACTTTTTCGCTTAAAGTTGGTATAACACACCCCTGTGTCCGGACACCCGCACTTTCTGGGCTGTGGGTGTCCTACATAAGAAGGACACCTACAATATTTTAGCAAATTTTAAACAAATTGATATTTTGGAAACTATCTGTAACTCTTCACAAATTGTTCAGTGTATTGTTCAATAATAAAAGTTCTTGAAATTGTTGTGAACTTGTGATGTTATCTTGTATGTTATGTATTTAAGAAATGGCTCATGGTTTAGCGTCCATCGAGTTATGGATGCACGCGGGAAATTGGGAGAGCACGAAAAAATCGTAAGAGTTGGTCGAGGCGTCTCTAGATTTTGAGTGCTGCTCTCCAAATTTCCCAAGTGCATCCATAACTCGATGGAGCACACTAAACCATGAGCCATTTCTTTTATAACATAGCATTAAATCCTTTCACAAGCCGCTATCGTTTTCGTTGTTGTGTTTTTCTACTTTCGTAGCCAAATATTTTTTGTTCACTAAAATCCAACCAAAAGGACAGTTTAAACTCGGTTACCCAGACCCAGTTTATGTCTTCTGGGTCGTTGTTCTTCATTACTCAATACAATTAAATGACTCGGTATTTTGATAATATAAAAGGCCATAAAAAGTCAATTTAAAACTCAGCCGCGCTTTTTTGCCGTGCTCCATGGAGTTATGGAGCACGCACGACAGCCAATCAAAAACGTTGCTATATCAAAGCTATGTTATAAATATAGTTATTAGTTATCTATTATATTCTCTGAAGGGCGTGGCCCTGTTTCTGGCATTCTGCGAGGCGCAGGACACCCACAACTTTGAAAAGCTTCCCTTTGAAGAACCCCTGGTATAACAACTTATCGAAAGTGACGTCGCTGTAGGGATAAAATTTTGGAAAAAAGGAGCATTTATAGCACCATGGATTGTAACACTACCCATGATAGCACTACGCATCTATTTTGCACTTATATAATTCTCTTCGTTATTGCATTTTATTTTGACATGTGAAAGTACTGATTTTCTGGCAAACGGCATTCTTCACTAATCAACGTTAATAGGGGATCTGTGATCGCGCGCGCTAAAAAGTCGGCTAAAATTATCAACAATATTAGTGTGAAAGGAGAATGGACCTTTTCACCAATAGCGACGCCATCTTTAATTCGCAATGCATTGTGGTCTACCCAGGGTAACAAACTCAGTTAAAAAGATGATTGCTTAGTGTTTAGACACAATGAGGTAAATTTGTCTTGATAAATACTTTCGTGGCAACAATGTCTAAATATGAACGTTGTAATATTAGTGAAAGTAACAATGCTTAGACGTATAAGGGTATATTTGTCATGAATCTATCCTTATATGTCCGAGAATTGTTGCTTTTACCAATATCACAACCGGTGTGACGCGAAATTTCTGACTTGTGAAAGGTTTAACTGGTTAGGCATATTATATTATGTGTTGTACATGGTGGTTTGCACAAATTTATTTACAAAACATGCCTGGACAAAGATAGTAGCTGGCCATAATCATTAAACATCAATTGCAAGCATGTGCAACTGATTTTCCAAAGATTAAAATAATAAAAGTTCCATTAACTAATAAACAGCAAATAAATGTCCTACCATGGATTTCTGTCAAGGAAGAAGCTATATAAAAACCAATGACATATTTCTGAATGTTTCAAAATCTATTTCTTTTAGTCTTTGGTTTGTTTTTATAGTGTCCACTGTCCTGCACGCAGGCTATCTGTCTGTCCTTCGTCAATAAACGCTTAATAATTATTAATCTTTCCACATAAACTTTAATGAAACAAATATCCAGCTTTATACTCACATCAGCCAGACGGTTCTGTCGACTGTAATGGTTCAGATACCCTTAATCTGGCTTTACAGTGAAAAGGTTAAAAAACGCTTCATTGTTATATTTTTAAGAAGTTATTATTGGCCATTTAGCAGAGTGAATGCAATACAAAATATAAACACCATATATACATACAATATTTTCCTAGAAAATTCGTTTGATCGTTGCGAGATCTATTTTCGAGTTTCGACCGAGTCAGATATTTCGCAAGCGTCGTTTATTTCGCGCCCACACGCGCGAAATTTATGACGCGTCACGATAGGTCAGAAATTTCGCTTGACACCGGGTTATATTTACACATTGTTGCCACGAAAGTATTCACAAAGAAAAAATTACCTCACGCTGTGTCTCAACACTACGCAATCGCCTTCTTGTCTGAGGACCCTTCTGTAAAACACTTTGTTGGCATCCTCAATAAAGATGATTATTATTATTATTATTATTGTTATTTTTAACATTATTATTATTATTATTATTATTATTATTATTATTATTATTATTATTATTATTATTATTATTATTATTATTAATTGAGCTTGTTTCCCTGGATAGACCACAATGCATTGCGAATTCAAGATGGCGCCGCTATTGGTGAAAAGTCATAGAGATCATATAAATACTAGAGGGGGCATCCTATCTTAATTTCAGTCAACCGCGGGTATAACCAATTGAACGCTGCCATCTTGGATTATTTTTGGAGGCAAACATTAGGCGCGTTGGTTGGCAAAGGACTGGGTCTAGTACATTTGCCAACCAATTAACTGAAATATCATAGGTAATGGCGGCCCCCATGTGGTTACCAAATTTTCCCGCCAATGCCCTTTCTAGTATTTTTCAGGTCAAATTCAGAAACTTCCAAACGAATTTCAGACACTTCCAAATGATATTCAGATTGTCCAAATGAATTTCAGACATTTCCAAATGATATTCAAATTGTCCAAATGATATTCAGACATTTTCAAATGAATTTCAGACATTTCCAAATGATATTCAGACATTTCCAAAATGAAGCGAGAGGCTAAAGTTCGCTTGAACAGTAAATAGTTCGGATCAGCTGAGGGGACACATATACCTTTTTTGCCCTGCATTACTCAATAAAAAACATTCAATTGCACTCGTTGAAATAACAATAGCACTTTATTATTAGCGCGAAACGACATTCAATAACGCTTCTGTAACATCAATAGCATTGATTATACATAAAGTGCTATTTTTATTTCAATGAGTGCAATTGAATGTTTTTTATTGAGTAGTGCAGGACAAAAAAGGTACATGTGTTCCCTCATCTGATCCGACCTATTTACTGTGCAAGCCTCTCGCTTCATTTTGGAAATGTCTGAATATCATTTGGAAATGTCTGAATATCATTTGGAAAATCTGAATATCATTTGGAAATTTCTGAAATTCACTTGAATTATCTGAAATTCACTTGGAAAGTTCTGAAATTGATCTGAATTATCTGAAGTTCGTTTGGAAGTTTCTGAATTTGACCTGAAAAAGGTGTAGTATTTATATAATCTCTATGTGAAAAGGTCTATTTTGTTCTTTTTCGTAAAACTAAAAATGACAGTATTTAAAATGCATTCTAAAAGATCCAACTTTTTTGTATTTCTAAGTAATAATTTACAGGATTTTGAATGTCTTTTAATCTCGATTCAATAACAATTGTTGAAGATGCGCTTCGGATAGTAAAATTACTAGCAATTTACAATATAACCATACGCAGTATATAAGTCAGGGAAGTGGCTGTTCTATGAAAGGTTCGTGAGGAAGGGCTAATCTTCGTGGATAGAAAGTAACATCACTAGGGTAGTTAAGAAGATTGGTGATGGAAGAGGAGTAGATGTCAGCAAAACGAACCAATCGACGAGTGAAATAGGATGGATTGTGATAGGTACGAAATACGCTGCCAAAACGAGAGTTAAACATTTTCTTTAGCTTCTCCCTGTAAAAAAAGGAACATGTTTAAGGCCCTGTTTTCATGAAGCGGATTGAGTGTTCAAGTCAAATCTCGCATGTTGTTTAAGAAATGGCTCATGGTTTAGCGTTCTCCATCGAGTTATGGATGCACGCGGGAAATTGGGAGAGCACAAAAAAATCGTAAGTTTTGTGTTTTTCTACTTTCGTAGCCAAATCTTTTTTGTTCACTAAAATCCAACCAAAAGGACAGCTTAAACTCGGTTACCCAGACCCAGTTTATGTCTTCTGGGTCGTTGTTCTTCATTACTCAATACAATTAAATGACTCGGTATTTTGATAATATAAAAGACCATAAAAAGTCAATTTAAAACTCGGTTTTGTTTTGAAATTTTTTCCCGCGCTTTTTTGCCGTGCTCCATGGAGTTATGGAGCACGCATGACAGCCAATCAAAAATGTTGCTATATCAAAGCTATGTTATAATTCTCCTTGTTGTGTTTACATGAAGACAGTGGCGTCACCAGACCTGGGAGAATGGGGGGACAAAATGATGACGTCATCGTAGTATAACGTCATCGGTACATGACGTCATCGGTACATGACGTCATCGGTACATGACGTCATCGGTATATGACGCCATCGGTACATGACGTCATAATTGTTGATACCTCGTGTTAATTCTACATAATAGTTTTTATATAGATAATTGTGATTTTAAAATTAAATATATATGATGGTTTCTGGTTGTTTCCGCTAGTGCTAACCCAACACTACCTGTAACCTCCACATTAACCTTAACCCTCAAACATTTCTAAACCTAACCCAAAGTATTATGTGGACCTAACACATAGTAGTCTCCAGAGCGAACCAACGCAAAAAAAGATATGAAAAACACATTCACACACTTGTAAACTATTTGACCATTTCAATGTTTCTCACCGGATTTGGAAGAATCTCAAAATTGGTCTTGAAGAGAACTGGGGGACGCGTCGCCCCCAGGCCACTCCCCAGCGACGCCACTGCATGAAGAAGATTGACAGTTTTCGATGTGATCGAAACGAATGGTTGAAGTCAATCTAGGCAGTGGAGTGGATTGACTTGAGATTCAAGCAAGGATCGACTTGAATGTTTCCAATCTGATTCATCTAAACACGGTTTGACTTGAAAATGACTTGATACGCCGGATGAGTGAAGTTGGTGCGTGTCGTGCTAAATGGCAGACGTTGAGGGAAGCACAGAAAATAGTGTTCCCAAACCGAAAACAATGTTCCAAGCAGATCGGATTCTCCATGTAAACATGTGTCCGGATTGACTTCACTCGCGTTTTTCGATCCGATTGGATGGCTATAAACTAAACTAACCTTATTTATACCGGATAACTCTATCAGTTATATCTAAACTGTTATCCTCAGAGGTCCAGTAAGGGCCCACCCTCATTGGTCCAGTGTTACTACAGGAGGAAACCGGAGTACCCGGAGGAAACCTGTGGTGTTTGTTAGAGTCAAACTGGAAGCACTCTTCTCACATGCGGCCAAAGTGAAATTTTTTTAATCAGATAACTGCACCGTGCAGGAATCGAACCCGGCTCACAGAGGTGAAAGGCACGTGCACTAACCACTGTGCCACTGTGCTATCAATCCGCTTCATGTGAACAGGGCCCAACGAACACTACTGAAATTCAAATGTTAGTTCTCTCTCTTCCGCAGAGTTCAGCCATGGTTTTACTTTACCTCAAAATGTATCTTTCTCGTTTCCACTCCCGTAGCAACTCGTATGCTTCGTCAGAGCTGTCGATCTAATTTGAAAAGATGTATATCACTTGTAAACATACGAATAATATCATAAATTAATAATAACAACAATAGTAGTAATAATAATTCCACAGCTTCGAACACTTATCACCAAAGTGCTTTTTAACGGTGCCCTGTAATTCTTGACTTGCAATCAATCCCTTGAGATTCAGAAAACAAAGGTTTTGGCGGCCATTTTGGTAGAAAACAGAACTGATCGCAAACAACAGAGGCCAATAATGTAATAAAAGTAGCATGCTGCGTAGGCAGTGTAGAAACAACAATCGAAATATAGCAAGGTTAGATATACTGCCGAAACAGAGAACGTAGGAGTCTAACGTTTCGAGCTAAGGCCCTTCGTCAGAGCCTTTTTCGTCAGAAGCCCTTTCTCTCTGACGAAGGGCCTTCGCTCGAAACGTTAGACTCCTACGTTCTCTGTTTCGGCAGTGTATCTAACCTTACTATATTTCGAGAGTCAAATAAGATTCTTTCGTTCAAGTTCCACCAACATAGCCGCCGTGACGTAACGCGCAAGTGTTCAATATGCAACATGCATGGGAATCCCTTTCTTTTACGAAGCATTTATTGAGGTAAAATTTCAATCAGCACACACACCTGAAGAGCTTCGATCAATTGTTGTAGCGTTAACAGCCATGTTACAGATCGTCTAAATTCTTCGGTATTTGAAATTCTGATTTCTTTCTAAAAATTTCAAAGTGTCATTCCAGCATAGTATATAATTACAAGAAGGTGACATTTTAATAACATAAAAGACTTTGCGGAGAAGTTCTTGGAACAATAATGCTGAGCTATGATACATGTTCTGAGTTGCAGACAAAATATATTTATATATTTTGTCTTATATATTTAGCCACACGTGACAGCATTATGAATATGGATGTATTCATTATAAAATACCTCCAGGTCATGAATAATTGCTCCAGTTCGCCATCCATGTTTTAAAATCGGACCCTGATTTAGAAAAAATACATGATACATCATCAATTTCATCATCATCATCATCATCATCGTTGTGATCATCGTCGTCATCATCATCATCATCCTCATCATCCTCATCATCCTCATCATCCTCATCATCCTCATCAACCTCCTCATCCTCCTCATCCTCCTCATCCTCCTCCTCATCCTCATCATCCTCATCATCCTCATCATCCTCATCATCCTCATCATCCTCATCATCCTCCTCATCCTCATCATCCTCATCATCCTCATCATCCTCATCATCCTCATCATCCTCATCATCCTCATCATCCTCATCATCCTCATCATCCTCATCATCCTCCTCATCATCATCATCATCCTCATCATCCTCATCATCATCCTCGTCCTCCTCCTCATCATCATCATCCTCATCATCGTCATCATCATCATCATCGTCATCATCACCATCATCATCATCCTCATCATCCTCATCATCCTCATCATCCTCATCATCCTCATCATCCTCCTCATCCTCCTCATCCTCCTCATCCTCCTCCTCATCCTCCTCATCCTCATCATCCTCATCGTCCTCATCATCCTCATCATCCTCCTCATCCTCCTCATCCTCCTCATCCTCATCATCATCCTCATCGTCCTCATCATCCTCATCATCCTCATCATCCTCATCATCCTCATTCATCCTCATCATCCTCATCATCATCATCATCATCATCCTCATCATCATCCTCATCATCATCCTCATCATCATCCTCCTCATCCTCCTCATCATCCTCGTCCTCATCATCATCATCCTCATCATCCTCATCATCCTCATCATCCTCATCATCCTCATCATCCTCATCATCCTCATCATCCTCATCATCATCATCACCATCATCATCATCCCCATCCCACTCATCATCATCATCCTCATCATCATCATCATCATCAACATGATCATCATCCCCATCCCACTCATCCTCCTCATCCTCCTCATCCTCCTCCTCATCCTCATCATCCTCATCATCCTCATCATCCTCATCATTCTCCTCATCCTCCTCATCCTCCTCATCCTCATCATCATCCTCATCGTCCTCATCATCCTCATCATCCTCATCATCCTCATCATCCTCATCATCCTCATCATCCTCATCATCCTCATCATCCTCATCATCCTCATCATCCTCATCATCCTCATCATCATCCTCCTCATCCTCCTCATCATCCTCGTCCTCATCATCATCATCATCATCATCATCATCATCATCATCATCATCATCATCATCCTCATCATCCTCATCATCCTCATCATCCTCATCATCCTCATCATCATCATCACCATCATCATCATCATCCCCATCCCACTCATCATCATCATCCTCATCATCATCATCATCATCATCATCATCATCAACATGATCATCATCCCCATCCCACTCATCATCATCATCATCATCATCATCATCATCCTCATCATCCTCATCATCCTCATCATCCTCATCATCATCATCCTCCTCATCCTCATCATCCTCGTCCTCATCATCATCATCATCATCATCATCAACATCATCATCATCCCCATCCCACTCATCATCATCATCCTCATCATCATCATCATCATCATCATCATCAACATCATCATCATCCCCATCCCACTCATCATCATCATCATCATCATCATCATCATCATCCTCGTCCTCCTCCTCCTCATCATCATCCTCAACATCATCATCATCATCATCATCGTCATCATCACCATCATCATCATCCTCATCATTCATCATCATCATCATCATCATCATCATCATCATCATCATCATCATCATCCCCATCCCACTCATCATCATCATCCTCATTATCATCATCATCATCATCATCATCATCATCATCATCATCATCATCATCATCGTCAACATGATCATCATCCCCATCCCACTCATCATCATCATCATTATTATCATCATCATCATCATCATCAACATTATAATGCTCATCATCATCGGATCATCATTATCAGCAACATGTATAAAAATCTAAATGGTTTACCATCAGATCGCTGTAGACGTGATCTCCAAAATACAGAACTTTAGGTCCATACCAACCAGTAAACTTCATAAACTGCTCTACGTTGCCCTATTCAATAAAATAATTATTTTTCTCTGTGTTTGTCAAGAACGTGCGTAGTACCGATATTTTGAGCATTTTGATCTTCGTTGTATAAACGTGTGCTAACTCACAGTCTTAGACTGGCCATTTGGCTATAGAAAAAAAGCTACCCATACTGTTCCAAGGCAAAATGTCCAGTCCAAGCCAAGCTGCTAACTTTATATATATATATATATATATATATATATATATATATATATATATATATATATATATATATATATATATATATATATATAACTACAGACGGTACCGTTTCGGCCTTTTGGGCCTCATCAGTGTAGTGCTGATGAGCAGGGTGAAGATCAGTGTTGCCAAGTCAAGTTTCGTAAAAATCCCAGTAAAGGTCTGAAAATATCCCAAGATTGCCTATTTTTTACCAAAAAATCCCAAGGTTCAACAGCTTCGTTTACTGACTATTTCCCAGGTCTCTATCGCTGTTTGATATGCATATTCCAAATTTTTTTCGTTGCCATTGGCAACATGTTTCACATGTGTTTCACACATATAGCAATCTGAGCCCACTGTATCAGTGATACTTCATTTGAATAGAGTACTTCATCTTGTCTAAATCAAACGCATACGTAAAGAACGCAGGGGCTGGCTAAGGCTAGTGGAGTAAGATCACTGAGTATGATCTAATGATCAAGTAAATTTAAAAAAAATACGATTAACATTGAAATGAGCTTTTTAATACCGAAACTGTTTGCTCTGGAAAAATCCCAAGAAAAATCCCAAGGTTGAATCCCTGAGAAAAAAATCCCCAAAAAAATCCCAACTCCTTCAAAAAATCCCAAGATCTTGGGATAAAATCCCAAGGTTGGCAACACTGATGAAGATAACTGCTATTTACAGTCACCCTTGATGCCACACAAAATGTGGGACATCAAAACCATGTCAGAGCGCTCAAACTGCAAGCAGTGAGCGTGCGCATATATATCATATATATATATCCTAAAGAATGTCTATAACATTTCAAGCAAACGTCCTTTGTCAAAAACGTTTCAAACAACTGCATTGAATTTTTTGCGTAAATTACGCACCTCACTGTAAAGCTCTCCCCCGTGAAAATGCGTCACTCGTCCCCAGGTCTTTACTCCCGCACTGTCCAAAGATCTGAAGGGTCTGTAAGAAATGACTTAAGATATTAGTTCTGGTACATGGGACAAGAGAAGCAACAGTAAACACATTACTTTTGGACGATAAACATCAAACATCCGTTTGCTGTGCCAGCTTGCTCTATTTCAGTGGAAGTAGCTAGTGTTACGGATATGCCTATCCTAAGACAGTTAATTAACTAGACGTTATTTGATCACTGAACATAATAAGTACTTGTAACTAATTAGTAAATACATTTAGTAATTAGGTAAATATATTATATATAGAATGAAGTATGTTACTTACTATAATTATATACTCTAGAAACTATATAAGCAGCCACAGAACATTTCTCAGGCATGCATATGTATGAGAGTGAGCTTGATATGTATCAAAGTGGTTACGAAGTCAGTCCTGGAGTTCCTGCCGTTGGTTTTATTATTCCTTCCTTTTCAAGTCCATACGGATTGTTAACCTGTTGCCGGAATCTCCTATTGACTGTTTCGTTGTGTGCAGACGACAGATAAGTTTCTGAACTTTAGTTTAGTTTTAATCTTTATATACATTTTCAATATCTGTTCTACAATTATAAATAATTGTAAAAACCAAACAGCTGAGGTTACACTTTTTGGTTAGTTTCAGAAATTGCAGCTTGATGTTAGTAATAATTGTCAGTTGTTTGCTGTACAAGCTGTGTTAGTTAGCAATACTCAGAAAAACTCTGGTTAGCATTCAGAAGGTTGTGGGTTCGAGTCTTCTTAAAGCTCAGAGTTTTTCTGAGTATTACTAACTAACACAGCTTGTACAGCAAACAACTGACCATTGTTACACTTTTTGTTGCGTACAGCGTTCACGTAACACTAGCCATTCACGCTTGTGGATATAGCGTAAACAAGTAGAACCCGAAAAACCAAGGCCAGCCGACAACTTGAAAAAGTATAGAATAAAACATATTCCGAAGAATAATGCCATTCTGTAAACTCAAGCTATTTACATATTTACTAACACTAGCTATTTACATATACGTCAGAAAACCTAACACTATTTACAGAACTGTTTACAGAGCTTCAGTTCAGGTCTTCTCTCGGGTAATTACTGTTAGGTTTTCTTCTCCTTTGTTGCCGATGATGTTATCGATCTTTTGACTTGTATATAAGACCTGGCATGTTTTTGTATTTTCGCTTGTCTGATGATGACTTTGAAATAAAGTCGAAATATTACAATTTTCAACATAGTTCCACTTATTTGACTCATATCTTGAGTTTACAGGATGGCATTATTCTTCGGAATATGTTTTATTCTATAAATAGAACAAGTCATATGACTATAGGTAGCCAGACAGGCGTAGATGGTGAGGAACTAACCAACCTATCCGTTCGTTGATAAAATGAGGGTTTTCTGGCACTGGTTACGACCACGTCAAACAATTCAATCCATTTTTCACCTAGCATATGTTGCATGCCTTTGTTCCTGAAACAGAGAATAATTAGAAGGCATGAAAATCGCTTGTAGTTCAGTACCACAACAACGCCTCAATTTTCAATTTTTCAATTTTTCAATTTTTCAATTTTTCAATTTTTCAATTTTTCAATTTTTCAATTTTTCAATTCTTCAATTTTTCAATTTTTCCATTTTTCAATTTTTCAAATGGAGCACGGTAATTTCAAACGTAATGAGAAACTCATTTTTCATCAGCGAAATAAATATTGTTTTCCGTTGTTTTGTGTCTGATTCTCTGTTATAAAAAAAATGGTTCATGGCTTGGCGTGCTCCACTGCGTTATGGACGCACTTGGGAAGTTGGAGAGCACTACAAAAATCTAGAGTTGTTCTTGGCTACTCCTCGACCAAGTGACCAACTCTTTCGATTTTTTTGTGCTATCCCAACTTCCCGCCCGCGTCCATTTAACAATTAGACAACGAGTCCGAGTTGTCTATGAGCGAATAGACAACGAAGGCGAAGCCTGAGTTGACTATTCGCTCACAGACAACGAGGACGAGTTGTCTAATTGTTTTAGTATACACCCTGTACCTACTCTAAAAAATACAGTTTTTCTAGTGCAAACTGACGAAAATATTGTGTTATTTAACCATTCGTGAGCGGCAAGTAAAAGCAGATTTATTAATAAAATACGGTTTAATTGTATTTCGTTCCTTACCATTAAAAATCTTCATGCCATATTTTGTGGCGTTTTTAGTTTTCTCAGGGATAGAATTTTCTATCAAACTCTCAAAAAATTCCTCCAAAACGTCTACAAAATAAGAGTTTACTGCCATATTTTTTCAGGTTTGTTTTCATTTTTCTCACACGTTGTCCATCACGAATAGACAACGGTTGAGTAGCCAATCAGAATGCAGGATTTGTAATAGACGATGGTTGGATGTGTACTAAAACTCGATGGAGCACTCCAAGCCATGAACCATTTCTTAAATTGTTTGAATAAAAGAATGAGTCGTAGACACTTACACAAAATTAAGATCACTGTTAGTAATAAGAAAGGTCTGTTTACCACTCTCAATTAAACTTCTTAAAAATTCCCGTAGTTCTGGATTAGGATGAAGGTAACGCCCTAAAACATAAAATCGATAAAGCTTACATATTTACAATCGCTTGAATTGTATTGTTCAAGTCTTAATGACTTTCAAGAAAAGTTTTTAAAATATTATTCTACATAAATACATTACCGATATCTTTTTCCACAGTGGAAGACATTTTTCCAGATTTATGTACTTTTCGAACTGTCTCCTAAAATAGTGAAATACGCATCATTTTAATTAAGAAATAGAAAACATTTTCCGTGTTTCCATAGAGTTATAGAAACAGGAGTGGAAGTTTGGGAGAACGAGAAATTGCAGTGAAACGCTATTTCGAGTTCTCCCAAACTTCCACAAGTGTTTCTATAACTAATATATATATATATATATATATATATATATATATATATATATATAATATATATATATATATATATATATATATATATATATATATATATATATATATTTAAAACACTCATTAATAATTCATGAAGAAAAACACAAAAGAAATCATGACCGTGAAGGAGGTTGTATATGTGATACAAACCACACGTGGTTGTTTCACATATACAACCACTAGTGGTTGTATATCAGGTCACTATCTCCGCTCTAAAACATTGAAATTGAGCTTTTTCTGAATTAATCTGAACAAATATTACTCATATTAACATCAAAGACTCGGCGTCTTTTAAGCTGTTTACAACATTCGCGTCCGTGTTGTATCGAATATATAATCACTCGCCTTTCGTGATTGTATATTCGATACAACACGGCCGCTCATGTTGTAAACATTACATATATATATATATATATATATATATATATATATATATATATATATATATATACAGTTCAATCTACAGACACGTATTTCGCTGTACTACAGCTCATCAGTGTAGCTTGGAACAATCTGAATGAATTTCATCAATTACTTATACACATGCGATCGTCGGTGACAACCGCATGTGGGACAGCATTGGTGAAGTACATTCAGATAGCGTGAAGTGCGCATGGGCCCAGCGTGCTCAAACTTCCACAAGGGTAGTGAGCGTTGCACGTATATATATATATATATATATATATATATATATATATATATATATATATATATATATATATATATATATATATATATATATATATATATATATATATATATATATATATATATATATATTATATTATATTACAGAATGAGTAAGACGACTCGCGTGAAAACTTGTCCGCATTTCTTCAGTGCGCATGCGCGATATCTTACGCCATCCAACACCATCCTACGCGATCCTACGCAATGTCCTACGCCATCCTACACAATCCTGGCAAGTTTCCCCGGCAGTTTTAACCTTCTTTTGGAGGTCCAAACTGCCGGGGGAACTTGCCAGGATTGCGTAGGATGGCGTAGGATGGCGTAGGATGGCGAGGAATCAAGATGCGCGAGGCTACATGCGCGAGGACATAAACTTCAAAGGTTCCAACGCGAGTCGGACTTCTGGTTGTCTTACTATTCTGTGACCTTGCCATGTTTCCATAAAGTTATAGAAACACGGCTTTCAACCAATCGCTGCGCTTGTTTTCAAAATGTTATTTTATAATGTAATATTTAAAACATGAGCAGCAGTGTTTAAAATGCATACAACTCCAAATTTCTTATCATCTAAATACGTTCTACCTTTAGCAAATAGTTGAACAACGAAATATTTTTTTAGATTGGAGCAACCTTTATTGCTTTAATAGAGATTTTTGTTTTCAAAATGGTAATGAGATGACGCCAAAGTAGTCATCATTATCTATACAATATTTATTACATGACCCAATTCTTTCATTAATGGTGTGTTTGAACAACATGTTCCATATTGTATGAGTTTTTCCATAAAAATTCTCAGTTTATCTTGCCAAAAAGAGAAAGAAAGCCAAATGCCTACATAGACGTCATCTCATTACCATACTAGAAATGCGAATCGTCAAAAAATATTGAAGAATAGCTCTAATCAAAAAAATATTTCACTGAACAACTGTTTGCTATGTAGAACATATTCAGATGATAAAAAAGTTGGATTTATATGTACTTTAATCAGATATAGGAGTAAATAGCAAGTCCATTTGTTTATCAAGTATTATAGAAAATCTGAAGTTAAAGAAAATATAGCTTAATTTTATTTTTAAAAATTGCGTTTCTTTCCCTGACTCTGACAAGTATATACCAACGGGAGAAACAGAATAAGACCAAAAACACTGGACTAGTGAAATTGAATGCAAATACCTGACAATCTCTGAAGACGTAAGCCGGATCATAATCAATATTCTTTTGTAGAAAGTACTAAAAATATCAATTATGAACAAGATAGCTTTTCTGATAAGTTGTACGTAAACACGTAGTGCATGTGGTACGTTTGCGAGCTTGGTGTAATGTAACAGACGTTTGGTGGACGTTCGCCAAGCTCAATTACTCAGAAAAGATTTTTGAGCCCCAGACAGGGTGCGAACCTGCAACCTTCTAAGGACCCGTTAGAGTGTTAGACGCTCTAAACCATTGAGCCACTAGGCTCAGATGAGATGAGATGAGATGTAGAGCTAAGGTTGCAAATTCATATAATCATATGTCCTCCTAAGTGGTAGCGTTTGCATATGAGATGTAGTTTAAAACTTTGATACGATAAGTTGTACGTATACATGTCTGCCTGCCTGCCTGCCTGCCTGCCTGTCTGCCTGTCTGTCTGTCTGTCTGTCTGTCTGTCTGTCTGTCTGTCTGTCTGTCTGTCTGTCTGTCTGTCTGTCTGTCTGTCTGTCTGTCTGTCTGTCTGTCTGTCTGTCTGTCTGTCTGTCTGTCTGTCTGTCTGTCTGTCTGTCTGTCTGTCTGTCTGTCTGTCTGTCTGTCTGTCTGTCTGTCTGTCTGTCTGTCTGTCTGTCTGTCTGTCTGTCTGTCTGCCTGCCTGCCTGCCTGCCTGCCTGCCTGCCTGCCTGCCTGCCTGCCTGCCTGCCTGCCTGCCTGCCTGTCTGTCTGTCTGTCTGTCTGTCTGTCTGTCTGTCTGTCTGTCTGTCTGTCGTACCTCAAACACATTAACCATAAGCGTTGCTTCACTGTTTGCAAACAAATCAATCATGTGCCTCATACGGGGTCGTTCCTAGAAATATAGATACAAAACAATACAATAAATTTTATTTTAACACGATTGGAGTTAAAGCATACGGCTTGTGGGTTGTGTATCTAAATGCAGATGCCTCATAACGACATTCTTTCATTGAATGTAATACTATCCACGACCTGGTCGACGACCATTCCAACCACCTGCAATAAGCACACTAGACTTCGTGTTTCTATATAAACTAGATCATAAACCAAGAATGTCAAAAAATAAACGATATGCTTGAAAACAGCGGAAAATAAAATGGCATAAGCCTAATTACAGTTTGACTTCAACATAATATAATGTACAATTGTATATAAATCATTAAATGATATCTTACGTTGTTATCTCTGGTAGGAATTATTTGGTCGTTTCCAATATGTGTTCCCCTGTAAAATCTCAGTACATCATCTTCGCTAACTCGCTGATGACCTCTGCATGAATATACATAAGTCAGGTAAGCAATAAAATGCTTTAAAAACAAGTTAATAATTCATCAGAAAAACGAAAAAAAAGTTCAGCACTATGGTCGTCTCACATGTTATAAATATATGCTCAAAATTTCCCCCCGATTTTTATGGCTTAAACAATTAACGTTAACTTTCAATATAACTACACTAATGAACGAATAAAATGGCTGGCTTGTTTTTGCGGAGGGGGAAATCATTCTCTGAAAAGTGTGGCGAAATTTCTGAACTTTCAAAAATCCTTGGATTTTCGCATTGGATTTTCGGCGTTTTTATGGATTTTTCAGGATTTTTCAGGATTTCTTGTCGTAAAATATAAATTATGGATTTTCAAGAATTCTCATGTATTTTTGGATTTGCACACTTTTCGGCAAAGTGTACAAGATGTGTGAAGTGATTTATCCCTCGGTTTTTGAAGCCGTTCAAATAACTTACTATATAACGTGTTTTCTAAAACACTCGACTATCCCCATGTGCTTTAAATCCGATAAAACACTGCTTCTTATGTTCTAAACATTATCCGTATAAGCGATGTATCAGAGGGTTTATATTAGATTCATTACGAGTTAACCACTGCGAATTGTTCGATGCGTTTTGTCTGGCGAATGGAAAGGATTCGTGATTTGAATTGATTTGAATTGGTTGTTTTTCAATATTTAAAGCATAACAATATATTAATGAACACTAAGCTAACCTGTAAACCGTTCCCGGCATAATGTTTTGATAAGAATCTATTTTCATCATCACACCCTATTAACGACAATAGAAATTGCCAATTATATCGTATCCGAGCAATACAGGATATACATCTCCTGATCTCGTATTAATACCTTGTTAATATCAATATGAAGACCTCTTATAACAAAATCTGGATCATACTCCATGGATCTCAATTCTTCTGGATACTATATGAGAAAAAAACAACTAAACGCCAGATTTTGCATGGTACGCTAAAAAGTTCTAGTTTTCAAGCTTGCATGGCGACTACAAGTTAGTCCGTTTAGAAAATACTGTAGAATCCCAAAAGTAGCGGCTCCCCTTACTTTCGTTTTATCCGCTGTTGGAGGCCGCTACTTTCGGGGGACCGCTACTTACAGGGGGCCGCTACTTTCGGGTGGTAAAATACGTTAACATACTGTGGGAATATTCTTCTTTGTTCCTTCCTATTTACCACATTTAATATGCTTTAGTTTTTCCTTATGCCATTTCAACTCTGACTGTTATACACTTTGGTACGTTGATCGTTGAAACTTAACACTTTTGAGTTAATTAAGCGATGACTTGGGGGGCGCTACTTTCGGAAATTTTGTAGACATCTCAAATCTTTCGCTACTTTCGGGATTCTACAGTAGAAAGGAGTTTCAGTTTTTGCATGTTCGTAGTTTTTATGTGTAATAAGTCTAATGTAGTGTAAAGTCAATTTAGTGTAAAGTGTTAGGTTTACCAAAACTTGCATCAGTCAAAAGATTCTACTTACATTATAATCAACTATGAGTGTATCCAAGGACATTTGATAGATAAGACAGTTTAGCTCTTCTGTGTAGTTGGCCAAAGTATAGTCATAGTCAAAACCATACACTGAAATATCTTGTAGACTCAGCTCGTTGTTAACAAACACTAATTTTTCATCAATCAACTTGTAGTCAATGGTTCCTAGAAAAGATTTAATATATACAAGTCATAACTCGTATAAAGTGTTGTCAGTAGTGGTTTATTTATATAGGAAGGACAACACCCAGTCTTTTTCTGCCCCATTTAGTATGGGGGGGGGGGGGGCGTGGCTATTAAAGAGTAGAATTCGATGATTTATAATATTGCATGAACAGTAATATTTAAAACATGAGCAGCAGTGATCATCTGAAAACAATTAATCTACTACTATACCATTATCATACTGGCATGACTTGAAAGATCTTATCTATTTTAAACATTATACAGGTCACTATAATATTCCTATGAATAGTTTTGTGCAACTCAATAATTCAGTCAGAATCACTAGAAACAGTTCAGAACTAGCTGTACTAGTTTCTAAGTGCTGTACTAAACTTTTTAAGCTAGTTAATAATAGAACTGTATATTTAAAATTTGGAGTAGTCTACCTTGCTCAATACCTAAAACACAAGACAATAGCCAAGTGTTTTAAATCTGATAAAACACTGCAAATCAATGTTTTGAATAGCTTCAATAACGACCAATTTGGTAAGTTCATTGACGTAGTAATTTTGAAAAACAACGTTGTCTATTAATTAAAGCCGAGGTCTATTAGCCAAGAAAATATAAGCTAAAGTTTATATAAATCAGGAAGACTGTTTTATCAGATATCAAACCATGAACATGACATACTGATTCTCACGAAATAGGGAGTTTTTAATATAACAAGCTGTTAATATAACCATGCTCACGAATGCATGATCTTCATATTTGCCTTTATTATACTATGAGAATGGCAAAATGTTGAATCGGAGCATATAAAAGTGATACATGCAGAAATTAAATGAACCAGCATAAAATAAATTAATAGTATATGGTCTGAATATTAAATATAACTGTTTCAGAATAGGTTTCTTTTCTTTTTTAAATATATATCAAAATGATTTGGATCGGATTTAAGCATCTTTTATTCGGCCTCAAATATCATTCCCTTTTCATTTTCGAAACGAAGTCAACAATGATCTGAAAAAAGTCGTTTTAAAATATTTAAAAAGCCGAAAAACAAAGAAAAAATGAATTGACGATTTGACGAGAGAGTTTGTCAATGTTTATAACCCAGAAAACTCAAAAAAGGTTTTTTTCATTAAGAAGGCTAGTTCAAAACGTTCCGTTGCTTCGCCTTCGGTTTAAAAATTTGAAGAGTTTTATAAAGGATGAACTCTCACTCGTGTTTACACAACTCACATAAAAGCTAAACTATTTTGTTTAAAAATACAACGAAGTGTAAGTTATCTAATAAGTAAGATAAGCAACAGGTTTAAACACAAAACAGAATTGAGTGGGATTTGCAAAAACACTTACCATGGAGACTTGCTTGTTTGCTGGAGTTATAAACATCTCTTAGTTCATTTACAGCGACTTTCTCAGCCCAATTCGATGAACCGTGAAGTCTGTCGAACCTTTTCCCAGTAAATGTCGAGGGATTTAAAAGGTTTCTTCCTTTTTTGGTCAAACAACGTGAAATAAATCCTGCCATCATGGTACCGGTACGTCTTGTTTGTCCCGGTTTTGTTTCGGGAGCCGATTGCAACGACGGCATGCAACGACGGCTGAGAGAGTAGACTGGGGGGGGGGGGAGGGGGGGGGGGGAAGGTACGTACAGTGAACTCTGGGTACGTAATTCTTGGTTTTCATATTAATACGAAACAATGAAATGACGGTCATATTGGTGTACTATCTTTATCCTATGGGAATTTAATTCTATTTTTATTTAAACATTTCGTTTTAATAGACCTTTTCAATGCGACGCCATCTTGAATTCGCAATGCATTATGGTCTATCTAACAAGCTCCATTAAAAGGGCGATTGCGTAGTGTTGAGACACAATGCGGTAATTTTTTCTTTATTAAATACTTTCGTGGCAACAATATCTAAATATAATAATTGTCATATTGGTAAAAGCAACAATTCTCGGACGTGTAAGGATAGATTCATGACAAACGTATCCTTATACGTACGAGAATTATTGCTTTTACCAATATGACAACGAATCATATCCAGACATTGTTGCCATGAAAGTGTTTATCAAGAAAAAATTACCGCATTGTGTCTCAACACTAAGCAATCACCCTTTCAATTGAGCTTACTACCCTGGATAGACCACAATGCATTGCGAATTCAAGATGGCGCCGCTATTGGTTAAAAGGTCAATTTGTTTCACTACCCCCAATGGGGTCACCGATCACGTGAGTGAAAACGATAGTCATTGCTCGCTTAGCGGAGATTATAGTAAAACTGCACATCTGCTTTTCAGTTGAAAATTAACTTTATAGTTACCGTAATGATTCGAATAAGCGCCCGGGGCGCTTATTTAATTTTAGGAGGTCGATGGGGGGCGCTTATTCGAGAGCGGGCGCTTATTTAATGTTTTAGTAAACACTGCAATCTGATTCCATAAAAACGCAGTTCTCTGCTCTGGTAGATAGAATACAAGTTATATTTATAATGTAGCTATTTGTTTTCAATCAATCAATGACAAGTTCTAATATGCGCAATGCATATATTTGTGACAAATAAAATGTTGAAGGACAGTTGATTTTATACCGATGTTCATGCGTCTCTTATCGGTTGGATAATCATTTACATACAGTAGTTCCCTATCGAGAGGAAGGAGGGGGGGGGGGGGGGGGGCGCTTATTCGGGAGGGGGCGCTTATTTCAAAAAATGTAGTGGAAGGAGGGCGCTTATTGGAGAGGGGGCGCTTATTGGAAGGAGGGCGCTTATTCGAATCATTACGGTAACAGCCTAGGCTAACATCCTAACACACGGCTTGGAGTCCGAGAAAATTGAAGCCTTTTGATCCCTTTTCAGGAGCAAGTCCCCGCTTCGCACGCCCCTGCTTCAGAAAGATCTCACAGATATTGGAGAATTCAGTTCAGTGGGATCCATATTTATATTATCACAATATAGATATATTATATAACGGTTTTCCGGTGTTTTCGAAATATAGGCAAACTCAATTGAAACTGGCAAACTCAATGGAAACCTGCTACGTCATGATCGAAAATGGTGGCTGTCGAGGCTCGCGAAATACGGGCTGACCCGTATTAGCTACGCATCGCATGCGTAGAACGAATATCTTGCGTGTAAACGTCATCAATACACGGCCGACAGGAGCGAAGACACCCCGACCTCAAAGTCAAACATCTCCGCTCAAAATCGTCGCTCGACCATAATTCTTCCACGAGCGCATAGCACGAAGGTTGGCCTTGCCATAGAATACGGTTTGTTGACAACTCGTGGAATTTTCGCGATGTACGCCATTACCCTTCTCAAATTCATCAGTTTCAAATGTCCTCAGAACTCACTTGAGCCAGCACGCACGTGGACTGCGAACTGCCCCATGAAAGTGGCCGATTTTCTATGCGATTTCCGATCGTGGATAGCCTGTGTACGCCTGAATATACATCTGTAATTCCAGGTGTATATTCAGGTGTATATTGAGGCTGTACACAGGCTACAACCTCAGACATTAATCGTTGGGACACTTGAGATTTTTCGTCTTCAACCCCCATTCCCCTATTCAATGTTGAAATATTTCGCGTGTTTCCCAACTGGAATAAAAAAACATCGAAAACACACACTAACAGACACTAGTGAACAACATTGAATAGGAAGAGAGGGGAAAAGGCCCAATATTTTTGTCCGAGATTGTAGCTAGTGAAGTTGCTAGTGGGTAACTCAATGGAAACCTGGGTCAGGTTAGCGTATAAGCTAGACGATAAACCCAGTTTCTGACTAGAGTTATGGTTTTTGTTTGGTGATATTAAAGGCCCATCCAGAGTATATAGGTATCACATACAAGAAAATGGCAAATGAAAACCAAAAGCTTGCATGAGAGATCAAACAATGAAGAGCATTGTAGCGCATTGCAAGTAAAGGTCTATAAACTGAAAAACAACACATTTCGCTAAAATGAATGGCCCAGATATAAGTGTAATTTCATTTCACAATCTGCTAAAGTTGGGGAGTCTATAAAAAAATTTAAAGTAACTTCGATACAGGGTATATGCCATATATGTATCACAGAATCTCTATATACTTTGGAATTGACTGAGCTGGTTACTTTTTGCTGGGTTTGGTAGGAGGCGGGTTTGGTTGGCCAAGTTCAGCCCGTCGAAGACGTTTCTTCATCTCAAGAGGCATCTTCTCATAGCACTTCCTGCATAATGGTTTCATGTCAAACTCGTGGAATTTGCTCCTAAGAAATAGACACGCATGGGTGAGAAATATCCTGAATAGAACAGTGCAGTGCCGTAGCAGGGTGTAAAGAGTTGGGGAGGGCAGTTCAGAGTGCCGAAGGTGAGAAATATGGGAGGGGAGTACGGGTGCATGTTTGGCTCTTTGCTCGGCAATCTGCGTGAGTGAGTGAGTGAGTGAGTGAGTGAGTGAGTGAGTGAGTGAGTGAGTGAGTGAGTGAGTGAGCGAGCGAGCGAGTGAGTGAGTGAGTGAGTGAGTGAGTGAGTGAGTGAGTGAGTGAGTGAGTGAGTGAGTGAGTGAGTGAGTGAGTGAGTGAGTGAGTGAGTGAGTGAGTGAGTGAGTGAGTGAGGGAGGGAGGGAGTATGAGTGAGTGAGTGAGTGAGTGAGTGAGTGAGTGAGTGAGTGAGTGAGTGAGTGAGTGAGTGAGTGAGTGAGTGAGTGAGTGAATGAGTAAATGAGTGAATGAGTGAATGAGTGAATGAGTGAATGAGTGAGTAAGGGAGGGAGGGAGGGAGGGAGGGAATGCGTGCGTGCGTGAATGAGTGAGTGAGTGAGTGAGTGAGTGAGTGAGTGAGTGAGTGAGTGAGTGAGTGAGTGAGTGAGTGAGTGAGTGAGTGAGTGAGTGAGTGAGTGAGGAGGGAGGGAGGGAGGGAGGGAGGGAGGGAGGGAGGGAGGGAGGGAGGGAATGCGCGCGTGCGTGCGTGAATGAGTGAGTGAGTGCGCGTGCGTGCGTGCGTGCGTGCGTGCGTGTGAGTGAGTGAGTGAGTGAGTGAGTGAGTGAGTGAGTGAGTGAGTGAGTGAGTGAGTGAGTGAGTGAGTGAGTGAGTGAGTGAGTGAGTGAGGGAATGCGTGCGTGAATGAGTGAGTGAGTGCGCGTGCGTGCGTGCGTGCGTGCGTGCGTGAGTGAGTGAGTGAGTGAGTGAGTGAGTGAGTGAGTGAGTGAGTGAGTGAGTGAGTGAGTGAGTGAGTGAGTGAGTGAGTGAGTGAGTGAGTGAGTGAGGGAATGCGTGCGTGAATGAGTGAGTGAGTGCGCGTGCGTGCGTGCGTGCGTGCGTGCGTGAGTGAGTGAGTGAGTGAGTGAGTGAGTGAGTGAGTGAGTGAGTGAGTGAGTGAGTGAGTGAGTGAGTGAGTGAGTGAGTGAGTGAGTGAGTGAGTGCATGAGTGAGTAGTAAGTGAGTGGGTAAGTAAATGGGTGAATGAGTGAGTGAGCTGAGTGGGTCGTAAGTAAGTGGGTGAGTGCGTGGCTAAGTGAGTGAAAGAGCATGGATACGAGGTTGCCTGATGCCATTCCCTGTACATTTTTTAAGAAAACGTTTACAACGCGAAATGAACGTATATATGCATGTACAGTATATGCATGCTGACTCTAAGTTTCTACTGGTCTAAGTTTCCTTACCATCCAGGTACAGTATATCTGGTTCGTTTTAAGCACACCATACCTTAAAGTGAGCTGGGTATCACAACCAGAACAAGTGAAGTGATTGACACACCACCACTTCTCCATAGCATTCACGGCTAAAGAAAACCAAAACATATTCAGAGATTAATCTTATGCTTCAGATTTTATACCATGAAATTAACACTTTACCTTCACCACCAACAATGCCATGGTTGCACTTGAAACAAAGTTCTCCAAATAACTATATTAAAAAAGAAACAGATTTGGTCATTGCTGTAGACCACGACGATAAAACACTCTCTTCACGTTGGTTCAAAAGCAGACCAACACTTGCTCGTCTGTACTAAACATTAAGCCGTTATTTTATAAAATAAGATAAGATAAGATCAACTTTATTTATCCACGCTAGCCTATTTAATAATACAAACATACTGATTTCCAATAGGGGCGTGCACTATACTATGTCTAGAAAATATTCAAAATAACAAACAGAAGTATATATATATATATATATATATATATATATATATATATATATATATATATATATATATATATATATATATATATATATATATACGTGTGGGTTTTGGTCTACGAAACGCAAAGAGTGCTCGATAACATATAGTTAGAGCAAATATAGATTTTCGCTTACCTCAAAAGTCTGCTACAGGCTGAAGATTCTTTTTTAGATGAAACAGCCTGTAGCAGACTTTTGAGGTAAGCGAAATATATATATATATATATATATATATATATATATATATATATATATATATATATATATATTAAAGCATGAAGTATAGTTACCTTAAAGTCTTCGCTACCAGAGGTTTCACCCTAAACGGGATCATCAGGCGACTCATCAGCCTGATGATCCCGTTTAGGGTGAAACCTCTGGTAGCGAAGACTTTAAGGTAACTATACTTCATGCTTTATATTTTGCTCTATCTATATGGTATTGAGCACTCTAATATTTCGTGAACCAAAAACTCACTTATATACTACTATACTATACTATACTATACTATACTATACTATACTATACTATACTATACTATACTATACTATACTATACTATACTATACTATACTATACTATACTATACTATACTATACTATACTATACTATACTATACTATACTATACTATACTATACTATACTATACTATACTATACTATACTATACTATACTATACTATACTATACTATACTATACTATACTATACTATACTATACTATACATAACAATATTAACAAAGAATAATTTAACTGAAAGACTTAAAAGAAAGGATTTGGCCATGTACGGGATGTTAATTTTGTACAAAAAGAAGCCCGTGATTCGCAATTTCGGACTTCACCATGCAGTGAATTCCACAGCTTCAAAAATTCTGTCTTGGGTAAAGGAAGAGCAATTGTGTTGGATGAATTTCGCAAATTGTAAGGACTAACAGATGCGTGCGATTGCATAAAAATATCTGACAGTCTCAACGGTGCTATGTTATGGAGAATTTTAAACATCAATTTAGCCTTAATCTGGGCCCTGCGTTCGGCCAGCTTAACCCAGCCGAGAGCGTTCAGGGTTTTTTTCAGACTCACCGGTCTGTTGTTTTATAACAACATCAACACGGTAAAGTAGAACCGCCACGAACTATATGAAGTTTCTAATATAACAATATATAGAGTTGATGTTTGCGGGCATAAATATGTTTTTGCGTGCTCCATCGAGATATGGATGCACGTGGGAAATTGGGAGAGCACGAAAAAATCGTAGGAGTTGGTTTCCAAATTTCCCAAGTGCATCCATAACTCGATGGATCACACTAAACCATGAGCCATTTCTTTTATAACATAGTATTAAATCCTTTCACAAGCCGGCGAATCGTTTTGGTTGGTGTGTTTTTCTACTTTCGTAGCCAAGTCTTTCTTGTTCACTAAAATCCAACCAAAAGGACAGTTTAAACTCGGTTACCCAGACCACGTTTATGTCTTCTGGGTCGTTGTTCTTTATTACTCAATAAAATTAAATGATTTGGTATTTTGATAATATAAAAGGCCATAAAAAGTCAACTTAAAACTCAGTTTCATTTTGAAAATTTTTCCCGCGCTTTTTTTCCGTGCTCCATCGAGTTATGGAGCACGCACGACAGCCAATCAAAAACGTTGTTATATCAAAGCTATGTTATAAATTTTTTTGGCCCGACTCATTTTTCACACATCTACCTCGTTGTAATGAGTTTCACAATACGGCAAACCATTCTTTTCGTAATGAAGATGTCCGTAAAAAGGCTTCTCACATTTGGCGCAAACAAAATGCTACAAAAAGAAATATGATGATAATTTATTACGATAATTTATAATGACAGAACGTATGCATGAACGTACTAAAATTTTACCTGGTGAAAATAAATATCTATGAACGCATGCGCACTTCTCGTCAAAGGTTACTATTCATATACCTAGTCAAGCAGTGACGCAGTCTTACCTCAACATGCCATTGTTTACCCAGCGCATTCACAACTCGCTCTTCAATTGGACGCCTAGAAAGAAACGAAGAAATATTTGTTAGATATAGAAAACGCAATTTTTGAAAACGCAATTTTATTTCTACGGATTAGCCTTCAATCCACATGCACATAAACTTTTATCCTTGTATAGTAGACGGCGCTTTTTTAGATTTTTGACAATTTTTAAAATTTTAAACAAATTAGATTGTCCAGAGCAGTTGACTGACGCTCTTAAACTGCGAAGCTCAATTCGAGAAAAAGAACTTCGTGATCACACACTCCTCCATCTACCAAGAGTAAACAGTAAAATAGGTCAGTCAATGTTTCGATATGCAGGAGCCAAAGATTGGAATTCCCTTCCCGTGCACATTAGATAAATTACTTCTTTTAACATTTTTAAACAGACGCTTTTTAACTATCTTTTAGAAACTGATATCGATTGCTATATTTGCAGTTCTTAATGTGTATTATAGTAATTAATATTGTAGTTAGGGTAGTTATATAATTGTAAATACTGTTCATCCTGTTTATACCAGTTATTCTTACAGCTGAAAGGGTCTTGCAGTTTAAAACAAAGTTATTATTATTATCATCAAAAATGGAACTTTTCGAAGACGATCTCCAAAGTGGAACTTTTTGAAAACGCCGTTTTCCTGTTCTCATGTGGACGAAGATTTTTTTTTTAAAACGGAGGAAAAAAGCTGCGTTTTCAAATGAGAACCAATACGTATAGACAAGGCCATAAATTCCAAAATCCCTAGAACATGCTATTTAATCGAGTGAAATGCTCAATATTACTTCTAATAAACTCAATTCTCTCCCGGCATTACCACCTTATTATATATACAGAACTCGCGATCAAGCTCTCGGCAACGGCCTCCGTGGCTCAGTGGTCAGAGCACTGCACTAGAATCGCAAGGTCGTGGGTTCAATTCCTGCCGGAAGGCCTGTGTAGTTGCATTTTTCGCAACTGGCCCCGGTTTGGTCTTACAATGTATATATTCTATACACTCGAATTTTCCTTCACCAAAAATCCCTAGAACATAAATTCCATGCAGATACAACCATGTCAAAATAGCGTACACCGTCGAGCTGCTATATTAATAGCACAAAAAGCGGACAAACAAAGCAAAATTGACTTTCAAATGATTACAAATGAGCCATTTACTATTGTTCGGGCAGCAAGAATTGTGGGTAAAAGCGGACAAACATCAATGCTGACGTCATCACGACGGAGCGCTATTCCTTATCATAGTCAATCGAGATATGGTCTGGAAATTTGGGACACTTCAAAGCGCCTATAATGAACTGTGATTTTATGTTGAACCGTACCTTACACCACCGTGCACATCCTTTGTTTTAGGTTTATTAATATTTAAATAGCACGGTTTTTTAATGATTGAACTGAAACATTGCTATTGGATAATTAGCTGAGTTTCCAAACTATATTTTGAATGACTATGTCCTTATTTAGTCAGGCTTTCGTCCTGTGGTACTCAAGACATCATATACATGTACAGCTTGCTCACCCACCTACACGCTCCACAAATCGGAGTCCCCATGAGGTCATGACACCTCAAGCAGTACAGCTCGTTGAAACGTTTGCGACACAGATGATCCAGTTCCTTGCTATGAGAATAATCATAGTAGTTTAATAAATTAACAAACATTGGCTCTTTATGCAAAAGATTAATGCATAAAAAAGCATACATGTACTTTCATTTTTCTAAAACATGTAAATAATACGTTAATAATCGAATTTCAGGGTATTGCGTGCGCATCATTTTGCAAAGGAATTGGTGGGCTCTTGGGCTCCCCACAAAGTAAGCAATGGCAAACAGACTTGCTAGCGAGCCAACAACAGCGGAATAACAGTGTTAAACATCCAGAAACTGTACCTATACTTTGTTTATTTTAAATAGTGAGTATGTTTAATTTGAGTGGAGCGTGCCAGTTTTTTTGAAAAATGATGCGTGCACAACACCCTGAAACACACCTAAGATAAAAAATCAGTTTCATACAACTTATAATACTCACCCACAAGAATAGCAATTGTAATGCCAAGGATGGACAGGTTCTCCCATGTACATAATATGTTCACCTTCAGGGATATAAGTGCTAGAATGATAAAATATGACTAATGGTGAGTGCTGCACATTGGACCTACCGTGTACAAACCTAATGGCCAGTCAAGAAAAGATGGCTGGTTTAAAAAGCAATTGCAGTTAACAAAAACTGTAGGGAGTTTAAGACCAGTATATTTTAATCAGTCACTTACTGACATTTTCTACACACATATCTTCCAGTCCCTAGATAAATGAAAAGAAGTTAACTAAAGGTTGAATACTGTATACAGTACATCTATTGTGACTAGAGTTATTCTAAAGGCCTGACCAAACGCTTTCAACATTTCATTCAACATCATTCAACATTGTTGGATTCAACATGTTGAAAGCGTTTGGCCACCCCTGTTGAATGATGTTGAACGTTGTTGAATGGTGTTGAATGATGTTGAACGAAATTTGAACATGTTAAAATTTTCGTTCAACACGCGTTCAACATTTCTATTGTTCTCAAAATGTTGAAAGGTGTTGAACGCATTTGGCCACATTTCATTCAACTTTGTTGAACAGAGACATGCGCCATGCGGGATATTGTCGATTCCAGCTTTTGTGGTAGCCGCGTTCAATTAATTGTCATTCATGAATGTTGAACGATGTTGAATTCATTTGGCCACTCGTGCTTTCAACATTATTCAACATCGTTCAACAATGTTGAATGATGTTGAATGCGATGTTGAAAGTGTTTGGCCAGTCCTTAAATATACAGTAAATACTGTATATGGTAGATTTGAATAGAATATAGAGTAGGATATCAAGGCTACAAACAGAAAATATATAAGCCTACTTTTAGTTTTCTCATCAGCATTGCACTTCTTGCAGAGAGCTCTAGAAAAACAAACACAAACCTCAGAAACTGGTTGGTGATTTGTTGTGTCATCAGCAGGGAATGCAGTGTCAACCTCTATATAACTGGACTGCGGGTCCATGATACTTTTGTATTACATGAAGTGTCCCCAATTGAACGGTGCCATCTTTGATTTTCTGGCTTGCTGATTGGTTAATTTTAGACCTAACAAGATGGCATACTGTCGGTCATCTGTGATTGGTCAATTTCACGGCTAAGACACAGAATAAAGACTATACAGAAGGGCCACTTAGCGGTACAACGTGTCCTCGTATTTTTATGCAAAAATATGCAGTTTACTGGCTAGGACAGCCAGTTCAGCGTGCTTATTGGCCAGAACATGCAGTTTACTGGCTGAGCAACATGCGTAATGAGACATGCGCGGAGACAAAAACTTCAAAGGTTCCGACGCGAGTGGCTCTTCTGTATAGTCTTTATTCTGTGGCTAAGACCTAAGAAGATGGTGCCTGATGGTGTGTGTGTATTTGGGCCATTTCTTTGTGGGGCACCCACAGTCCAATTATATAGAGGTCAGTGGTGTCAACCAACGGAATACTCAGATATATACAGTAGTTCACAGTTTTATTTAAAGCCAAAAAAACAAACAAACCTGGGTTTCCTTCTCTTCACAAAAACTTAGGTAGGGTAGGTCGGATTTCTTTTTTTTTCTACTTTTTTTTAAAATTTATTGCCCAGGAATAACAATAAATAATATTCTTTCCAACACCAAATGTCAATTACACTAGACAGCACATCTATTAAAGCTAATTTTGAGCACTTAGGTTCTGACACCACGCTTGCTATCCCAAGATGTAAATCATGCTGCAACTCGGGCCCATGCTCCTTAAAAATTCAATAAAAAGATTAGGGTCGGCATTTTGCTAGCAAAAAACTAGGTATGGTCAGGAAAACGGAAACCCAGGTTTTTTTGGTTTTTTTGGCCTAATGTAAATAACAGGTCTATCTCGGATGAACGAAGCATCCATCACTGAAAACTATAAGACATGCAGTACACAAATTTAAATAACTACAAAAGATACAAGCAAGTATTTTATTATACAACTGCATTAAAAACTGTCCAAATAATGCTAAAAATGAGTGCAAATATACAGCGATATTTGGATAGTTAGTTATTTGGATTGTTAGCCAATCAAATTTATCACATGGGAGACTACTTCATGTATGCTTATCATTTTGTCTTGGTGCAAGTCACGGTACTTCTCAGGACTTTTTAGAGTTCTCTTTTTCCATAAAAATTTGTTGATCAGAGCAGTTGTATAATAAATCTCTTATAAAATATTTTGGTGTGTAGTATCGCTGTATATTTTTACTCGCTGTTTGTATTTTGACTCACCCTGCAGGCTCGTCAAAATATGGCATAACTTGTAAAAAATATACAGCGATAGTGCGATACTGCACACCAAAACATCTAATAAAGATATAAATAAATAAATAAATATATATATATATATATATATATATATATATATATATATATATATATAGATAAGTGAACAGATAATTAGTATCGAGTTCGAAATCATATAGATAGAGTGCTCAATACCGAAGTAGAGCGAAATAGTAAAATAAAGACAAAGTTGGTTTACTTCATAAGAACTTTATTCATGACAAATTTGTTTCGTGTGGCAAGCAAAGCTATACCACACTCGTCAGGTGTCTATCGCGTTAGTCACCTGATGAGTGTGGTAAGCTTTGCTTGCCACACGAAACAAATTTGTCGTGAATAAAGTTCTTATGAAGTAAACCAACTTTGTCTTTATTTTACTATATATATATATATATATATATATATATATATATATATATATATATATACTGTAGAAGATGTTGTAAAAACCTTTGGCAGAGTGCTCGATGGGAATCCAGAGCATATTATAGTTAAAGTTCAAAGACTCAACAGGTTTGATTAGACATTTTTATTACTATTTAGTTTCGTGCCACACGTATTGTGTGGTACTCTTCAGATAAAATGGTCTAATGACTAAGATGTAGTTACAGAGATGATTATATAAGTGCCTAGGTTAGGGATTATTTGGAAATTCTTAACGTTCATTCGTTAGTTTGAATATTCAAAGGTTTTTGGCCGTTTTCTTAGTGATATAGTATGTACATGGATATATATCCACTTGAGGTTGGTAAGTGGTTGTCAAAAATGAACATGGAACAGATCCCGGAAGGATTAACATTAGATAGGGTTATACATTGTGAGGTTATGTTACAGAGTTTCTTAAAAGAAATTTATTAGCATGTCTACATGATGAAACAAGTTCGTTTCGTTTGTTTAATGTGGCCAGAGAAGGTTTGCAGATGATAAAATATTTCTCCCACAGGCATAAGTTACATCTGTTTGAGGTGTTATTGTAGGGTTTGGCTTGCTTGATAATTCTCCACTTAATGTTGAACTCGGCATTTTTGTCTTTAAGCTCCCAGACATGTTTACTCAGCTCAGTGGAAAGTTTCTTTTCTCGGTGTTTGAATGATGCTTTGTGGTTGGTGAATCTCGTTTTGAATGTGTTTGCAGTGAGTCCGATGTATGTTTGGTTGGGTTTGTTGTCGTTGGTGATTACTGTAGCTTGGTAAATAACTGACTTAGTCAGGCATTTGCCAAGTATAGGGCAATCATCAGGTTTTCTGCAGTTACATTGGTTTGGCGTTGATGTTTGTTGTGTTGTCTTCTTTAGGGTGGTCTTGTTGTGTCCGTCGATGGTTTGTTTTATGTTGGTCATGCAACTGTAACTAATCTTAACAGTGTTTTTGTTGAAGATTTTGTGCAAGCAATGCTTCTCATGAAATTCTTCCTTAAGAATTTTAAGAAACATTTGGCCGATGTTGGTGGCAACGTTGCTGCTGTATGGTGGGTTGTACCATGTGATGTTCCTGTGTCGCTTTCTCGTTTTGTTGTTGTGGTCGTTAGGTGGTGTTGGGGGTTGGAATTTCAGTTTGTGTTTGTACCCACTGTGTTCAAGAGCTCTTTGGTATAGGGGTGCTGTGCGGTTAAATGAGTTTTCATCAGATGAAATGTCAGAGAGTCGTTTGTTAATGGATTCGGGTAAGTTCTTGATGATTATGGGTGGGTGGTTAGATTTGTTGTGTATGTAAAGTGGTACATTGTTGGGTTTGGTGTAGGGCATATGTGTTCCAGTAGTTAAATTGAGGGTTACATCTGGAAAGTTGACGATTTTTTTGTTGACTTCAATGGTGATTTTCAGGCCGTATTTGTTGAAGGTGGCGCACAGGTCTTTCTTGATTAGATCAACCTGGCGGGGGGATCCTTGAGTTATCCCGAGGCCATCATCTCTGTATAGCCCAAAATTGTTGCCGTGTTTCTGGGTAATAAGGTAAAGGAGAAAGGAGCCCACAAGTTTGCAGGATTCTGCACCATCGTAACTGCCCATGGTGATGTCAAAGAGGTCGGGTGATGATTTCTTGCCCCATTGCTCTTCGTTGTTAAATAGACATGATTTTTTGGCGTGAATAATGATTTCTCTTTCATCGTTTGTGATGTTGTCATGTGTAGAGGCGAAATCTAATGCGGCATTCAATAGTTCAATTGAGATTGATGGGTAAAAGTCTACCACGTCGAATTCAATGAATGTGTACTGGTTTTTGTTGTCGATGTTGTTGAACCAGTTCAAAACAGTAGTTGTGTTCTTCCATTGGTTGAGGTTTATGGCGGTAGTGGTTTTCTTGTTGATTCTGTCGAGGATTTGTTTAGTGATTTTGCCAATTTCGGGTTATGATGGGTTAATGAGGTGGCAGGTTGGGTTATTGGCGAAGTTAGGTTTGTGATCTTTCAAGGTGATGAAGGCTTCTCTTTTGGCGGTGACGTTTACTCTATCGCTGAGGTTTAATTTTTCGACAATAGATTTAGTTTCATTTTCAATAGAGGAAATGACTGTAGGGTTGATTTTCTTGTAGGTTTTGGTGATGTTCTTATGCAGGAGTTCATTGTAGGAATTGGTGTTCATTTTGTAAAAGTTAGTGGTTTTGTCGGCAGGAATGAGAAGTTCAAAATCTTCAACAAAAACACTGTTAAGATTAGTTACAGTTGCATGACCAACATAAAACAAACCATCGACGGACACAACAAGACCACCCTAAAGAAGACAACACAACAAACATCAACGCCAAACCAATGTAACTGCAGAAAACCTGATGATTGCCCTATACTTGGCAAATGCCTGACTAAGTCAGTTATTTACCAAGCTACAGTAATCACCAACGACAACAAACCCAACCAAACATACATCGGACTCACTGCAAACACATTCAAAACGAGATTCACCAACCACAAAGCATCATTCAAACACCGAGAAAAGAAACTTTCCACTGAGCTGAGTAAACATGTCTGGGAGCTTAAAGACAAAAATGCCGAGTTCAACATTAAGTGGAGAATTATCAAGCAAGCCAAACCCTACAATAACACCTCAAACAGATGTAACTTATGCCTGTGGGAGAAATATTTTATCATCTGCAAACCTTCTCTGGCCACATTAAACAAACGAAACGAACTTGTTTCATCATGTAGACATGCTAATAAATTTCTTTTAAGAAACTCTGTAACATAACCTCACAATGTATAACCCTATCTAATGTTAATCCTTCCGGGATCTGTTCCATGTTCATTTTTGACAACCACTTACCAACCTCAAGTGGATATATATCCATGTACATACTATATCACTAAGAAAACGGCCAAAAACCTTTGAATATTCAAACTAACGAATGAACGTTAAGAATTTCCAAATAATCCCTAACCTAGGCACTTATATAATCATCTCTGTAACTACATCTTAGTCATTAGACCATTTTATCTGAAGAGTACCACACAATACATGTGGCACGAAACTAAATAGTAATAAAAATGTCTAATCAAACCTGTTGAGTCTTTGAACTTTAACTATATATATATATATATATATATATATATATATATATATATATATATATATATATATATATATATATATATATATATATATATATATTCACAAGCGTTTGTGGTTATTGTGTTTATGTGTACTGCCTGTCTTATAGTTTTTACAATGTCCATATAATAGATTTCAGCTACAGTGTATTTGCCATTGAACCTATTTAGCCAGACACAGTACCTTCCAGCATTCTTAATAAAGCCACTTTCAGCCAGACCATCATTACAAATCTCACACCGAAAGCATTCTGGATGCCAACTGGCTTGCATTGCTCGAATTACACGCCCAATAATAAATTCACCTGGTATAAAAATTGATAAAATCTTTTTACAACACTCATTTCAAAAAGCCAACTTTTTTAACATTACAGTGTTACATTGAAAAAAAAGAATCTAGTGTACATGTACAGTAACATCAGAACAAACTTATTCATTTTCTTACCACATTCTTTACAGCAAGGAGCAAACAAAGTTTGGAAATCATGTTCACAGTATCTGCGTCCATCAAACTAAATGATAGATTTTTCAATTTTAAAATTTTGTACAGACAGCTGCAGCCACTTCTCTCCATACAAAAAATGTAAAAATTTTGTACGGATGGCAGTCAGTGTTTAGGGTATACACTGGTGTAAATTCCTCTAAAAAAATACATGCTTCAACTTGATGTTAGGACTTCTTACATGTACTGTACCTCATAAAACAACCCATCAGGAAAGGTTTGAAAGCATTGTACACAGCTAAGGTAAATAGAAAAGAAATTATACTGTTTAAGGAGGTGTTTATATGGAGGCGAGCCCCGCTTTGCCAAGATCGTGCTTATATATACTATTATTTCCTGTTAATTTTCATCTTGTGTTTATATGAGAGCCGAGCCAAAGATCTTGCTTTGTGTGACCAAGATCTCAGTTACCCAGGCTGGTTTTTCCCCATGTAAACATGATTGACCAGTCTGGCTTGCCTACCCAGCTGGCACTAAAAGTTTCATACAGTACACACGACAAAATTGGTTTTTATCAGCTTTTTTCAATGTATTAACAATTCACAAGTTCTGCTTGTTCATGTACAATAGCCCTTCTCATGTAAACACAATAAAAATCATCTCAGCAAAGCGGGCTAGCTTGCGTACCCGGGCTGGCTCGCCTCTATATAAACACCCTCTAAGACCTTGTTTACACAGTACTGGACGAATTCAAGACTGGTCTCGAATTTGTACAGTTCGGCCTGTTTACACGGAGAAAAATTCGTCCGGTCTTGCATTCGTCCAGTTTCACATGTTTACACAGTGAAATAGGACAAATTCAAGAGTCCAGGGTCTGAAATTTGCGGTATCCCGATATCCACAGGATACTAAAATTTCGTTTTGGATACTAACTTCTGTTTCACTTGTATCCCATCCTTGTATCCCGATGGGATACCACGAAATTTCAAAAATTGGGATAGCGGAAAAGGCCTCCGTTGGTCTCCCAATAGCTTTGTTAGCACCACTGATCTCAACCTGAACGAGATTGCACTGATCTATATAAGTCACCATCTTGGAAATCGAGTGATAAGTGTCATTGATATTTGTCAATCTCATCCTCATGACGTTCGCGGGGATGGTTGTCAGCTTGCTACCTGAAGGCCTTCACAGGGATGTTTGAATATTAATTTATAAGTAGTGTTGGGTTTTTTTATTAAAATAATTTCGGTGAATATGCTAAAATATCTAATTAAAAAAAAAAACAACTCCTGCAGAATCAGCTCCTGTAGAAGACGTCATAGTGAATGTAGTCGATGAAGAGGTAGAAGACATCGTAGTAGTCAGAGACGAAGAGGTATGTGAACAGGAAACTGATCAACAATTTACAGAAAATGTTTGTAGATGTAAAGAAAAGCACCAAGCTGATCATAGATGTAAATGCGAACTTCAAAAGTAAATAATGACAATGTGAACAATGTGACATTATATCATCAACATGATGTTGGTGCTTTGAGTTTATTTAATTCAGAGTCTTACTCTGAAAGTGACTTTGATGGGTTTTAGTGCACAATAAAACTGTTTTGTTTAATTAATGTTTTCTTAATATATTTCTTGTGATGTACAGTCTCCCCGACAAATAGGTGGGATACTAAAAATTATGGTAACTAGTATCCAGAGGTGGGATACTGGATTCTTAGGGGGGGTACTAAAACTTTGAACCCTGGTATCCCATGGGATACTGAAAATTGAATTAAATTTCAGACCCTGAAGACCGGTCTTGAATTCATCTGGTACCGTGTAAACGTAGTCTAAGAGATTATAAATTAAGGTCAAGGTCTGTACAAGAAAATATTAGGAAATATTTATTAGTACAGACTGATCCACAGGCACTCAAGGTTTGTACAAAAAAGATGAACCTTGGTTCAAATATGCATTTTTTTGGCATGTGCATTGGCCAATCAGAATTCAGGATATTACACCACCATATTGTAGCAAGATTTTTAAGGTACGGATTTTTCCTATCCCAACCATATGCACATTGGGAAAGGGGGTACCTGTGTAGCCAAATCAGTGAAACCCTGACAAATTGGAATTCCTTTGCAATGTAGCTAGAGTAAGCAGACCAGCCTTGTTTACTGTAATATGTTATAAGGGTATATATAGTCATGTACACTGTACTAAGTACTTATTAACCGAGCGCGAGGTCCGTACGGGAAAATATTTTGCTTGAGATCTTTTGAGTACAGACCTCGCCCTTCGGGCTCGGTCTGTACTCACCGAGCTTGTGAGGTTAATAAGGAATTTATTATATGTCTCCACAACAACGAGAAATAATTTAGAGAAAACATTATCGTCTACAGTACGTCTTGCGAGGTTGCGAGGTTTGCCCGGCGTTTTAAAATGGCTCAGTTGCTTTTTTTCTCTAATGTACTCTGTCTCCGTAGCATTTAATATATCATCTTCGTCGGTTAGTTCCTCCGGATAATAGAATTGGCCGTCCATTTTTCGCTATTTCGTTTAATTTTGCTCACAAATTGTTTCGCTGTAGTTTGTTGTTTTTGTGCGGGTCCGTACACCGAGTCCCTACGGTAAAGTACGGACTCGCACATTAGCCAATCAGCGTTCAATACGCCAGTTCGGACTCGCAAGACATATAATAAAGTACATTATTAAACAAACAAACAAAAAAAGACAAGAGATAGAAATAGCACTTTTAGAAATGGTGCAATCACATTGAAATGGTCCTAGTGACTACCAAATCCGAAAATAGCGGAGGTCCGTCGCTATTTGCGGGATTCTACGATATTTTTACTAGTAACGGGGCACCCTGCACCTTATCATTTTGGCATGTCAGCCTGTATCAGATATTTACCTTTTCATCAGCAAAAGACAAAAATCGCAGATTAAAGACACAAAAGCACTGTTCTTTGGCTATTTAAATACATTTCAAAGCCTTGTGAATACACGTACGTTCTTGAACAAGCAACGTGAAGCGACAGAACTGCAGAAATAAAGAGGACATTTGACTTACATAAAACACCTCTCGTGAAGAATCTGCCCGTTTGAGTTGACCATTCTCTCTTCGGCGGCAAACCCATCTTCACACAGACTACACACAGCACTAGTTAAGCTCTTGTTCGGACCAGTAACATCGTTTTGAAGAGCCATCTTGATGTTTAGCCTCAAAATCTTTGAGGAAAAAACAACACTCGACCTCTCGCTCCTTGACAATTCAACAAACGATGATCACCGCAATCCACACATTCCGGAAGTTGGGTGTTGGTTGCGTCATCCGCTGACATACCAAAACGCAGACACCTCTGTTTTTGTTTGTCAGTTTATTTTTTTGTTTGTTTGTTTGTTTGTTTGTTTGTTTGTTTGTTTGTTTGTTTGTTTGTTTGTTTGTTTGTTTGTTTGTTTGTTTGTTTGTTTGTTTGTTTGTTTGTTTGTTTGTTTGTTTGTTTGTTTGTTTGTTTGTTTGTTTGTCTGTGGCCAAAATATCTCGCAAAGTACTGCACATGCTTTCATGCAAGTTTGTGGAAAGATTGATTATAGACCAAAGTCCAAGCCATTAAATTTTGGTTTAAAATTGGATGAAATTTTCATAAAAGTCTGTGTAGAAGAAATAATTGAAAAAAATATATGCTTGATTGCACTTATTATGCCATATATAACCAATATGCAAGCTATTCTTGCACAGGTACTTTTGGCAGTCTGTGTGGCAGCCCAGGTCAAAACCTGCAAGTAAGAGAAAAGGAGGAATATTGTTGGAGGTGAATTTTGAATTTCAAAATAACATTTTTTGCATATATTATAATATTAATCATTGATAGGCATATTTTTCTAATATAAATCATATTCTTGTAGCTGAAAGCATTTTTTCATTTAACACTGAGGAGGAAGCCTTATATTTAGGAAGAATTATTTTGTGTTGGAAGGAAAGGGGGTAGGAGAGCTTTATTATGAAAGTTTACATGCATTTATTACATAAATGTATATTTATTATTAACCCTTCATTGTCAACTGGAAACCTCCTGGGCTATAAAGGGTTAAAGAACTATTATTGTCAGTTGAGTTCTGTTTGCAACATGAACTTATAACACATATTAATGTTAATTCACCATAACATTGATAATTATAACATAACATAACATTCACAATTCTAATTTTAATCACTACTCAGTTAATTCATATCAGTTATATGTACTGTACTTATATCAAAGTAAACACAGCTGCCATCATGCCATAATAAGTTGGTGCAAATCGTCCAAAAACCTGGCTCTGAAGATTTTTTGGCTCAACATAATGGGATAATAGCCCATGGAGAACAAAAAATCCACAAAATCCACACGACTTGGCTACCGGCTGCAAATCTGCTGCAAAATCTAACCATTTCATTGCCAACACTGCATCCCATCTGACTGGTTTATCACATGGTACTGATGGTAGCTGATCACTTGATTTAATATACTCGAAATGACAGCTTCTGGCCCACCCTTCAACAGCTTGATCAAAAATGGCAGCCTTGTCTGATTGGGGCAAATTCCAACGTGGATCAGGTAAGTACAAAGGAATATTATTATAGCAATGTTGATGTGCATGTGAAAGATCACCACTTATTGCCACAACAACCTTTGCATCAAGATTATCCACAACTGCTGCAAGAGACTTGCCAATGGCAATTCTTTCTTCGTTCACGTCTGTTCCATCTCTCTTCAAAGACTGACTCAAAACAATATACTTTGGTTGATAACCAGACTTTTTAAACTGCTCTTGTAAATACCACAACGGTATCACTTCACCCCATCTCAAAGGAGTTTCAGTACGAGCGAAGCAAGTCACTCCTTCAGCATTCAGCTTGTCTTCTTGCAAATGCTGGAGAGTTTTCGAAGCGAGCTCTTCGTCCATCGGAATTTCAACTTCAAATTCACTCCATTCGCCATTCCAGAGAGCGTTTCCTTTGGCAACGGTGTTAAGGTAAACAGCAACGTGTTTAGATAGAGATATGCCATGACAAGTGTGGAATAGCACAATATCGGGTTTTAAGTTGGCAACGCTTTCTGCAGCCTTCGTGCACGCATCAAAAAGACAAGAAAGTTCATTTTTCAAAGGATTGGGCAATCCATTATAACGCTCGCGACACGATTTACTTGGGCTTTCGCTACCCTGGCCATCAAAAGACATTGCACCATGTGGAAGCACCACTGCTCCAACAAACACCATCTTTGGTCACTTTTTATACATGTTTCTGACAAGCAGAATGAAGAAACCTATGGCGATAAGCCAATCAAAAGCCTTTTTTGACCAAATTGACCAATCAGAAAACGCGTAGAATAATCAGTACGTAGAGCCAGCGGTTATTAGTTAGGAACAACAATGGCGCCAAAATTTGCTGGAGTGGACAAATGAAATTGAACATTTTATGCGAAGCAATATACGTTTTATCACAGGTTTTATATACAGAAAACAAAAACGACTACTAAATTGTTAGAGTGGAATTAATTAGTAATGGTAAAGATCGTTGGATTAGTTATCAATCTTCGTTTAAAACGAAATAACTACAAAGACAAAATTCAAAATTACGCTCGTGATCTGACTGATCACTAATAAACGCGTTTGCATGTGTATTGCATTTCTGGGCCATTCTGGCATAAGGCCGACATGTGTAGATCTAAAATGTGTACAACCTGACATATATTTATAATTAAATGTTGGTAAAATATATTAAATTTTAGTGCATATTGATATTTTCCCCACGGTTGTTTTTTTCTTAACTTAAATACCTATTTAACGACAAATTTTTTTAAATGTCATTTTTTAAATGTTATTTTGTCTAAGTGTCATTTTTAAACATTACCAACATGTTTCATCCCATGTACCCGCATAACCGAATCTGACACATGTTTTATCGATCATATAGTTGTGCAAAAATAATGACAGTCACTGGCCTCCGCAATGCAAGCGATTGACGCCATTAAAATATATATATAAACATAAGTAACAAAGTAAATGCAATAGCACTGAACGCCTTGTCGCCTTGACAACACATCCGCGCCACACAGCAACTGGTCAGTTTCAGTGGCGTAGAAAGCAAATTGATCTTGGAGAGGCACAGCTTCAAAAGGGTACTTTCTTCAGGGGGTATAGGACTTCAAAAGGACACTTGAAACACATGTTTTATCATAAAAAGGGCACTTTAATTTATATTGCAAAAAGGACACTTCATGACAAAGTGGGGGGGAGGGACACATGCCACGTTCCCCCCCGGTTCATACGCCCCTGTAATCAGTTTAAAAAAGAAGAAACTTCACTTGAAAACTCTAGCTGTTTCAAATTCGACAAAAAAGCGCAGTAGATTATTGTGGCCAATGCTCGATGAAGCTTGAAACTCTGAGACAAGTGTAAAAGACTGAACAAAATAGCTGAATTTTAAATCAGCACCTGCAATTTATTGTAAATAAAAATAAACAGTAGACATGACATTAAACATTTATTCTAAAACATCAACCAAATCATTTCGCAGGTGGTAAAGTCATGTCAACTTTCAAGTCTTCACAGAGACTGTCAGTTTACTTTACTTTTATAAAAAATCATATCGCTATTTGATTGGCAGATTATTTGTCACGTCGTTTGAAAAAATTCGATTCATAGCGTTGTTCACAACATTTACCGGGTATTTTTACTTGAATACTGTACATTTTGTTTTCATTGCAAGAGTCGCCTCTACATTAATTCAACGAACCGTTCTAAAACCTTATTAAAGCGACCTTAAGTGAAATACAAAACAATACTAGTAATCTTATTTAGATCCATGGGGTTTGTTGACATTTGGTTCAAGAAACATTTACATGAAATAATATTAAAGTTCCGGTTAATTAAAAAAAAACAATATACGAAGCGAAAGCTTTGCCTTTTCTGTTTTTATATATCGTGAATTTAAGGGGCACGCGGTAAACGGCCCAGGTTTTAAATAACAAAATACTAACAATATAGATCATTTACTTCGTTAAAAGGCTTTGGTTCAAAACGTTGATAAAACAAAAATTAATTAAATTTCATTCACACAATTTCAAAAGCTGGAAACACTCTAGTAGTATCTACGTTGACCGTCTACTGACTTTTGATATTACGTAACGAATATACGGACCTTGCGTATAACTTATATATATACATATATATATATATATATAACATATTTATTACTGATGAATTACTCTATGCAGATGTACTTGTAAGACGTTTATAAGCAGACAGTGTATTTTGTACTTATAATATTATACGTAGCGCTATACGTATACGTATTATACTCGTATATAGCGGCTCAGTGGTCAGAGCACTGTATATATATATATATATATATATATATATATATATATATATATATATATATATATATATATATATATATATAACATTTATTACTGATGAAATACTCTATGCAGATGTACCTGTAAGACGTTTATAAGCAGACATATGTATTTTGTACTTATAATATTATACGTAGCTATACGTATACTCGTATATAGCGGCTCAGTGGTCAGAGCACTGCACTAGCATATCGCAGGGTCGCGGGTTCAATTCCTAGCCGGCTGGAAGGCCTTGCATATTTCTTGGTTTTATAATCTATATATTCTACACTCGAAATTTTCCTTCACCAAAATTACCTAATATTATACATGCAGAGGCGGTGCGCCCCCTTGTTTTCCGTTTCAGGCTCCCCCACAAAGACAATTAACAAAATACAGCTCATAACGTAAATATTATGAAATACAGTTGTTACTAGTTACATTGCTAGGCTACTAGTCGTAATCTTAAAACACAATGATATACAATTTGTATTTTCTAAACTTCTTACTCTGCATGTAATTGTGTTATCTTTTCTTTGTTATTCACTCTTCATAAGATGTAACCTTATGTAATTTTTCTGGTACATGAATTTTGTAACTGTAAGACTAAGAGTATATAGTTGAATCGTGGAACAGTGATCCACTTGTGACTTAAATATATACTCATACATAGTATATGATATATTATTGTCTATTAAATGTTGTAGTCACAAAAACAAATATGGGCATACACAATACATAAAATTGTGCTTAAAATTATTAATGCATGCCGCTCTCAAAATCGAGGAAATACGATTTCAGAGGCCGTCAAAAATTTCCTAGAGACTGGAAGGCCCCGGGCGCACAGAGGCACATCCCAGCCGGGACCATTAGAGCAGTCAGGCTTTGCACTCAACCAGGCGCCCCTTTCATATAATTAATTTCCCGGTAACTCTTCTGCTGCCAGTCCGCCCCTGTATACGTGTGTTTTGTTGTCATTTGGTTCAAGCCAAATTTGCATGAAATAAAGTTTTGGTTGATTTTAAAAAGTAAATATAGTAATAGCTTTATCTTTTTCTGTCTCGTATTGTAAATAACATATTAAAAGTCGGAGGAGTTACTTGACTATAGTATTCCAGCGATGGAAAGCGATACTATAAACAAGAATATGAGCGATAGAGTTGTGGTTCTTGGCCAAAACGAGTTTCCTATTCTCGTCACTTTCGTTTCGTTGCAAATCGTGGTTGGTTCGCTGGCAAATATCGCCGTAATAACCATGTTCTGGGTGAGACGTGACTTACGAAGAAAACCTTCAGACTTATTGATTCTCAATCTCTCCTTGGCCGATCTCCTTTGTTGTACCACAATTCTCCCGTGGATATTATATGTTTTAGTTCGGAGAAACGTCGGTGGCACCAGTTTTTTATACTTCGCTTCTTTGAATATTTTGGAAATATCTTGTTGTTCAAACGCCATTATTGGCGTTACTATAGATCGATTCGTTGCAGTTGTGTACAATTTACGGTACCGAGCGGTCATGACAAGGACCAGAACGTTTCTTCTGATTGGATACTCCTGGTTATTCGCCATTTTGGTTGGTATTGGTGGTTACATAAGCTACCACTTGGACCAATTCAACTTCTACGAAAAGTTTCTGTGGCTTCTACAAATCTCCGAGTTAGTTTTGGTCTTCGTTATGTACTTAGTAATATTCAAAGTGGCCTGGAAACAGAGCCAAAACATCAGAGCACAAACGAAATCTGTATTTGGATCCTTTCGAAGAACACGTTTCGGACTCATCGCAAAAACGATTTGGAATTCTTTGGCAATTGTTTGTCTATTTTATGCTTGTTTTCTCCCCTTCTTAATCTACGATATTTTCTCGACAATAGATAAGAATATCTCGAAAAGTTTAGCCAGGTCAATGCTTCTAAGAATTTTTTCTTTTACATATATTAATTCTTGTATAAATCCCTTTATTTATGTGTTTCGACGCAAGGATATCATACAAATATGACATATACAGTCGGTTTGATAACGGCCATGCATGTATGTAGCTATATCGCTTTCTCCGCGTAAAACTCAGTTATTAGCATGTTACTATAATATATCATGAGCACCATGCATTCGAATTCTCAATTTTTCATTATGCCGACAAAGGTTTTAGTCTTTATTAATAAAACTGTATAATATTATCTGTTTTGAATATATTATTATTATCTTATTTATCTTTGCTGGGTTTTTTCTTCTTTTCTGTATAATTTGAAGAGCAGAATTACAGTAGCTCCGCAAACGCAATACATACAGAATATGAAGAAATCTATCCAAGGGGGTTCAAAAGATGTTTTATCCTAAGGGACGTGCGGAGCCGGCGCCTTCACCCAAAATCCTTAGAACATGCTATGTAATCGAGTGAAATGCCCAATATTACTTATAATAAACCCAATTCTCTCCTGGCATTAAGCTCTCGGCAACGCCCTCCGTGGCGCAGTCGTGGGTTCAATTCCTGCTGGAAGACCTGTGTAGTTGCATTTCCCCCATATATTCTACACTTGAATTTTCCTTCACCCAAAATCCTCAGAACATGCTATATGCATGTAATCCAGTGAAATGCCCAATATTACATATTAAATTAGGCCCGATTTCCAACCGCCTCCCAAGGTCCCGGTATACACATACCTTAGCTTCCCTGTTTTCAAGATAATGTGCGAATTACAGACATTTTTTTATGGCAACAAAGACAATTTTACTTCTGTAGTCAATTTACCGCAGAAGATCTATAGTCAAGTTAATCAAAGCCATTTTATTTCTTTTATTCTATTTACATCTCTGCTTACAACAGAGAATAGATTAGTTTATACTCATTTAAATTATGAAGTTTGTACGTGCATTAAATATATGTACGACGTTAATCAGCTGAATACATAAACCAAAAAAAATTCTAATCGATAAACATAGCTATAGATGTTCTGCATTAGCTATAATTCGGAAATTTGATTTCTCTGAGCACAAGATCTAAATTGTGATAACATGGCTAGAACTTGAGTAGGAAAGATCTAGTCTCTTTCAAGATTTTGACTTTGGCTTCTGGGGTGTGCTAAACGAGGCTATTGCACGTTTTCGAGTGCCGAGTGTTTCCTATGTAGTTTACATGGATTAACCTAGGCTAACTGCCAAACATTACGTCATACCTTCGTTTGGCCCCACTACACAAAGTCTCGTTTTGATAACGATGTTTCGTTAACGTCAAAGCGAGGCGTGGTGGTGCTAGGGAGAGGAATGATGTAAGCAAGCAATAACCCCATTAATTATTGACTTCAATTCTGATAATCAAAATGTTGAATCAACGTTTCTATTCAGTGTAATATAAAACAATGTTATATTTAATGTTATGCGTGCAACAACAAACTGGATTTTACTCCGAATCCGATCCTTTTAAAGGGTATTGGCAACAAAAAATTTAATTATAACTCATTCCTGTCCGGGGGCTTCCCCAGAGGTGAATAAAATCGTCTGGCGTTAGCCAGAATAAAATACTAAAGACCAATTCGGACAAGAAAGAGTTAAAGAACTCATGAAATTGTAATTTCATGTCTTTTACATTCTTTTACAATTTTTCACCAGTTGTCTTTTACAACTTTTTCGTGAAACAACTTTTTCGTTTACACAAAGCAACATCAGTTATGAAATGTTCGGTGTCACAAGGCGTTTTTACGTGCACAGTTTCAAGTGATTTCATTGAACAAATTTAGAGATATAACTGATTTTGCTATGTGTAAAAATACTGTACTCTGTTCCTGACGTCAGAGACCATCTCATTTACATATTAAACAAATTGAAATATTTTGAAAACGAAAAAAAGATACGAAAAAATTGTAAAAGATCTTCAATTACAATTTTATGAGTTCTTTCAAATTAGAGAAATGTAATTTTTGTTGCCAATACCCTTAAATCAGAAACTCCAAGCTAGTCCATTAGAACTGTCAAGAAAACCAAATCTAGCATATCATATTTTTATGTTTGTTCATGTGAAATTTAAAGTTTGATTTTAACATTACTTCCCCTTTGGTGCAATTATTAAATACTAGAAGCTCGAACAATTATATAATTATGCAGTATTTATCGCTTCTTTTGTTTCTGGCTTCCTCGTCACATATTATTTCCTAATTGGTAAGCTAAATAATTATTGCTAACCTCTCAGTTAACAATGGTTACCGTATTTACTCGTTTAACCGTCGCCCCCGATTAAGCGCCGCCCCCGATTAAGCGCCGCATATGGAGCAAAAATATTAAAGAGCGCCGCCCTCGAATAAGCGCCGCACTTATTCACAACAGTGCGGTGCTTAATCGAAGCACCGTCAGACAGAATTGTTCAAGAAGCCAAATTAAAAAGCAACTACAGCCTCGGAAATTTATTGTCCTGTATTACAGTGTTTATATGTTCAAAGTGAGTATATTTCAATGTGAATGACAAGATAACATCTGAAACATGTTTATTTTGTTGATAAGATTTCTTGTTATCGTTTACAAATAAAATAATTTTTAAAGAGCGCCGCCCTCAAATAAGCGCCGCCCTCAAATAAGTGCCGCATCCGAAACACTAAAAATTTAAAGAGCGCCGCGGCGCTTAAACGAGTAAATACGGTACTTGATGAACCAACATAAATATATATATAATTGTAAAACTTGTAAATTGTGACAAATCAAATAAAACAATTATAATTATTATTATTATATAGTAATACTTAAAGATGGAACGGAGGTCTTCTTTTTTTCTTCTCTTCTCATGGAGAATAATTATTAGCTTATGGCGTTAGATGTAAAATCTATTTCGGACTTTCAACATTCTGTAGTGCTATGCCCAGCGTTGATTATTTGTCCACGAATTTTCCTTGGCCCACGTGCTGTTTTCAGACGCATTTTGTCATTGTCACGCTGAGGGTACGTATCGTCATCATCGTCGTCGTCACTGAATAATTAAAAAAAACATATAAAATATACTTCGATTTAATACATTTAATTTATTACCTATTTTTTTGTTTGCACGTTTGCATGAATGTTTGTTTGTCCGTATATTTATTATTTTTTTGTTTGTTTGTTTGTTTGTTTGTTTGTTTGTTTGTTTGTTTGTTTGTTTGTTTGTTTGTTTGTTTGTTTGTTTGTTTGTTTGTTTGTTTGTTTGTTTGTTTGTTTGTTTGTTTGTTTGTTTGTTTGTTTGTTTGTTTGTTTGTTTGTTTGTTTGTTTGTTTCTTGCCTGATATATCTATTCATTTATTTATTTATTTATTGTCTTAAGGTCTATGTTAATGTTTTCAGGGTCATTTCTGTAAAGCGCTCTCAATTCGTCAGAATTTGCGCCACAAAAATGAAATAGATATCGTTAGAAAGCTGTGAATTTGTAGAAAACAATGGTGTCTTTGGTTGCGCGATAAACACAAACCGTTAATAATTGTGAATTTTTAAATTAAAACTAGAAGGCTTTACTCGGGGCGACTCGAGTAAAAAGCGTTTTATTTTGTTCAAAATCTTTTTTTTGTACTTTGATTCCGAGATAAATTTCCAGCCAGCAAAACGGTGTCAGCGTTTTTTGATATGTCGAGTTTTGCCGATTTTATTGACGACCAAAGTTAAAAATGCTGTTTTTCGACCAACATTCGGAAAAAATAAGTCATTAATTCGAAACCAGGCAATAAATAACAAAAACGCTGACACCGTTTTGCTGGACATTTGGAATCGAACTGCCAAAAATATTTTTTGAACAAAATGAAACGCTTTGTTTTTAAGTCGCCCAGAGTGAAAACTTCTGGTTTAAATTAAAAAAATCCACAATTATTAACGGTTTGTGTTTATCGCGAAACAAAAGAAACCATTGTATTCTACAAATTCATAGTTTTCTAACGATATCTATTTTATTTTTGTGGCATAAATTCCGGCGAATTGAGAGCGTTTTACAGAAAAGACCCTGAAAACCTTACCTAAGTAAAGGAATTATTATTTCCAATAAATCCGGAAAACCTAATTTGCATAAAATCTGCCGCTTACCATAAACAACGATTTTACTCGTCAAGGAAAGACCCCTGGTAGTCAGGGGGTTAAATCAAGACCACCACCAACGCTATGTAATGAACTAGAATAAAGCTGATGAAACCTGTGAAGAACCTTCTATATAGGGATACGTAAGGGACCATTCATTATTTATGCCCAGGGTTGGTACCAAAGAGAAATGGGTTGGGTAACCCAGTTTTTGACTAACTCACGGGTTGGGTAAAATAAGATTTGTCTTCCATGATATGGATGAAGTGATGAGGAAAATAATGAGCAATCGAATCAAGTGAAGGACGACCCACAAGGTCTGGGCGAAGTGCTGAATCATGGCATTTGCAGACTAGAATAAATTTAAGGTATCAGGTATACACCACCAATATTTTTTAGTATCTTAACTTTTTTCTTTGTTCTTCTAACTATTGTCAAAACGGACGTTTAAGTAAATAAAAATAAATTTATCTAATGAACAGTAGTATGCATGTGTACTTAATTTTAGTATGTATTTTGTTTTGCGAAGATATTTAATAAAAGGTAGGGAATGTAATATTTAAGTGGGTTGGGTAAAAAATATCTTAAACCATTTTGAGGCTGGGTAACTAAAAAAATTACCCTGCTTCTAGTTTCTCTTCGGTACCAACCCTGGGCATAAATAATGAACGGTCCATAATCTCTCATAATCTCGACTGTCAAGCCATCTTAAACTAATGTTCCACATCCATCTATTCAACCCGCGAGAGGTTTGCTTGTGGGACTGCACGAAAAAACACCGGATCACTCGCTAGCCGATAAGAGCATGTGACTCTGCAGGTGCATACCAGACCGAAAAAATGTTAATATAACAGTACTTACTCGTCTGGGACCACTTTTCTCTTGCTTCTTTTAAACCAATCTCGTTTCTTGCCAATATAAACCACTACACACGCCACACCACATGCAAGTAAAACGCACATTACTACAGCAACAATCATAGCGCTGTCGTCATCATCATCGTTCTTCTGCAATCCTTTATTTCCTTCATTTGTCGTTGGATCCAGCGTGGGCTCGTTTTCTTCTGTACGGAAATCTTCGTTTTTGATCTCAAAAGCTTTGTCTCCTAACCCACCATTTTGGCTTGCATTTGCTAAAATGGTAATGACATTCTCTTCCTGGTTGTTATTAACCGTATTCACCAAAACGAAAAATTTGACATTAATACTTCCCTGGGTAAAACCGGTAACCACGACCTTCTCAAACACAAGACCTTTGGCTTTAAACAGCGCGTGTAACAACTGTTCCAGTTGACGGGCCAAAGCCTTGAACGTGTCTGCTTCTGGGTTATTAAGATCAGAACTGAAATTCTCGTCCACCAAACGAATCTTCCCAACAATATATTCAGTTTCATTTGTCGGTGCTTGAGGTTCTGGGGAGGATGACTTTGTAGTTGGGAACACCGCGCTGGATGGAGTGACTGACGAAGCAACAGGCACTGCTGAAGTGCTTGGAGCATGTCCACGAGTGGAGGAATGTGCGTAAGTTGATTGAATGACAAGAGAATGGGAGCTGGGCATGGCAAAAGACGAATAGGGTAAAACAAAAGGCACACTCTGAGAGCTGGACTTAGACAAGGAGGAATGTGATACCATTTGGTAAAAGCTAGGCGTACTCGATTTAAATTCATAACTGGTCATCAAACTTGATTTTGAACTGTGCCTTTCTTTTAAACCAACTGTATTCGAAGATTTGATCTGAGGAGCACTCGAATAAGTCATACGTAACATTTCTTTCGATGTCGATGGTCGTAGATCTATAGAAGGCATTGTTCCTGCACTCGAGTGTTTTAGAGACGTGTTCAAGTTTTTCAGTGGCGTTGGGTTGGTGGTGGGATGACATAATCAATGAAGAAGAAACCATTTCCAATCCAGTTTTTTCGTTTTCTTCGTTTATAAATAAATAAATAAATAAATAAATAAATAAATAAATAAATAAATAAATAAATAAATAAATAAATAAATAAATAAATAAATAAATAAATAAACGAGCGAACGAACGAACGAACGAACGAACGAACGAACGAACGAACGAACGAACGAACGAACGAACGAACGAACGAACGAACGAACGAACGAACGAACGAACGAACGAACGAACGAACGAACGAACGAACGAACGAACGAACGAACGAACGAACGAACGAACGAACGAACGAACGAACGAACGAACGAACGAACGAACGAACGAACGAACGAACGAACGAACGAACGAACGAACGAACGAACGAATGAATGAACGAACGAACGAATGAATGAATGAACGAACTAACGAAAGGAATGAATGAATGAATGAATGAATGAATGAATGAATGAATGAATGAATGAATGAATGAATGAATGAATGAATGAATGAACGAACGAACGAACTAAGGTGCATACGAACAAATAAATAACACAGACAACGCAACTAAATTAAGTACGCAAGCAAATTCAAAAAGGAATCAAAGTTTACATACCCAGTGTGGTAAAGGAATATACATCACTCATTAATCCATCTCCATATTGGTTAAACCCAAGAATTTGAACACGGTAAGTAGTATTTGATGAAAGATTTTGCAGAACGACTTGAGACACGTTGGCTATTGCGTGAACACTGGATAAGATACTACCATTGGTAATACGTATCCTATAGCCATGTATTTTACCATATTTTTCGTTTGAAGGAATTTTTTCCCATTTTAATACGGCCGTGTTTGATGTTGTGTTGGTAACAATAACAAACTTTGGTTTCGGAATCAGAGCTAAATCAGAAAAAGGAAATATTATTGAAAGTAATACCGAAAATGGTAATGAAATTGATGATGATTAAAATATAAAAAAATCTACAAACCCATTGTTGTGAAGGACGTGTTACTGACCACCCCGTCACCATAATCATTATATCCCAAAATGGTCACAGTGTATGTTGCATTAGGAAGAAGGTTGGTCAAGTTCGCTCTTGCTTCGTCGGCGGAAACTTTCAGGTCATACTCTCCTGAAAGAACAATCTTGTACCCAGATAAAATACCATATGTAGCGTTATTGTCAGCTATTCTGCTCCAGTACAGAACAGCATGGTTGATAGTAATCTGAGAAACATTTCTTGAGGTGATCTTTGGTATTTGAACTAAATAAATGAAGAAAGAACAATGTTTCTTTAAAAAAACGTCGGCTTTGTATGTTACACCACACTGAGGTCAACCTTTTTCAACTAGCCTTGTTTTGCCTAGGAATAGCTTAAACTTTTTGCAGGCAAGCAAGCAGGAAGACAGACAGACAGACAGACAGACAGACAGACAGACAGACAGACAGACAGACAGACAGACAGACAGACAGACAGACAGACAGACAGACAGACAGACAGACAGACAGACAGACATGCCAGACAGACAGGCAGGCAGACAGACAGACAGACAGACAGACAGACAGACAGACAGACAGACAGACAGACAGACAGACAGACAGACAGACAAACAACAGACAGACAGACAGACAAACAAACAAACAAACAAACAAACAAACAAACAAACAAACAGACAGACAGACAGACAGACAGACAGACAGACAGACAACAAACAAACATACAAACAAACAAACAAACAAACAAACAAACAAACAAACAAACAAACAAACAAACAGTGACCAGTGCTTTAGAAAACTCGGAACGCACATGTATTCAAGCTTTATAACGCCAAGATACACCAGAGAAAACGAAGCAGGACTTTCCTGTCATTACAACCTAATCCTGGAACATTACTTCCAATGGACTTACGCTCTTCTTCCTCTGCGCGCGAGACTGTTCTAAAACACCTTATATATAACCATTTCATATCCCTAGAGCTCTACATCTAAAACAGGACTCAAAGCCTCAACCTTCCAAACAATTAATTAAATTATAATACTTAAATATCAAATATATAAAAAATCTACAAACCCATTGTTGTGAAGGATGTGTTACTGACAACACCATCACCATAATCATTATATCCAAAAACGGTCACAGTGTATGTTGTATTAGGAAGAAGGTTGGTCAAGTTCGCTCTTGCTTCGTCGGCGGAAACTTGCAGGTCATACTCTCCTGAAAGGACAATCTTGTAGCCAGATAAAATACCATATGTAGCGTTATTGTCAGCTATTCTACTCCAGTACAGAACAGCATGGTTGATAGTAATCTGAGAAACATTTCTTGAGGTGATCATTGGTATTTGAACTAAATAAATGAAGAAAGAACAATTTTTCTTTAAAAAACGTCGGCTTTGTATGTTACGCTAGACTAAGGACAACATTTTTTCCACTATGTGTTGTTTGCCTCAATAAAAAGTTTTGCTAGAAAACGTTTATCCTTTTTGCAGGTAGATTAAACATGTGAACAAACTGTTAAACGGGAAATCAGACAGACAGACAGACAGACAAACAAACAAACAAACAAACAAACAAACAAACAAACAAACAAACAAACAAACAGGCACACAAACAAATGAACAAACAAACAAACAGGCATACAAACAAACAAACACACACACAGACAAGCAGACAGACAGACAGACGGATGGACGGACGGACGGACGGACGGACGGACGGACGGACGGACGGACGGACGGACGGACGGACGGACGGACAGACAGACAGACAGACAGACAGACAGACAGACAGACAGACAATAAGTAAAAAGCTAATAAATCTTTATTTAAAAATTTCAGTCTTACCTTTCGTTGTAAAGTAAATTACATTGCTATCCACGCCCTTGCCATTTATATTTTTACCATACATATAAAAGCGATATGTCGTATTTGGCGCTAGCTTGCTCAGGAGATAACTGAACTCAGTATCAGATGCTTTAACCGACACATTAAATTTTGTCGTATTGTTTTCACCGAAGTATAATACAATAAAGTATCCCAGGACAGCACCATTGGAATCTTCCTCAGAGATAGCAAGCCATTTTACGGTTGTGGAGTGGTGGGTTGTCATAGTAACATTGATGAATCCAGGAGGTTCCCGTGGTACTACAATTAAGAAAATGCATCACTCATTGCCACTTTACTGGGCATTTTTGCCATTTGGCAACTTATTAAATTTACTAGAAGTAATATTGGGCATTTCACTCGATTACATAGCATGTTCTAGGGATTTTTGGTGAAGGAAAATTCGAATGTAGAATATACACATTAAGAAATTAGCCAAACATAGAGATAGCTTACCGTTGTTATTTTCAACATCTTTAACGTCTACCGTATGATTCCCCATTCCATTCTCAAGGTCGCTAGTTACAGTTTTCGTATCAGGAGCTTCCTCTTCTGGGAATGTCATCTTAACAGTGAAGATGATACTTCCATGTCTAAAATATAAAATCAATGACATTTGTCAGTTTAAAACAGAACTGCATACAATGATCAAGTTTGGTGTAAGATCTCTAGATCAGGATGCCTTGCTCTTGCAGTAAACATAGAAAAATTATAAATTTAGGAAAAGGATGAACAACATGTAGACAAGAAGTCAAAACCGTCAAAACTGATTAGAGAGAAAAATCATATCATTACTGTATGCAATCTAATCAGTTGAATAAAGATTTAAAGGGGCAGTAAGACGCCAAAATTGTCTATCTCAACTTTTAATTGAATTAAGAAGTGTTTAAAAAATAAAGAGGAATGGTCTCTTTGCTTGTTCAATTTCTCATCTTGTTCCAAAGATATTTTGGTTTTAAAAAAATGGGAATAAGATACCTTTTGATCTCTACTCCTGACCACTAATTCCGTAAAGAAGGAATATCTACGGAAATAATAGGTATAGATTGTGCTGAAACTTTGAAGCTGTTCTAATACGAATGGTACTGGCAATGTACCAGTTATTGCTTGATATATTCCTCATTTGGGGAGGCTTGTTTGATCTGTGTGGAGTGGATGCATGACATCGTATGGTACCTCATTTGCATGTTACAAAAACCTGAAAATCTCTGGAACATGATGAGATATTGACTTAATAAGAACGCTATACATTACCAGAAATTTGGGACAAGATGGTGGCTCGCGTGCGTATTAAGGACCATAATAATGGAGATTCTCAACAGTAAATAATAAGGAGAGCACGTAATAATTCAAATTTTGCTTAAACGGTGACATACTTCTTCTTTGCCCTACTCCATTTCACTTCAGCATGGACTAAGGAACAGTTATAACTAAAAAAACATTTGCTTACTTCGACGACAAAGTACTTCCCTAGCTCGTCTTTTTTTTTGCACTGAAAGCGCCACTATCCATAGTGTTAGCCATATAGTAGCTAATCTTTGCAAACAGGTTCTAGAAATTGGCCAAATTGACCAACAACGTTATGGCGATGCGAAGTGCCCAACTCGCGTTGCATTCGGCATGAGTTAGTCTGACTTCGAGAGCACATAAAAGTCCTCATTTGTCTCTAGCATAGTACTTGCAAAAAAGTTTGAACTTGCTTGATTTCACAGTCCTTATCGTCGTTTACAGGTTGTTGTTATATACATACATGCACGATTTAGGCTAATTCTAAAGAACTCAATGACTTGAATAATGAGAAACACTAGAATACAGTGGAATCACACTCATTAGAAATTCTAGAATACATAATTATATTATTAGGCGAATATAGCCGCTGACCGAGAGCAGCGGCACAAATGACCCAAATTTCTGGTAAGGACTTCGGCATACGGAAAGTACTTCAAAATTGAACAGAAGATTTTCCGTCTTACTGTTCATTTAACGTGTCTGTTAGAACAATGATCAAATGTGGATGCATCAGAAGATAAAGAGAGTTATATAATTAAAAGCTAGGTAGAATATAGAAGGCATACGGACAAAAGGAAAGAGCAAAACTAAAGAATGTTCGATAGTAATTAATGAAGAATAGAAAGGAATAGCAAAGTTTCTTACGAGATGTCTCCCAAGCTGAAGGTAGCATTTGGATATTTCTTTCTCAACTGATAAAAGGTAAAATTAAAAATATCATACTTGTAGTCCAATGATGTTAATTTTATACGTATAGGTAATAGCATGGTTTCGAGTGCAATTTGGAAAAACATGCACGAGTGAGTTTTTCAAAGACTATGAAAATTGCACGAGTCCGAAGGACGAGTGCAATTTGAGGTTTTTGAAAAACTCACGAGTGCGTGTTTTTTCAAAATTGCACTCGAAACCATGCTATTACTTATTAATAATATACATGAAAATGTTAGACAAAATGTTCTTCCAGCTACAAAGTTACATACCACTCATTGCTCCACTTCTCGAAGCTTTAATGGTTGAAAACTGCTTCATTTTGTTCACTAAATACGTCAAACATTTTACTCATAGCATCTATGACAATATTAAAGCAAAATTCACTCTGTATTTCATCGGAATGTTCTTCGAAAACTTTATGTTTTGGTCGCCATATTGGATTTTTTCGTGAAGGAAAAACCATCCTTCAAAATCCGCATAGGCGTTTCATCGGCTTTCCGGTAGTTTCCGGTTGTTTACTAGCCAATCAGAATGCTTAATACTCATTGCAATTTGCACTGTATTTCATTTTTCTGCACTGTATTACATTGAAATTGCACTCCTCTCGACCACTCAGGATGCAGTAATTTTGTCATGTATATTATTATACACGAAAGTACTAAAGTACCCATAAAATGAAAATTTACTTCTGTTTTTTAAGATTGTATTCGGAAGAAAGTCACCTAAGATAATGAAAAATGGCTTTTACATGCCTTTCAAATCTTATCCCCTGATTACATCTGCAATGTGTGGTTTCGTGTAGTTAAACCAATCCAAAGATATGACTGATTTTCCGTTTTCTCTCACATACAACGTGCGACGTCATTGTTCAAATTGCATAGCCATGCAATAACTCAAAAATGGGATAAGATTTGAAAGGCATGTAAAAGCCATTTTTCATTATCTTAGGTGTTCTTCCAAACACAATCTTAAAAAACTGAAGTGATATTTCGTTTGATAGGAACTTAGTTAGTACTAATTAAGTTACACGGTTCAGTCTTCTTTTAGAAATCATTGGTTCCAACTTATACTTATACTAGCAACATTGCAGGGGCGCCGTGGCTCAGAGATTTTAGGGGTGGCCAAGAGCAAAATTTTTCCGACAAACAAAAGGTTTTTCCGACATATCACATATATACATAAGAATTAGGCAATTAGCTTCGCATAAACGATAAAACATACTTAATTCTGAATTAAATTCGACGATTGCCCGCAGTATAAAACAGACGTATTAAAGCGACACAGCGTGCTGATATGCTGTACGCAACCGCTACTAGTGAATTTAATACTGAAATAACAAAAAGTCAAAAGACAAACCTGGAAAGGATTCGCAGGAGCACCAGCATGTTTATATGGAATATGTTGGTGTTTCTTTACTCTATCCGTGATCCAAATGATATTTATTGTTATGGTGAGATCGATAATCACTATCAAATGTCTTCTTGCATAGCAGACATTCAACTTTCCGACGTTTCGTTGTTGGTGGCATAACTCAAAAGTGATAGTCATGACCAGAAACCGCGAAAAGCTTATGCCCGAATTCCGACAAAACTGTGTTCAACGACATTAGGCGGGGCGTGGCCCCCCTGACCCCCGGCCACGACGCCACTGCAACATTGAAAAGAATGAGAACAATTACCTCTGCTATAAATTTTTGCAACATCTCTTGGTAGGCTTTTGAACTTTTGTTATACAAGTCATCAGTCCATTTAGCATTTGTCACGTTTAATGTAACGCTATATGAAGTTTCTGAATAAATAAAATAAAATAGTGACATAAGTATTAAGTAAAACAAAAATAATGAAAAACAGAAAGAAATTGCAATGGATATACGTATTACTTATATTCCACTTCTCAAAGTAGGAACACTTGAGGTAGTTGATGTAATATTTCAAAAACTAATTAATAATTCACAAGAAAAACACAAGGGAAATCAGTACCATATCCGTGGTTTTATACCTGATAAAACTTCTTGACGTCAGAAAGAACACTAATGAACATACTATTTTATATAAAGAATACTAATGAACATACTATTTTATATAAAGAATACTAATGAACATACAATTTTATATAAAGAATACTAATGAACATACTATTTTGTATAAAGAATACTAATGAACATACTATTTTATACAAAGAATACTAATGAACATACAATTTTATATAAAGAATACTAATGAACATACTATTTTATATAAAGAATACTAATGAACATACTATTTATACAAAGAATACTAATGAACATACTATTTTATACAAAGAATACTAATGAACATACTATTTTATATAAAGAATACTAATGAACATAACATCCAATAACGAATCGTTTTTGAAGTTCGCCTCGGACTGGAACGAATTCCTCGTACTTGAAAACCCGGTCTAGTCCGAATTGGAGGCCTTTACAGGACTTCTCAAAATCACTTAGTGCATTCCCAAAATGAATTAGTGCATTAGTAATTAGTGTATGGATGAATAACCGATTGTGTGAAGTAATATTTCAAGTCCAAGGACTTTAAAGTGCCTATCTCATGGTTGGGGACTTTGAATATTTATAATCTTTAGATTGTTCTGAGAAAAATTGTAATATATCTTGTCAGACGAAAATTTCATCTTCATGGGCTTTTTCGCTGTTAATGGTTCCGGAAGTGATGTCATTTTGACGTCAAAGCAGGAATATGTGTATATTAAACCCTATTTCTAAATCCCTGCTTTGACATCACTTCCGGAACCTTTAACAGCGAAAAAGCCCATGAAGATGAAATTTTCGTCTGACAAGATATATTACAATTTTTCTCAGAACAACCTAAAGATTACAAATATTCAAAGTCCCCAACCATGAGATAGGCACTTTAAATATTATTTCCAGTCCTTAGACTGGAAATAATATTTCAAGTTCTCTGCCCAGTACTTTCCTGGTATTTCAAGTCCCTTCACGTCGTGCAATTCAGCGCTTCTGATTGATTGATTATCTCATGAATAATTAATGAGTTTGAGAAGCCATTCAAAACACTCGCATCACGAGTTTTATCACATCTAAAACACTCGGGCTGCGCCCTCGTGGTTTTAAATCTGATAAAACACTCCTGCTCGTGTTTTAAATATTACATCATACACGAGAAGCCGTTTATTATCTGATTTGAAAACACCGAGAAGTGTAAGTTAGTTGCAGAAATTGCAGCTTGATGTTATGTAATAATTGTCAGTTGTTTGCTGTACAAGCTGTGTCAGTTAGTAATACTCAGAAAAACTCTGAGCTCTAAGCGGGACTCGAACCCACAACCTTCTGAATGCTAGCCAGACGCTCTAACCATTGAGCCACTAGAACTCAGATAGTCGAGCAAGGTTAATTAAGGTATTTATACCTTAGACTGTGCCCAGTCCTCCAGGAACGAGTCTTAACCGCTCGGTTACAAGTGCTTGTTGGGCTACAAGTCGCGTTGTAACAGCAAGTTTCCAACTAACACAGCTTGTACAGCAAACAACTGACAATTATTACCGAGAAGTGTGTTGAGAAACAAGGCGATAGCCGAATTTTCTAACTCACTTCGAGGTGTTTTTAAATCAGATAATAAACAGCTTTCGAGTGTATGGTATAGCTTTTCAAACAAATCAGTATTTAAAGAGAAATTTGAGGTAAAACTTGTCTTAATTTATGGGCGTTTATTACCACATTTCATAACAACGTCTCGGTAACTGATTTCAATTATGTTTTCCTCATGAATTATTAATGAGTTCGAGAAAGACTATTTCAAAAACGAGTTTATATGGTGTCTGTGCATGATTGTGTGCTCAGTCTTCCCTGAAAAAGCCCCAGTAGAATGGTTTCTCAAACAAAAGACAACGAGCCAATCAGCCAGCATAATAAATTGAAATTGTCTGCTAATAAACATAACCTGCAATCGTATATAGTGGCACTTTCAGTGCAAAAATAAGACGAGCTAGGGAAGTACTTTGTCGTCGAAGTAAGCAAATATTTTTTAGTTATATCTGTTCCTTAGTCCATGCTGAAGTAAGATGGAGTCGGGCAAAGAAGAAATATGTCACCGTTTAAGCAAAATTGGAATTATTATATGTGCTCTCCTTATTGATTTACTGTTGAGAATCTCCATTATTATGGTCCTTAATACGCACGCGCGCCACCATCTTGTCCCAAATTTCTGGTAATGTGTCTGAGTGAGTAAAATTCTCATGAATTATTAATGATTGTCAGTTGTTTGCTGTACAAGCTGTGTTAGTTAGTAATACTCAGAAAAAATCTGAGCTCTAAGCAGGACTCGAACCCACAACCTTCTGAATGCTAGCCAGACGCTCTAACCATTGAGCCACTAGAACTCAGATAGCGAGCAAGGTTAATTAAGGTACTTATACCTTAAACTGTGCCCAGTCCTCCAGGAACGAGTCTTAACCTTTTTCTGAGTATTACTAACTAACACAGCTTGTACAGCAAACAACAGACAATTATTACTAACATCAAGCTGCAATTTCTGAAACTAACTAATTATTAATGAGTTTAAGAACTCTAAATGAAAATTTTCCTTTATAATATATATATTACATTCTAGACTTACCGTTACACTTATAAACATTGCAATGTTCAATCTGTTCTGCTTCACCAAGATGGCTGCATAATCCTTCTTTTGAGCAGTTCCGGCTCCTTCTTGTCAAGCCTCCTCCACAATCAAGAGAACAATTACTCCAGTTTCCCCAAGGAAGATAAAATGGTGGCAAATCTATATGGAGAAACAATATTTATATTATCATAATTAAATAAAAGAGATCGAGTAATGTTTAAAACACTCACAGGACGTGGTACTACTCAAATCAGTAGAGCGAGACATGGATGATTTTTTTATCGCTTCCGAAGTGTCCGTTTTATTAACCGCAGATCATATTTCAAAGCAATCACGAGGTGTATTCTCATGTATCACGTGATAAACATCCAACCGTTAACTCGTAACTTATCACGTGGTACATAAAAATACACCTCGTGATTGCCTTGAAATTGATCTGCGGTTAATGAAACTGTCGCTTCGGAAGCGATGAAAACATCGCCTATGTCTCGCTCTACTGATTTGAGTAGTATATCAAGCCTGAAAGTTTTCGCGACCTTAACCTTTCACTTCCAAAAACGGAATTTTCCGGACTTTATTATTTTACTCTGTCTAAGGCCTGGTCAAAAGCTTTCAACATCGCATTTAACATCATTCAACATTGTTGATACCCTGCGAGTCAGAGCCCCTTTTCGACCTACGCAAGCTTCGGGGGAAAGTGGGCTCTGCCAACAAACTCGATCTTCGCCCCAAGTTTGGGGCGAGTCAGTCAGGTTTTAAACTGGTCAAACAAGTTCTAATTTACGAACACGCGTAAGCAGGAAAATAGGAAGTGACGCGTTAGAGCCTGGGTCCAAAATAGTATCTTGGCAACCGTTCACGCATGCTCAAAAAGAAATATCGAGTTTGTTGGCAGAGCCCACTTTCCCCGGAAGCCTGCGTAGGTCGGAAAGGGGCTGTGACTCGCAGGGTATCTAAGGCCTGGTCAAACGCTTTCAACATCGCATTCAACATCATTCAACATTGTTGAACGATGTTGAATAATGTTTAAAGCACGAGTGGCCAAATGAATTCAACATCGTTCAACATTCATGAATGGGGATTCTCACATAGGGATTCTCACATAGGGCTAACCTCTCGAATCTCCTGCAAGTACTCTACAGGGTAACTTGAATAAATGTTTGATTGATTGATTGATTGATTGACTGATTGATTGATTGATTGACTGAATGACAATTTATTGAACGCGGGCTACCACAATAGCTGGAATCGACAATATCCCGCATGGCGCATGTCTCTGTTCAACAAAGTTGCAATGAAATGTGGCCAAATGCGTTCAACACCTTTCAACATTTGAGAACAATAGAAATGTTGGACGCGTGTTGAACGAAATTTGAACATGTACAAATTTTCGTTCAACATTATTCAACACCATTCAACAATTAACGTTCAAAAACTCATTAATAATTCATGAGGAAAACACAGAAGAAAATCATGACCGTATCGTATCTTTATATGTGATAAAGATTTCTCCTGATTTACATAAATTTTAGCTTTGATTTTCTTGGCTTAGACAAGGTTATTCTTCAAACTAACTCCGCCAATCAACTTACCAAGTGGTTCGTGTTTGAAGCCGTATAATAAACCCGCAGTTCGTATTTTATCAGATATAAAAACACTCGGCTCCACCTCGTGTCTTTATATCTGATAAAACACTCCTGCTCGTTTATTATATACAGTACTTCAACATCATTCAACAGGGGTGGCCAAACGCTTTCAACATGTTGAATTCAACAATGTTGAATGGAATGTTGAACGCGTTTGGCCAGGCCTTTAACGCCAGACGATTTTACTCGTCAATGAGAGAGCTCCCGGAAAGTTTGGAGTGAAAGGGTTAATTACATATCTAAAATCCTTCTCGGTACTGATTTCCTTTGTTTTTATCATATCAGAATTATTAATGAGTTCTCAAAGGTTTAATCAGCAAATCTATAGTATTAATTTTCAGTTGTTTGCTGTAAAAGCTGTGTCAGTTAGTATTACTCAGAAAAACTCTGAGTTCTAAGGGGGACTCGAACCCACAACCTTCTGAATGCTAGCCAGACGCTCTAACCATTGAGTCACTAGAACTCAGATAGCGGAGCAAGGTTAATTAAGGTATTTATTTATACCTTAAACTGTGCCCAGTCCTCCAGGAATGAGTCTTAACGGCTCGGTTACAAGTACTTGTTTGTCTACAAGTCGCGTTGTAACAGTAAGTTTTCAGTTAAACACTCAATGGTTCAATGGTTAGAGCGTCTGGCTAGCATTCAGAAGGTTGTGGGTTCGAGTCCCGCTTAGAACTCAGAGTTTTTCTGAGTATTACTAACTGACACAGCTTGTACAGCAAACAACTGACAATTATTACTAACATCAAGCTGCAATTTCTGAAACTAACAAATCTATAGTATAGTAATAAGAGATAACAGTAAGTACAAAAATACCGTTGGTTTTAAATGTTGCGATCGTCTTTACTCCATCACCGTTTATATTATAACCAAGAAGTTGAACCGTGTAAGAAGTGTCATGTGTGAGGTTAGTGACTTCATAAGATGTTTCCAGTGGATTTCTTATATCCAATGTCACATTTCCAGGAGTTATTAGAATTTTATATCCTAATAATATGCCGTTGGTGACATTCAAACTACTCCAATGAACCACAGTTGAATTGGTCGTAGTGTTTTGCGTAGTAAGAAAACTTGGTTCTCGAGGAACTAGATATAGAAAGTTAGTAAAACGAGTTTTAATAATAAATATTTTTTCACGTTAATGTAGTAAAACTAAAAACCTAAACTAATCTTATTTATACTGGATATCTCTATCAGTTAAAAGCTAGCTGTTCTCCCTAGAGGTCCAGTAAGGGCCATCCCTCATTGGTCCAGTGTTTCTACAGGAGGAAACCGGAGTATCCGGAGGAAACCTGCGATGTTTGGTAGAGTCAAACTGGAAGCACTCTTCTCATATGCGGCCAAGGTGAAATTTTATTCAGATAACTGCTGAGAGCAGGAATTGAACCAGGGTCGCAGAGGTGAAACAGAAAGGCACGTGCGCTAACCACTGTGCGACCAACACCCCCTGCATTGAATTTAATTTGATCTCTAAGGCCTAGTTCAAACGTTAAACTTTTCATGTACTGAATCTAATAGAAATAAGCAAAATGCGTTGTTCGAGTTCATTTATATTAGATTTGGCACATGAAAAGTTCCGCGTTTGAACTAAGCCTAAGACAAACAATCTAACGTAAAGCGCCTATACTCAAATCAGATATTACTGATATGGATTCTATGTAACGTGAATAGTCGAATGCCAAAAACTATTTTTTGATTTGAACTTCTATTTGTTGTTATATTGAGGTTTGCTTTTCCAAAATGGTAATGAGGATGACGTCAATGTAGGCATTTGTGTGTGTTTTTTTCTTTTCTAATTATGATAAAATGCTTGAAGATTTTAATGAAAAAAATTATAAAATATAAATATACTATTCACGTATTCATTAACATGTGAATTGGGTAATATTTCTGCTGTGACAGAACACTGTGTATGCAAATTATACCTACATGGACGTCATTATCATTACCATTTTAGAAATACAAACCTCAATATAACAACAAATAAAAGTTTAAATCAAAGAATATTTTGGCATTCAACTATACAAATTAAATAGAATCCATATGCGGTAATATCATATTTGGGTCTATAGGCACTTTAAGGCCCGTGTAATGTTTGCTGCAGTCAAGCACAAATGCTTTGAACCAGCCTTGGACTGCCCATTGTTCCATTTTGCCATAGAACAATGACTGATTATTGTAAAACCATTGAACTCTACATAGAACTGGAGCAGTGGCAGATTACCTATGGGGCATAGGGCAACCTCGTCCCCAGGGCATTTTGCCTCCACGTTGGGAGGTCGGTGAAAATGGCCCTGGCATCGGCTGGTCACGTGACACCCAGAATTTTGGGGTGTTTTGGCAAGAAAATTTATGCGGTCTTTGTGTTTCGTAATACGTATACATGAATAATAAATAAGAAATATTTAACGCTCTGCCAAATCACTCATGTGAACCTTTATCATAAATGCAACTGGCTGGCATTATTCATCATGATACTCCCCACGATTTATCCAGGATACATTTAAATGTCGGGCAGAAACATATATCTAATGTTGTTCTTGACTTTAACTAAAGCTATCATTACAATTCTTTGGATGAACTTCGCAGAGTGGATTTATTGCAATTCATATTTTGATGAATAAATTACACTGTATCTGAATTAATCAAGTTTTTAAACCAGCCAATCCGATTATAGAATCGACCAGCTGATGCCAGGGCCATTTTCGCCGACCTCCCAACGTGGAGGCAAAATGCCCTGGGGACGAGGTTGAGCAAAGGGGGCATTTGCAACGGGTCCCAGATTCTGACAGGCGCAAAAAAATGAGTGAATAAGATAATGATGCAGTTTCTCTTTGAAAGTCCGAACTTGACTTTCAAAGTCCGAGCCTGAGAAAATCACACGCTATTTCAGCCACGGGCCCCCTTCTGTTTGAGAGCGGGAGGGGAGTGGTACCTGAGTACAAATTAAAGTGGAAAATTCATGTTAAAGAATTGATTAGGTCGTTCGTACAGAAACTTAATCTTCTAAAATCCCTTTACTTTTTACCAACCAAGGCTAAGGCTGACTTTTATTTTAAAGTTATATTACCTTCAATTACATATGGACTAATAATATGGGGTTCATGCGGAAAAACCCTATTTAGCGAGCTGTAGCGTATACATGTACGGGCTGCCAAACTTATTTACGGTTTGGATTGGCAAACGCCAACAGAGGACGATTTTGCTCAGACAAAGTGGAAACCACTCGAGGAGTTATACTCGCAGAGGTTGTTACATCCAGTACATAACTGTTGTTACGGTTACTCCACTATTCCACTACAGTCATTATTTTTAAAATACAATTGTAACTATAATTTAAGAAGAAAACTGATTGTCCTTCTACCTAAGCCTAAAACTGATTTCTTAAAGAAATCAATTTCCTATAAAGCTGCTGTTTTATGGAACTCTTTAGACAATAACACAAGAGCCATAGAGGACATTAACAGTTTCAAGCGTGTAATAAGGAAATAGTAATTATAGTTGTAATATATTTAGTAGAATAGGATAGTAAGAAAAAATGTAATATTAATATTTTTATTTACGTATTAATTTAGTTTAAATTATACATGTAAATACACGACCACATCAGCTATGCTGTAAGTTTTTATCGTGTTTAAATAAATGCTATTATTATTATTATTATTATTATTATTATTATTATTATTATTATTATTATTATTATTATTATTAATATACATGACAAAATTACTGCGTCCTGATTGGTCGAGAGGAGTGCAATTTCAATGTAATACAGTGCAGAAAAGGTGTGATACAGTGCAGAAAAATGAAATACAGTGCAAATTTCAATGAGTATTAAGCATTCTGATTGGCTAATAAACAACCGGAAACTACCGGAAAGCCAATGAAATGCCTATGCGGATTTTGAAGGATGGTTTTTCCTCCACGAGAAAATCCAATATGGCGACCAAAACATAAAGTCGAAGAACATTGATGAAATACAGAGTGAATTTTGCTTTAATATTGTCATAAAAGTCCCTGCAAGAAGACTAGAAGAGGTTGGATGCTATGAGTAAAACGTTTGACGTACTTAGTGAACAAAATGAAACAGTTTTCAACCATTAAAGCTTCGAGAAGTGGAGCAATGAGTGGTATGTAACTTCGTAGCTGGAAGAACATTTTGTCTAACATTTTCATGTATATTATTAATAAGTAATAGCATGGTTTCGAGTGCAATTTTGAAAAAACACGCACTTGTGACTTTTTCAAAGACTTCAAATAGCACTCGTCCTTCGGACTCGTGCAATTTTGTTAGTCTTTGAAAAACTCACTCGTGCATGTTTTTTCCAAATTGCACTCGAAACCATGCTATTACCTATACTTATTATTGAGGCAGCCTAAGTACGAACTTCCGGGGATCCGATCAATCTCTCATTTTCTGACCGGCCCTAAATAAATATTTTTTCCCCCAGCCCTGGGAAGGTTAATTCGGCACTGAACTGGAGTGATATCTTTGTGGAGGACAATGTGCGGGCATGTAGGCCTGAAGTACGTATAGTTCCAGTCTTCTACGCGGTCTGGTCAAGTCTGATCTGGTCAAAAGACCGCGTAGGAGACTGGAACTATACGTACTTCAGGCCTACATGTCCGTCATGTTTGGCTTCAATCTTTGCCCTGGTCAATGACCAGCAGATGTTATTTATTTTATTTATTTAATGAATTTGTCACAGTATTATACAATTATACAATAAATGACTATACAATGATATCACAATAGATACAAATAACTAACAAGATATAAGCAAAAAAAACAAACAAAAAAACAAAAAAAAAACAACACTGAATGTGACAGGAGAAAGGAGCAGGACTCACGTCCCAATTGACACCCAATCCCTTAATTCTATAATAACAACAATAATGTGAACAATATAAAGAAACATAACTATAACTAGACACGCAACTATTCTAAGACTTAAACTAATGAACTAAGGCATAATTTGAGACAAAGTTCAACTCATTAAGTGCATCCAGGAGGGATGTAGGTAGATAATTTAGTGCGGTACATTTTATGAAGACTAGACTTAAATAAAGAAACTGTTTCACAGATTTTCAGATGATGTGGAAGAGTGTTCCACAGTTCAGCTGACCTAATAAAAAAAGATTTCCTAAAGTAATCCTGCTTGTGTTTTATAATTAGATTAAAGTTGTTATCATCATAATTACGTAATTTGTATCCTGTTTCAAAAGTGCATAAATAATTGTTAATGTTAATAGAAATAAGTCTTTTCCTCGAGTTGAACACTAGTATTAAATCAGAGATCTCTCTACGAAATTCTAGTGGAAGGAGATTTGTTTTGTTTTTTTACTCCAGTTATATATATATCTCATTGTGTAAAACATATGTACAACAATGATTGACCAAATCGCAAAACTCGAATTCGCACAAAACTTGTTTAAGCTGAGAAAAACGATCGGAACTGATCAGGATGAATTTGTATCCTATTTACAACATCTGATTCATTCTTTAAAGTAAAAATGCAGTATCATTTACACATATTAAGATACTACACAAAACAATTAACAAGATGGGTGGTAATTTATTAAAAATCTTTATATATTACTAAATCTTAGATATTTTAATGGAATAAGTACTAATAAAATTAATTCTTACCCATATTATTGATTAGTTTAACCAAAGAAATAGATAAGTTTCCAAGTTTGCCATCAACAAACATGTTTGTCAGTTTCTCAATTGTTTCTGTCGTGGGTAGGGTGAATGTGAAGGACATAATAACACTTCCTTGACTTTGAAAAAAAACCCAAAAAAACAATAATTCTTTTCAATAAAAACTGCAAAAAGTTAAATTTCCTTTTGTTAAAACGAAAAACGAAAAATGAAAAACGAAAAACGAAAAACGAAAAACGAAAAACGAAAAACGAAAAAAGAAAAAAGAAAAAAGAAAAAAGAAAAAAGAAAAAAGAAAAAAGAAAAAAGAAAAAAGAAAAAAGAGATAAGAAAAAAGAAAAAAGAAAAAAGAAAAAAAAGGAAAAAGAAAAAAGAAAAAAAAAAAAGAAAAAAGAAAAAGAAAAAGAAAAAAGAAAAAAGAAAAAAGAAAAAAGAAAAAAGAAAAAAGAAAAAAGAAAAAAGGAAAAAGAAAAAAGGAAAAAAGAAAAAAGAAAAAAGAAAAAAGAAAAAAGAAAAAAAGGAAAAAGAAAAAAGAAAAAAGAAAAAAGAAAAAGAAAAAAAAAGGAAAAAGAAAAAAGAAAAAAGAAAAAAGAAAAATGAAAAAAAAAAAAGAAAAAGAAAAAAGAAAAAAGGAAAAAGAAAAAAAGAAAAAAGAAAAAAGAAAAAAGAAAAAAGAAAAAAGAAAAAAGAAAAAAGAAAAAAGAAAAAAGAAAAAAGAAAAAAGAAAAAAGAAAAAAGAAAAAAGAAAAAAGAAAAAAGAAAAAAGGAAAAAGAAAAAAGAAAAAAGAAAAAAGAAAAAAGAAAAAAGAAAAAAGAAAAAAGAAAAAAGAAAAAAAAACAAAAATGAAAAGCAAAAAACGAAAAACGAAAAATGAAAAACGAAAAACGAAAAACGATAAAAGAAAAACGAAAAACGAAAAAAGAAAAAAGAGAAAAGAGAAAAGAAAAATCAAAAATGAAAAGCAAAAAACGAAAAACGAAAAAAGAAAAAAGAGAAAAGAAAAAAAAAGAAAAAAGAAAAGAGAAAAAAGAGAAAAGAAAAAAGAAGAAACAAAAAACAAAAACAAAAAAAAACAAAAAAGAAAAGCAAAAAACGAAAAACAAAAAACGAAAAACGAAAAAAAAAACAAACCAAAACGTAAAACAAAAAAACAGAAAATGACAACAAAACATTTAAACGCAAAACTGGCAAACACATTATTATTATCAAACACATTATTACCTTATATTATCAATTGTAACAGAAACGTTTGGGCCATACAAGAGTTGCAACTGAAAATAAAAATGCAAAATATATATAAGGGGCCATATTTGTAAGATATCATTTATAGCTATCTAATTGGTGGACTTCGGCATTTAAAGGTGGTCTCCAGTCGGTTCTGCGCATGTGCCAAGTGGGGGCTCCAAAACATGACATTCGTAGATAATTACATGAAGTACTCAGCTCAATGTAAACCGTTGGGAACAACATAGCAGAAAACCAAGCGATTCGGCGAGGATATCTCTTCGGATTACTTTTATTTCTTTTGAAAATGTTTTGTTTTGGGTACAAGTAATGAAGAGGAAGCAAGAAAAGCTTACAATCTTGAATAAGGTATCAATATTTTTTTTGTAAATAAAGATGTAAACATTAGTTCCCTACATGCGCAGAACCGACTGTAGACCACCTTTAAGTTATTTAAATTAGTGATAGCAAAATAAACCATTATGTAACAGGTTTTTTTTGGGCAACTAGGTGAGAGATCAGGTTATAGTGCTAGTTTAAACTGAAAACCGGTCACGTTTTCTATTACACGATACCGGTTAGTGTTCCGTTTTTATTTCATGCCGTCAAGAAACCCGTCTTCATTTTGTGCCGTTTTCATGTCATTTTTGTGCCGGTATCGTGTAAACGCAAGGACAAAACGGCATGATTTTGTTTTGTTTTCAAATTGTACCGGCATCGTGTAAACGGGGTCTAAGTTTAAAATATCTTGACAAAGAAAGTACGGTGGGAGAAAAATATACATTTCTTATTAAAATATCTTACCTCTCTCTTCAAGCGATTGACAAGATCTATGTAGGCTGTGGATGATGTGTTGTAATAGTCATCAGTCCATTGATAGTCGGTAGCGTTTAGAGACACACTGAAAATTGTTTCTATATGGTAATGAAAAAGAATTTTACTTAGAGTTAACAAAAACAAACGATGAACAACAAGGTGACAAAACCGAAGCTCTGCTCCAAACGTCAGTATTTCGTAGTCAAACTAAACTATAATCTCAGCAGTTTACCACCTAGTGACTTTGCTTTAAACAATGAGATATAATTAAACCCATAAGATGTTACATATAGTAATTTAGACCTGCACAATAAACGTCGCACAATCGACGAATTTAATTCGAATTAACTTCGTCGGTAATGCGACGTAAATGCGACGTCGAGTTAAACGTCGAATTTCAGTCGAATTTACTTGTTCTTAGTTGGACGTGTTGAGCCTGAAAACGATTTCCTGAAGACATGGCGCCAAATTGTCACAGACAGAAGAGAAACATTTAATTCGACGCGACAATAATTCGTCGTGTACCTCGAAAACGCATTATCGTCGCATTATCCGTCTGACTCAGACGAATTTAATTCGTGTGTCGAATTTAATCGAGTTATACGTCGCAGTTTCAAATTAATTCTTCTGAATTAAATTCGTCGATTGTGCGACGTTTAACGCAAGTCTTAAACATGCAAGTTTTAAACAGTATAAATTTGTAATTGCACTGAGACTTACCGTTACATTTTTGCATGTTACAAGTAGAAATGTTAGTATTAGGTCCAAGTTCAGTGCATTCGCCATTGTGAGAACATTGGCGTGTACGATATTTATATCCACCACCACACTTCAGCGAACAACCACTCCAATTTCCCCATTCATGATAATAAGGCACAACTGGAATTGAGCTTGATGCTATCGGAGTGACAAATGTCTTGCTGGGTGACATACTATTATTTGTCATCTGGCCGTCCAATGAATAGGTCATACTATTTTGTCTAACACTTCGAGTAGTGGTTTTATTAATGATTACAGATGTGTCGAGAGCGAGTGTTGCGAGAAGGAGGCTAGTTGGAATTGAACCAGTCACGAGAATCGTGGACGATGTATCTGCATTTTCTGCTATGGGACTAGGGAATACAGACTGAACTGTTTTGCTTGAGTCAACCAAAATTGTTGCAGTAGTGGTATTCGGTCGAGTAGTCGTTGAAGTGGACGGTAGGGTGGAATTTTCTGTCTGCTGGACAACTGTGAAGGTCGAGGGTGGAGCCTCGTCTTTTCCTGTAAATGCTGACAGAGATTTTGTAGTCGTTGGTTCAAGCCCGTTAATTAGAGTAGACACTGATGGCAATAGTGTACTACTTTGATAAACACGTTGGTTGGAAATGGCAGAGGAAGACATTTGTTCACCACGAGAAGATACTGACGGTGTGAAGAAACTGCTTGCTGTGTTTGATTGTGTGGGTACAACTTCGGAATCGGAATGAAATAATTTGTAAGTAGAAGAACTGCTTGTGGTTTCATCTATCTTAATCGACTGCGTTGATGCTATTTCTGAGTAAATTAGAGACTTCTCAAATAGACTTAGAGGTAGAACTTCTGAGGATGGCGAGTAGAAGATATTTTGTGAGTGTTTAGAGGACGTTGTTGGACTAGCAGTCTGCATATTTTGAGCAATGGATTCAGTTTGTTTACTCCACGAAACACCTGACTCTTTAATAGAAGACACTTGATCCTTTATTTCCACCGTTGAAGTCTTGTGTTTCCACGGAGAAGACGTTGCAGACAACAGTATTTCGGTATTCCTTGGGGTGCTTGCGTAAAGAATTGGAGTATGAGTGCTCATAGATTGCACGACTATGTTATTTGGAATTTTCGACGATAGATCATGCATAGAATGAGATGATTTGGCGAGGCTCATTGTATCAGGTTGTGAAACACTTTGAGGTGATTTCACTGAAGAATAATGTGTCGCACCAACGTCCTCACTCAAGGACGGTGTCAGTGACGATATTACTGAACGAGCTTCATTAGATGACGATTGATATTCCCGCTGCATCGTCGACATGCTACTCATGAATCGCTGTTTGACTGAAGTTGAACGAACCATGATCTCTGAGGCCTCTGGATTAAAAAGAAAATAGAAAACTAACTGTTACAACTGATCTACTGTAAAAAGAGCTAACGATTTAAAATTTTCACATCTCATTAATTATCGTATTCCCTTTTCCATCATCATATTTTACTCTGATAAAGAGCTCCGCTGAACTGGCCCAACAGCTTTCTGCCGGGTCAACTGGCTCAACAGCCTTCTGGTCAACTGGCTCAACAGCCTTCTACAAGCTCAACGGTCTTCTGAATTGGCCCAATAGCCTTTTGAATTAGCCCATGCAACAGTCTTCTGAACTGGTCCAACAGAACAGCCTTCTGAATTGGTCAAACAGCCTTCTAAATTGGTCCAGCAGTCTTCTGAACTAGTCCAACAGCCGCCGTCTGAACTGGTCTGAACTAGCCCAACAGCCCGTTCTGAACTGGCCCAACAGCCTTCTGAACTGGCCCAACAGCCTTTTGAATTGGTCAAACAGCCTTATGAATTGGCCCAACGGCCTTCCGGTGCATGCTCGCTCCATATATGGCCAGTTCGCTTAAGCTGGATTTCCATTCAGTGCATTTTGTCGCGCGATCGACTTTTCTCGATCGCTTTCTTTTGAAATGTGTGTATTCAACCAAAGCTAATGAAATGCGTTCCGCTTGACAACCCACAATTCAAAAGAAAGCGATCGCAAAAAGTCGATCGCGCGATAAAATGCACTGAATGGAAATCCACCTTTATGCAGGGCGCGGACTAGGCTCGAAATGTCTACAGGGAAATGATGTCAGAGGGCAACTCATAATGGCGCATTTCAGATTAAACTGCGGCTCAGTTTAATTTCCGCCTTATTCTGGAGTGCCTCGGCGACCTTCGGGTCGACTAGTCCATCAAATATATCATAGAATGGACAATCGAAATATAGTAAGGTTACGGATATACTGCCGAAACAGAGAACGTAGGAGTCTATCGTTTCGAGCGAAGGCCCTTCGTCAAGAGCGAAGGCCCTTCTGACGAAGGGCCTTCGCTCGAAACGTTAGACTCCTACGTTCTCTGTTTCGACAGTATATCGACAGTATATATAATCTTACTATATTTCGATTGTTGTTTCTACACTGCCTACGCAGCACGCTACTTTTATTACAATATCATAGAATGGACAGTCCTTACTTTCAAATGACTTGTTCATGCAATGTTCTATATCTGAAGATTAAGGACACTTGCTCGCCAAACGTTTCCACAGTATACATGTAGTTAACCTTTCCTGCATGTTAATTATTTGTTATATAATTATTTAGCTATATTGGTTTAATCTTCCTGTTAAGATTTTTTAACAAATATCGAAATATAGATAGTTTGTACATTGTTGTGAATAGACAACATATATTCTGACAATAAAGACCTTCCCCTTCAAGCTAGGAGTAAAAAAACATGTGAAGACTGCCAAATTAGGCAACAGCGAAAAACAAAACGCACACAAGTCTTTAAAAGTCATGTCTAACGTACCTGGAGAAACGTTTACGCTTTTATCTATCATATTAGATACGGACGACCTTGGTAGACCATCAATTGAAGTTATCTTGTTTTTATCCAGTTTCATTTTTTCCGTCTCATTTTCGTCAGACTCGTTGCTAACCACCCGGTAGATGGCGTAACTTAATCCACCGATTAGCAGAAAGAGTACGATGACCAAGAATGCGACTTTTCGTACTTGGATTGCCTTGCGATGTTGAATCCGTGCCTGTTGCTCTGATTGCCGTGATAAATCTCGCGTTTCGCTGACATTTACCGAACCAGTAGCACTTCCACTGCTAATACTGTACGCTGGACTACCTTTACGCGTCGCCAAATTATCGTAGGACGTCGCCATAGAAAGCGAGGCGAGGTATGTTCCCTTTGGTCTTGAGACTGTACAAAAACCCGGCTTTTTCTAGCTTTCTTTTTTATCAGATACACCAAAGACAACGAGAGGATTATGTAAAAGTCTTTTCTTAGCGAAGTTTAATCTCCTGTTTCCTTGGTTCCGCCAAACAATTTAGTACTCAATAAATAAACCGAAGTTATACGACTGCTAAAAGCATCTGTTAGCAGGTTGTTTTTAAAACAGCTTACCACCAAAATAATTTCATTGGTTGCCTGTAAACACCTGCTATATATTATATCTCTAAGTGAGTGTAGTCTATAGTTAAACTGCAGGTGGTGCGCGTATAAATATAATGTCTGTATTTGTGGTGCAATATTTTTCCGTTCTAAACGTTAAACGTATACTACTATACATAATATTTCTAAAGGACATTAAATGTAAAACAAAAAAACAACTAAATCTTTGTAGCCATGCTTTGTTTGAATTCTGGAAGAGATTAAATGTCAGTATTCTTTTTCAAAAAGGTTTATTTACTGTAAACAGTAGTTGTAATGAAGCGTTTTGGACATCATGTTGACAAATGTTAATCAGGCAACGAGATGAAAATGATATATCAATACTTGGTTTAAATAGGCAATTTTTAGACGTAGTTTTGTGAAAAAGATTAATTATAATCATCGTGTTCAACCAAACTGTCATGAATTCAAAACGATTATTTATTCCACTAGCTAGCTGGCTCACGGATCACGGAAACAATATCATTAACACAACTGGGTCACATCTCTCATTAGTTCTACATGCTATGCATGTAATTCTTTCTCTAAATAAAAGCAAAATTAATACAACAAGTCACTATTTTGGCATCAGGCGAACTGTAAATTTGCAAAAATACAAACAAAATTTAAACGCCCTAATAATGTTTCTTTCTCTGCTGGTCAAACCCTATCAGTATGGAAAAAGTCTATCAGTAATTAATCTCAAGTCAGACATTTTTAATGAAATATAGCCTAGCAGGGAACAGCGAAAATATTTTAAAATAATCGAAGCCCACAGACAAAGCAATTGAGAAGTATTATTTCGTCGCGGATCTCCCGTTTTCATTAGACAGGTATGATTAAATTTATCGACCAAGAACTTAAATGTTAGAAAATTTGGCAAACATGTTAAGTGCTAAACGAAATGGGTTTTTAAAGCATTCAGTTGAAGTGAAAATCCAATTAAAAATTTTAAAGTTCAAAAGCTGGAAGAAAACGTGCTTGAGAAGCACTAATTTACAATTCAAATTTTATTATATATTGTTTCGCATGCAGAAGTTGTATATGCAAGAGCAGGCAGTTTGTGGATAGTGCTTAATTTATTTGCATATAGTGCTTAATTCTACTTCCAGTATTCATTTGTTAAGTCCGATCTTTGTTAAGTCCGATCTTTGTTAAGTCCGATCTCTTCATTGCCAGAAATTTGGGACAAGATGGTGGAGCGCGTGCGCATTAACGACCATAATAATGGAGATTCTCAACAGTAAATAATAAGGAGAGCAGACAATAATTCAAATTTTGCTTAAACGGTGATATATTTCTTCCTTCTCCAGATCCATCTGACTTCAGCATGGACTAAGCAACAGTTGAAACTAAAAAACCTTTCTTAGCTCGACGACAAAGTACTTCCCTAGCTCGTCTTATTTTTGCACTAAAAGCGCCACTATCCATAGTGTTAGCTATAGTAATCTTTGTAAACAGGTGCTAGAAATTGGCCAAATTGACCAACAACGTCACGGGCGATGCGAAGTCTCCAGATCGCAATGCATTCGGCATGAGTCAGTCTACTTCCTGAGCACATAAAGATCCTGATTGCCCCTAACATAGTACTTCCAAAAGCGTTTGAACTTGCTTGATTTCACAGTTCTTATAGTCGTTTACAGGTTGTTTACATATAGATACATGCACGATTTAGGCAAATTCTAAAGAACTCAATGACCTGAATAATGAGAAATACTAGAATACAATAGAATCAAACGCATTAGAATATATAATTATATTATTATGCGACAGAGAGCGGCGGCACAAATGACCAAAATTTCTGGTGATGTATATTATTTTTGCCTTGCTAAGTTTCCGCTATAATTAGGCAGACTGCATGTTGCAGTTTGCCTATAAATACATGCATAGTATAATTAATTCTATAATATCATCTGTCAAGCTCGATCTCTTATATTATTTTTGCTTTGCTAAGTTTCTAACATAATATATTATTAAAATATATCGCAGACCTTGTGATATGAAAGATTTTAAGATCAGGTTCTGACTCTATAACCCTAATCCCACCTCTTATCCCAATGTAAGATCAGTTTCAAATCGAAAGGTTTTATATATTCCAGATTATAATGTGAAATCAGCGAAATAGCATTTTCCCTATATAAAGCTAGAGTATGCAGTTTGCCGAAATGCACAGCACAATGCTTATTTCTGGTATTTATTCATTTTATCAACTTGATCTCTTTATCCTTTTACTGGCTTTTGGCAACTTATTAATTTTACTCTGGCCAACGCCATACGATCTTACTCTGGTTAACGCCAGACTATTTTACTCTGTCTAACACCAGACTATTTTACTCTGTCTAAAGCCCTAATCAAACGAGAACGCAAGTCATCGCAAATTAGTTTACGATGACTTGCGCCGCCACCAGTCAAACGTCCGCACAAGTCGTCGCAAGTTCTGCCCTTCCGCTAGTTCCCACGCCTTTTCGCTAGTTCTCATGGTAGTTTCTATGGCGACGGAGCACGAAAGACTTGCATCGACTTGTGTTTTGTGTTCAAACGTTTCGCAAGCTCTCGCAAGTTGAAGAAAACTTGCGATGAAATTTGAACAAGATCAAATTAGTCGCAAGCTAACGCAAGTCATCGCAAGCTGGCGGTGAAACGAGACACAAGCAAGCACAAGCTAAAACTTGCGATGACTTGCGTTCTCGTTTAATTAGGGCTTAACGCCAGACTATTTTACTCTGGCTAACGCCAGACTATTTTACTCTGGCTAACGCTAGACTATCTTACTCTGGCTAACGCCAGACAATTTTACTCTGGCTACCGCCAGACGATTTTACTCTGGCTAACGCCAGACGATTTTACTCTGGCTAACGCCAGACAATTTTACTCTGGCTAACGCCAGACGATTTTACTCTGGCTAACGCCAGACGATTTTACTCTGGCTAACGCCAGACAATTTTACTCTGGCCAACGCCAGATGATTTTACTCTGGCCAACGCTAGACGATTTTACTCTGGCCAACGCTAGACGATTTTACTCTGGCTAACGCTAAACAATTTTCCTCTGGCTAACGCCAGATGATTTTACTCTGGCTAACGCCAGATGATTTTACTCTGGCTAACGCCAGATGATTTTACTCTGGTTAACGCTAGACGATTTTACTCTGGCTAACGCCAGACGATTTTACTCGTCAAAGGGAGATCGAGCTCCCAGAAACCTGACCAATAAGGGGTTATATATAGCAATTTTGAACTGAGGCATGTGAAAGTAAAGCGACTTCATTTATTAAGAGTATTTAGATACTGAAAACCCAATGGCCCTCACCCTTGACAGTTGATGGAACTATAGCCATTACCAGAAATATGGGACAAGATGGCGACGCGCGTGCGCACAATACGCATTATGGCTGCGAAAAATCAACTAGGAATAACACAGAGAATACACAAGAATGACAGTTATACGCAATTGCAGATTATATTCCAAAGTTGCGGACCTCGATATGTCTTGAGCAATGACTGAGCTACCTTTATCGGCTAAAAAGATTCCCCTACCTCGACGTCTAGATACTTCCCCAGCTCGACGTATTTTCCGTCCAGATTCGCTGCTTTTTCTATATGTACGCCATATTAATCTTAGGAAGTGGTCCTAGATTTTGGCCAAATAGACCGACAACATTACGGGCGATGCAAAGTGCGGACCTCGCGATGAATTCGGAAGACGTCACTCTATTGATACGGCTCGGAAAAGTTCTCCTGTATCTACGACAAAATACTTCCAAAAGCCTTTGAATATCATGCTTTTCGAACGCTTTTGAGCGGTCCGCGGGTGGTATTTAAGACGAAGGTCTTCGGTTTCAGATATAGACAAAACGACCATTAAAAGACTTATACTCGCTGAACTCTCGCGAAGCAGCCATGTTTCGTGTTCACAAGACAGGACACAAAACAAAACTAGTTCCCAGACCATTTCCTTTCAATAACAGAGCCAATATTGTCAATCAACACGATCTCTTACCAAAATTAAGCGTATATCTTAATTGTAAAATAGGGCTCGAATTAAGACATGGCCTTAATTTTAAAATAGGGCTCAAATTAAGACATGGCCTTAATTTATCTGTCCCACAAGCGGGATGTTAAACTTGAACACATAAAGCTAAGAATCCTAGAGGGCGTTGTGGTCGGGGTCTGAGAGGTGGGACTTTTTTCCGGAGGGTTGTGATTAGGCTTAGGGATACCGGGGGGTTGTGGTTAGGTTTAGGGTTTCCGGGGGGTTGTGGTTAGGGTTAGGGTTTCCGGGGGTTGTGGTTAGGGGTTGGGGGTATGGAGGAGAGTTTTCATTTAAAATTAAGGATTAGCCTTAATTCTAGGCGAGTTGACAATTAAGGATAATCCTTAATTTTGGATGTGAGGTCGACCTGTGTCAATATATTGCGAATATTGTACATATTACGCAACGTATCAATATGAGATTGAATGCTATTATGAAGCGATTAGCCGCTGCCCGAACGCAGCCGCAAAATGTCCCATATTTCTGGTGTGGACTTAACTGGGGAACTATGGTTTTGCTTTCACGGAGGGAGGAAAACCGGAGAACACGGTGAAAAACCCTCGAGGAACAGGAGAGAACCAACAACTTTACTCAAACTTGGGAGGTGTGGCAAGCTTGGGCGGAGTGACAAACTTGGGTGGAGTGCAAACTTGGGTGGAGTGGCAAACTTGGGTGGAGTGGCAAACTTGGGTGATGTGGCAAACTTGGGTGGAGTGGCAAACTTGGGTGGAGTGGCAAACTTGGGTGGAGTGGCAAACTTGGATGGAGTGGGCAAACTCGGGTGGAGTGGCAAACTTGGGTGGAGTGGCAAACTTGGGTGGTGTGGGCAAATTTGGATGGAGTGGCAAACTTGGGTGGTGTGGCAAACTTGGATGGAGTGGCAAACTTGGGTGGTGTGGCAAACTTGGGTGGAGTGGGCAAATTTGGGTGGAGTGGGCAAACTTGGGTGGAGTGGGCAAACTTGGGTGGAGTGGGCAAACTTGGGTGGAGTGGGCAAACTTGGGTGGTGTGGCAAACTTGGGTGGAGTGGGAAAATTTGGGTGGAGTGGGCAAACTTGCGTGGAGTGAGTAAACTCGGGTGGAGTGCGTAAACTCGGCTGGAGTGGGCAAACTTGGAACAAGTGGGCAAGGGGAGGGGATGCGTTGGCCACAAACTGTACAGCGGCTGAATTAAGGTTGTCATTGCATTTGAGGCAGCACTTCACTTGCGATAGTAACTTCTGGTATATATATATATATATATATATATATATATATATATATATATACATATATATATATATATATATATATATATATATATATATATATATATATATATATATATATATATATTTATATCACGATTGAGTCGGTTTTCTTTGATGTACCGCGGGATATATACGGGTTATATCCCGTGAATAAATAATTAGATAAAACTTGTGGATATAACTCGAAAAATCTTGATCGAAACTCTTCGAAATTGACGAAACCTTGTTCGAAAACCTCCTCAATCGTGATACCCTTGGGACCTTCGGCCCCTCGGGTCAATATATGACGTATATCCCGCGTTCTCGGTATATAACCTATACATATATATATATATATATATATATATATATTATATGATCACAGCATATAACAATCTATAGTTAGTCAAGGGGCTGGTTTGGAGACCCGTGTCTCCATTGTCTTTCAATATGACATAATGGTCATCCGAAATATAGATCCTACGAACACGTCACGACAAAAGATTAGAACCCACGGTGACGACAATAGGAAAAGAAAACACACAATGCGTTCAGTAACATTCCTTTTTTCATTTTATAAAATATTAAATTAATTGAAGCTACATTATTCAGTTCCAAGTCGATATATTTTCGACACCTCAAGATTATTGATAAATCGCTGATATTCCATGGCCATACCTAAATTTCATTGCGGAAAATATTTAGTATAAAGGTTGAGACTGTATACTGTCATACAGCTGCATAAACTTTAATTAAAATCTTGATATCTTTAAATTTTTTATAATATATTAATTCAGTGGTCAAATTTCTCATGGAGATTCTTGAAATAAATATGAAATGAATGTTCCTGCAGTTTTTTCTTAAATCAATCTGCTTACTTCCTTTTTATAAGCCCTCTTTTTAGTTTATGTATAAGTCTTAAAGCCACAGTGCAATCCTAATTAAACGACTACGACCGAGTTAATGTAATCAATCACATAGTCCTTTAATTTATCTAGCACAAGAATCCTTTTCTGCAATGTATACATGTAAACATCGGTAGAAAAGAACCAATGGTGGTTAGGCTCTTCTAGACAACGGTTAGCTTTGTGAGTATGTTTTTGTTTTCAGTTACAAAGAAACCCCGCATGCGTCTTTCTTATAACAGTTCATTTTAGGGCGACTTCGAGATCAGCAACTCGTTCGGCAATTTCTTGAAAATCTCAAAACAGTTGAATACCAAGCTTATTTCGTTTTCATCATGGTCTTTTTCAATTACGCGATATTCTTCTGGTCACTAGTCTTAAACCAGCAGTTGCAAGGTTTTTCAGGAGCGAAGTAAGTGCTACTCGAAAATATTACAAAGCATTATACGTAATATATAAAATGAATTCAATAAATGTGACTATTATAGTTGTACGTGTATATACAGTAGAATATATATTCTACCGAATAACCTGTCAATGCATCATTTTTTGAAGGTATGACGATTTTAACGATATTTGCAACAGAATTTGGCGTGAAGATCGAAATCGTCTTACTCTAGGTCGTCATTATCGTGTGAATATACAAAACCGAATCTACGATACTTGGTCTGACAGAGACAGAGCATACTCGCCATTGTTCTCTTACGTTGATCGGAATATTCAGAACAAACCAACATTTAAATCATTCTTAAGTAAGTATATACTCTCATTTAATTACATGCATGCATACATGCAGGCAGACATAGAATCTAATTTTGAGAATCATCCATCCATCCATCCATCCATCCATCCATCCATCCATCCATCCATCCATCCATCCATCCATCCATCCATCCATCCATCCATCCATCCATCCTTCATTCCATCCATCCATCCATCCATCCATCCATCCATCCATCCATCCATCCATCCATCCATCCATCCATCCATCCATCCATCCATCCTTCCTTCCTTCCTTCCTTCCTTCCTTCCTTCCTTCCTTCCTTCCTTCCTTCCTTCCTTCCATCCATCCATCCATCCATCCATCCATCCATCCATCCATCCATCCATCCATCCATCCATCCATCCATCCATCCATCCATCCATCCATCCATCCATCCATCCATCCATCCATCCATCCATCCATCCATCCATCCATCCATCCATCCATCCATCCATCCATCCATCCATCCATCCATCCATCCATCCATCCATCCATCCATCCATCCATCCATCCATCCATCCATCCATCCATCCATCCATCCATCCATCCATCCATCCATCCATCCATCCATCCATCCATCCATCCATCCATCCATCCATCCATCCATCCATCCATCCATCCATCCATCCATCCATCCATCCATCCATCCATCCATCCATCCATCCATCCATCCATCCATCCATCCATCCATCCATCCATCCATCCATCCATCCATCCATCCATCCATCCATCCATCCATCCATCCATCCATCCATCCATCCAATCCATCACCTATACCCATTTATACATCTATTTGTCCTGGCACCCAGCCCCCCTCATATATTTAGCTTTATTATATGGCCGAGAAAGGGGCTAGCATATTTTGAGGCCATGGGCATGGAGCACGCTTATATATTGGTTAAGGTGAAGTAATACGAGCAACAAATTGCTGCAACATTGTGGCGTTACAAGTTGAATAGCGTTGTTGCACATATACCACCCAACATTGTCACGCAACAATGACATGATTTTGTTGCAATTAGTAATCAGTATGTTGCACAATTTTTTTCAACTTACAATACTACATACTCTAAATAATCATCATCAATTCCACAGTTCTCCTAGACAATTATGAACGTTTTGTTGGAACAACTGAAGATATGACTTCGGCTGAAACAAGAGAGAGTCGAGCGTTTTTGAAAGCTATCTCTGGGACTGGACCGATTAAAGCGCTTCACCAGTATCTGATCGGAAAAGGAATGGCCTCGACGTCAATGGTAGGCTAGACTGGCTAGTTACTATATATTATACGTAATACATATATATATATATATATATATATTTATATATATATATAAAATAATGTAATAAAAGTAGCGTGCTGCGTAGGCAGTGTAGAAACAACAATCGAAATATAGTAAGGTTAGATATACTGTCGAAACAGAGAACGTAGGGCCTTCGCTCGAAACGTTAGACTCCTACGTCCTCTCTGGTAATATTTTTATATATATATATATATATATATATATATATATATATATATATATATATATATACAGTATATATATACAGACGCTACCGTTTCGGCCTTTCGGGCCTCATCAGTGGAGTGCTGATGAGTAGGATGAAGGTAACCGCTATTTACAGTCACCTTTGGTGCCTCACAAATTGTGGGACATCAAAACCATGCCAGAGCGCTCAAACTGCAAGCAGTGAGCGTGCGCACAATGCGTAAGCAGCAATGGCCCATCCTGTAGAGCGCTCAATATGACCTAAAGGCCATAGAGCGATATCTAACTACAGACGCTACCGTTTCGGCCTTTCGGGCTTCATCAGTGTAGTGCTGATGAGCAGGATGAAGGTAACCGCTATTTACAGTCACCTTTGGTGCCTCACAAATTGTGGGACATCAAAACCATGCCATAGGCCATAGCGCTCATATATATATATATATATATATATATATATATATATATATATATATATATATATATATATATATAAAGCATGAAGTATAGTTACCTTAAAGTCTTCCCTACCATAGGTTTCACCCTAAATGGGATCATCAGGCGACTGAAGAATATCGGTTAGTGGGCTGCTTAAATGCGTTGGTTGGGGCGTGGGCGAGGGCGTCGAAACGTCCGGCGCATTCCTTTCGAGCGTGGGTGTGGGCATCGAAACGTTGCGCGCATTCTTGTTTCAAACGTTCGACGCCCACACCCACGCTCCAAAGGAATGCGCTGGACGTTTCGACGCCCACACCCACGCCCCAACCAACGCATTTAAGCAGCCCACTAACCGATATTTTTCAGTCGCCTGATGATCCCGTTTAGGGTGAAACCTCTGGTAGCGAAGACTTTAAAGGTAACTATACTTCATGCTTTATATTTTTCTCTATCTATATGGTATTGAGCACTCTCTAACATTTCGTTCACCAAAACTCACGTTTGGGGATTTTACATATTCGTAATATTTGGGTCTTCGTGAGAAAAGTCATAATATATCTTGTCAGCCGAAAATTTCATCTTCATGGCCTTTTTTGCTGTCAAAGTTACCGGATGTGATGTCACAAGAGGCATTTTTGTGGCAAGTAACAAAAGAAAACTGGTTTGGAATGCCTCTTGTGACATCACATCCGGTAACTTTGACAGAGAAAAACTCCACGAAGATGAAATTTTTGGCTGACAAGATATATTATGATTTTGCTCAGGAAGATCCAAATATTACGAATATGTAAAATCCCCAAACGTGAGATAGGCACATTAAATATTTAATTCTTTTAAATTTCCCTCATGAATTATGAATGATTTGAGTAATACTGTTTTAAAAAAACACGATTATATACACGATATATAATATTTTAAACCTTGTCCATAAAAATACGTAAATCCAATCCTTTAAATAATTATATTTTGCAGACGACCAGAAGTTCTTTCACTTCTTTAATAATATAATTACAATAGAGAAAGTTATTAAATATTCGGTTGTCCTTCAGCAGCGTGAATACGAGAGGAAGAACAATTTCAAATGAGGTCGAATCACTGCTGTAGAGAAAAGTTTTCTGACTGCCCCAACCAGGAATCGAACCCAAGGTCTCTGGTTTCACGTACCAGTGCTCTACCACTGAGCTACTGTGACTCCCGGCTGAGGCAGTCAGAAATATCCATATATTATATATCGCACACACTACCGTGGCTCATCGGGGGATATCCAATCCACCTGAACGAAGAGTTAGTTATCTTTCTCCAGGAGGAGGTCGGCTTGACCCAAGCCATTGTAAGTTATTAAATATTCAGTTGTCCTTCAGCAGCGTGAATACGAGAAGAAGAATAATTTCAAATGAGGTCGAATCACTCACTGCTGTAGAGAAAAGTTTTCTGACTGCCCCAACCAGGAATCGAACCCAAGGTCTCTGGTTTCACGTACCAGTGCTCTATCACTGAGCTACTGGGACTCCCGGCTGAGGCAGTCAGAGATATCCATATATTATATCGAAATATATGTTTTCAAGTATTACTATTGTATAGTATAGATAATGCTCAATAGTACTTTTATCTTTTCTTAGAACAATTTCCTTCAAGAGTTATATAAGATGTGGTTTTACAGATACCAACGTAAATCGTATCGTGATTCATCTGGTTTTGAACACGTCTTTGTTGGCGAAATATCCAGAGGGAAGGTATCTGGTTTTCATAACTGGTTGCAGTTGTATCACCTCGAGAAGAGCAGACAACTCGATTATCGTGGGTTTCTAAACTACTACAATTCTGAGGTAAGCTATATATTCCAGGAATAGCGCTTCGTCGTGATAATAATAATAATAATTTATTAAGAATCATTGTTATATAGCTAGAGTTTCACTGGATGCAGCGATGACTGTCATTGGTTGGTTTGTGGTCACAAGACTTTAACTAAATTTCAATGTCTACCGAGCGGGCAATAATTGAGAACTTATTGTCTGCTCGGTCAATAAGTTTTCAGTTGTTGACCGCTAGAACTTTGAACTCTTCACGGTTTCCTATAAACAAAAGCTTGCTTGGTAAGAAAAAAGGAATATTTCTAGGCCTTCAAAGCATGTGTGAAAATTAACTGGAGAAATGTATTGCTGTTCTTTTGTTCTGAGACTCATATTTGTTCGTTTGATATGTGAAATTATAGAGCCAGGCGAAATGTTTTGGTAAGTCTTTCAGTTTGTGTTTTCGTTTGCGTACTTTCCTTGATAAACGTTAACGTCGAAATTATTCAGCGAAACTCAAGCTCTATAACAAAACACTTAATGTCTGATCCCTCGGGAAACAGTTAGTTTTGTTTTCCCTCGAGTCTCGATGTTTCAATATCAAGACTCTCGGGAAAACAAAACTAACTGTTTCCCTCAGGAGCAGACATGCATTAAGTGTATAATATTGCAGCAATATGTTGAATTACATTGGATGAACTAACTAACATAAATACTATATGAATTACAAGAACGTAGCGGTACTATTTCTAGTCACCAGTCCCCTATTGAAATAGGGAGCCACCTTAAAGGTAATCTCCAGTCCGTTCTGTGATGTGCGAAACAGCGTACCTCGCAAAACAAAATGGCGGCTCACGCCTGCGCAGATGGACTGGAATTTTCCTTTAACAATAACAAAAACTCTATGCGTTCAATAGCGTACCGTCGAGCTGCTATTTCTAGCACAAAATGTGGACAAACAAACCAAAACTGACTTTTAAATTATTGCAAATGAGCCATTATCTATTGTTCGGACTGCAAGAATTATAGGCGTAAAAGCGGACAAACCTAAATAGTGACGTTTGTACGTTAACGACCCTAGTCACAAGTAGTACAAATTATTACCGGCTTTTAATGTCAATTCTAGATACTCTTTGCATGAAAAACAATGTGAATTCGGATACTTTTGCTCTATAGTGTAAACGTAAGACACAAACGACTTTATATAGAACCTCGTTATCATACTGACAGATTTAGAAAGTCTTTTATTCCCGCTTCAGTACGCATGCGTAAATAGCGATCTTGTCGATTCGAAATTCTATGACCGCGTCGACATAGATGTAGACTTGTAGACGTTTTCTTCGGTGAATTTTGCTAAAATTTTGTAAATAAGTAGTTTATAAAAAGTTCTAAAGTATATATAATTTTAAAAAATTTTAATAAGACAGAACTTTCTAACTCATTCTTGTCCGGCTCGAAATCACTCACAGCAGGTGGTCTCAGCAAATTTGTGAATTAGCATGCCATAATAACACAAAAATAATACCACAATATATCATTTGAATCGTTTTTACCTCTACTATTCAAATTTTGGGTTGTCGGGTCTTGTCAGACAACCCATTTTGCAAATTATGCTAATTTATGCTAATTATTATTAATATTATTATTATAATCTACAACAAAATGTTAAATATTTAAACAATAAATGACTTTAGCACCAAACTTTGGGGAAGTAAAATGAAAAGCACTATTTCACAAATTCAAATTGAAAAAATTAAAGCAATATAATAAAATGCGAATATTATATTGATTTTTTAGTATTTTTCATTGGGCGACCCCCCGTGGTGCCGCTCGAGCGGGATCGTCACTTATTTTGGAAATTTACAAATTAAAACAGAATTATACAAGAACATACAACCATAATACATCATTAAGATCGTTTTTAAGTCAGCTATTCAGATTTGTTGTTATTTTGCATGATATTTACTCCTGTTTGCCATTACAACGCCGACAAGTCGAGGCAAATTTTGTTCGAAAAAATGGCCGACCGGCTGAGTTCTTTTTGTCAAATTTTACCAAATTACTGCTAATCTACGAAATAATTACATCAAACAAATGCTTATACTCACTTTAGGAGTTGTTACAGCAAAAAATTTGGTTGGTTTCGCTTATATATTGACCAAAAAAAGCCATTTTGTTCATCTTGTCTCGTCGCGCCACGAGCAGACTTCCGGATCAAATTTCCTCGCTTCAGAGCTCGGGTAGTACTTCATGGCATATCATTATAAAGGTCTCATTTTAAAAAGGGATCTTTCAGGGTCATTTTAAGCCCGTGGGGGGTAATTTTGGTCAAAACCTCGCAGATCCACAACGAATCGAAGTCATCGTTCACCGGTGGACGATGACAATAGGGCCGGACCAGAATGATTAAATCGATAATTTTTATAGCGAAAAATCTGTCCATACAACCCTATCTGATTTTGTGCATGGATATTCTCCACAACAGTATCTATCATCTTAGCAATTTTTAAAAAATTTCACCGAAGCAAACTGAAGACATGCCGCTTCAATTATGCAGTATTTGAAAATATACCAAAGTTCCAACGTCACTATTACCAGGGTAACAGCAAATAATTGAACTTTTTTATAGATATTTTATATCTGCGATAGTTCTGCTATAGTAAGGTCTACTTAGTATTTATCTAACAAATTTTTAAACTTGGAAATAACATTAGATAATGAGCGTATGAAATAGCGCGTATTTATTAAGACTGTACAGAGCCACCTTAAGAAAAATATTCTACATATCCAAGTTCAATACAGATTATCCTGGTATAATTTTTGTTTCAAAAAGAGATTCCCTGCATGAGTGCTAAAGATTTTGAGTAATGACTAATGATTTATTTAACGTCGTTAAACACAGGATGTGGTTGCCCAATCATCCGAGCCAGAGGCTCATGATTAAAGTGCACGACATAAGCTAAGACCTAAGTGTTGATTTTACCAGAGGCGGATCCAGAGGGGTGCTATCGTTGCTTGAGCAACGGTCAGAATTTCCAAATTAATTTATTCAGTTTCTTAGATTCAATACAGTAGTGAATTGGCAGGCGAGAATTTATAATTTTGAGTTCCTAACCTGACTCACTTCCGCGGCGATACGCAATTATTTGCGCGAAAAATGCAGTGAATTATGAAATTGGATCTCCTTGGAACCCGAGAACGCCCGAGCCTGTCTAAATCATTAGCCTGTGTAGCAGCCCGCACCTTTGAGTTCTGGCTTAGTTATGCTAGTTAGCATCGATTGTGCAAATGGCGGGAGCAACGGTTGATGCTAAATTTAGCTTTTCTGAGCAACCGCATGGGGGATGCTGGCCAATCAAATGATCAGATTTAGTATGCTGAGCAACGCTGAGCAACGGTAGAGAAATAAGCCAATCATGTTTCTCCATTATTCGGGTCTCAGATGATCCGAAGTAGCAACGCACGATATTGTCAATTGTGATCACTTTCAGTTCAGTGTCAGTGTTCTTTTCAGTTCGAAATGACTTCGAACAGCGTTTTACAACGATTGTTGGATGCGTTTGATGGGGGTGATTCACCAGCGATAAACGAGGTGAAGCTAACCGCTCTGAAGCATTACTGTGAGCAAATGATTGCTTCTGAAAGGAAGACAGTTCTCTGTAGCTGTGATCCGCGCCATGTAGTCAGTTCGCGAAGCTACAGTTTCCGCGCAGCCAGGAATCGCGCTGCCGAAACTACTACCCAACCCAGTAAGGTAGGCATGTTAAATAGCTCATGAATAATGTATACATAAATAATGGTAATTACCTCAGTTGGGATATTATTTATATTTTCAAATACTCGACTGCCAGCCCTGTCTGATCTGATCAGACAAGCCAGGCTTCGGTTAATTATTATTAAATGTATTATTGTTATTTGTCTTGTGCAAGTGTATGCTTGTTAAAAAGGGACAAAACATTAAGATGTGATATATTTATGCCAAGGTCCATATATTTATGTCAAGGTTCATATATTTATGTCAAGATTTATATATTTATGTCAAGATTCATATATTTATGTCAAGATTCATATATTTATGTCAAGATTCATATATTTATGTCAAGGTTCATATATTTATGTCAAGATTCATATATTTATGTCAAGATTCATATATTTATGTCAAGATTCATATATTCATGTCAAGATTCATATGCGCGTATCAAGTTTTGGTATGTATCAAGTTACGTATATGCAAATATTTATGTCAAGTTTCGACAAATATACATCAAGATTCACGCGAGCCTAAATGAAGTACATTCGACCTTGTTTAATACCGCTGACTGAATATCTCTGAGTCAGACATTGAGTCAAACACAGAAACGGTCAAAGTATAAAAAGTACAGATCTCAACCGTTCAAACGTGGAGTTTTTTCAGTTTTTCTTGGATTGTTTCATACAAAATGGCAAATGGCACGTATTGTCGATAATCTTTTAATAAAATTTAAGTACTTATACCTTTAGCCGCAATTGGTTTTCATCCCAACTTTTATCCAGGGGAAAGCCATCGACTATCAATCCCATGTCTTGTAACTTTCGTTTGCGCTCAAAGCGAGGCACTTTATCATAGGTCGGATGTGGCAGTAGGATAAGTTCTTTCTTACGGATCACAGACGCGGACCCTTTACTCGAATTCCCCGACTTCCCTTTCCCTTTCCTTTTCCTCTCCACCTCGCGCTATGGCCGTAATTCATCTGAGGGTTGTATCGTTGCGGTGGTGGCATAGTATTCTGTACCGCTAGTTGCCCTCGGCCACGACCACGTGGAAGGCAAAACCGACGCGACATTTCTTCACCAACCAACTGAGGTCGAACTTGATTGATGAGTTAGCATTTCTCTGTGTCTGACTGTCGCTAGATTGTAGTGAGCTATAAACGCTCCGAACAATTGAAGTAATCGTTGCTTCATCTACCACGTTTGAACTATCTAAATTTTCGGATGAGGATTTGCATTTTTCTCGGTTTCGCAACGGACAATCGACACTTTCGCTGTTCTTACTGTTCTATGACACTCCTTTATGTACTTCATTTAGGCTCGCGTGAATCTTGATGTATATTTGTCGAAACTTGACATAAATATTTGCATATACGTAACTTGATACATACCAAAACGTGATACGCGCATATGAATCTTGACATAAATATATGAATCTTGACATAAATATATGAATCTTGACATAAATATATGAATCTTGATATAAGTATATGAATCTTGACATAAATATATGAATCTTGACATAAATATATGAACCTTGACATAAATATATGAACCTTGACATAAATATATGAACCTTGACATAAAATATCACATCTTAATGTTTTGTCCCTTTTTAACAAGCATACAAGTGTGTGTTGATTTTGACATTTCCAACGAATAATAAAATGCTGTAATGTCTGTATGTCTTTAGTGTACCAGTCGCATATACAGCAACACAAATAAATTTTTAATAACTAATATCAAAGTTTTTATTGTATAATTATGAAAATATAAAAACAGACTTGCTGTATAGCTCTTGTCTCAAAGACTCAAACGGCATAGTAATTTAAGTTAGCTGATTAACCCATTGCTGCTTAGGCTGTGTGAAGGTTCTACCTTGGACAAGTAAAATTGTCTGGCATTAGACAGAGTAAAATATTAAAGGGGCCAGTTCAGGCAGCAATGGGTTAAAGGGGCCAGTTCAGGCAGCAATGGGTTAATTAAAGGGGCCAGTTCAGGCAGCAATGGGTTAAAGGGGCCAGTTCAGGCAGCAATGGGTTAATTAAAGGGGCCAGTTCAGGCAGCAATGGTTAAAGGGGCCAGTTCAGGCAGCAATGGGTTAATTAAAGGGGCCAGTTCAGGCAGCAATGGTTAAAGGGGCCAGTTCAGGCAGCAATGGGTTAATTAAAGGGGCCAGTTCAGGCAGCAATGGTTAAAGGGGCCAGTTCAGGCAGCAATGGGTTAATTAAAGGGGCCAGTTCAGGCAGCAATGGGTTAAAGGGGCCAGTTCAGGCAGCAATGGGTTAAAAATATCAAGACTGCAGATTCAATTTGAGAAACATTCTGTACTCTTGATACCAAATGCTTTGGGTTATAATTACATATCCAATTAAATTGTTTTTAAATGTTTCAAGTATTGGGTTAGCTGTCTATGTCAAGATATTATACTATGGCATCTCAGTGCAGTATTTTACCCTGAATAAGTTTAGATATTTTCATTTACTGTACAAAAGGAGTAACTTCCATGGGTTTACTTATCTAATGATTACTAGATTGGTATAGAATTATAATGACTGCCAGTACATGTATAATAATGTTGGAAAATTCTAAATTCTACAGGCTGGCAAATACAGTGTTTTGCATGTTGTATTAAGTTTGGTATTCTAATACTCATTCTAGAACTTTAGAGGATGGTAATTGCTTTTACAATGCTTGCTCTCTAGCCCTCTGTGGCAGTGAGATTATAGCTAAGTATTTGTGTTGCCTTACAAGTATTGAGCTTTACACCAATCCTTGTTATTATTCATTGCACCCATTGATTGAACTTCAGCACAATAAGGGTGCATTTTCAAGTCAAGCAAATGCCATGTACCTTTGTGATGTTGCACTTGATGTTTCTACAAAAAGGGACCCAAATGTTGCTGTTCTTGCAGAAGCTTCGAACAATGCACACCATCGCACTTATTCTTCATTTCTATGCATGTTGGCATTATCAAGTGCTATTAAACTTCCCATTGAATCCTATGGAAAGTTGAAATGTTGCCTTTAAAATTGAAAAAAAGAAGCCTTCCAGAGTGACTTAAAATCTCCCTCAGAACGCAGGAAAGGCGTTTTTAGAGGTCCTAATTTTCAAAATTTTCCAGGGGGGCATGCCCCCGCACCCCCCTAGATATGTGTACCGCACCTCAATAGCAACGGTCAGATTATATTCTGGATCCGCCTCTGTAATTTACGGAGGGAGGAAAACCGCAGAACCCTGCGAAAAACCCTCGAAGCACAGGAGAGACCAACTAAACTCTACTCACGTGAAATTCAAGTTCGAGAACGGGATTATTCCCAGACGGTCACCCATCCAAGTACTAACCCCGTCCAACTGGGGTTTAACTACAGCGGTGAGAGGCAGCGCCCTAACAGCACACCACAACTTATTACTGCTACCTACACACCACAACTTATTATTATACAATACTGATACAACCTCGATTGTGATTGGCTAACAACCTACAGATAATTCTTGATATCTTGCCGCCTACAAAATATCGAAAATTATCTGTAGCTATGACGCGCTGGCCAGCGGTTTGAACAAAACAAACATGGCGGCCGTCGTTAGGAGTGAAAATCGGAAGCGGATTAATCCAGCGGATTTGGCACGTTTTGTTGACGTTAAAACCACGAAGAAAAAACAAGCGAGCTGCACATATAGCTGTTAGAGTTTAAGCAGTGTTTGAAAGAGAAAATTGTATTTGAAAGCAAAAAAAGTTAGCGAACCTCGAACTGAAGACGGTATGAATATTTACTATTTTTACCTATAACTTGTAAAAAAACTTTCTAAAGGCTTCTACATTTATAATTGTATAATAAAACAATTATTGAATTCGGTTATCGCATGATATCAAGAATTATCAAGGCCTCTGTTTGTGTTATCCGCCTCAGCCTTCGGCTTCGGCAGATAACACAAACCTCGGCCTTGATAATTCTTGATATCATGCTCAACCTCATCCAATAATTGTATATTATTTCTACGTGCTTACAACAATTTACATTGTTTTTTCCATCTTGTGTATTTTCTAGCCAAGTCGTCTGAAATTACAGTTCTACTGGGGTAACTATAAAAAACTGGTGTCTAGTGTGTTCCTGGGGACCAGCCCGGAGTTCGAGATTGCTGTGTACACGCTATGCTTCATGGTTAATCCAGGAAAATCATGTCAATGTAGAATGAATGGGCAAACCATTCCAATCGCGACACATCGTTTTGGAGGTTCAAATTTTTTAGTTGGTTCTGCTTACTTAAACATCTGAACCAACCATATGTTATGTGGTAGACCGTATATGTGCCGTATCAAAACTAAATAAAGAAATAAAGTGACTTGTGTACCTTATTAGTGTTCAGCTTGAGTTGGTAAAGTTTTTTCGTATGTTTTTGCTGCACAAGCTGTCGTAAGTTAAACTCAGAGAAAAACTTTGAGCTCCAGACGGGACTCGAACCCACAACCTTCCGAATGCCAGCAGGACTCTCTCACCATTGAGCCACTAGAAGCCAGATGGAAATAAACTGACATATTTTTCACATGCCTCGGTTTCCTTTGTTCTTTTAGGGGAATAAATTCAAATTCTGAGAATTGATTACCTTATGTATATTTTCTGTCATTGTCATGTTTATAAAAATCTTGTTTTCTTTTGTTTACATATTTACAGCAATCTCCGCCAAGATTAGCTATTGCTATTTGCGGGGTATTGTTAATCTTAATTAGTAAATGTGTTAAAAATTGAAATTGAAATTGAAAAACTACGAAATTGGACTGTTAAATAAAGCATTATGATGAGAGTTGGGGTTAGAGTTACGGTTAAGGGTATAGAGTTAGAACTTTTAAATCTGATAAAAAAAATCCTCCTGATTTACATAAACTTTAGCTTTGTTTTTCACGGCTTAGAAAACGTTGTTTTTAGTGCAAAGTTTCGCAGAAACTTTGCAGTATTGTGATGGTGGCGAAAATTCACACGATACATACATGCATACATACATACATACATACATACATACATACATAGTGTAAACTTTTCCGGGGGGTGTGCCAAGTTTAGCGACATAAGTTGTCGTGCTTGGATGAATAATATCGTTGTCAATAGGTACTTTAAAGAGTTTCACTGATAACTAAGACAATTTAGTAAAGTATCTGTGGATATCTCTTGAAAGACTTAAGTCAAATATTACATTTTAATCTTGAAGTATGTCGAGTCTAAAATCAGAATATAATGTTTTCCTCTGGGTGTTTCCCCCCCGGTTTATGTAGAAATCTTACTGCGCACGCGCGAAACTAAATTTTACAGCAAAAGTGAATACCATATAATGGCGGGGACAAAAGAAGGTGCGACCGACAAGCGATTAATAGAGAGGAGGCGATGAATTTTCTTGTCAAAATAAGGACTATGTGGTCTAATTAAATATGGTCTGAGCGAAAGGATTATATTGTCACATGTATTTCGAGGTAAGCGTATGTTCAATAGTTTTTATTAGTTTATATTTCACTGTTGACGAATCGCGCCCAGCCGCCCAACTGCTAATTTTGAAATTTATAGAGTCAAACTAGAGATTTTCCTAAGGGTGGTATGATATTAGCCGCTCAGGTATGATGAACGAAGGGCGCTGAGTGCATAAACTTTCTTAAGCCGGTTTTCCACTAGGCGATTTTTTTCGCGCGAAGCGACTTTCGTTTGTTCGAATTCAATAGATTTCTGATTAGTTCCAGCTCAGAGCTCATGAGACAAAAGAAAAAGTCGCTTCGCGCGAAAAAAGTCGCCTAGTGGAAAACCGGCTTTAGACGATAAACTCAGTACAATCATCGTCTTTTGTTTTGGTCGCTTGTGCTGCCGTGTTTAACACAATTCACCTTTTTTTCGCCTATTCACGGTTTGGTGATTTCCAAATACTTTATATACACAACTATATTTTCATACTATTAAGGCCTACGACAATTGCCTCAGACAAAATTACAAGTCACAAACGACGTGTTTCCCATAACGCAGATACGCTGTATCATAGATTCGTAGTCCAGTTTATTTTGTGTCGATTCTCAAGACTGCCGTAGTTAGTTTTTCTTTGCCGACACATAAAAGTAATGTGTATTAAATCACCGCTTGAGAAGTCGGCTGTTTGCATAATTGCATCATCGCTGTACTTTTATAGTATAAATATCATACGACATTTAATGGCTGGTTACAGACGGCGTATTTTTTTATGAAATTTCAATTCGCAGTCGAGTTTAACATATAGCCGACTCGCCTTCTTTTGTTTTTATGTCAAGATACCTCGGGCTCAGTGAAAGTCAGCTCTAGTAAAGCAGCCGCCAGCCGAGTACCAGACTTTGAATCCTTTATCAATTCGCGCAATAGATTTAAACAAAAACAGATAATTTTTAATATAATAACAGAATAGTCGAAGGTCAAATGAGTTGTTTACGTGTCATTGATACGACCGGATATGAGAGATGAAATCATGTGAGGCATATGACGCCTAGCAACGGAACGTTCTTTGATGTGATTGGCTGTCTAAATACGGAAATGAGTTTTTTGGTCACATGATATGCTGTTGTTTTGCACGTTTTCTTTCTTTTCGACGAGGTATTCGAGAAGTGAAGTTGTGTCTGTGTTCTCTGCGACTTTTTACAATCCTGCGACTCTTTACAATCCTGCGACTCGCCAGGAAGCTTCAGTTGGTAGTGAAATGCGAGTAGATGGCCGATGTTTTATCGACACAACGTTCAGTTGCCACGTTAGCACTTCAGGTGCAAAAGGCGATCAGATGTCAACGAACATTGCCACAACGTTCAGTCGCCATAGCATTTCAGATGCGAAAGTAGCCTCCTTGAGCAGACCTTGTGAGGCGCTTCCGTCACTCCATTACGGAAGCGCCTCACAAGGTCTGCTCAAGGAGGCTAATGTATAAAGCGGCATCAAGGTCAAAATTCATTTCCCGTTAAGCCCAGGCACATACGGTCGCCAGCACAGTGTACACAAGGCAGGCACAGCTTATACAAAGCAGGCACAGCGTAGACGGAGCAGGCACAGCGTACACAAAGCAGGCACAGCTTAGACAAGGCAGGCACAGCTTAGACAAGGCAGGCACAGCGTAGACGGAGCAGGCACAGCGTACACGGAGTAGGTACAGCGTACACAAGGCAGGCACAGCGTAGACGGAGCAGGCACAGCGTGGCACAGAGCACCTGCGGTATTTACGTAACTCGTGCCCAGTGCTTTGGTGGGCAAAATAACTTACAGAAGCACACATGGCGGGCGCTGAAACGCGCATCAACAGGACTACTGCGACATCTGTAAGTACTATTCTTAAATTTTCTTAATTTTGAAAGCTATGTTAACTTTACAACCAAGTTATACCATTTTAATGTGACTAATGTAACATAAAAATGTGACACGTGTGTCATGAAATGATAGAAACATGTCATAAATATGGGCTCTCCATTCCCAAACAAGTTATTTTAAAACAAGTGAATTTCAGTTTAAACTGGCTTAATACACACAAAATATGGAATAAATTTTGTTGTTATTACTTTTAGTTTTGTTTTCCGTTGGGGGGTGCTAAAGACCCCAGTGACTTTTTATTTTACTCTGGCTATTAACTCTGGCTCTGGCTGTAAACGCCAGATTATTTTTCTCTGGCTATTATGAGTCAATTCCAACCGTGATCACCCCCCCCCCCCAGGGCAAACCCCCTGGAATTTGACTTCCGAAAAATGTTAGTCAGGTTCCCCACTGCGGACCGAAAACACAGTCAAATGTCCCACCGTCTGAGACTGTCAAGGCTCTATTAAAAGATTTTGTTTGAAATATTTCATTCCTAGACAACAAAAAATTCACTACCATGAAATTTTTCATATTCTGCTTTTCTTAATATAACCTTTCTAATTTATATTGGACATGTATAAAAGCAGCTTATATAAAATACCACTATATATAGGTTAGGTCGCATCATGAAACTGTTTTAAAGAAGATATGATGCCCAAACAAAACCAAATAACAAACATTGTTTTATATATTTAACTTTTGAAGAGATGGCTAGAACGAGGATATTTTTTAACGTGCAACCGCTGACCAACGTTTTTCAATAGTCAAATGCACCTATACGGAGCTCACCTTGGGTCAAATGGCCGGGGTTTGCCTGGGGGGGGGGAGGGGTGGGGGGGGATGATTGCATGCAGTTGGATTTGACTCGTACATTATGCAAGAGTCAATTCCAAGTGAGGTCTTATTTGATTCTGTTTTTGGATTGAATAGTGGGGCATTTTACGGATTTGTTTTTGAAAAGTTAAATTCCCGGGGGCGATATAATCTTGCATAAAATTGACTCATGCATAATGCATGGTTCAATTCTTCCTGTAACCATCCTCCCCCCCAGGCAATACCCCAGGATTTGTAATTTGTTATGAAGCTCTTGGCAAATTCCCCACCCCCGGCACTTTGAAATTTGGCAAATTCCCCACCCTGGGGCTGGGCAAGGCTGAAAAACTAATACAAAAACACATGAGTTTTAACATCAAACAAATGTATAATTAATCACATTTTAACATCAAATGTAAATTAACTTAAACAGTGGCTCATTTCTGTTGCTGCTTCCTTTGAGCTCTAGGTAGGTTTTTTTCGCTTTTTCAGCACCCCTGCGTCGTTTTTCGTCAATTTTCGGCAACCTGAGAAATATTTCAATGAATTCGTCGCCATTTTGAATACGGAATACTTTAGTTACCAGACTCCCATGCCTCCTTGCATCCCCACCCTTTACCCCCAGGATTTGATTTTCTGCATTGTCCCCGGGGTTGCCCGGGGGGGATGGTTACAGGAAGAATTGATTCATGTATAATGTGTTTGCAAATTTGGATAATTATTTTGCATATAACTTTACCAAATCCTTTCCCAGAATTAGAGGAATTGGGAAATGTCTGGGGGTGCCTCTGAGGCATTGGCAAAGCTCCATGTATTTGAAGAAAACAACTTCCTTGAGGAGGAAACCGTTAAATATGGATTCCATTGTTACACATACTGTGGCTAACTGTATAATGTATGAGTCAATTCCATGTGAGGTCATCCCCCCAGGTAGACCCCCACGAATTTAACTTTTCAAAAACTAATTGGTCACAGGCCCCACTATGCAATCCAGAAACAGAGTCAAATGCCCCATCACAAAATCAAGTATTAAACAATGGCAAGAACTTCAGCAGTTTATTCAAGTATATTAAGCGACTGCTAAAACAGAAGAGATAGCTAGAGCAGTAAGGTAAAAATTTTTTACGAGGTGACTACTGACCACTAATTTTCACTGGTAAAATACATGCCTGGGTGGAATGACTTTTTGTCAAATTCCTGCCTGTGCAAAGCTCGTGTCAGGTCATATGCCTGGGGGGTTGACCTCACTTGGAATTGACTTGTACATAAAGACAAAGTAGCCATGCAGCCACATTGTGTGATGGACATAGGACTTGTCTCACATTAAGCAGCCTTTAAAAAAAATTATGCAATTTTCAAAAATTGACATCTATTTGGCTTTGTATTCTTTTTTAAATTCCCCTGAGTTGGGGGAATTCAGCACATTTTAAGCTCGCTGTTAGGAGTGATCAAGTAAGTACATGTAATCATGCAGTGGGAAATTATATGCATTTTTAAAATTTTTGTCAATGCGCAAAATTTTGCTGGGTGGGGATAGGCATACATGCAATTGATTGATGCACAACTCTGTATGAAACAACATTGATGAAATACTTTCTTACTATCTCATGGAAGCATTTGCCATAATAAGTTAACATTATTGTAATGTAAAATGTTTAGGCTGATTAATGCAAAATAATCTATGCTTTTTTTGTCCATTCTTGTGATGCCCATGGCACAATATTGGTGAAAATTTTTAAATACCAGGACATTTTTGGTACAGCTTTTCTAACTTAAATTTGTCTCGTTTTTATACAAGACATCCAAATCTGACAAATTAAATTATACTGTATGTCCACCATTATAAATTACACAGCTTGGCTTTAAGCACCAGTATGTAGTATTAGGTTAACTTCCACCTGAACATTCTCGGTAACATCCCCTCATACAGTTATTGCTTGTCACTGTCCCTGGCAGATAATCGGTCTATAAAATTTAAATACCGGCTTTTTTGTATATTGGTCAATTATGACATGTATCTTATCAGATCAGTGCAGAGTGTCATTCACTTTATAGTGGAAATTGAGACGAAGAACATTGCACAGAATAAATAAATTAATTTTACTTAGAGCCACACCTTCTCTGGACATAATTGTTTATCTAAATTCCTAAAATATGATATTTTTACCACTAACAGGATGGAAAAAGACTTTTGCTTTCTCACTTACGGAAAACTGTACAAGATATTCTTCGAACTGTCATTGATGGTTTAAATAATAAATCTGTCGACTACATACAATATAAATGTGAAGGGGCTATTGGTATCACTCAGTTGGCGTCACTGGTATATGATATTCCAAGTTGTCTAGTCAATCAATTAGAAGATTTCCTGCATAATGTCAGTGATATCTGTGAAGAATGCAACAATACAACCAACTTGCATCAACTAGGAAATATTTTTACCGGTTCACCTGGACGGCCAGCTTTCAATATTCCGAAGGAAATTCTGGAGATGTTTATCGATAATAAGTTCACTATCAGTGCTATGGCAAAAATGTTGGAAGTTAGTGAGTCTACTATTAAAAGGAGACTCCAAAGTTATGGTTTATCAATTTCGTCAAAATATGCTGACTTAAGACAGCAGGATTTAGATGATATTGTCAAGGAAATACTGGAACAATTTCCTAAAACAGGCTACAAGCGAATGATTGGTTATCTGATGACTAGGGGCCATAGAGTTCAAGAAAAAAAAGTAAGGGAAACAATGAGAAGGGTTGACCCAGAAGGTGTCATTGAACGATCTATTTCATTGAATATTATTCAAAGGAGAAGATATTCGGTCCCATCTACATTGGCGTTGTGGCACATTGATGGTCATCATAAGCTTATCAGGTATATAATTATACAGTTTCTATTTCCACCTTAATGATGCTGTAGGTCAGAACACTGGAAATATCCTTAATTGCACTGGATCACAGGATTGATTTGGAGTTTGCATAATTATATTTACTAGGGCCGCCAGGGTTCAGATTTTTCTAGGTTCCGTTTGGTTTAAATTTTTGATGTCGGTTTTCGGTAATTTCCGTTCGGTTAAAGCAACTGATTATTGTATGTATTACCCATCCAAAACATACACATACACTCATAAATCATAATGTGAAATAGCACATTAAAAAATGCAATTTATATATTTTACAACAGTAGACATAAAAGTAACAAAATGGCCCTTTTTTGTTCCCAGATGGATGACTTAAACATACAGAAACCGACCCGTGAGTTTTGAACCGCGGGTAACCGATATTTCGGTTAACCGTGGCAGCTCTACTATTTACATTACTGAACATGCTGGTGTGGTCTTACTATACTATTAAATTTGTTTTTTGAACTTGTTTTTGCCACAAACACAAACTACCTTAATCAATGTGGTATAGCTTATGGTAACTTTTTAAACAATGCAATTTTACTCTTCAACAGATGGGGCTTTGTGACCCATGCAGGTATTGATGGGTACAGTAGAAAAATAATGTTCATCAAGTGTAGCACCAACAACAAGGCTTGTACTGTACTTGGAACATTTTTGGAAGCTGTAGAGAACTTTGGTTTGCCTTCTCGCGTACGGGCTGATCAGGGAGTTGAGAATGTGGATGTTGCCAGGTTTATGCTCTACCACCCTTTGAGAGGACCTGACAGAGGGAGCTTCATAGCAGGGAAAAGTTGCCACAACCAGCGCATTGAACGATTGTGGCGTGATGTCTATGTCGGGTGCATTCATATATACTATGATGCCTTTACATATTTGGAGAATCAGGGTCTTCTTGAGATAGACAATGAAATTCATCTTTTTTGTCTGCACTATGTTTTTACACCACGCATCAACCAACACCTTACTGCGTTTCGTGATGGTTGGGATTGTCACCCCCTTCAACAGAAAGAAGCTGATCACCCAACCAATTATGGATTGAAGGTCTCCTTGGTAGTGATATTTCATTTTTTGGCCAAGATGTAATTTTAACTACGCAGGTATCTACATTTATTCGGAAATTTGTCCCCCCTCAAGAACACGCTTTGGTTTATCTTATAACGTACGCTATACGCTCAGAAACCGAGAAGCTAGTTCTGAAACCAAGTTTCTAAAACTGTCTGTCACTATTTAGAACTTGAAATTGAATAAAAGGTGCAGCTTATTTTAGGGAGGACAGCATGATAAGGAAGATTGAATTTGCTTTGCCAAATGATACTTTGGTATGTCTTAATACTTCCATACTATATATATATATATATATATATATATATATATATATATATATATATATATATATATATATATATATATCAAAAGTCTAGGCTGTTTATCTAAAAGAATCTTCAGGCAGATCTGCCTGAAGATTCTTTATTAGATGAAACAGCCTGTTGCGACTTTGATATATCTATACTATATGTTATCGAGCACTCTTTGCGTTTCGTAGACCAAAACCCACTATTATATGTATGTATGTGTGTGTGTGTGTGTGTGTGTGTGTGTGTGTGTGTGTGTGTGTGTGTGTGTGTGTGTGTGTGTGTGTGTGTGTGTGTGTGTGTGTGTGTGTGTGTGTGTGTGTGTGTGTGTGTGTGTGTGTGTGTGTGTGTGTGTGTGTGTGTGTGTGTGTATGTATGTATGTATGTATGTATGTATATGGTTTGACAGAATCAACCGAGTAACAGTTAGTGCCGCGGTGTTATCGCAACATTTGTCGATGCGGCAGGTCAGCTTCATATCGAGATGTCTTCATTGGTTTCATAGTTCTCGGCTTCTGAGTATACGACGTACATTATAAGGTTTTTGAGGGTGGGGACAAATTTCCGAGGGGGGGAGGGGAATTTCATAGGAAATTTGGCCTGGGGGGACAAATTTCATAGAAAGTTTGGTCCGGGGGGGAGAATTTTCGGGGGGGGGGGGGACAAATTTCGTGTGACACCGGGTATCACAAGGAAACAAACACACTCACACTTGTCCTTGGTTTGCTTCGCGTGTTAGAAATTTTCTCGACCCCGATGGTTCGCCTTAATTCTTCGGCTAATGTTTTTCTTTTCCTTCTTTATTATAGACTGAAATAGACTCCTATGGGATTGACATGGAGGGTCCGATACCATTTTCTAGAGGCAATAATTTGGATATTCCACAAATTCCTTGCCCTTTACAACATGACGAAATGGAGGAATTACGTGAACTTATTAATCCACTTTCACCTAGTGAATGTTTTGGGATGGATATATACACCGCAACGGTCACTCATGTATCTAGCAATACGGCACTGTACTGCTAGTTGTTATTGTAAATGCAGATGGCAGTAGACTATGTAATGTAAAGAAATGCAAAACTGTAAATGTAAAAAGAAATAATGAAACCCAAGTTAACAGAACATTGCAAAACCTAATCTTAAGACGACGTGAGCAAAGCCGACAGGACTGTTGCTGCTTCAAATTGTTGCTCATACATTTAGACTCATACATTCAAATATAATTATCAGACTTATTAAATATTTCAAAGGTCTTGGCCATCAAATAACGCTTTTTGTAATAAAACTTACTTATTACTGTTTATCGTAGCAATAGACGAACCAGGCGGAAAGCGTAATCTTGTCAGGAATATGTTTAAAAGCGGGAATATGTTTAAAAGCGGGAATATTTGACAATCGTCTCATATTCTTGCAAAGGAAAGGCGATGCCAAATAACTCGTCAAACGAAAATTTTTACTTCAAACACCTAGTAAATCTCCAAAAATACTGTACATCTCACAAGGCAAGTAATGAACAACGCGTGGCGTGTATAAAGCATAGATCTCGTCATATGATTGCTGATAAATGTCATCACACTTAAATTAAGCTGTATTTTCCAAACCCATAAGCACTGTTTACTACCAGGTTGTAATACTGTTTCATATATTTATACAAATTATAATAATTACTGTATAAAACGGTATATCAAGAACTAAAACCTAACTGGCAAACCCAACAAAACATTGTTAGCGAGTTTTATGGTAATTATAAAAGTGGATGTTAAACGACATAAAATTTAACTGCAAATGTACATACGTTCGTTTCCTCTCTGACGTAAACTTGTAGAGGTCTATCAAACGCACCCATATCCTTGACTATCAAAAATGTCATCAGCAAGGTTTGAGATAAATACTGAACAGTCTTCGTTGAAATAACGGCGGTTCACTGGGATTGATAGTTGTAAAGCACAAGTGTTTGCTTTCACACGTTGGCCTCTATCAGCATCATGAATGAATTGAATGCTTCCATGCAAGCTGTGGGAAGGTAGATGGCTTGCTCCGGACATGAACTGAAGTACGTTGTGTAGGCTTAAGGTCTGCTGAATTTCTTCGGGGTTGTCAGATTCCACCGACGAGATGTCAATAAATGTTCTGTGAACAGTACCTCGCGCACATTGTTTCAGGAACTGATTGAAGTTAAAAATAATCGTCTCTTCTGACTGACGCTTCGAAGAACCCTTAATAGCAAGGTTTGGAATAAACGACTTCCTGATGTCTTCTGCGGTTAATTCCGCAAAGACAAAATACTTTAAGGCCTCCTCTGGGAAGCTCTTTAAAGTATCCAGCACTCCAAATACTGACAAACCTTCCTGGAAACTGAAAATTTCTTCAGCAACGGAACTGATCATGATATGCTTGTTGGTCGTTCTCACAATGTCTTCTTTTTGTTCGATTGGGATGGTCGCCTTATTTATGCCCATGTCGAACCGTTCATCAAACAGTGTAATAGCTTCATTCCAAGCGGCAGGAGTTTCACAAGACAACAAAGAGTTCAGTTTCTCTTTCACAGTTACTTGGTCAGCAGGTATTTCATTGACCAAGCTGCTAAGAGTAGCATTGCATTGTGTTCCCAGGATGTAATGGGCAACGGTTGGGCTGAAGAAATGAGGAAGGCTAGCATTATTTAAAAATGCTAACGCAACAAGCTGGCCCAACGTTTTGTACTCATCGGCCGCAAGTGCTGATTGATCATGGGTGAACGTCAAATTTGGCATGGACCCTCTTGTCAGCTTCCCATCGATAACGTCTTTATAAACAAGGGAGAATAGTTCTCTAGTTGGACCGCCAGTGTCTGCAGCACATTCACCAATGAATTCTACCGACATTTTATATGTTCTTAAGTCGCTGTCTTTCAATTCTTGAACGACATTATTCCAGACCCTGGATCGCTGGACAAAAAAGGTGGTATACTTGGCCGTTGTAGGATCATTACAAACCCTGGTCTTCTCGAGAGCTTCCTGCAGTGTTAGAGGGGTTGTTATGGTGGCCCCACAAGGATTTAACTGTGGGACAAGGGATACATCATCTTCGTCATGTTCCAGTTGTTGTGCAAGAATACGATCACCTTCAATCTGTTCCCCAATTGCCGACTCTAAAACTTATGGCGTTCCATCGCCGCCAAAAATCAATGTTGTGTGAATCAACAATCAACATTGTACGGCAACATTTAAGTTGACTCACATCAACATTCAACTTTGAAAAATGCAACAATCAAGAATAAAACCCTTGAGTTTGCAAGCCGCAACAACAGAGTTCACAAACATCAACTTTCCATCTTCAACATTAAACAATATTGCGACTTCTAATGTTGAATGTTGCGACCTCTAATGTTGAATGTTGCGACTTCTAATGTTGAAAGTTGAGCTCTGAAGCGCGTACCAATCCGCAAAAATTATGACGTCATGGTAACCCGAGCGAGTTCTTTGTTGACACACGAATGACACGATATCCTCACGAACAAGCTTCGGGTCTGTTTTAAAAATATGGCAGAGCTGACACTGAGCACCGTAGTATCTGCTATAAGGGAAGTAGCAGATGGAATAGACCGTTTTAGAAATCCAAGAGATGTTGATTTGCTGAGGCTGAGGCTTGATTATATAAACAGAATGCTCGTTACATTAGATATTCCTGACGAACTTGTAAATACGATGTCTTCAGTAGATCAGCAACTCGAAAATATAATCGATAATAATTATGGTACGGATGCGCACTATCAGGCACCATCGAGTCAGGCTACAGGTCGAGGAAGGCCAAAAATCGATATTTCCAGAGAACAATTGGCATTTTTGGTAGATCAGGGATTTACCGTTGGAGAAATGAGTGGCGTTTTGGGTATAGGAAAGCGAACGGTAGAGAGGAGACTTGCAACGTTTGGTCTGAGTATTACTGGTAAGTGGTGATCTGTTGTGTGATACTGTGATTTACCCTAGTGAAATTTTAGTTTTAATTATAATTCTTCCAGTCTAAAATTTGTAATGTGGGCAATCATTTCCACTATAGAAATAAATATGGTAATATTTTATATAATTAATTCTTTGAACGTTTTCATGGCGATAAAGTAATATAAATAAGTTTTGTGGAAACACCACGTAAAATATTTCTTTGCTAAAATATTTTAAAATATTTTAGATTTAAAAATTAAAAATTTTAAAATTTTTAAAATTTTAAAGATTTAAAAATTTTTAAATTTCTAAAATATTTTACGTGGTGTTTCCACAAAACTTATTTATAATATTTTATATAGTTTGCATATTACAGCTTCAGCTTTGTTGTACAAACTATATTTATTCAAAAACTGGATGAGAAATTAATATTAATTATCTGTTTGTTGATTTAGGGACATTCAGTAATTTGAATGATGATCAACTGGATGAACTAGTAATGACTGCACAAAGAGAGAATGCAAATATTGGTATCAGGATGCTGAAAGGTTATCTTCACAGTAAAGGACACAGAGTGCAAAGAGAAAGAATAAGGCAATCACTTTTAAGAACTGATCCATCTGGGGCTGTTCAACGATGGAAGCAAGCTGTTCACAGAAGAAAGTATAATGTTCATTCCCCCTTGTCTCTCTGGCACATAGATGGACACCATAAATTAATACGGTATTTTTAACTATTGTACTTAATGCACTGGTCAATTGAACACCAACCCCACCCACTCTTTTTCCCAGGACCCCAAGCAAATGACGTTAAAATACTCACCTCCAGTTTCGATGACATTCCAGAAGAGACCATTTAATATCACAAATGTACAGTATTACCACAAATATTGGGAAAACATTACAATACAGGCAACAGTATAACATATAATCAGTGAAGTGAGTATTGTTTATGTCTGACTTTTTCTACCCCAAACTAACCATAATTTGCAATCTGAAAACTATAAAATGAGACAGCCTACAGACTTAAGGACTAATCATTAAAGGTAGGCCTTTTTTCATTGTAATTCTTGGGGGAGCCTAGGGATGACTAAGAATAATCAGGGTTTGTGGTCTGCTCTTGAGAAAATTGTTTCAACAAAAGCACATTAGGTGCTCAGAAATCCCATCCTATTAAGGGGTAAGGTGTGATTTATAGCATATCATTTTAATTTTTAAATTTTAATTGCTTGTATAAATTTATCCATCTCCCATTTCCATGCCTAAAAATTAGTGGCCCTCACCCACCCTTTCTCCAACTAATGCTCTTCTCACCCCAACTGGGGACTGGACCAAAAAGCAAAAATTGTCTAATCCACCCCCCCCCCCCCCTGGTGACAAAAAGTAGTTGAAAAGTTAACCCATGCCCTTGTTATCCTCATTATGTCCCAAGAGTGTGTGTGTGTGTGTGTGTGTGTGGGGGGGGGCTTCAATTGACTAGTGCATAAGTTAATTAGTTAAGTAGCTATATACCATATACCTCCAAATATAAGCCCCATGTATTAGCCCACCGATTTACTAACACTCTGGTCATTCAGAATATAAGCACCCCAGTATATAAACCCATGGGCTTATACTTTGACAAGAAAAAAATTTGAGCAAGGAAGAAGCTTACGACAATGAAGGTATCATAACTGTAGGGGAAACAATGCCAGCAGCACTGATGAGGATGACAATAAATGAAAAACGCTTATGTTATTGTATGATTGTTTTGTTTTTATCGTGATGCATATGTTAGAATACATGCTATCACTAACAAAAATCTTGTCTGTATAACACCACCCACACCCCACACCCCACACCCCACACCCCTATATAAGGCTTACATTGTTAATTGGGAAAAGGTTTGGCAATTATTCTAATAAACCTGAGAATAGAATAGAATAAAACTTTACTTCACGAGGGAAAAGACGTATTAACCAAAAAGTTATCTAACATACGGCCCTCAAAATATAATACTGTAATTACAAAATGATATACTAAAGAGAATACACTATACATACAGGGGAAAAAATGTTAAGTAGACTATAGTTAAGTAGAAATACATTTACAATTCAATAGAAATTTATAGTTTAAGCAAAACAAATCTTCTGGATGGTCAATACCAGTAAGTTTATCAAGAAAGTAATAACGGAGTTTGTTTTTAGTGGTAGTTATTCTTACCGTTGTAGGAGCATCAGTAGTAGTACTTGCTGATGATATGGCGAGTTGCTTATATTTTTTTACCTGCATTATGATTTCAATAAATTAATGTTCAAAATCCTGAATGGTTAACATGGGTCTCCATGCTGACAGACATGTGAAGTAGCAAGGAATGCTGAAAGTATGAACATTAGAGTCCAATTCAGTCAAATAAGCTGCTTCAGATGTTCATTTAAGAGAAACAATACGATACTGTATTATTGGTTTCCTATGGTTTAGGTGGAGAATTGTTGTTCATGGTGGGATTGACGGTTACTCTCGAATACCCGTATACATACATGCGTCAAACAACAATAGGGCAGACACTGTTCTCCAGCTGTTCCTGGCTGCTGTTGAGGAATTTGGTTTACCGTCTCGAGTACGCTCAGACAAAGGAGGGGAAAACGTCGATGTGTCATGGTACATGCTGTCGCATCCGCAAAGAGGACCAGGAAGAGGAAGCATGATTACAGGTATCTAAGTTATATTGAATATGGTCTAGACAGTCTTGGTGCTCATGGGTCTTGGTACTCATGTTAAAAAATTCCCATCATTTCTGTAGTGTAAGATCACTATGTCTTTTCTTCTTTTTTTGCCATTGGTGTCCTTTGTATCAAATACTATGCGTTAAAGGGTTGAGAAACTGACTTAAACACAAGTTACGAGTACCAGATCTGATATTTCATATCTGAATAGATTTGGTCCAGTTTTTATAGGGACAATATTTCTTTGTGTTTGGCATCGCGTCGTAAAGTTGTATGTCAACTTTTTTTCTATTCTATTGTATTGGTAGGCAAGAGCACACATAACCAACGTATCGAGAGGTTATGGAGAGATGTTTTTCAAGAGTGTATCGTGTTATTTTATAACACATTCTACGAGTTGGAGAGGTGTGGTCTACTTGATCCTGACAATGAGGTTCACTTGTGGTGTCTCCATTACGTATTTTTACCAGTGGTGAATAGACATTTACAATCATGGAAGAATGCATGGATACATCATCCTCTGAGGACAGAAAAGAACTCCACGCCAATACAACTATGGATAAAGGGGCTCCACAGAGTATATCGAAGTGGGTCGACTGTGTCAAGAGAGGCATTTCAGGTAATTTAAAAAAATTGGTCAATTTTAAATGTGAAGAGGGGTTGTCTAATGCGATTAAAAAATCTATTGATTTGTACGTTGATACATAGCTAAAACGTCGTACGTTGCACACGCACCACCGGTATGTAGATAAACAATGCTTCAGGTTTGAAAAGCGCTAAAGAAACCATGTAAAACACCCATATTCTTTGTTCTTTGTTAGAGTGATATTTCAAATTACGGTGTGGATTTCGAAGGGCCAGTGCCACCGCAGTCATCGGATTCCGTAGAAGTGCCTGAAACAACATGCCCTCCGAATTTAGATGAAGTACAAGTTATGGCACAATTTTCTGCACTGGAAGGCATGGCCATATATGATGTTGTTAACCTCTTTATAAACGCCGTGGAGTTTGTCAATGGCTTACTTCAGTTAAATGTGCAGGCAGAGTCGTGACATTTTGTTGTTATTTTAAGTACAAAACATACTCGATATAACATCTTAGAAACAGGCTCAGCATATGAGTAGAAACATAATCACTATCTGCTTTTATGATGACTTTAATAAATCTAAAATATTACCAATTGTCACGGTGTAGCCTTCAAGACGATGTTTTCGAAGTATACTCTATTAAGTTAAGTCTTTCACAGCGGCTCCTCCCCCTTGACGAATAAACGGGTCACAGCCTTGAAAGGGTTTACTTAAAATGTTAGCCAGTATATTGGCCACTTGTTCACACGCATTATTTAGCAAAAAAATAGGGAAACGATCACGGGGACTACACCCAAAGTAACGTTTTACGAACCACTGATACCTCTATGGGCCCTCTATTAAAGGCGGTTTTCCACCAGGCGACATTTGTCGACCGACTCGACATTTTTCTTTTGTCTTGGCTAATTAGTTCCACTCGAGAGCTTGCGAGACAAAAGAAGATGTCGCTTGGCGCGACATTTTTCGCCTAGTGGAAAACCGCCTTAAAACAAATCAATATAACATTTCTGAATAATATACAGGCATTAATGAATAGGGGTGCACCGGATAGTGCTTTTTACTATCCGGTCGGATACCAGATATTTTTGTGTACAAGTTTTTGGCACCTCTATCTGGTGGAATACTTGAATTGCTTAAAAAAATAGTGGTGTTTAACATAGTTTGTGAGTCATAAACTACTTTATGACCGAAATATCCGTATTTTTGCCTAAAACTATTCTGTAAAATAAATATTACTTCGCATAAACGTCGAAAATACAGAGAAAAATACAGAGAAAAACAGTTGCTGCCATTTAGTAGGCGGCCATCCTGGAAACGAGTCATTTATATTCGGATGATCGCGTGTCCAAATTTTCGCCGTGCCAAAATTTCACTCTTTAAGAAATAAATGGTGCTGGATATTCTATACGCGTCATATATAGTGTATAATATTATTATTTCAAGAATTTACTTAGATCCTGGAAAATTACCCAAAAGTAACGCCAAATTATCAAAAAACAAATCATCCGGTATCTGGCCGAATATTAGAAAATAAACGGCCGGATACAGGACAGTGAGATTTGTCACCATCCGGCCGGATACTATGTCCGGTGCACCCTAATTAACGAATTCAACGATATTACAGAACCAGGCACAGACCAGGTCATTTTCCTTAAAATAATACTCATATTGTCAGAAAGTTCAATCTGTTAACCACTCAATGTTTATAGCTTTCAAATTAAATGCCCAAGTGCAGTGGAACGTATTGTAATGACATGAAACTATGTCTTACGAAAAAGAAAATCCCTTAGAACCATACTTAACGGCGATATCCATATGTTTTGCAAAATCTTCGAAGGTGGTGTATTTTGATGGCAAGGTCATACTCTGGAAGCATGTTTCCACTACAGGCAGCTCTATTTCGCTGTCAAACTTAACTAGCATCGTTTCTTTATCGGTTGAGGTCTGCAGCACGTTAATGCCTGTCCAAAAACAGCACAGGTCCACCAAGTCTACACCCTCTTATAAAAAAAAGGAAAAGGCGCGAGTCATACCAGTCATACACGATAAAACTGTGCAAAGTTACAGTCAAAATGGAAATACCTTCCCAAATCTTCTTCTGTAGTTCGTTGCGTATTACTGTATTTCTGTAGCCGCTACGAAGCCTGAGAGAATCATTTGTTGAAAACTGTACATAAATAGTACAATTCAGCTTTTAATGGCATTTATCATAATACATGCAATAGATGTTTATCCCAAACTGATACCAACAGACGAATATACATCAAGGATTGGCGACTTTTATCGCTAGACTTTTCTCACGCTTCAGTAGCGGCTACAGAAATACAGTAATACACAACCAACTACAGAAGAAGAAGTGGGAAGGTATTTCCATTTTGACTGTAAATATATGGCAGAGTTGGGTGTAGTGTATAGGCATTACCGGTAATTCATGTATATTTCAAATACTTCTAACATGTCTGTAACAGGTTGTTGACAACTTGTAACAAGGCTGATGACTCCAACAGACTGATGACAAGTTGTTCCAACAACCTGTTACCGCTCTGCACTTAACAAGTTGTTAACAGATTGATGCTAACAAGGTTGTAGCAGCTTCTTGAATGAACAGCATTGTTACAACTTGTTCCCAGCCTTGCTACAAGCCTGTTGCGAACACATCCTGTTGACAAGCTGTGACATTTTTACATGTGTAGATAGGCCTTTAGAGGAGGAGATACTGTAGATTGTATAGAAATAAATTATGACTGTCACCACAAGGACAAACAGTATACCGTAATGAAAACATAAAAGAAAAGGTAATTACCTTCCTGTCTCTGTTCGACCATGTCAATATAACGAAATAGGAACTGTGCCGTATGTTCGTTCTCATCCCTGTCCTCGAAGTAAATCTTCTCCTTGAAATCATTGCCATACAATCTGCGCTCATGATGCCTTGGGAAAATCAGGTTCGCAAGAACGGGCCACTTTGACATGTATGTGACGAGCTTTACCTCTTCCATACCTGTCAAAAGAGTGTACTGTTAGTCCCCACAAGAATAATTTTGGGCTTGCCCCTCAATCATGCAGGGCAACAAGGGATGCTTGTATTTTACCTTTGTGGATATCGTCTATTTCTAATCGTCTTTTTTGAATGATGTAGTAAACCAGTAGACCCTGAACCATAAATTTGCGATCTGAGTTATCTGGGTCCAATCCCGCCTCAAACAAGTACGGTTCCAAACAGCATTTTAGCGTCTCTGGAATCTTTTCATCACTCCCAAGACCATCGAACTAAAAAACAATGATTAGTTTTGATAATAACAGTGATTGGGTACAAGATTGTCTTGTCAGAAACACAAGGTAGTTGTCGTATAACTATATCAGTCAGAATAAAATGGATCAGATCTATTCAATGTTAATTGTGCACTATGAAGGATGTCCAAACCGGCCACTGTCTATTATAAATGATTGTTAATTGGTATATACCATGTGTCAAAGTTCGACTTTTGTGTTTTTTCATTGACGAGAGGTTCGAGCGTAGCGGTCCGAAAATGGTGAAGTTCTTCGTGTACTAACACGCATATAGGCTGGCCATATAAGTCCAGATGGCAATGTCGTTATAATGTCAAACCTATACTCGCAGCTTTAGTTCACTGTCATATATGGGCTGTTTTTCGGTTAACACGTTTGAAAACTCAAACGGAAAAATGATCATGACAAAAGAAACAGCTATATAATTAGTAGTAAAATTTAGAATTGATCGATTCCTACCTCTGAAATATATTCACGGAGGTCGGTGTCAGGGATATCTTCAATTGATAGAGGCGGCGGTCTTTCATCGACTTCGCTGGATGGGTTGCACAAGTATTGCACTATAGCAGGGGAAATTCCATGTATGTATGGACCACTATGCAAAGCACAATGACCGATTATTCTACCGATCGCCTTGAAAGCACCTGTAAGTCGTAATGCTTGATCATGCACAGGCAAACGATGATCTTTCTCACCCTCAAAAAATATAGTAGGCTTTGACGTGATTCTCATACCCTCATCCACCGTCTTGATTGCACATAAAAGAAATTCCCGTACAGGACCACTTCCTGCCCCTTCTTCGTCCTCAAACCTCACCCTAGGACGTGCCTTCAGGTTGTTTCTTCTGCCTTTATAACACGCAAAGATATCACGCTTGAGTTCCTCAACGCCTTCCATCCGGGATACAGTAAATAATTGCCGAGGGGCATTTTGGTCGATCACCTCTTCTCTAAATTTCGTGATGGCTTCACTAACATTACTAACATCTTCGTCACCGATCAATATACGAGGGGGGTCCTCAGTCATTTCTTCACCATTTGCTTGTTCGACGCCTAATAGCCGTTAACAAGAACTGTGTAAGCAATTATTTTAAGGGTTAGCAGGGTGCCCGCAAAAGTCATCGACTCAGAAAACGTTTCTGACCTGCAGCCCTCGTTGCAGTCGCTTAAGAACTAAAATATTGTATGTAACCTCAGGATTTTACTTGAGATAACCACTGTTTCATTAATTACTGCCAATTCTCTACCTAATCACGTGCCACTTACCGAGTAAGCTTTGGGCGGCAATATTAGCATCACCATCAGATGCCGATAGCGCTGCCTGGATGTCTTCAGCAGTTGCAGTTGGACAGATTTCTTCCAAAAATGATGCTTGACTATATAATGCAATAAAACAACTAGAGGTAAGAAAGCGAACCTTTCTAAATGAAAATTTACTGAAAGTTCTCTACGTCCTACGAGTTTTTATATGTTACCTAGATGTACCAGTCAATAACATGACTGAAGAAGTATCTGCGTCGTCGTTTGTTTGAGCTTCCCCTTCGTCAGACGGAATAATATCCCAATCTAAAACTCGTTGCTTCTAAGAAAAAAAAAATCGAATACAGCATTACTAGTTTTCAGTGTGATCTGTATCTTAAAAATTAAGCATGAAACTCACGTACTTTAACAGGGCGCCTCTCCTCCGGATGAGCCTCAGCAATATGATCGTTCATATCTGCCATTGGAATTGACAAACCGCATTCAATGCAATTTACAACAGGACAATCAAAGTGTGCCTATAAAATGATGATCATAATAATAATAATAATAATAATAATAAGATCGAGATATAATTAATTAATTAATTAATTTATGTTAATTTGTTTATGCATTTTCCTTCGGTCTTTCCTCCCGACTCATTTTCACTCTATTCCAATCATCTCATGATTTTTTTTTATTTTTTATTTTTCTTTCCTTCTTTCTTTTCTTTTCTTTCCTTTTCTTTTTTACCTTATTTCTCTCTTTTATCTTTCTCTCTCTCTTTCTTTATTTCATTCTTACTTTTTTCTCTGTTTCTTTCTTTCTTACTACATTTGCATATGATTCTTTGTTAGTTTTTTTCTGTTTACAAAAGCCGGACCAGCTCGGCTAACCGGGCTGATCCATTTCGAGAAAATCTTTTCTCAGCCACAAAAGAACATTTGAATCAACTTTAGAAAATGTTTGCAACTATAAACTAAAGCAAATATTACTTTAAATTTATGTTATCACAAATTTTGAAACCACAGTAAGACACGAATCAAAAGAGTCAGCCCGGTTAGCCTAGCTAGCCCGGCTCGTGTAAACAGCCTGCTTAGAAAAGATGTCGTACGAATGATATTGTAAGTAGTCATACCTGAGAATCATCTACATGGTCTTCGTTACTTAGATCTAAGTCCTTTTGCAAAGGCCGCAGGTAAATTTTTGCGCTTCCTGCGGCGTCTTTTAGCCATCTGGGAGTTTTGGGGCCTTCCATTTTAATGAAACCAGAATCATCTCCACGTTGGTATAGCAGCATCTCGTATCCGGTCACTTGCAATTTTGGAAATCTCTCCAGGATTTTTTCGTGACATTGCACAACATTCATATCAAGTTGAAACTGAATAGTTGCTTCTCCGAGACCAGCGTTCAGTAGGAGAGTTCGGTCTCTTATTTTTACCGGAGGCTTGGAGGCGTGGACTTCAGAGAGAGCAATGAATTTTAGGGTGCACGTGGGTTTCTTTTTCTCCTTTCCTTTGGTGCTTGACTTCCCTTTTCTTGCACCAGAAGAAAACGAGAAAAGGCGTTTGTGTTCGTCGACTTGCCTCATTTGGAAAGTATTCACGGCAGATGAACTGACAGGCAGCCCTGAGGGCATACCTGGTCTACTCGATTGCGGAGTTGCTGGATTGCTCGATCTAATGTTATTCCCAGATGATCCTTGCCCTTCAGCTAGCTGTTGTTCACTTGGGACCACCCCTGTGGGAAGTAATGAATCAAATAAATCAGTGAAATCGCCTCATGCTGAAATTCTCTCATACTTGTACTAGTGTTTTCGATGTTGGATTGAGTGATCATTGTCTTGTATAAGCAATAAGAAAAATTTGTAATCTAAAATTAAGCCCTAAATTAGTAAACAGTAGATGCTTTAAAAATTTTGATCCAATTAAATTCAGAAATGATATCTTAATGTCCCCTGGCATATTGCTGAGACTGAAATTCATCACAATAAAGCATGGAAAATATGGCAGCCAGCAAATGCTTCTAGACATTGCTGACAGTCATTCACCTTGTAGGAAAAACATAGTAAGGGGAAATTTTCCCCCATGGATTAATCAGAACTGAAACATGTTTGAAATAGTCACATCTGAGAAAGTAGCTTCGAAATTTTATTCAGACGCAAATTGGGCTAACGACAAGCTACTGAAAAGCAATGTTAATTATGCTATTAAGACAGCCAAAACAGGGTATTCATGGCTATAGCAGGGGGTTACTCCCCCCCCCCCCCCCCCCCATAAGTTTCTCCACAGCAACCAGAGCTGGATTAAGGGTATGTTGGGCCTGGAACAGATATGTGGGCCTTAATACAGTGTATAATACATGTGCCCCTGGAATTTTTTTGCCCATCCATCCCAGTCTTAAAGGTCAACTCAAGGCAAATTACATTTTCTGCTTTATATACGTATCAAAGCACGTAGGTAGGATCCAAATATGATGGGGGAAAAAATGAATAGAAACTTTTTTCCGTTGATTTTGGGATGTTGAATCGACGAATTTTGAAGTATTTTTGTAAAAAAAAACAGGTTAACAATGTACTGTACCCCTAAAAAGAAATACAACTTTTAATCTCTTGGGGTTCATATAAATGAAAATGATATAACCTGGAACTCACATATATCAATATACTGTAGTTTCCAAAAATATACCTGTGCATCTTGAAATGCATAGGCCCTACTATACCTTTTGAAACTTGATTAAATATGTCCAAAGCACTGATCTTACCTTATTTTGTTTATTGTAGTTCTGTATGGGACTGTAGCCTGTGCACAGTCGCCACCCTCCCCTGCACACAGGGTCAGGGGAGAGGTGGCTGTGCACAGGCTATATGGAGGAGCAACATTAGTAATGGTCTATCTATCAAAATAGGGACACTAGGATTGTTTTATGATCTTATATATATATATATATAGATACATTCTAGCAACTTATATATAGGTACATTCTAGCAACTTATTGCCCTATTGGATGATCTGGGCTGCAGGGCCATAGTGGGGGGGTGGGGCTGGGAGTTGCACCCCCCCCCCTAATAATTTGTACCACTAATTTTAGTGACCCTAAATTTTCATGTTTTAGATGCTGCCATTGTTGCCTCCCTCCACCCACCCTGGGTTGGGAAAAACTAGAACAGGAAAAGTACACAACGTGCTATTTCGATGTTTAAAATCTAACAACCTTTTCCCATTCTATTTGAGAAAGATATTTAGCAATACGTCCAGTGTACATTCCTGCAACGTGAGAAATTCTGCAGTTAACTTACTTATTCCTAAATATAAAGTCAGAGAAAGGAAAATGCAGTCTTCACTACATTAGAATAAAATCCCCAAATTATTATTGAAAACATTTTGTAAATTATTAAAATATATAGTAATTTAAAACTTATTTTAGTCGACTTTTAATATGTATTTTACGCAATAGTTAACACACGAGTAAAGTGTTCGTCCTCGTAAATTATTTAATTTGATAACAGACAAGCGGGTTGAAGCTGAGTTCGAACTTCATTCACAAACGAATCTGTATTGTGAGAGAAAATCGGGATTAAGGTAGTTGCACCAGCTAATGTTTGGTTCTTAGATTGCCCCCATCTTTTGGTATATAATACTTTATTGCGTCTAATATTGAAAAAAAATATTATTGCTCCCCAATTGTTTATCCAAACTTCGCTAGACGATTCGTAAAATGACTAGTTTAACGGAAGTTGGACCTGTGGAACGCGTCAAAGGGCTGGGTCGGTTGCTAACCGCATGACCGAGCACGCGCAATTCTGGTCAGCGACCATGTTAATAATAACAGAAATGGCGGAACATCTCCATTCGGCAAGACGCGAGGCCGCGTTCATGGCTTTCAATGCCGAGTTTGAAAGGAACGGGTATGTATTTTGGTATGTTGTTCACTTATTTGATATATTTTGTAGCTCTTTCCAATTAATCAGCTTTCGTATTTGTTTCAGTTACGGCAGAGCACCAGAAGGGCTTGTCCGCATTTTGGCGGACGCAAAGCCGAAACGAGAGGAGAAGGCGTGCGATGCGAGGGCACGCATTTACAAGTATTTGTGGTGTCTTCTCTGGGTAAGTTAAACTTTATTTTGTTTTAAATCTGAAAATTATCTGAATTGGACTATTCGTTTCTTCTGCGCACATAATTTCGAGAATACAATGCATAATATATGCGCTAATGCGCGCACGTCAAATGTAATATTTCGCGCCAAGTTTAAATTTTGCTGTCTTCTCGCATTGTAGGCAATTCTGTCACTACCTTATATTATAATAGATCATAATTTAGCTTTATTTTGCAGTTTGGTAGTGGAAAGAAATTGGGGGCAGAAGTGAGAGCCAGTGGGCCCACATATGTGTACCCTTCCACCCTGAAGGCTATCGTCAGGGAGATCTTCCCTGATAACGTGGTGGATCAAGCCGATCCAACCCATGCAGGCGTAAGTTTATAAAAAATTGTTAGCTTTATATACAGTATGTTATCAGTAGTCATTCTTAATGGTCATGATCAAATATGGCAAGTAATGTTTCTCATTATTTATTGAATGAATGTGAAACATTCTTAGGAACTCAGACTAATGGGCTTTTGCATATATATATATATATATATATATATATATATATATATATATATATATATATATATATATATATATAATATTTATTTATTTATTTATTTATTAATATTTATATATTTTGAATTTCTTTTTAGGTGTACAAAGTCAATATTGGTGATCTTCACCAGGCAAAGTGGCCCAGTAAAGGAAAAAAAAAGAAATAAAATTTATTTAATAAAATTTATATGGTTTCTTGTTAGTTCTAAGTATAAACATAATTGAAGGCGATCTCCAGTCCGTTGCATGTGTCCATATAATATTTACATCTTTATTTACACACTAATATAGTGATACCTCTTTCAAGATGGTAAGCTTTCCTCTTCTATTTTCATCAGTTGTATTCGAAACTAGAACATTTTCATATATTTTGGCAGTACTGTACACCAACCTTTCAGTATTTCGATTTGTATTTTAATACTGCCTTGCATACACTACATTATCACATTTTGCAGAATAGAGGTTAAAATTAATGATGATTACTATAAAATATTGCAATATATTCCTCAGGTTGACCAATTCATTTGATAAGATTCGTTGACAAGTTCCTGTTTTGAATCCTGTTTTGAATTTGTTTGGCAAATAATCCTTTTTCTTATTGGTTGTTTGAAAACCAGAAACCAATCAAATTCAAAACAGAAAGTTAGCAATAATTTCCAACAAATGAATTGGTCAAACATAGCAAATGAATTGCAAAAATATTTTAGGAATGCTTCTATTGCCACAACAGTATAATTATCATTAATTTTGCCGTAACAATTCAACAGTAAAAACAATAATAATAATAATAATAATAATAATAATAATAATGATGATGGTTTATTCAATAAGATCCACGAAGTGGCTCTTCCCCTATTGAAAACTATCTATCTACAAATATATAAATTATGAACAATAAAACTGGACGTAATAAGAATATGTGATAAGGATACAGATATAACATGCAAGATTATAAAAATGGTAATCAAAATTATAGCAATGCAAAATTATAGCAATGCAAAAACCCTCATATCATACAGTCGATTCTGAATTCTTCTTATTTAGTGGACACAAACGATGAGAAGTCCGCTTATGACTTGAAGATCCACACCGACACTTCATCCCACTCTCTTCAGCTTCTTTTGTTCCCTTGTCTCCATCTTCCTCTTCCACATCATTGTGTAAGTCTTCATCACCATATGAATGCTGGATCGCCTGTCGTTTGCCCCATCGCTTACGCTCCTCTTGTTCCTCTGCTCTTGCAACTTTTTGTGAGATCCTCTTTCTTTTTGACTCTTCTGTCTTCCTCTTTTTTAAATCAGCCATCCGTTCTGCTGTAACGTTCCTGAGAGCACTGACAACAGTTGGAAGTACAGGTAACTTCAAACGCTCGTAAAGGTCGACAATCCAGTGGTACTCTTCACCACGGTATTCGAAGCACCATGTCATGTTCCCTTGAACAAGACCACAATTTGTTGATGTTATGTAGTGTAACCTGCAATGATATACATGTATAGAGATTAAGATTGGCATTTAAACTCAGTTACATGTTTGGGAATGTGTGTTGGTGAAATTACGATTGTTAATTATTTGTAAGACCAACAGGGACCAGTTGCACAAAATGTAACTATGATGGGAATCGAACCCACAATCCTTGGAAAGTAGGCCAGTGCCCGTACCAACTGGGCCATGTAGGCCTTTTTGCAACTGGTCTCAGTTGGTCTTACAAATATTAATTGATGCTCGTAATTTCACCAACACACTAAATGATATATGATTATTAAATGATATATTTTGTATGAGTCTGAGTGAACACAGATTAACAACCAGCTGTCGATCAGTGTCTAGGTAATTTGACTGCTAGAGGTCTTCTCTTGTCCAGTAGAATCATCTAGCATTAATATTAGCCAAAGTAAAATACTCTGACCCGAGTAGACCAGAGTAAGATACTAAAGGGCCAATACAGCATCCAAAGGGTCAACTACATATTATACAAACATATAATTATAGAACAGTTCTCATCTCACAATACAAACAATAATGAAGCAACATTTGTAATCTAGGCACAAACCTTTGTAGATTTTGGTCTTTAGCACGGAAGTTGGGCAGGACTGAGAAATGGGCCTCACATAGGTTGGAATTACCTCTCCCCATCTCTGGGTGTATGACTGCCTCTGCATCTTTGGCTCTGAGCTCACATTCTGTCTGGTAGGCTAACCTGTGGAATGGACACTTGAGCACATTCTTCGTGGTGTACGCTTTCCCCTCACAAGTGTGATGTTCGTTGTCTTCACATTCCCCACAAGAACAGATAGTTGTGCTGTGAAATCCACATTCACCTCCTTCCCAGGAATGCACATCGGTGCAGTGGTACTCACCAAGAACCCTCATCCTTCTGGCATACTCCTCTGCTGTTTTGCATTGCTGCAGACAGCAGAAGTGGTTAATCCTGGAGCTTTTAATGAACTGTTCCGAGAGGCAACCACACGATTTACTGTGGCGTTTGCACCAACAGGTTACTTTGGCAGCATCTGGAAACTTTGTTTTTAGTTTTGCTATCTGTGTAGCAGAGAATTGCTTTAACTTTGCAAGTTCCTTTAAATTATTCCCATGAGCCCTTCCCACATGACCCCCACACTTGAATACCCGCCTTGGCATCTCACCAAATACATCCTCCACGGACTTCTGCGAGCTGGAATCAGCATCCTGCCAGACTACTTCAATTCCACAACCCTCATCCTTAGCCTGCTTGTAGGATTCATCTGCAAGTGCTCCTTCCATAGACTTTGACGTTCCCATGTACAAATCA
>OZ036001.1:11364120-11422088 GCA_964035015.1 Corallium rubrum
ATTTAAAACTTATTTTAGTCGACTTTTAATATGTATTTTACGCAATAGTTAACACACGAGTAAAGTGTTCGTCCTCGTAAATTATTTAATTTGATAACAGACAAGCGGGTTGAAGCTGAGTTCGAACTTCATTCACAAACGAATCTGTATTGTGAGAGAAAATCGGGATTAAGGTAGTTGCACCAGCTAATGTTTGGTTCTTAGATTGCCCCCATCTTTTGGTATATAATACTTTATTGCGTCTAATATTGAAAAAAAATATTATTGCTCCCCAATTGTTTATCCAAACTTCGCTAGACGATTCGTAAAATGACTAGTTTAACGGAAGTTGGACCTGTGGAACGCGTCAAAGGGCTGGGTCGGTTGCTAACCGCATGAGGCCGAGCACGCGCAATTCTGGTCAGCGACCATGTTAATAATAACAGAAATGGCGGAACATCTCCATTCGGCAAGACGCGAGGCCGCGTTCATGGCTTTCAATGCCGAGTTTGAAAGGAACGGGTATGTATTTTGGTATGTTGTTCACTTATTTGATATATTTTGTAGCTCTTTCCAATTAATCAGCTTTCGTATTTGTTTCAGTTACGGCAGAGCACCAGAAGGGCTTGTCCGCATTTTGGCGGACGCAAAGCCGAAACGAGAGGAGAAGGCGTGCGATGCGAGGGCACGCATTTACAAGTATTTGTGGTGTCTTCTCTGGGTAAGTTAAACTTTATTTTGTTTTAAATCTGAAAATTATCTGAATTGGACTATTCGTTTCTTCTGCGCACATAATTTCGAGAATACAATGCATAATATATGCGCTAATGCGCGCACGTCAAATGTAATATTTCGCGCCAAGTTTAAATTTTGCTGTCTTCTCGCATTGTAGGCAATTCTGTCACTACCTTATATTATAATAGATCATAATTTAGCTTTATTTTGCAGTTTGGTAGTGGAAAGAAATTGGGGGCAGAAGTGAGAGCCAGTGGGCCCACATATGTGTACCCTTCCACCCTGAAGGCTATCGTCAGGGAGATCTTCCCTGATAACGTGGTGGATCAAGCCGATCCAACCCATGCAGGCGTAAGTTTATAAAAAATTGTTAGCTTTATATACAGTATGTTATCAGTAGTCATTCTTAATGGTCATGATCAAATATGGCAAGTAATGTTTCTCATTATTTATTGAATGAATGTGAAACATTCTTAGGAACTCAGACTAATGGGCTTTTGCATATATATATATATATATATATATATATATATATATATATATATATATATATATATATATATATATAATATTTATTTATTTATTTATTTATTAATATTTATATATTTTGAATTTCTTTTTAGGTGTACAAAGTCAATATTGGTGATCTTCACCAGGCAAAGTGGCCCAGTAAAGGAAAAAAAAAGAAATAAAATTTATTTAATAAAATTTATATGGTTTCTTGTTAGTTCTAAGTATAAACATAATTGAAGGCGATCTCCAGTCCGTTGCATGTGTCCATATAATATTTACATCTTTATTTACACACTAATATAGTGATACCTCTTTCAAGATGGTAAGCTTTCCTCTTCTATTTTCATCAGTTGTATTCGAAACTAGAACATTTTCATATATTTTGGCAGTACTGTACACCAACCTTTCAGTATTTCGATTTGTATTTTAATACTGCCTTGCATACACTACATTATCACATTTTGCAGAATAGAGGTGTAAAATTAATGATGATTACTATAAAATATTGCAATATATTCCTCAGGTTGACCAATTCATTTGATAAGATTCGTTGACAAGTTCCTGTTTTGAATCCTGTTTTGAATTTGTTTGGCAAATAATCCTTTTTCTTATTGGTTGTTTGAAAACCAGAAACCAATCAAATTCAAAACAGAAAGTTAGCAATAATTTCCAACAAATGAATTGGTCAAACATAGCAAATGAATTGCAAAAATATTTTAGGAATGCTTCTATTGCCACAACAGTATAATTATCATTAATTTTGCCGTAACAATTCAACAGTAAAAACAATAATAATAATAATAATAATAATAATAATAATAATGGATGATGGTTTATTCAATAAGATCCACGAAGTGGCTCTTCCCCTATTGAAAACTATCTATCTACAAATATATAAATTATGAACAATAAAACTGGACGTAATAAGAATATGTGATAAGGATACAGATATAACATGCAAGATTATAAAAATGGTAATCAAAATTATAGCAATGCAAAATTATAGCAATGCAAAAACCCTCATATCATACAGTCGATTCTGAATTCTTCTTATTTAGTGGACACAAACGATGAGAAGTCCGCTTATGACTTGAAGATCCACACCGACACTTCATCCCACTCTCTTCAGCTTCTTTTGTTCCCTTGTCTCCATCTTCCTCTTCCACATCATTGTGTAAGTCTTCATCACCATATGAATGCTGGATCGCCTGTCGTTTGCCCCATCGCTTACGCTCCTCTTGTTCCTCTGCTCTTGCAACTTTTTGTGAGATCCTCTTTCTTTTTGACTCTTCTGTCTTCCTCTTTTTTAAATCAGCCATCCGTTCTGCTGTAACGTTCCTGAGAGCACTGACAACAGTTGGAAGTACAGGTAACTTCAAACGCTCGTAAAGGTCGACAATCCAGTGGTACTCTTCACCACGGTTTTCGAAGCACCATGTCATGTTCCCTTGAACAAGACCACAATTTGTTGATGTTATGTAGTGTAACCTGCAATGATATACATGTATAGAGATTAAGATTGGCATTTAAACTCAGTTACATGTTTGGGAATGTGTGTTGGTGAAATTACGATTGTTAATTATTTGTAAGACCAACAGGGACCAGTTGCACAAAATGTAACTATGATGGGAATCGAACCCACAATCCTTGGAAAGTAGGCCAGTGCCCGTACCAACTGGGCCATGTAGGCCTTTTTGCAACTGGTCTCAGTTGGTCTTACAAATATTAATTGATGCTCGTAATTTCACCAACACACTAAATGATATATGATTATTAAATGATATATTTTGTATGAGTCTGAGTGAACACAGATTAACAACCAGCTGTCGATCAGTGTCTAGGTAATTTGACTGCTAGAGGTCTTCTCTTGTCCAGTAGAATCATCTAGCATTAATATTAGCCAAAGTAAAATACTCTGACCCGAGTAGACCAGAGTAAGATACTAAAGGGCCAATACAGCATCCAAAGGGTCAACTACATATTATACAAACATATAATTATAGAACAGTTCTCATCTCACAATACAAACAATAATGAAGCAACATTTGTAATCTAGGCACAAACCTTTGTAGATTTTGGTCTTTAGCACGGAAGTTGGGCAGGACTGAGAAATGGGCCTCACATAGGTTGGAATTACCTCTCCCCATCTCTGGGTGTATGACTGCCTCTGCATCTTTGGCTCTGAGCTCACATTCTGTCTGGTAGGCTAACCTGTGGAATGGACACTTGAGCACATTCTTCGTGGTGTACGCTTTCCCCTCACAAGTGTGATGTTCGTTGTCTTCACATTCCCCACAAGAACAGATAGTTGTGCTGTGAAATCCACATTCACCTCCTTCCCAGGAATGCACATCGGTGCAGTGGTACTCACCAAGAACCCTCATCCTTCTGGCATACTCCTCTGCTGTTTTGCATTGCTGCAGACAGCAGAAGTGGTTAATCCTGGAGCTTTTAATGAACTGTTCCGAGAGGCAACCACACGATTTACTGTGGCGTTTGCACCAACAGGTTACTTTGGCAGCATCTGGAAACTTTGTTTTTAGTTTTGCTATCTGTGTAGCAGAGAATTGCTTTAACTTTGCAAGTTCCTTTAAATTATTCCCATGAGCCCTTCCCACATGACCCCCACACTTGAATACCCGCCTTGGCATCTCACCAAATACATCCTCCACGGACTTCTGCGAGCTGGAATCAGCATCCTGCCAGACTACTTCAATTCCACAACCCTCATCCTTAGCCTGCTTGTAGGATTCATCTGCAAGTGCTCCTTCCATAGACTTTGACGTTCCCATGTACAAATCATCATTGTCATTGCCCTTCATGCATTTGTGGCCGAACCACAGGATTCCTCCAGTTAAATAGTTCTTAATGATGAAAGAACCATTCTTACTGAAGTGTCCCCTTGTTTGCCAAACTCCATCAGATGTAACAACAGCCCTATGCCAGCTTCCCAAGGTCTCACATCCAATTTTTTTCATCTTTTCTTTCTCTTCTTCACACATCTTGTTGAGTATCTCCGATATACAAGGGTGAATCAATTTGATTACATCAAAATACCTATTTTTGGACAAAGCAGGAATGCCAAGACAATCGTTGAGGGTTCTTTTGAACTTTGAAAACCCATGACCAGTAACTACAAAAGCAACTGCCAGTGCCAGCCCAACAACAGTTCGGCGAGAACCTTCTACAAGGGATGAGCCATTGAAATTTACATTTCTTAATTTGCAGCCATTGCACTGGAAGGTTATGTTTATTGTCCCTCCAAGACCTACCACATCAATTTTTGTTGGAACCAGGACTCCTAATAAGGAAAGACAAGTTTCAATTAGAAATTTCTTTTACACAACTTGATACCAGTTACTTGATACCAGTTACTTCAGAATTAAACCAGCCTATCGATATATTTCAGGTCAAAAAAGACACACCGGCTATTTTACAGTAAATGTTAGTTGCACTTACCATTACAATCAATGGTAGAACATCGTGAACATCTGTTTATGTCGTCAATGAGAGCGGTAATTCCACTAGATTCACAAACAAACAACTGGCGTTCGACCACCGAATCCACCACAGACTCCACACTCTCGGTCACATCATCCTTGTATGAATCTGAGTCTGAATCACTTTGCTCTTCAGATGATTGGGATGCGCCACTAACACAAAGATCCATCTTTCTTTTCTTCAGTGTCTCCCTAACTTTCTCCGCGTTGTGGTAGCGAGTCTTTCCAGGCGAAATGACCTTTCGAGCTACGTGTGATGGATAAACATGGTTTTCCGTTTCCCATTGTGCCGGCAGAACCAAATCTTGTCTTGAACCAACACCTAAACCTCTTGTCTCAGCTCCTATTCTACCTCTTTCTGACAACAGCTTCTTTCTTTCAGACTTCGTTAACTTTTTTCTCGCTTCGTTCGACGCCATAACCGGACGGAAAATGATTTTAGAGCCCACGTTTTTCATCTCCGGTCAGCGTAACGGAAGTCAATTGGCCAGACACACCTCCAAAGCGCCCCCGTATTTGACAACGCCTAGCAACCACCAAACAAATGCCAAACAAAGCCGCTTGATCTGGTTCAAAAGCTCCATTGTGGGTCCCCAGGGTAAGGAATATTTGCACAAGATGGCGGACAGTTGTGGGCAAGAGCGAACAATCGAAATCGAAAGGAAATCAGCCTGATTTTGTGCGTAAACTACAAAGTTATTGGTTATTATTCACTCTTTCGCATTTTTCTTAGTAGATATAGAACAAAATGTTCTGAAATTTGGAGAAATTTATCTAACTAGCACAATGAACAAACGCTAGCTTGCAAACTCGTCTATGCTGAGTATTTCTGAATTTACAGGTTGGTTTTGGGCCAAATTGTAAAAATTTATCTAATGTCAGCAAATTTTCTAATATTTTAGTTTGCAAGCTAGCGATCCTTTGTATGGAGATAATATTTATGAATCCGTTTTCTTTTTTATAAAAGGATAAATATATGTCTAGAAAAATCATTTTTAGTTGTATTGAGCCCTCGGGGTATTTGGCTTATAATCTAATTAACGGAACGTATCAGGTTACAACATTCATTGATTCTGAATCTTGAATATTTAATACATCAACATGTAAAAATTCAAAATGATTCTTTACTTTCTTCTCAAGATAAAACCCCTCTAAAATTGCTAAAAAACACAAAAATTAGCCAGTGCAACTACCTTAATCCGATTTCTAAATACTGATTAAATATTTATTTATTTTGAATTTTCTTCATACATTATTAATGATTTGAGAAATATTATTGTAACGGGAAGACCATGTAAAATAAAGCTACTGTGTTTTTTTATAAAAATGTAATTATAAAGGTTATGATGACGATAAGTGAAATGTGAATATTTATGCTAGCTACAGTCGGTTTTCTTTCATTTGACCTACCTTGATGGTTTTCAATTCGTTGTAGTTGATCTGCAACACGCTGAAGAGTGTCCTTAACGGATTTCAACTCTTGTTCCATGTCAAAAATGCTATATATACTCCTTAAAAATCTGGACACGTGCAATGGGATCACAGAAGAAATACGGCTTGTTGTTCGTGAGGATATCGCATGTCAACAAAAAAGAACTCGCTCCGCGGCCCGCTCGGGTTACCATGACGTCATAATTTTGGCGGATTGGTACGCGCTTCAGAGCTCAACTTTCAACATTAGAAGTCGCAACATTCAACATTAGAAGTCGCAACATTCGACATTAGAGGTCGCAACATTCAACATTAGAAGTCGCAATATTGTTTAATGTTGAAGATGGAAAGTTGATGTTTGTGAACTCTGTTGTTGCGGCTTGCAAACTCAAGGGTTTTATTCTTGATTGTTGCATTTTTCAAAGTTGAATGTTGATGTGAGTCAACTTAAATGTTGCCGTACAATGTTGATTGTTGATTCACAACATTGATTTTTGGCGGCGATGGAACGCCATAAAAACCAAACACCACAGACCAACTTTAACAATTTTTATCAGTTGATAAATTGCGAAAACGATCTCTCACGGGAAGCACCGACACAGGCAATAGAGTCGTTTGTGACTATGCCTTTTTGGAAAACCGTTTCATCTTGGGTAATTAGGACGTCATTGAAAAGAAATACATGCTTGAACCCAAGATGTGACGGTTTGTCGAAAAGGTCTTCGTATGTTTTATACTAAAATTTTGCAAAACGTGGGGCAAGATGCATGTACGCGATTGTGACATTAACGTCCACAGTTAAATTCGAAATTTTGTTTAAAATATTGATTTGCTTGAGAGGTTATAATTATCATACACCTGGAAGCTGTCTGTTGACTGCTTTGAAAATACTTCCAAGTTGGTTAAAAAACTCAGCTGCCACCTCGCCGTTCAACTTGTTGGTTGTTCAGATAATAAACAGCTTCTTCTGCATGCTATATTACAAATGCATTTATACTTGACCAAGAATCAGTTGGAATGATAACTATGGGATCAAAACTCTTAAACTTGGCATTTCGTTCTTGATCCACATTTTGTGATTTCGTGATGTTTATTTTGAGATTTCAGATCAGTGGAATAAAAAAGACGTTTTACTGTGGCAGACTAACAGGGAGGTCGTTATTTGTACATATACCTACCAGGTGATGGCTGCAGGGTTTCTGTGGGTATATCCTCCATCTAAAATAAATCAAATGGGAATAGAAATGAAAATAATATAGGTTTACTGTTTCTGTTTTACGAAACAATTACATGTACATGTAACATATTGGAAAGCAGAAATTTAAAGAAGCAGAAACCCAAATGCAAATACAATGATCATGTACGATGCTTCAGTTGTGATATTTTCAATATCAGAAACAAGTCAAGAGGTGCAGACTGGGTTCGACTCTCTCTGTAGATAAACAAGGCATCTTTCAATGGTGGCCACCCATTCCCAGGATTTATTCTTTGGTGTGATCACGAGAACATCGCATAATGGTGCTCTAACAAACCTGACATTCATGATCTTCAAACAAGTTCAGTTTTATTGCGTCCCCACACATGTCACAAGTCACGGTCGGCATACAAGTGTTTTCAACCTTAACAAAGTATAACACCTTAAGATTATACAAATGCAGAATTATATTATCAGATAAAATGTCATCAGATGGAACTACAAAAATTAATAGTGTCTGAAAATTATATAAAATATCTACATACTGTACTGTATGAAACACTGTGTATTTTTGTCTGTTCCCTCAGCACTCACATTAAATTCAAAAAATCACAAAGAAGTGAGAAAAGCAACTTTAGTTACTTTTGGCAACTATTATGATTTTACTAATTCTGTACCAATATACTGTATCTGCTAGCAAAACTACATGTAACTCAGTTTCTATTATTACCTGGCAATGTTCAGCAGCATCATTTTTGGGAAGTTTTTGGAATGGAACAACATACAGACATGCTCCTCCAACAGCCATATCATCACTAAGCCACTTAGTTGTGTATCCTTGTGGCCCTATTGGAATTTTATGTAGAGTTCTCTTTCCACTTCCTCCACCAATGGTCCGATACAGCTGAAATTTTCCACCCGCTGCTTTCAGTCTAGGGAAAATCTTCTCAAGCTCCATCTGCATGTATTGATGATTCCCATCCTTATTCAATGAGTGGCGTTTTTTTCCAAGTCCATCACAAGACAGTTTATACTGCTCTTTGGTGGTTGGTGATACTGCACTGTTTTGGTCAAGACAGCAAAAAGTTGCTGTAAATGTATTTTTTATGAAGAATGGTGTGGATGATGTACCAGTATTCCTTCTCTTAGGAAAAGGTCCCCCTTGTGATGGCCTTGATAAGGCAGGAAATGCACGCCTGTAAAAGCAAAAAAAACGCACATGAATTTGAATGTAATTGGAATCCATGTACCATTCCACCATTCGTTTTCCGGTGAACTCCAAAGACGAAATTCAAAACACTGTGACGGAATTTCATTTTTCTTATTTCATTTCGTGCTTCGAAAAAATGAAAATTGGATTCTATTTCTGAATTCTGCCAAAACAAAAAACAAAATACGGGACAAAAAACGAAATTTCAGCTACAGTGTTTCAAATTTTGTTTTTCAAGTTCAATGCAAAACGAATGGTGGAATGTAGAGTTTCTCAAAGTCCATCCCACATTGTTTTTGCGGGCCGCACCAAAAGCAGAGAGAGAGAGACTTGGAGCAAGTCTAGGTGGAATGGTACACAGATTAAATTGCCAATCTTGTATTTGACCATGTGGGCACATACAGTAATAAATATTGGCAAAAATTGAACAAACTGCAGGAACCATTTATCATAATACATGTAAGTGCTGTATTCATAAACTATGTGTTCATTGTGGTTCTACAGTACATGTAAGATCAGACCACCAGCCAAATACGTGTGGATAGATACCACATAATTACTCAGTGACATGCAAGGTAATAATTTAACAAGGTGACCTGAGCAATTGGGCTACTGTAGCCCAGCTTTTTCAGGGGTGGATACAGGAGGGGGGGTGGGTGTGTGACTTGGGTGACTAGTCACCCCCCTTCCCTGTCCCAACCAATACAGGTTTTTACAGTGATACACTAGCAGCTGTTTATACAAATCACAACAGTCACTCGTGTGTATGTGCATAAATTATATTGTATAACAATGCTTATTGATACAGGCTGTAGCTATGGCCTCTCCTTTGCAATAAGATTGGACATCATGATACATTAATATCTTGTAAATTTGAAACCCCAATTTTAAAACAGTAAGAATCACGATTATATAGACCTATTGTATACAATCTCAATCTGAAATCTGAATATATACATAGTAATTTTAGAACATAAACTTATAAAACATAACCCCATGAGTCCACGACAATGACGACATGTCCTCCTATATGATGTACGCCTTGTATGGTATGGTGTATTCATATATTTGGGTATTTTGTTTGGTAATTTATATCCTTCAAAACTCTTTCAAATCCCCCTCAAAATGCAGGAAATGCTATTTCAGAGACTCTAAAATTCAAAATTTTCCCAGGGGAGCATGCCCCCAGACCCCCCTGGAAGTTTGTCACATATTGCCTGTTTTGCCACCACCCCCACCCCCCACACACCCTTGTTAAATATTCTGAAAGAAACAACTGAGCACCTTATAGTCACCCCCCTTGCAAAAATCCTGTATCCACCACTGCTTTTTGGTATGACTATCACAACCAGCATGAGCACAGCAGCCAGAAGCTTGAAGTTTTAATGTCCAACATCATCAAATATGTTACTGTATGCTGATGATCACATTAGCAATTTAGCATGGACCTCTGAATTGTAATCTGTATTATATAAGCTTTGGAAATAATAGTTATTTGCTCAACAGAAAACCCAGTACATGTATAAACTTTTGAAGAGCAGGCTGGAGTATTTTCTTATTTTTCTATAGGATTACAATCTATTTGTAATTTAACTAGATTACAAATACTAATTAGCTGCAAAGGTGCTTGAGGGTGTAGACATTTAATGCAATATATGCTGCAGTACTCAAACAATTATACACATTACAATATCAGTCTTAAGCCCATCTTGGAGGGATCAAATGCACAACCAACACATTGTATTGACCAAAAGGACCCTATGCCTATAGTGGGAATGGAGCTAAATTTTCAAATCTTTCATCTCACCCAAGGATTGTTGGGCTTAACATTAATACATGCACTAGTTGTCTAACACAATGTTTACAGGGGGAATCACGAAGTTTTATATAATTATTTCATTATATAATTATGAACATCAAATAGCCCATAATATGTTGTCAAACTCTAACCCAATGGGAACTGAAACCAATGAGCATGGATAAGCCCAAACCATGGCAAAATTAACAAAAAAAACAAGCTCTGCAACGTTGAAATATCGAAAATCGAACCACTGATAACCAATATTTATAGAAGTTAGATGCTCACCTGAAATTATTAATAGCTCGTGAAGCAAAGTTATTGTTTGAAGATGAACCACTTGAAGTCGATGACGGGCCAGGAGACGAGGTCGAACTCGAACTTTGGGCACCACTCGAACTTTGGGCACCACTCGAACTTTGGGCACCACTCGAACTTTGGGCACCACTCGAACTTTGGGCACCACTCGAACTTTGGGCACCACTCGAACTTCCATCACTATCATCAATCGTTTTTAACATGTCTTGTAATTGCATTTTCAGGCTGTTTAACTTTCCTTGGTCTTTGCTCATTTTAATTTTAAATTTTCACAAGGAAATGCCTTATAAAACACGTGTACTCTCTTGGCGATGATCGAGGACGAGCCGGTAATCGTTGCAGTCAGCGTCATAATTATTTGTACTCCTGACACTTCGCGGCTTTCGGAGATGAAGAATTTTACGTCTTTTTGTTTGAATTTATTTTAATTAGTAAAAATGTAATTGCATAAATTTTAAACGAAACCTTTTTAAAGTTTTAAAAAACAGTCTGCTAAAAGCATACTATAAATATATATTTTTCGACAAAATCAAGGGTGTGGCATCGGTTGTCTTGGTAGTTGTCGAAGTCCACCGAGCAAAATGCTGGGGTTCGAGTCCGCCATGTGCTGCACGTTCTCGTTACTTTTTTCTTAACTTTTGCCTTATTTCTTTATTTATTATTATTGTTACGATTATTTTTTGCTAACATATTATTATATATAAAGATATCATTAATTTCGATGCAAACAAATATACCAGATGGAAACAGATGGTGTTCTTTCGTGTTGGCAAAAAGTCTAATACCTAGTTTATCTGACTCATCTGAAATCTCGCCAAAAACCTGGATAGTTCTGTAATAAAGTCTTGAAATTACAACATATTTTCAAACAGATAATTATTTGATGTGTAGTATCACAAAACGCTGTGCCTACTCCGACTACTCTGTGCCTGCTCCGTCTACGCTGTGCCTGCCTTGTCTACGCTGTGCCTGCCTTGTGTACGCTGTGCCAACTCCGTGTACGTTGTGCCCATGCCTTGTCTACGCTGTGCCTGCCTTGTCTACGCTGTGCCTGCTTTGTGTACGCTGTGCCTGCTCCGTCTACGCTGTGCCTGCCTTGTCTAAGCTGTGCCTGCTTTGTGTACGCTGTGCCTGCTCCGTCTACGCTGTGCCTGCCTTGTCTAAGCTGTGCCTGCCTTGTGTACGCTGTGCCTGCCTTGTCTACGCTGTGCCTACTCCGTCTACGCTGTGCCTGCCTTGTCTAAGCTGTGCCTGCTTTGTGTACGCTGTGCCTGCTCCGTCTACGCTGTGCCTGCCTTGTGTACGCTGTGCTGGCGACCGTATGTGCCTGGGCTTTACGGAAATGAATTTTGACCTTGATGCCGCTTTATACTAATGCGAAAGGTGACGAAGTGTCAACGTGCACCGACACAGACCCAAAAGTTCACGGGTCTATCACAACGGTGAGCAATTGTGAACTCTATCAAAATCTATCAAATACTTATCAAAATCTACGAAACTTTGCACTATCCTTGGGTTCTAGTTCTTATTACGCCAATGGACTCACCAAATAGGTCGTTTTTGAAGCTATTTAAAGCATTCACAGTATGTGTTTTATCACTATATAAACATCGCCTCGTCGTTTTAAATCTGATACACTGCTGCTCATGTTTTAAATATTACATAATTGAGCCCCAACCTTGACATTTGCCTTCAACCCTGACCTGTTTTAGCTCTATATCTTAACTCGATAAGTTAGGAATTTCTGATGTAATATTATTATGAGCGACCATGAGTAGATTTCCAACAGCAAGCGGAAGGCAAGTTGCAAATAAATACTGACCAGTATTTCGAACCGGCTACGTTCACACAAACATCGTCTTTACATGGCATGTCTACTGCCAGTCAAAACCACATTGAAGGAAAGAAGGTAAGAACCACAGATAGTTCAAGTTCTTGTGGTTACATGTCATTTCTTACAAAAATGTTTAAATAAGATGCTTTTATTGGCAGAAGACTAAGATGGCGTTGGAATTATCATTAAGAGTTCTTTTATATCTAAACTAAATCTATTATTTGAAAATTTAGTTTATTCGAATTTCAGAACCACAGTATCACTCTAAATCCTAATCAAATGAGCCAGTTCACTTAATCAATCTCGGTTAAATCATGAATATATCGAACATATAGTCTCAGGCGAGTGGTGTAATTACAACTAAGCATCGTATGACATACATATTTCCTGGTTGGCAGGCTGGGTAACTGGGTTGGCGTATAATTATATATAAGATTAACTTGTTACTGGTAATTACTGGGCCAGCCCGCCTTATATGACTATACACGAGTCTCATAGCCTGCGTAGCTGGCAGTTTTATTTATGAAGCAAAGATTCTTTTGAATTGAAGACACACAAACGGTAGGTGGGAAAGCCTTATTTTTAGATGTATACAAAAGAATATTAAAATTAGTCGCTGTTATGAAAGTGGTCTATGGAGAATCAACGAAACTAAGCGATAACAGGAAGTTGAACATATTTATCATTTCAAATGCTTGAGACGAATATTCAAAGGTTGTGTCAAATGATTGACATACTCAAGAGAACCAACATGAGCAGCATCAACAATGACGTTATAGTCCCTGTTTATACATGAAGCAGATTGAGTGTTCAAGTCAAATCTCGCATGTTGTTTTCCCTTGTTGTGTTTACATGAAGAAGATTGAAAGTTTTCGATCTGATCGAAACGGATGGTGAAGTTAATCCACGTAGTGGAGTGGAGTGGAAGCGACTTGAATGTCTCCAATCTGATTCATGTAAATACGGTTTGACTTTAAAATGACTAGATACGCATATGGTAGACAAGGATTTGAGGGAAGCACAAAAAACAGATCAGAACAATGTTCCAAGAAGATCGGATCTCCATGTAAACTTGTGCCCAGATTGACTTCACTTCCGTGTTTCGATCGCTGTCTGTCAACCGCTTATGACAAGATCTTTCAAGTTCAAATTGTGCGCTCATGCAGTATGAAAATAGTTTTGTTTCTTAAAGCCACGGTTACACACACCGATTTTGTGTCGCCGTGTCGCCGATTAGTCTGCGGACACACGGCTACATAAAAATAAACCAAGGATAGGCAGCTTGAACCAAATAAATTTGGCACGATTGCAACACAAATCGGGTATCCGGTAAAAGTTTACCGGATACCGGATACTATGTTATACACTTGTCGATTTGTGCGGCCTTCTAGATTGATCCCTTATCAAAAACTTGCAATGCTTCAGCAATGCATATGTCGGCGTCGATTGGGTATGTTATATACACACCGATTTATCTTACAATACTGTTGCGACACAAATTGGCTACACACGTAAAAACGCACAGTCTGATCAGCTCTGATATCAGATCTGTTCAGAGAAATGTAGCGACCCTTGATACAGCCTGACAGCTACAGAATGTACCAGCGCTGATATATAAACATTTAGTTAGAATTTCTAACAGACTGCGACAGCTCCGCGTAGACAACATACCTGCATGTTCAGTCTGTTATATCAAACTGTATCTTATTTTTAGATGTACACAAAAGAATATTAAAATTAGTCGCTGTTATGAAAGTGGTCTATCAGATATTTCTCCATAAGGTATTAAAGTGGTTTATTGCTCTGATGAAGGCCTGAGTCAACAGGCCGAAAGCTTAGCAAAGAAATATTTTACGTGATGTTTCCACAAAACTTATTTATATTATACAAATTATAAGTGCTATCTATCGGTGGTTTTTAGACTTCTCTTAAAAACTCGCCTCAAAATGCAAGAAATAATGGCGCAACCCCCCCAAAATGGCAAAATCCAAAACTGCACGATTATTGTAATTATTAATACATTGACACTCATATTGGGCTCGATTTCCGGCCTGGTATACGGTACTTTCAGGGGCTCGAGATATTGTAGTATACGGCTGGAAATCGAACCTATACTCATATTTGATATCATGTTTTTCGTACGTGGTTTGCAGTCAGAGCATCAAAGTGAAAAGAAACTGTGTCTTTAGTGCATGTCGGTTTGCCAACCAGAACGCCAGGTATAATAAAGAACGCAAAAAATGTCTTTTGTGTCTGAGTGCCCGTTTTCTAGAATAATCAATTATCTGGCAACCACGGGGAAAACGGGACATGTGCCCCCCACATCGTTATGAAGTGCCCTTTTTGCAATAGAAAGGTGCCCTTTTTATGATAAAACATGTGTTTCAAGTGTCCTTTTGATGTCCTACCCCCTGAACCCTTAGCTTTTGAAATTGTGCCCCTCCAAGATCAACTTGCTTCCCATGCCACTGAGGGTGTCCGTGCAAGAATGCATTTCCTTAGTGCCAGAGTTAGTGGATATAGCTTGTTTCCCGTTTCCCCCTGCTTTCTTTTTCCAGAGAATGATATAATTACCTCCGATCCCCTGCGTGCCCACGCTTTAAGTACAAGAAGTTCCGCCGACATTCCTCGAGCGAGCGATGTCGCAGCCAGTGTTTGTTTGTAAACATTGCCACGGTATTGAACGTCAAGCCTGATTCGTGAAGACGTTTCTATCTTATAGGATCTTGAATAGTAAGTAAGTTCTATTGCTTAATGTTGTTTATTCTTTTACTTTAGTGTTTACATGTTAACCTAATTGGCTCGTCAATGTCTAAAATGCTGTCGAATACCGAAATAAGTGCCCATGATGGTCATGAAGTGACTGAAACTGAGTATATATATGACCTATACACCAACATAGTAGTTCGACCGCATTTATATTGCAGCAAATTTTAAAATTTACATATCCTTATCCGTTTTCTCATACGTACCTTACTCATGATATATGTATTGTTTGTCTCAGCTAGCAAAGATTCACCATATACCCAATAACGTGTCTGTTATACCTGTAATATAATGAACACGAATATATTACCCAACCAGTAAATATGTATCCCACTTTTTAATGTCATATAATGTTCGGTATATTTAGGATTATAAGAACTGGCTCATTTGATTAGGATTTAGGGTGATAATGTGAAACAACCCTTAATTAAGTATCTTCAGTAACGATAATTCAAACGCCCTCTTTATTAAAAACTCTCCGTCAATACAAACTTCCTGCGACTTAACCTTAACTTTTGGGCCTGGCCAAACGCTTTTAACATTTCATTCAACATCGTTCAACATTGTTGAATTCAACCGTGATTCAACATGTTGAAAGCGTTTGGCCACCTCTGTCGAATAACTTGAACGTTGTTGAATGGTGTTGAATGATGTTGAACGAAATTTGAACATGTTCAAATTTTCGTTCAACACGCGTTTAACGAACAATGTTGAACGATGTTGAATGAAATGTTGAAAGCGTTTGGCCAGGCCTAAGTTATCTATTTTATTTATTTATTTTATTTATTTTAATAACTTTGCCATACACGTTACAAACATAAATACAGACATTAAGACAACAGGCTGGGTAACCGCAACAGCTAGTGCCAATTACTGCGGCCTCAAAACAAGTACGATTTAACTGTTACTTAAAAAATACATAACGCTATACAACATACATTAAAAACATTACATTTACTACGATATCTACTAAAAGCAACACGATGGTGGGTTCATAAGGCTTCGAGCTGTGTTGCATTTTAAACATATGCTTTTCCATGTTCGTGGGTAGTAGTTGAACAGTAACTTCTTGAAGTTTGAGAGTGTGATGCTTTTTGTCCGCGTCAATGACGTCATTCATTATTCTACTAATCTCCAACGCTAGTCCGTGGCCTGGCCACGCGTTTTCCATGCGTGATTTGTGTATTCGTGACTAAAGAATCTATACCGCACGCTATTTTCACTAACATACTTGTATACACAATAAATACATAATCAAACTGACTAAAATGTTTGCTGCAATCCTCCAAAAATAATGTAAATATTTAATTTTCGTATTCTACAATCTTCAGAATTCTACAAATTCTTTCCCTAAAATGCAATCATGCCGGTGTGTAAATTAAAACAGGCCAAAACGTCTTGCGTTTACACGGTGCCGGTATAATATAATGACGGATTAGCATGTGACTATTCTCTTCCAATGAGAATTGAGAAGACTTTGTGAATACTACTGACCCGAATACTGTGGTCGTATATATCGTGATTACTGTCATCAAACTGTTACGGCACGGGCGTTTACGCGATACCAGTTAGAATTCCGTTTTCAGTTAATGCCGTCAAGGAACCCCTTCTTCATTTAATTGTGCCGTTTTCATGTCATTTTTGTGCCGGTATCGTGTAAACGCAAGGCCTAAATTAAACGCGGCATGATTTTGTTCCGTTTTCAAATTGTACCGGCATCATGTAATTAAACGGGGTCTAAGATCCCGATTACACGATGCTGGTACAATTTGAAAACGGAACAAAATCATGCCGGTATGCAAATACAGCATATAACATTTCATGTTATTTTTGTGCCGGTATCGTGTAAACGCAAGGCCTAAACGGCATGATTTTGTTCCGTTTCCAAATTGTACCGGCATCGTGTAAACGTGGTCTAAGAGTTGTTTTACACCTAAATCTACTATTTAATAAATAAATCAGCCTCTTATAATCCTGAATACATGGAACATAGTCTGAAGCGAGTAGTGTAGTTACAAGCAATGTCGTATGACGTTAAAAATTCGGATGATCGGATACATAACTCGTTACTGGTAATTACTGGGCCAGCCCGCCTCATATACTATATACAGTGTGTATCAAAAAAACCTGAACCCTTAGAAAACAACCTATTGTAGTAGTTTGAAAGCCCTAAGCACTTCGCTGAACCCACAGATGCGTAAAACGCACGGTCTTATACACCTGGGAAATTAAGATAACTTGAAGTGTATGCATGGTGAAAGTATATTTAAAAGCTTTTTCTCTTCCTGTTTAACTTTTGTGCTGATTAATTTATAACGCAGCGCTTTTATGGCTTTCAAACTACTACAATAGGTTGTTTTCTAAGGGTTCAGTTTTTTTTTAATACACACTGTATATATGAGTCTTCCTAGTCTTGTTATGAAGCAAATTAATTTCTTTGTAATTGAAGACACACGAACGGTAGGCGAGAAAGGCCTTATTTTTAGATGCACACAAAAGAATATTAAAATTGTCGCTATTATGAAAAGTGGTCTATTAAGGAGAAACAACGAAAGCGATAACAGGAAGTTGGAATTTTTCATTAATGTGCTTGAGACGAATGTTCAAAGTCAGGTGGCCAATTTAATTTGTTGTTTTACGAACTTTCTGGTCAAAAACTTAAGATCGGAGATCGGAAAAAACAGAAAAATCAGACGCACTGTATAAAGTTGCTCGTCCATTGCTTGTTCAAAATTACTCAAACCGTATTAATTTCAAACAAGGCGAAGTTAATACTGTATTTTTTTTCCGATTTTGAAAATATCAAGTTATATCAAGTTCGGCGGGTTTGTAAAACAGCAAATTAAATTGGTATGGCTTTAAGGAGAAACAAGGAAAGCGATAACAGGAAGTTGGAATTTTTCATGATGTGCTTGAGACGAATATTCAAAGTCAGGTGGCCATATGTCGTGTCAAATGATTGACATACTCAAGAGACCAACAATGAAGTTATAGTCCCTGTTTATACATGAAGCGGATTGAGTGTTCAAGTCAAATCTCGCATGTTGTTTCTCCTTGTTGTGTTTACATGAAGAAGATTGAAAGTTTTCGATCTGATCGAAATGGATGACTGAAGTCAATCCACGCAGTAAGTCACTGAAGTCGGGATTGACTTGAGATTCAAGCACGGATCGATTTGAATGTCTCCAATTGGATTCATGTAAACACGGTTTGAATGAAAATGACTTGGTACGCATGAGTGAAGTTGGTGCGTGTCGTGCTAGCTAAATGGCAGACATTGCATGTAGACGGCCAGCCGTCCTCGATAAAAATAGGGACTAATTAAGATTCAGACAACGGGCTACGGCTAGTCTACGGTAGAAAGTTTAACAGTGATATTAAATGGTGGTGTATTATACAATCAAATTTCAAGACACATTATCGCACGGACTCGCCTTGTTCTTAAATTCTTCAAGAGATACACTTGTTCAATCTATGCTAGTCGCGAGAGTAAGGTTAAGCTTTCCCAGGCTTCTGTAGTGATTCAGGTACCGTTGTCTTTACAACGTAAAAATACTTTTTCTACGTTGTCAAACAGAGTCAACGACGGCATGCAAATTACACTTGGGACCGTCATTTGCAAAAGCTCTTTGTATATGACATAAAAATATATTGTTCAAACACGTTGCCGTAATCGTAGTCGTTGTGTTTTCTTAAAGTCCCTAGTGTCTCAAAAACATCGTTGATGAATTTTTTGTTATAAGCAGATAACCATGCCAGATAGTATCGGATAGTGTATATTTTGAAGGTGAGGGGGTTACCAGCCGTAATTTTAAATTTATATACTAAAATTTGGGGTTTTTTAAAGGCACACTGAGATGAATGGGATTTTTATGGAGTGATGCAAACTATACGTAGGTGTTTTATTTTGAAAGACTCGCTTCAGAGCGTTATCCAATCAGCGTGTCTCCAGCCGGTTAACCTACAGTTCGCATAACTCACAATCATAAACAAACACGAAATATGGCGTGAATACACCTAAATATAACACTTTAAAGAAAAGCCACAACAACGTAAGCTTGCCAAGAATCAGAAATTTATTTAATCTGGTAGATAGAGAAGTCTCATATTCGTAAATTACCTCGTTTTATTTTGGTAATTTGCCGATACCGCCATGATGTACGTAATGTTATAAAGCCGAGCTTTTGTCCTTCAGTAAGTGTTGCTCGGATATCTTCAGACATTTAACTCACTGGATTAACAGTGCTACCTTGTGATACACGGATGGCAACCGGCCTAGTCATCTTGATTAAGGTCTAAGCTACATTTCTATGCTGGTTGCCCGTTTGTAGCAAAAAGTTGGCTGCTTGTTATGGCAGTTCTTCGAAGTGTTATATTTAGGTAAATTTGCGCCATGTTTCTCGTTTGTTTATGATTGTAAGCTATGCGAATTAGAATAATCAGAACCTCAGGCACGCTGATTGGATAGTATTCTGAATTTAGCCAATCTAAATAAAACACAAACGTATTAGAAGTATTAGATTATTTGAAGCCTTGGCCGGTCTCTATTTCTCTATTGAGGGAAGCATAGAAAATAGTGTTCCAAAACCGAAAACAATGTTCCAAGCAGATCGGATGTAAACATGTGCCGGATTGACTTCACTCGCGTTTTCGATCCGATATTGGACTGTAAATCCGCTTCAAACAGAGGTGATGGAAGTGGTTGGCTAAGTGCTAAGAAAAGATGACAATTGCCACTGTATGATAGCACTCACATGGGTTCCAGAACACAGAAGAAAAGTAGGGCTCCCTAAAACAACATGAAGGCGGACGGTGGAGAAAAATAGAAAGACACTGTGGTGCAAGTCTTGAAGCGTATAGCCAATCCTACAGTCATATATAGATAGGATGACCCTATATACTTGGGAAGTACAAAGAGTGTTTACATTTGCAAACTCACGCATGCGCACAGGTTTAGCAGCAATGTACCTGACTATATATGTACATCTTAATTCTTACAGGTCATCATTGTCAATCTATATTTAGCGTTCTAATTACCTCGCCCACAAAAATTAAAATATATATTGGATGAACAACATGCAACAACCGTCTTAACGCGTACACTGTGAAACAAAAAGCCAAGCCGACGGAAAAAACAACTCAGGATTGAAAGAAATGTGAGTCCTTTGTTTCGAGTTAGTATGGTGATATGTCATAACTGTATTAGTAATATATTTGTATTAATTTTGACAAAGAGTACATGTAATTACACCAAAATTAGTGTAATTTTATAAATGTAAAATAGAGCTATATTATATTGAGCTATAGAAGCTCATGCAATCAAGATTGTCTCGTAAAAAGGTTCATAGAAGTTAATATTTGTTGTACCTTTCAATATTTATCTATAAGAACGTTTATCTGAGCGATATTCCCTCTTGAATCTCTCCATCCGCACGTACGTCACAAGTTTTCTGACGTCGTCACACCTTTTTGCGGCAATGCAATTCGTATACAGTAAAACCTCGAATTCGGTTATCTCGAAAACCTCGCTATCCCAAACAAGATTTGACTTAATAAAAAGACAAACGTTCTCTGACCAAATATTTAAATTTAATTCGAGCTTTCGGCTGCCAGACTGCAGCCTTCAACAGGATAATAAAAATGAAATATAAAACCATATATACCTAGTAATCTGATACAATGTTAATAGCCTAATGAGTTATTTTATTTAGTATAAATGCTATACTGTTCGGGTAATGGTTTTGAGTTATTGTCCGATTCAGGAATCAATGCCGTGTGCCAATCCTGTGGGTTCCCTTGTCAATGACTTTGCCACCTTCGAAGTCCATTCTATGGTAAAGTCATTGACAAAGTCATTGACAAGGGAACCTACAGGACAAGGAAAATACTAGAGTCTTGGCACACGGCATTGATTCCTGAATCGGACAATAACTCAATACCATTACCCGAACAGTATAGCATTAAATTTAAATATTTGGTCAGAGAACGTTTGTCTTTTCATTATGTATAATCCTGGCCGCGCTTCGTCAATTTTTTCAAGATTTGACTTGTTAAACAGAGTAAAATATAGAAATAAAAGTAGCGTGCTGCGTAGGCAGTGTTGAAACAACAATCGAAATATAGTAAGGTATAGATATATACTGCCGAAACAGAGAACGTAGAGGTCTAACGGGCCTTTCTCTCCTCAGGTGCATTAATGCCTGGGTCCGAGTTGAACAGAATGCCAGAAGATACATTAATCCAATAAATTCAATAAAAAATTAAGAAAACAAATTACAAATTTCATTGAAGCATTTATGTGTCCCGTAATAGTTAAGGAAACTTTGTGTATACTTTTGGTTGCCATGGCAACCGGTCACCTGATCATATTTATATTTAAATCGCTAGAAATAATGCAAATTAATATTCGCTCATCGCGGGAGCGTAAAACGTTTATAGATTATTGCGAAAATGCCGCTACGGTAACTCTGGACGTGATACTACTTAACTCTGTCCGGAACCCAAAACATCTGCAATTAGAAAATAAGATAAAGCAAGCAATATTACGGCAGCTGCAGTGGCGGTGAAGTTTTGCAAGATAAACATGTATTTCTAGGGTAATATGTTCAATGTTCTAGACGGAGAGCCAAAGTTCAATGTGTGGTGAACAAAGTTTACGGGATAGAATGAACAAATAAAGAAAATTTCCCTTCCCGCAAGCCGAACGCGTTCTTTGCGCGATAAATGTTTTGTCGAGCGCCATGATAATGCTGAGCCTCTGCTTTCATTATCCCAGTTCAGCGGAAGAGCACATAAAATCAGTATCACCATGGAGATGGCGTTCAAATGACAAGGTAAAAACAACATGGACGACGTATTAAAAAAGTTAAACTAAATTCAGATTTACTATATTGCTGGTCAAATAAGCTACCTAAAGCAAATTAGTTGTACAATATCCATTATGAAGGCCGTGTTTAGTCTATGGAAGAGAATTTCATTCCAATATATACAAGCTACAACACGTATTAATAATTTTTAGGATCAAAGATCACACGTACAGAATTTTATGAACAAAATACCAAGAAGAAGAGAAAATATAGAGTATTTGCATGTTTTAGATCCATAGCTTATCTCTGACATGTTATTAAAGTGTGACGTAAATCCGCATAGTTGAAATTTAGGCGCAATAGATTCAAATTTCTTCAGAGGAGCAGGTTATCCAGCAAGCGTTCAGAAGATTATAGACGAGTTCGATATCTAAAGTTATAGTGTACAGTGTATTTAATAATTATTATCACCATCATGGTGTTAAGTTTTATCCATCCTTGGACGTGTGGCTTTGCCAGAGCTATTGCTTGGCAAGTTGCTAAACAAGTTGATGTTGAAATCAAGTGTCACACGAATGAGAGCCGAAGTGATCATCAAGCACGCCAGATGAAAGAGCGATTTAATCGGTAGTCTGCTATCTTCGCGACCACCAAGGAGAACTTTGCGGTCGATTATAAAGGATTTCGAAAGATTCTTCCCGACTTGCGCAAGAAGTTTAGCGGGTGGAACAGCCGCAAGATACAAGAACGCAACCAGTATATGGGCGCCTTCAACATCAAAAGCTGGAAGGCATTAACTTTGGCACAGCAAGGGCAGCACACATTCCAAAATTGTAGTGCATGTCACGACCAATATTGTAATATTCAGGCCTTATTCCCGGTAAAAGCAATAACGTTTATTGGTTGTAAAGGCAACGCCAACGAAGACGCATTATCTGTTATTGAAGAACTCGCTTCAAACCAGGAATTTCAAAATCCCCCCCCCCCAAAGTGCACCAAACGCCAATCTACTGAACTTGCAAGGGAAGTACACAAGAGGCTCAATCCACTCTTTGAAGATGGTTATGGCATATCCATGGCAAAGGCATTCTGTAATGTTAGTGAACTCAACATTGTTCCAAAGAAGTCGAAAGCTGAAAAGAAACGAGAGACGAGAAATCACTACAGGAGAGCCAAACAAATTACTGAAGCCCAGTGGGAGAGCACATCTGTGATAAGGTACGGCATGTTTAGCTGAGATCTTATTATAAATAAATATATATATATATATATATATATATAATATTTATTATTTTTAATAATATATATATATATATATATATATATATATATATACATGTAACAAGCACGTGTGATTTTGTTCACGGAATGTCAAAAAGTGCTCAATACCATAAAGGTAGAGCGAATATAGTATAGTTTAAGTGAGCTTGGCTCAAAATGTTGAGTGTTGCAACCATCAGTTTCATGCAGAAAACTGACAGTGAAACTGACAGTTGTGACCTCAACATTTTGAGATAAGCCCACTTAAACTATACTATACTATACTATACTATACTATACTATACTATACTATACTATACTATACTATATATACTATACTATACTATATATATATATATATATATATATATATATATATAATATATATATATATTAGTATATAAAATGACATAATAATATAATATACATAATTATATACTGTAACTATTTTTCATCTTAGAAATTTGTTACATCAGGCTAAAGTCGAAGCATGAAAAAGTTGCATATTTAAATATTGGTTTTGTATGTACTGTATTTAATACTGATAGTCTGATATTCACTAGGTAATATAACAAGATGAATAACATAACAGAAAATGTGTGTTGATTTTATTAGACGTTATAAGGATCCAACAAAAAATGGCAGTATCTAAGCTTGTTCCCAGTACTCTTTCCACAATATTGCACCAGGACCGAGTGGGAAGAGTACTGGGAATGAGATTTACCCAATAACTCGCAATAACGCGCTTCATCTATAACATGGTCTCCACTATGGACCCCAACTACCGCGCTATAGTGAGGCTCCACTGTATATATATAACATTCTCTGATAAGTCATTATGCATGTGTGACATAGATTCTGGACATTTGCATATCAAACAAAATGAAATATCTCAAAAACAAAGTGAAAAAGCGAAAATCTTCCAAAGAAGTTACTTTATCATTTTAAAAGTTCTTCCAAATAAGACAATAAAAAATGTTGAGGTTATATAGGGGCATTTTAATGAGTAAAATTGTGTGTTAGACAGCTAGTAAAACAATAAAGGACTATTTTTAGCAGTGATGTAGCCAGGGTGATGGGATTGCTGGGGTGAAAAGAAGCACAAGACATCTACTGTAGGTGGTCTGGGCAGGCTTACAGTATAGCCAGGATTTTGAAAGAGGGCATCCAATTTCTGGGGTGCATGATAATCCCTCTTAAGGCCCATTTCCACTCAGGAGAACTGACAGTGAAACTGACAGTTGTGAGCTCTCAACATGAGTTTGAGACTAAAGGAAATGTCCTGTCCAAGGAAAATTTTCCTGAGTGGAAATGGGCCTTAACTCCCAATTCCTGAAAATGTCCAGAAATTTGAAGGTCCAAAGGCCACCATGAGACGATGATCTCACAAACTTTAGTACAGTGGTATTAATAACTAAGAAAGTAACTTCATGTCAGTGTCTGTGTTGTGCTACATGTATACTGTATTAGTATATAAAATAACAATTCTCTTTACTGACAATTTCAGATGCTATGGCAACAGACAATCCCTGGCAGCTAGACAACGGGAGAGGCTTGCAATGGCCTTTGAGAGTTATGATGAAGCCAAGGAAAGACATGAGCAGCAACAACAACAATTAAATCAAAAGAATCCTGTTGGAAAGTTTGAAAACATGGAGTGGGACAAAGAGAGTTTAAAAAACGAGGTGAACAATTATGTCAATGGCACCATAATAAACTGGTCAGAATTGGCACGTCGTTACCAGGTTAAGAATACCAAAGGAGAGTTGGCTAAGAATGGAGGTCAGATTGTCCAGGAATGGTTGAAATCAGAAGGAGTCGACATCAACCGATTTAAGAAAAGGTCAAGGATGGAAAATGATGGTGGGCGGGTCAGAAAAAAAATGAAGAGGGGTGCAGGAGGAGAGATCACAATTCCATGTCCAGAAACCAACAACAGCATGAAAGAAAAACTAAAAGAAAAGATTTTGACAGGAGAATACAATATTGGAGAGTTAATTGTGCCAAGAAAGGTGATTAAATATTGCATTTATTTAATTCAAATAAAACTAAAAATAACTCTGGGTACACATGGTAGTCAAATTTTATGCATGTTCAGGCTTAATTAGCAACAGTTTTTCATAGTAATTAGTATATATAAATAACTGTATATATTTATTCCTTTTTTAGTATGAAAAATTGGTGCTTTATCATGGATCCATTGTGAAAACACACTTTTTTGTCGAAGGACGTAAATGCCCTCTCATCGAAATACGCCAGAAAAAGCTACAGGAACTGGAGAAATTCATGCGAATTACACCAGATGATCTTGTTACAAACATGTCAAGTCAGCAAGTGTTGGAAAGACTAGAAAAGCTTAATGAAGTTAAAGATGGAGAAAGTCAAGAAGACATGAAAGAAAGATTAAAAGCAATGGAAAGGACCCGACACTTGCTGATGTGGCATGATCTCTCGACAGTGGCTAATCACACCCATCTTGTGTTTATGGTGACCTGTTTGTATGATTCAGCAACATACTATACTGACATGGAATATGAAGAGATAACTGGAAAGAAAGTGAACATCCAGTCAGAAGTTGAAGCCCCAAGTCTCTACATTGTAGCAAGGTCTTCATCATCTGATGAAGAGCAGTTGTGCTATGTAGAAACAAGAGCAGAATGCTTGGAAGAACTTTCTGATCCTGTAACAACCAAGTCTGGCATACAAATAAATGACAAAATGAGGTTCTTCCATGGTGACAGTCCTGCACGTCAGTATGAGTGTGGCCAACAAAAGGGTGGGAACTATTACTGTTCTGTATGTGGAGCCAGTGCTAACGGGTATATGAACTTGACTATTCATTTCGTTGCCCATATATGTCTCTAGAAGATCGTCAGAAGCTGGTATTGAAAGGTCCATGTGGAAAGAGTAACTCTCTAGCAAAGTCAAACAAGCCTTTTCATGGTCTTACAAAAGAGAACTTAACTAGAGAGTTATCTGCTAGAGGCATATATGAAGGTGACAAAAAGAAAGAATTACAAGATTTGTTGAAAGATGAATTACATGGAGTACAGAGAGTACCAGCCCTACTTTTCAATGATCCAGACAAAACTCTAGAATCTATTAACTGTGGTAGTTATGAAATTCTAGGTTTTGAACCTCTTCATGACATTGGAAAGCACATTGAAAATGTCTTCACCGAGCTACCTGAGCATCTCCCAAGCAATGAAGCTTCTGAACTGAAGGCTGTGCTTGCATTATGCATTGGGGGGAAAGAAACAAAGAGGACCTTTGATTATCGCTGCGCTCTGGTCTTGATTTCTAATCAAGTCAGAGGCAAGATAAATTCAAAAGCCCAATTGTTGCTGGACACCCTTGTAGAAATCCAAGAAATAGCCTACAGTTCAGAAACTCACCGGACACCCAGATCTGTACTTCGACTACATAACCTCACTTGGCACCATGCATTACTGTGCAGGAGATTGATTGGCTTCACATTGAAACATTTAACAACACGTAAATTCTATGGTAACTACTTTCACAACGTAACAACACATGCAGCTATTCAAAACCGCTTAATAAGTGGCCGATCTTCAAATGCTGAAGAGCAAGAGAGAGTCTTCAATGCTATAACCAATATCACAAGAACAACATCTTCATACCACTCAGAGCTATATCACTGGAAATGTATTCTTACGACTTCAGGCAGAAAAAAATCTTAAAACTCACCAAACTTCCACTTCTGACAAGCAAGAAGCCCATCTTTCAAAACTTGCATCTTCATTGCCAAGGTTTGGAAACACTGTCATTCGACGACAAATGCTTGTAAACTGCTCTTCAGCTTGGCAAGCACACCTAGAAAGAATTAGTGATTTCTTGTTAGCAGGTGAAGGCATTTGGTGGAAAGCATGTGAGAATGGTGACATTGAATTTTTTGATGCCAAGGGGAACCCTGAAGCTGTTCCTGAAGGACCGGTTCTGCACCATTTTCGCTCCAGTGATTTCAAAACCGAAGAGGCCTATCTGAAAGAATGCTGGCAAATGTGCTTACAAAACAAATCACAGTTACCAGTCACTGAGCTACGAATTGAAGATGAAAATGGTAACATGGTAATTGAAAATTTGACACTTCCAAATGCAAGGCTCTGCACAAACCAAGATGGTGAGGATGCAGGAAATGACAATCAACAAATTATTGGATTAGAAGTTAGTGGAGGGATGGTGGTTGGAGGAATGGTGGTTGACGGTAATATTGGTTTTGGTGGGTATACACATGCAGAAGACAAAGTAGAAAATTTTGGAGCAACTGGGGGTTTCAGTAGAGATGAGGTTGGAGTTGGTACTGGTAGTGATCAAGGTTTAGACAAGGAAGGTTCAGTTGAAAAACATGAGAGTCAGAGGGTTGGTAAAGTTTACAGTAATGAGAAAGATGGGAGTGAGGTCTGTGAGGGAAACAATGAGCACATAATTTCTTTTCAAGAAAGCAGCTCTGAGATAACTGCAGCTAACTGGAACACAGATGCTGACACTAGCAAAAGTAACTTGGGACCAATTTCAAGCATTACACAATCAGGTAAGATTGGTCATAAAAAAATTATACTTTGTATGTAAGTCAATTTCACATGTTTACAATATTGAATCAGTACACCCAAATTTTTAACAGAATAACAAAATACCGGTAATAAAGTAAAATAAAGTTTTTTCTACTTTCACAAACAGACAAATCACCAGGAGTACCTACACAAACTAAAGCATGTGAAACGAAGCAAGGACGTGCTCTGGAGTTCATTTTAGGACCAACCAAAGAGGTATTGCAGTTTGAGAAAGCAAGAAAAAAAGTCAAGGCATCTCCAAAAAATCACGGTTACCTTGAAGATTACCTGGATATCTTGGCGGTGATGGAAACCAGAGTTTCTCGTGAACAACGAAGCATCAAAGAACGGCTGAAGGCTTGGGAGCGTAAACACTTCGAAGAACACAGCTGTCAACTTCCGACTTCCGAAGAATTAATTTCCAACCCAACTGCAAAGCTGTTGATGGACCAACTCAAATATTGCAAAGCCCTGGTGAAGCAGTGGAAAAAATAAAAAGAAAGAAAAATAATTCGTTTTAGAATCAAAATTAAAACAAACCGGCTCCAATAGGAGCCACCCAAAATGAAAAAGAATAACGAACAAAACACTCGAACCATATTTTCAGTTAATTGCTTTACAACTTACATTCATATTTTGTGCAACCACCAACCATCATTTTAACGTTTTGTCAGTCTGAATTCCACAAATGCAATAGAGTAATGAATCGAGTAATCGAGTAATTGGTTTTCTTGGCAGACGTTCTGTGTCCCTGGTATCCTCGAGGAACGAAATAACGAACATGTATTTTCAACGAATTCGAGCAGATATTTCAAACGAACAAGAAGCCGTTTAAAGACCTCGGAGTTTTGATCACCCCGGATCTCAAATGGAACCACCAAGTTTCAGCTGTATGTGCGAAAGCCAACAGGATGCTGGGGTTTGTAAGAAGATCCTCCATCGACATGCATGATCCTCGAGTCCGTTGCACACTATACAAGACGTTGGTACGAAGTCACTTCGCGTACAGCTCGCAAGTCTGGTCGCCTCAATCTGTTTCATCAATCCTTGACATCGAAAAGGTTCAACGACGTGCAACAAGATTCATCCTGTCGCTGCCGTTTCGATCAGACACCTGTTACAAAGAACGACTGTTAATGACAGGGTTACTTCCCTTGTGCTACTGGCATGAATACCTGGACTTAGTGTACTTTTTCAAGGCAATGAAAAGAAACGACCAATATATAACTATAAAATCAAGTAATCGTGTCACCAGGCGTGACTCAAATAACAGTATTGCAATAAACGTACCGAGAGTAAATACTTTAACTTACCAAAATAGCTTTTACAACAGAACTCCAAGAATTTTCAATAGTTTACCATCACATACCCGTGAAGCTGATGTTTCCATTGGTCAATTTAAATCCTACTTACTGAATTATTATCGTACCATGACTGAACAAATATATGACATTGATGTCCCGCAAACGTTTAAAACTGTCTGTATTAAATGTCACTCGTGTCGTCCGTTGCCCAGTCTTGTAGATAAAATGTGTTGTAAATAATGTATATTTATATTTAGGGACCCTGTGAATGGAGCAATAAGCTCTGTAGGGATCACCGGTCATTTATGACAAAGCTTGTAAATAAATCACTGGTTTAAATGCTTAAAATGTATTTCGTTGCTAGGAAACGGTATTCAGTACCAGTCCCCAATACCAACATATTTCGCACCCAAGATCCTTCGCTCATGCAACAAACAAAATTCACAAACGACGAAGACTTACAATATATTATTTTTCCAAGACCAGCTTCACTAATGATCAGTTCAGACCGTTTCAGACCTAATTGGAATTTCATTTTGCAAGCCATTCGGCTTTTCTTAAAATTCAGATTTCAATGTAGTTACCAGTACCCTTAATTCAAATAAGGAGTCGTACCAAATTAGGTTAAGCTTGGCGGCAAAATCGATATATCCCGGGGTTTTTGCGTGATCACTTCAAACTTCTAGTTGGTCATTTGGGATATTGTATTGTAATTTATATTTAGTTACTGCATTGCCAACAGATGGGCAAACCAAATTCTGATACGATTGAGATCGAGAAGAGGAGGAAAATGAGAAACTCCAGGAAAAAGCGTCGCCGACAACAGCGCGCTATCAATAAGCGCGCGGCTGCCGCTGATGTGATAGCAGGCAAGATCAGTAATGGTGTCGAAGAGCAGAAAATTCTCGCTCATAAATACTACGCCAAGTGGAAGAACTTGTGTAAGGAAGCAAAAGAACTTAGGCGTAAAATACCAATTCAAACCCATAGGAGAAAGGTGAAAACAATTGTAATTTGAATTCATACTCTATATACAGTATATATATATATATATATATTATATATGTAATATAAAATACTCATATATATATATATATATATATATATATATATATATATATATATATATATATATATATATATATATATACCTGTATATATATATATATATATATATATATATATATATATATATATATATATGAGTATTTATAGATATATATATATGAGTATTTATATATATATATATATATATATATATATATATATATATATATAATATAAAATACTCATTAATAATTCATGAAGAAAACACAAAAGAAATCATGACCATGTAGGAGGTTGTATATCTGATACAAACCATGCATGGTTGTATCATTTGATGCAACCACTAGTGGTTGTATATCAGGTCTATCTCAGCTCTAAAACATTGAAATTGAGCTTTTCCTGAATTAATCTGAACAAATATTACTCATATTAACATCAAAGACTTGGAGTATTTTAAGCTATTTACAATATTCGTGTCTGTGTTGTATTGGATATGACAATCTCTCACCTTTGGCTCGAGCCTTTATATCCAATACAACATGGCCACTTGTATTGTAAATAGTACATATAATTTATTTGTTATTTTAGATTGCAATAGATGGATTTGGAAGCTCTTCCCAAACAATGGTTGAAGCTTCAGTAAATCAGATAAGCCCTTTTGAATTAGTGCCACTGGAGCAAAATCACTCCATAAATATTGGTTCTGGCACATTTGGTGAATGTATCTTGAAGAGATACAAACGCTTTGGAATAGTTGTTCTAGAAAAGCAATTAGTTCAATCAGATATAAGAGCTGTTATCAGTGAAGCACAATGCATGAACATATTGACCCATAAAAGTATTCCACACTTGCTAGGAGTCCAAATTGAACATAAACCATATTCGTTGGTAATGGAATTCATTGGCGATAATATGGAATCAATAACAGTCCATAAGTTATTGTTCCAAAGCAAAGCAAAGCAATCACCACTTAGTACAAATGAGTGGATCTTAGTTTGTACTGATATCACCGAAGCTGTCGAACACATTCATAACAAAGGCTTTCTGCACTGTGACCTAAAAACAAACAATGTACTTGTTTCACAGAAGAGGGGCTATGTCATAGATTTTGGAAAAGCTTGTCCTATTTCAAGGCCATCAGCTAAGAAATATACATCTTTTTATCAGCACATAGCACCAGAAGTTTTGAGAGGTCAGTCAGTAAGCACTGCCAGTGATGTGTTTTCTCTTGGAGTAATTATTTATACTGTTGGGAAAACATTGCAAAACACCCATGTAAAATCCTTGGGAAAACAATGCAAAGATACCAAGCCTTTTGTACGACCCTCTGTTTCTGAAGTGCTGAGAATGTTGAGAGAGAAACCACAGTGAGAACTTGACTCCAGCTAAAATGTAGAAAAGTACATGTGTCATTGTGACTCACTTGTGAGACTCTTCATTGTAGCTACTGTATTGCATGTACAGACTAGTGTACTTATATTTCTCTATAGTGTGCTTTCACTAGACTAGATTAAGACTTTGAGTCTTTTGGCAGCCAGTGGGAACTAATTTACAGTACTAAAATAACATTTAAATATAAATTAAATATATACTGTAATAATGTACTGTTAACAGTGGACACTCATGTTGTCAAGACTTCGAGTCTTTGGGCAGCAGGTTGTCAAGACCTTGAGTCTTTAGGCAGCCAGTGGAAACTGATTTATAGTGCCAAAATAGATTTTAAATAATACTGTATACATCTCAAGTAAATTATTGTGTATTTTAAACAGTGGACACTCATGTTGTCAAGACTTCGAGTCTTTGGGCAGCAGGTTGTCAAGACCTTGAATCTTTAGGCAGCCAGTGGAAACTGATTTATAGTGCCAAAATAGATTTTAAATAATACTGTATACATCTTAAGTAAATTATTATGTATTTTAAACAGTGGACACTCATGTTGTCAAGACTTTGAGTCTTTGGGCAGCAGGTTGTCAAGACCTTGAGTCTTTAGGCAGCCAGTGGAAACTGATTTATAGTGCCAAAATAAATTTTAAATAATACTGTATACATCTTAAGTAAATATGTATTTTAAACAGTGGACACTCATGTTGTCAAGACTTCGAGTCTTTGGGCAGCAGGTTGTCAAGACCTTGAATCTTTAGGCAGCCAGTGGAAACTGATTTATAGTGCCAAAATAAATTTTAAATAATACTGTATATATCTTAAGTAAATATGTACTTTAAACAGTGGACACTCATGTTGTCAAGATTTTGAGTCTTTGGGCAGCAGGTTGTCAAGACCTTGAGTCTTTAGGCAGCCAGTGGAAACTAATTTACAGTGCCAAAATAAATTTTAAATAATACTGTATACATCTTAAGTAAATATGTACTTTAAGCAGTGGACACTCATGTTGTCAAGACCTTGAGTCTTTGGGCAGCAGGTTGTCAAGACCTTGAGTCTTTAGGCAGCCAGTTGAAACTGATTTATAGTGCCAAAATCAATTTTAGATAATGCATATTACCGGTACATAAAAATATAAAATTATAAAAACATGTGCTGTGAACACTCCATGATGTTGTCAAGATTCTGAGTCTTTCAGTCTTTGGACAGGCATTTATCCATAATATTTTGCTTATCCGTTTCTTCACAATTGTGTTGTTTTATAAGAAATCAAAATATGCTCCAACTAATGCCGAAGGAAGCTGTAAAAACGCTTCCTTTCGGTATATCCGTGTCAGGTGTGATGTTTTTGTAATTCACAAAATTAAGCTTATACAAAATATTTACAAAGTTGCAATCAAAGCACGCACGCACATTTAATAGTCAATAGGGTTCAAAACTTGGAGAAAAAAAGCGGAGTTGGTATAAATAATTATATCAAAGGAAGGTATTGGGATAACCGTAAATTATGCGTTGGTATAACTAATAAGTTCTATTAAAATTGGTCTGTGCACACAAGCATGTACCCGTTTTCGTGAAGATGTAAAAAACGCCCAATATCCTCTACATATATATACGTACATATATTACTTGTTCAATAAGATATATATTTATACTAACCTTGTGCGTTCAAACATCGAGATGTGACCGGTTTCACTTGTCCTCACTCCTTACGATATATTCGCCATTTTGAGCTTCTCTTCTAAAACTACGTCATGATTCCACGTTCTTGGCTTTCAAACACGCGTGGCTCTCGCGCGTAGCTTCTTTGGCGAAACGCTGACGAAGGGCCTTCGCTCGAAACGTTAGACCCCTACGTTCTCTGTTTCGGCAGTATATTTAATCTTGTTAGACAGAGTAAAATAGTCTGGTGTTAGTCAGAGTGAAATAATGTGGTAACGTTTAACCATTCATGTTGAAGCGTTCCTTTGGAGTTGTCTCGGGGAGTTGAGTGAAACTGTTTACATGAAGGAAAGTTGCCTCACCCTCTAGGGTTACCCTACCTCGCAAAGAGGGTGACCCTATCCCCAGGGTGGCCCTACTACTCAAGACAAGTATCAACAAAGATTATCACAAATAGTGTCAGACTCTAAAATTTCAATTGGCTCACAAACTATTAATCGTGTGACTCACACAAAAACGTTAGGGGTTTTAGTAGATGAAAATATATCCTGGAGGAATCATATTGACGTTAAATGTAAAAAGATTTCAAAAGCAATCGGATTACTCAGAAGAGTTAAAAACGTTATCAGCATTGAAAGTCTAAAACGTTTATACCAGGCATTAGTATTACCACATTTTGACTATTGCTCCATAGTTTGGGATAACTGCTCAAACAATTTAAAAGACCGAATAGAAAAACTTCAAAATAAAGCCGGTCGTGTAATAACAAGCGACAGCTATCATATGTGTCAGCTACAAGTACCCGAACAAAATCCGGGTGGAAAGATTTACAAACAAGAAGAGACGAACAAACGACACATCTTGTCAAGAAAATAGTAGCTGGAAAGTCAAACTTAGGCAATTTATCTCATTTGTTCTCCATATAACCGAGACTGTTATGACTTAAGAAGTAATAACTGTATGCTTTTGTTCCCAAAACCTAACACAAATTCCATGAAAAAAAGTTTCGGTTATAAAGCTTCCGTGATCTGGAATGGCTTACCTAATGATGAATAGACTTATGAGAACTAGTCTTTAATATTTGTAGCGCATGTAATAGTTATTTTATCTAGCACACGGCCCTTTGAAAAACAACTGTAATTTAGTTGAATAGGCTACTGTGTATAAATATTTTTAAATAAATAAATAAATAAATAAATAAATATATAAATTCCCTATGTAAACACCCGCCATCACGACTAAATAAAATGAACTCCCAGGGTGGCTCGGGGCTGCTTCCTCCGCAGGCTCTCATTGCATTATGGACAGGTCACACTTTTGAGAAGGCCTGCCAGATCCTGTAAACAAAATGGTGATCGATCCCATTAGGGCCTGCAAATTTTTTCCGGCCTCTGTTCGACAAACGTACGTCCAAGTTCTTTTAACACTGTGACCCACCAGGAAATTCGGTCTAAACTTTCTTACAGATCATGACAATGAAGAAACCAATATGTTCTGCCAATAATATTTTTAGCGACAAAAAGAAATTGAAGGAAAAAATATCTGCCGAACAAAAACAAATTCGACGGTCAGGAAAGTACAGGTTTTTCTTATTGATTTTTTGGTTTATCTAGCTATCAAAGACTGTCAACTGAGTGACCAAGAGTTAATGAGATTTAATTTTGTTAAATTGTAGGCTATAGTGTAGCGTAATTCAAGTTTTAGTCGTTGTGGAAACCGAAAAAGTATAAACCCATAGACTAAAGTGCATTTTCGTTGATTATTCTGGCCGAAAGTTGACAAAGTTCAACCGTAATTCCTTTTTTCAACAATTCCTTCATTTTTAAGCTAGGATTCGTATGTCACAAGTCTTCACTGTCCTTCAAAATCTTCGGATAGAGCCATGGCTATTGACAATGGTAGTTAATTATGCAAATTTATTCCGTGCCAAGTTTTGCCAAACTTTTTACATGGTCTTGCAGACACTAAATTCGGCGTGTGACCTGTCCATGATGCAACGAGGGCCTGCGGAGGATGCAGGGCCTGGGGGGGGGGGACTTGGGTAGTGTGACCCTTCTAGTAGGGACAACTCTGGTCCATGTAACCGGGACCTAAGACTGTTGGATCGGGTGGGTCGTTTAATTCACATATTCCGGCCCGAGGAGACTTTCTCGTTGAGGGTTGTAATTAGGTGTAGGGAACACCGCTGCCAAACGTTTTGCGCATGCGCGACATCCGAGCTCGACCCAGGCTCGTCCTCAGAAAAAGAGCGGGAAAACACTGAATTATTTAGACTTGTCCAAGAGTCCGACACAAAAGTTACAATTATAAGCATACTACCAAAAAGATAAGGTAGGTAATTTGTACATGGCTTCTTTGTCAATATTGTAACATATTCTGAATTTACCCCTTCGTAATTTTCTTTACCCTTTTTTTAAAACACAGATGAATAGTCGAGTCTTACTTAGTCTTCACTGTCTGGTTGTGTCGCCACGGCTAGTTCCCAGCTTCTTTTGCAATGTTTATTCTAGCAAACTCACGCATGCGCAAACGTTTGGCAGCGGTGTTGGTGTAGGGTTGTTTAGGGGCGCGGAGGGAGGTTGTGATTAGATTTAGGTTTAAGGTCAGGATTAGAGGGGGGGCTAGGATAAGGGTTGGGTGAGCTTTGGGTTTCAATTCCTTAGATATCAAGCTTATCTTGAATTCTAGGCCATTTGACAATTCAGCTAGGATAATCCTGAATTGCAAATGAGAGGATATGCTCAATGCTGCGTGTGAACATTCTGATCAGTAGTAAATAAGAGCAATGACTGACGAAGGCCTGAGTCAACAGGCCGAAAGCTTAGCAAAGAAATCTTTTACGTGGTGTTTCCACAAAACTTATTTATATTACATTATCGCCATGAAAACTTTCAAAGAATTAATTCTGATCAGTATTAATTTATAGATTGTGTTTCCTGGGAGCAAAAATGAATGATTTGATCCAAACGAAAAGCGAAAGACGCCGACTACTGGGTGTTTGCCGAATACGTGTATCAATGTTTCTGTTATTGTTTCTTGGAAAACTTGGAAGCACTGGCAACCCAGGTGAGAATGATGATTAAAAACATGGGGTGGGATATAGACCACTTTCATAATGGCCACCACTTTAAATAGTCTTTTACGTACATCTAAATAAGCCTTCCTAGTCTCGTTATGAAGCAAAGATCCTTTTGAATTGCAGACACACAAACGAGGCTAGAAAAGCTTATTAAGATGCACATAAAAGAATATTCAAATTAGTCGCTATTATGAAAGTGGTCTAATGGGGGTGGGGTGGGTAGGGTGCAAGTGGTGACTGTGAGAAATAGCTCTAAAAACATTACATAAATGTTTCAATGAAATATTTACTCACTGCATACGTCACAATATATGAATTTATTGTAAAATTACCAGTGTGGCGTATGTAGTGGGTTATTTGCATGTCAAACAAATCTTATTTTCTCAAGAACAATGTGAGACATGAAAAAACCTGTATAAGAACCCGCTTACACGATGCCGGTACAATTTGAAAACGGATATCTGGAACCAACTCAATTTTCGAGTCATATGCCCTTTAAGGTGGTCCAATGACCCCATCTTTTCTAAGGAAGAGGTTTGCGAATGTTGTTTTTGGATCTGGGTGGAGCCTGGCTAATGCATCACTTGCTGATGAAAGTGGGGGTAAACATAATATATTAATATGTATTTTGTTTTAAAGCTTTTGAACCAACAGTATCCTCCTATGCAGCCGTACCTTATCCATATGTATTAGAACAAACTACAGTAACCTTAACTTGTGAAGGTTATGGTGGAACTTTTGTCAGAGCCTTTATGACAGATGTGGCTTTCTACAGAAATCAGACAAAACTTCACGAGTGCGAGATTGATGGAAGAAGACGACAGAAAGTTTTCTCTTGTAATACCACGATTACCAACATAAGCCATTGGGACAAGTTTGAATGTAACGTTAAAAATAATTATAATCAGCGCGCCAAAAAATCTCTACAATTCAAAGTTTATGGTAAGATTTTATCGTTTAAGTTAATTAATACGTTATATAGAGAATAATACGTATGGAAATATGAAGTTTATCTCGAGTGTTGACTAGGATATCTCACGAGTGAGCAAAGCGAACGACTTGGTCAACACGAGAAATAAATTTCATATTTCCAAGCATTCGTGTATTGTTCTGTTTATTATATAAAAAATAGTCCTATTTCTCCACAAAAATAGAGCAGTAAACTCTAATGTGTTTCACGATAATCGACACATGTGAGATTATCATAAATAATCACATGTGAGATTATATATCCTTTTTATTAGTGGTGGAAACATCATTAAAACACTCATTAATAATTCATGAAGAAAACACAAAAGAAATCATGACCGTGAAGGAGGTTGTATATCTGATACAAACCATACACACGTGGTTGTATCACATATACAACCACTAGTGGTTGTATATCAGGTCACTATCTCCGCTCTAAAACATTGAAATTGAGCTTTTTCTGAATTAATCTGAACAAATATTACTCATATTAACATCAAAGACTCGGCGTGTTTTAAGCTGTTTACAACATTCGCGTTCGTGTTGTATCGAATATATAATCACTCGCCTTCGGCTCGTGATTGTATATTCGATACAACAGGGCCGCTCATGTTGTAAACATTACTTAAAAATCTCATTAATAATTCATGAGGAAAACACAAAGAAAAATTATAACCGTATCGTGGTGATAAAACATTCTCCTGATTTACATAAACTTTAGCTTTGATTTTCTCGCCTAAGACGTTATTTTTCAAAATTAGTACGCCAACGAACGTACCAAATGGTGATCGTTTTTAAAGCCATTCAAAACACTCACAGAACGTGTTTTATCAGATCTAAAAAACTCGTCTTCGCCTCGTGTTTTATATCTGATAAAACACTCCTGCTCGTGTTTTAAATATTACTTCGAAAACTCATTAATAATTCATGAGGAAAACACAAAAGAAAATCATGACCGTATCGTATCTTTATATGTGATAAAGATTTCTCGAGCTCCTGATTTACATAAACTTTAGCTTTGATTTTCTTGGCTCAGACAAGGTTATTTTTCAAACTAACTCCGCCAATCAACTTACCAAGTGGTTCGTTTTTGAAGACGTATAATAAACTCGCAGTTCGTGTTTTATCAGATATAAAAACACTCGGCTTCGCCTCGTGTCTTTATATCTGATAAAACACTCCTGCTCGTTTATTATACAGTACTTAAAAACTCATTAATAATTCATGAGGAAAACACAAAGAAAAATCATAACCGTATCGTGGTTTTATATGTGATAAAACATTCTCCTGATTTACATAAACTTTAGCTTTGATTTTCTCGCCTTAGACAGCGTTATTTTTCAAAATTACTACGTCAAAAATGGTGATCGTTTTAAAGGGCCATTCAAAACACTCACAGAACGTGTTTTATCAGATCTAAAACACTCGTCTTCGCCTCGTGTTTTATATCTGATAAAACACTCCTGCTCGTGTTTTAAATATTACTTAAAACACTCTATTTTATATAATAAAAAGTTTATAAATTAATACAAGAAAGCTTTTCATTGTAATAGGCATCTTGGCATGTATACAATGACCGTTTTACAATTAATCAGTTCATATAAATAAGTTTTGTGGAAACACCACGTAAAACAGGCCGAAAGCTTAGCAAAGAAATATTTTACGTGGTGTTTCTACAAAACTTATTTATATTACTTTATCGCCATGAAAACGTTCAAGAAATTAATAATCAGTTCATAGTCAATAAAAGTGTACTTGATATACATGGTCTCAGTCTGGAAACCCAGCAAACTTCACTAAAGGGGCAAACAATATACCATTTGCATGATGACGTGAGATCACTGGGCGTTGGGTGACTACAACTATATACAAGAATGCTTTGCCAGTACTCTATATAGCGTTTTGGCTGAAAGGGATGATTCAATTAAAAGGACCCATCCAGTCCTTTTGTGGCTTTTCCAAAATAGCTACTACCATTTACGTTCAAGCTTGAAGCATGAACTATTTCGCACGTTTGTTTACGTTTGAAAACTTATGTTTGACTAATTAACTTCCTCGTTTTGACCAATGAAATGCATTTGTTCACGTGAAATTCCCGTGTGAAAAAACACACAAGCATTTCATTGGTCAAAACGAGGAAGTTAATTAGTCAAACGTAGCTTTTCAAACGTAAACAAACGTGCGAAATAGTTCATGCTTCAAGCTTGAACGTAAATGGTAGTATGTCGTCAAATTTGTTTTTTCCAAGTTTGTCGTCAAGTTTCAGTGAGTCTAACTGAGATTTTAGAAATCTTTTCGATACCCTAACCACAACATAAACTCTAACCCCATCCTCGTTCCCAGCGCCTCCTCGGTACACTGGGAAATCGGAGGCCCTGGTCAGATGAAAACGATTGAAGCGTGTGATTGGCTGGACGAAGGCTATTGTCGAAAACAGGAAGTGAGCAAATATATTTTCAACTGTCAAACAACGGTGTGAATAGAGTGAAGATTATCGCTCAGATAACACCGAAAAAGTCTACAAATAAAGTCAACAAGGTAGGATTCATAAAGCGAGTCGGAACTGCGATGAGTTTCATCATTTAACTCTCAAAATCGAACAATTTTAGACGTAGCGTGACTCGGTGACTCATTCGTCGGCGACGGCAAATTATGTTCGTAAACAACCTACCTTTGAGTAGCATTTCGGTAAGCGAAATTGTATTATTTTGTCCAGCGGGAAGAACAGTAAACACCAAAGCTTTCGGACGTCATAATAAAGCAGCTTTTCTTCAATATATGAGTGTATCTCGTTTGTTTCGTTATACTATGTCCATGTTCGCACCCAGGGCGATGTGATATATTCAATGACTCAATGTCCTAGAATCTAGGACATCGGTTTTCATCTGACCAGGGCCTCCGATTTTCCAGTGTAACGAGGAGGCCCTGGGAACGAGGATGTCAAGCGATGAGTTTGGGGCCACTACTTACGGGGGGCCGCTACTTTCGAGTGGTAAAATACGTTAACATCTTTGTTCCTTCCTATTTACCACATTTGATATACTTTAGTTTTTCCTCATGCCATTTCAACTCTGACTGTTATACACTTTGGTACGTTGATAGTTGGAACTTAACACTTTCGAGTTAATCAAACGATGACTTGGGGGCCGCTACTTTTGAAAATGTTGTAGACATCTCAAATTTGTCGCTACTTTCGGGGGGCCGCTACTTCGGGATCCTACGGTATATCATCAAATATGTTTTCAAAAAGCTAGGAGGTAAACGAGATTTCTGATTATTGTTAGTGTCATCCTCGTTCCCAGGGCCTCCTCGTTACACTGGAAAATCGGAGGCCCTGGTCAGATGAAAACCGGATGTCCTAGATTCTAGAACATTGAGTCATTGAATATATCACATCGCCTTGGGTGCGAGCATGGACATAGTATAACGAAACAAACGAGATACACTCATATATTTGAAGAAAAGCTGCTTTATTATGACGTCCGAAAGCTTTGGTGTTTACTGTTCTTCCCGCTGGACAAAATAATACAATTTCGCTTACCGAAATGCTATTCAAAGGTAGGTTGTTTACGAACATAATTTGCCGTCGCCGACGAATGAGTCACCGAGTCACGCTACGTCTAAAATTGTTCGATTTTGAGAGTTAAATGATGAAACTCATCGCAGTTCCGACTCGCTTTATGAATCCTACCTTGTTGACTTTATTTGTAGACTTTTTCGGTGTTATCTGAGCGATAATCTTCACTCTATTCACACCGTTGTTTGACAGTTGAAAATATATTTGCTCACTTCCTGTTTTCGACAATAGCCTTCGTCCAGCCAATCACACGCTTCAATCGTTTTCATCTGACCAGGGCCTCCGATTTCCCAGTGTACCGAGGAGGCGCTGGGCACGAGGATGATCGCTTGATTAACTCGAAAGTATTAAGAACAGTCAGAGTTGAAATGGCATACGGAAAAACTAAAGCATATTAAATGTCGTAAATAGGAAGGAACAAAGAAGAATATTCCCACAATATGTTAACGTATTTTACCACCCGAAATTCGCGGGCCCACGAAAGTAGCGGCCACCAACAGCGGATAAAACCGAAAGTAAGGGGGGGGGGGCGGCGCTACTTTCGGGATTCTACGGTATTTTGGAAAAGCCGCGAAAGGACTGGACGCGTCCCTTTGAGTCATCCCTTTTAGCCGAAACCCTAGAATACTGGCAAAGCATTCTGGTAGTTGTAGTCATCTGACGTCACGGCGGCCATATTGGTGTACCAAATCAATGAAATGGCGGCATATTGGTGTACAGTATGGGAATTAGCTCTTTCTTATTCAACAATTTCGTATTGTTTCACCACCTCCAATGGGGCCACCAATCACGCGAGTGAAAACGGTCTATAGCTATAGAATCGCCTACTCAACTACGATTGTTAATTAAACTACATGTTAACTACATGTTAATTAAACAAGTATATGAATTATTAATTTCTTTTTAGATGGTGTAGCTCCGACACTCGACATACACGAGGCACAAGCCCCAAATCTCAGATTAACTCAAACCCAGTTTAACTGTGACGCAATCGGTTATCCTGACCCAAAACTTCATTGGATACTCAACGACTCTGTGATCAAAGACAGCAATACAAGTGCAATCACTATTTTAAGGCAACCTCCAACCTTTCAAAATAAAACACTTCGAGTTATTTCAGATATTACAATAGTCTCCTCTGGTAGTCCGCTGCGTGTCCAATGCTCGGCAAGCAATTCTCTTAATCGCACTTATTCGCGAATCTTTTACGAAAGGTACATAAGAGGTAAGTACAAAATTAAATAGCCCGCAATATCAGGCCCATATCTGTGGCAGGGGGCCACGCCCCCCTAAAATTTGCTAAGGAATAGTAAAAAACCCGTTTTCCTACATTTAACACTTATTAGTAAGATTTACTTGTAAACTTTCATAAATGACATGAAATGAATTTGGTGATGAATAAACACTCAAACAATAGATTACTGACTGATCACTGATGCTCACAGACTGATGCTGTGTGTATTTATGTGTGTTCAAAAAGCACAACAGCATTGCATTTTAAGGGAATTCATCTACGTACTGTTCTTCAGAATTTCAAAGTAGAGATATAGAAGAACCCAAAGATTCTAAAACGTATACCGACGTTAAGTGAATGGTAATATAGTGAATAATAATGAATGGTGATCCTCTTGTTTATGTGGATTTGCCACCCAGCTTGGGAATACGTGCAAGAGTTCGGCCAGTGGGATAAAGGATAAGGGGATAAAGGACTGGGGGCTAATAATAATCCTTACTTGCAGCCAGCGGCTGAATTACGAAGGACACAGATCAACGTGGCCGTGTCGAGGCATATCAAAGGCGCTCCAGGCAGCCGCCGTACGACACAGTTCAGACCACGGATCACATGAGCTAAGATGTAGGTGTTGATTTAACGGAGAGAGAAAAAATGGAGAACGTACCTGGCGAAAAGCACAGGAGAGATCAACTACAACTCTACTCACATGGGATCGATTACTTCGGGGGCTTTTTCCAGGGAAATCCAAATACTCAAAAACAATGAAACACTCGGCTTTCGGCGGTTCGGCCTCATGTTTTAATCATGTTTCCTTTAGTTTGAATGAAACCCCACAGAATTGTTGATATATTTCTTCTCATTTCATCGATTTATAATAATTATAGTTGTGCCTTGTGGTCTGATATCAACCCCTTGAGATTTAGGAAACAAAGATACGGCGGCCATGTTGGAGAAAAACATATTCCAAATACAATATATAGCTGCTGAAGGAATTCTTTTGTTAAAGTTCCTCCAACATGGCCGCCATGACGTCACGTGCAACCCAACAGTTTATATTTAACAATTAGACAACGAGCCCGAGTTTTCTATGAGCGAATAGTCAACGAGGCGAAGTCGAGTTGACTATCGCTCATAGAAAACGAGGGCGGGTTGTCTAATTGTTTTAGTATAAATTTACCAACAAAAGTTAAATAAATTCTCGACCATAACATATTCTTTGAGGCTCGTTTAATACATTTTTTAACTGCCAACAACAAACGTTCAACAGTCATTTCGGACATCTCCTTGGCCCGTTCAGTAACTGATGGAAAAGTAAGTTTTCTTGCATAATTTGTTTCAATATTGTACATGAAAATCCATGCTAATATATATCCACTCGTTTGATTTGTAAAAAGGACAAAAAGTTGAAAGAAACATTCAATTTAGCGTATAGTTTACATCACGAAATCTTGTCAACAGCAAGCGTAATTTTGAAATGTGTTTTGCTTGCAGTTATTTCGTTTTAAACGAACACAGATAAACGATTTAACGATCTTACCATTAATAATTTCCATTCTAACCATTTTGTAGCCGTTTTTGTTTTCTGTAGAACGTATTGCTTCGCCTAAATGTTCAATTTCTTCTTTCATTTGCCAACTCCGTTATAATTTCGGCGCCATTGTTGCTTAACAGAACAACCGCTGGCTCTAATGATCATTGTTCGTGCTATACTACGCATTTTGTCATTGGTCATTTTTTTTAAAAGAATGACTTTCATTGGCTTATCCCAGAGGTTCATATCACCAATTATAAACTCCTGCAATAGCCAATGAAATTCGAGGATTTGCATTATAAACTTGTAAATTTATACTAAATATATTTAGTTGACTATTCGCTCATAGAAAACTCGGGCTCGTTGTCTAATTGTTAAATATATAATATATACATATTATATATATTATACATATTATATATATATATTATACATATTGTATATATATTATACATATTATATATATATATATATATTATATATATATATATATATATATATATATATATATATATATATATATATATATATATATATATATTATACATATTATATATATATATATATATATATATATATATATATATATATATATATATATATATATATATATATTTGTGAAATTCATTAATAATTCATGAGTTTTGCAGCCAATCCAATTTCAGAAATTACGTCACATGTATACCCCTGTAAACCCATACAAACTAAAACCATTGATGCTAATTAGTTACAACCACTAGTGGATGTATACTCTTCTGATACAACCACTAGTGCTTGTAACTAATTAGCATCTCAATATGATTATCCCAAAGGGATTTTTACTATTTATTCATTTCACAAGTTGTTTACAACACTCGCGTCCTTGTTGTATTGAATATACAATCACTCGCCTTCAGCTCGTGATTGTATAATTCAATACAACACGGCCGCTCGTGTTGTAAACATTACATATATATATATATATATATATTTAAGAAATAAAAAACGTGTCGCGTGCGATTATCGAGTTACAATGCACGAGAGATGCGTGTAAAGCACGAGGCGATAGCCGAGTGTTTTACTATCTTCTCGAGTGCATTATAACTCTATAATCGCACAGCGACTAAGTTTTTTATTTCTTTTATAAAATAATGACTTTAAATTGCAATAAACCCAATAAAAGTAAGCAAAAAAACAGATTACCTGTCTCAGGACGAGTTTGTTACCATTTAGCGCCACGCGTGGCCCCGTACAACACGTCGGGGATTTTAGCGATGAAAATGCACTTAAAGTTGCACTGAAAACATTGTGCTGTGTTAATTACGTGATTAGACATATATCCAAGTAATTTTTTACTTTCGTTGATGATTAAATCCACATAAAATTCATCAAAAACGACAAAATCGTCGCGAAGTATCTCGTGTGCCGTGCGTGGTGCCGTGCCGTTATGGAGTTATAATGGCACGCTTGTTTGACCCAATAGCCAATCAGAGTGCGTGTTGTCGTTCATTTACTTCCGGTTATTTTATAAATATATATATATTATAATATATATATATATATATATATATATATATATATATATATATATATATATATATATATATATATATATATATATATTGGTATATACAGTGCTTTAATTGAGCCTCATTTTAATTATTGTTGCGAAGCTTGGGACGCACTTGGCAAAGGTCTTAGTGAACGTCTTCAAAAACTACAAAATAGAGCAGCCAGACTTATTATGAATCTCAAACCAATATTTCTTAATTTTCGAACTGTTGATATTTTTAGTCGAAGCCGACAACCTCGCATTGCACATGGCTAATGTTAAATGGAATATAATCTCTACCAAAAATATCAGCTTTGGTAATGTTTCTGCCTATACTGTGTTTTTGACAAGCCAGAATCAAAGACAAATCATCAAAAGAAATACCAATATGTCAAACGTTAGTTTTACCAAACTCATTTTGAATACCACTTATGCTGTTAAAGTCTATGGATTACTCGAGACCGGAGATATGCTTGTCAGCGATGCACTTGTTTTCACCACGTTGAGTAAGTATGTTTTTATGTTGAGTAAGTAAGTTTTGTTGGAATTGGTGAAATGCAATGTAACTTTTTTCTTTATATATCAAACGTTAAATGTTTAATTTGCATATCAAGCAACCTGAAATATCTCAACAACGAAACAAGGAAACGGAAAAGTGGAAAAATAGTTACTCTGTCATTTTAAGTGCATTTCTTTTAAATAAGACAAACCTAATTTTTGTTTCATATTGGCACTTTAATGTGTTTGACTGAATCGGCACTGTCAAATTATTGTTATCGCAGTATAGTTGTTCACTGTTTTCTATTTGTATAGGTAATAGCATGGTTTCGAGTGCAATTTGGAAAAAACATGCACAAGTGAGTTTTTCAAAGACTGTCAAAATTGCACGAGTCCGAAGGACGAGTGCTATTTGAGGTCTTTGAAAAACTCACGAGTGCGTGTTTTTTCAAAATTGCACTCGAAACCATGCTATTACTTATCAATAATATACATGAAAATGTTAGACAAAATGTTCTTCCAGCTACGAAGTTACATACCACTCATTGCTCCACTTTTCGAAGCTTTAATGGTTGAAAACTGCTTCATTTTGTTCACTAAATACGTCAAACGTTTTACTCATAGCATCTAACCTCTTCTAGTCTTCTTGTAGGGGCTTTTATGACAATATTTCACTCTGTATTTCATCGAAATGTTCTTCGACAACTTTATGTTTTGGTCGCCATATTGGATTTTCTCGTGAAGGAAAAACCATCCTTCAAAATCCGCATAGGTATTTCATTGGCTTTCCGGTAGATTCCGGTTGTTTATTAGCCCATCAGAATGCTTAATACTCATTGAAATTTGGACTGTATTTCATTTTTCTGCACTGTATTACACCTTTTCTGGACTGTATTACATTGAAATTGCACTCCTCTCGGCCAATCAGGATGCAGTAATTTTGTCATGTATATTATTAACTTACATATCGGCTTTATTCTTCTTTCTTTATTAGCTCGTATTCCTAAACCCCTTTCTATCGCTGTTGTAAATGTAACGTTAAACACAGCCATTGTCAAATGGGAAAAGATTCCTTCAAACAAAGACAGCTACGGTGCCATACAGGGCTATAAAGTTGTGGTAAACGATAGCCAAGGAAAAGACTTACAATTTAGAACGTCCAGTACTACACACAGTCTAACCCTGGAAGATCTCTCGCTAAACTCGTCTTATACAGTTACAGTAAGGGGTTACAACAAATATAGTAATGGAACTACGAGTGATGAAAAGAGTTTCACAACTTTGGGTGAGTTTGGGGTACATGATCTCTGCTATAATGGGGAGCTTTTATAAGGCCTGTGCTAAACGTCGCACAATATACGAATTTAATTCAATTTAATAGTTTGAATTGTATTCAAAATTCAAATTCTCTTTATTCACAATGATTAAATACAAATCATGCGTTACAAATTCTGCATAAAAACTATCATACATTATATCCCTAAGTTCAATTATTATATAAAGGTAATTAAAGTTACTACTACTTGAAAGCTAGTTCATATTTAAAAATCAACCTATTTACAAAGGAATTTTTAAATCTTTCGGTATTCACTACTGGCCTGAAACAACTTTTCTTTCGCAATCTACTGGAGCTTGGCTTAACTTTAGGTAAATGTTTTTGTAAAGGATGTTCTAATGTTTCAGCTATTTTATTAACTATCTGTTTATCGCTTTGTTCAAGTAAATTATGAATACTAATCTCTTTAGAATAATAACGTCTTTTTATACATCGATCCAAGAAGGATTGGATGGTGGTCAACTCTGGAGACGATGCTCCATACACTGATAAGCCATACTTAATTTTAGATAACACTATTGCTTGAAACAAATAATCTACTTCTTCTTGTGTATATCCTTCTTTTCTTAGAGTTCTGATAACGTACAATGACTGATTAACCTTACGCATAACTTCCCTGATGTGTTCAGTAAATCTACAATTAGAATGGAACTTAATTCCTAAAATTGTTATACTATCACAGTGAGGGATATGAGATATAGGCTGATATACATCCATGAATCTACTACCTTAATCTACCATCGACGAAACTGCGACGTATAACTCGATTAAACACGGATAATGCGATGATAACGCGTGTTCGAGTTACACGACGAATTATCGTCGCGTCGAATTAAATCTTTTTTTTCTGTCTGTGACAATTCGGCGCCATGTTTTCAAGAAGTCGTTTTCAGGCTCCACGAGTCCAAGTAAAAAAAATTTAATTCGACTGAAATTCAACGTTTAACTCTTCGTCGCATTTGCGCCATATTACCGACGAAGTTAATTTGAATTAAATTCGTCTGAATTAAATTCGTCTATTGTGCGATGTTTAGCATTAGGCGATTTTTTTCGCGCGAAGCGACTTTCTTTTGTTTGAATTCAATAGATTTCTGATTAGTTCCAGCTCAGAGCTCATGAGACAAAAGAAAAAGTCGCTTCGTGCGAAAAAAGTCGCCTAGTGGAAAACCGGCTTTAAGGCGGTTTTCCACTTGGCGAAAAATGTCGCGCGAGACATTTTCTTTTGTCTCGCAAGTTCTCGAGTGGAATTAGCTAAGACAAAAGAAAAATGTCGAGTCGGTCGACAAGTGTCGCCTAGTGGAAAACCTACAACGCGAACGTCAACGACGACGTCCTTTATGTAATATCATTTTCCTCATACGACAAAGAAAATGAATAATTTTTACTCCCAAGAGTAATCCTAACGCCGCCCTCCGTTCTACACACAATTCACTATACACATGTTTCTTCTTCTTTATTAGCTCGTATTCCTAAACCCCTTTCTGTCGCTGTTGTAAATATAACGTCTAACACAGCCATTGTCAAATGGATAAAGATTCCTTCAAACAAAGACAGCTACGGTGCCATACAGGGCTATAAAGTTGTGGTAAACGATAGCCGAGGAAAAGAGTTACAATTTAGAACGACCAGTACTACGCACAGTCTAACCCTGAAAGATCTCTCGCTAAACTCGTCTTATACAGTTGCAGTAAGGGGTTACAACAAATATGGTGATGGAATTATGAGTGATGAAAAGCGTTTTACAACTTTGGGTGAGTTTGGGGTACACGATCTCTGCTATAATAGGGAGCTTTTATAAGGCCTGTGCTAAACGTCGCACTGCAATAGACGAATTTAATTCAGTTTAATAGTTTGAATTGTATTCGACGAAACTGTGAGGTATAACTCGATTAAATTCGACACACGAATTAAATTCGTCCGAGTCAGATTCGTCTGAGTCAGACGGATGATGCGACGATAATGCGTGTTCGAGTTCCACGACGAATTATCATCGCGTCGAATTAAATGTTTCGCTTCTGTCTGTGACAATTCGGCGTCATGTTTTCAAGAAGTCGTTTTCAGGCTCCACGAATCCAAGTAAAAACAATTTAATTCGACTGAAATTCGACGTTTAACTCGACGTCGCATTTACGTCGTATTACCGACGAAGTTAATGAATTAAATTCGTCTATTGTGCGACGTTTAGCGCAGGCCTTAAAGGCGGTTTTCCACTAGGCGAAAAATGTCGCGCGAAGCGACATTTTCTTTTGTCTCGCAAGCTCTCGAGTGGAACTAATTAGCCAAGACAAAAGAAAAATGTCGAGTCGGTCGACAAATGTCGCCTAGTGGAAAACCGCCTTTAAGCCGGTTTTCCACTAGGCATAAATTTCTGATTAGTTCCGGCTCAGAACTCATGAGACAAAAGAAAAAGTCGCTTCGCGCGAAAAAAGTCGCCTAGTGTGAAAAATGTCGCGCGGGACATTTTCTTTTGTCTCGCAAGTTCTCGAGTGGAACTCATTAGCTAAGACAAAAGAAAACTGTCGAGTCGGTCGACAAATGTCGCCTAGTGGAAAACCTACAACGCCTACAACGCGAACGTCAACGACGACGTCCTTTATATAATATCATTTTCCTCATACAACAAAGAAAATGAATAATTTTTACTCCCAAGAGTAATCCTAACGCCACCCCCCGTTCTACACACAATTCACTATAGATATGTTTCTTCTTCTTTATTAGCTCGTATTCCTAAACCCCTTTCTGTCGCTGTTGTAAATATAACGTCTAACACAGCCATTGTCAAGTGGACAAAGATTCCTTCAAACAAAGACAGCTACGGTGCCATACAGGGCTATAAAGTTGTGGTAAACGATAGCCAAGGAAAAGACTTACAATTTAGAACGACCAGTACTACACCCAATCTAACCCTGGAAGATCTCTCGCCAAACTCTTCTTATACAGTTACAGTAAGGGGTTACAACAAATATGGTGATGGAATTATGAGTGATGAAAATAATTTTACAACTTTGGGTAAGTTTTGGGTACATGATCTCTGCTATATTAGGGAGCTTAAAGGCGGTTTTCCACTAGGCGACATTTGTCGACCAACTCGACATTTTTCTTTTGTCTTGGCTAATTAGTTCTACTCGAGAGCTTGCGAGACAAAAGAAAATGTCGCTTCGCGCGACATTTTTCGCCTAGTGGAAAACCACCTTTAAGCTGGTTTTCCACTTGCGATTTTTTTCGCGCGAATCGACATTTTTCTTTTGTCTTATGAGCTCTCGCCGGGCTGGAACTAATTAGAAATCTATTCAATTTTTACGATAGAAATGTCAGTTCGCGCGCAAAAATTCGCAAGTGGAAAACCGGCTTCAGAAAATACAACGCGAACGTCAACGACGACGTCAACTTTTCCGAACGCCGCCCCGTTCTACATACAACGTTATTCAGATCATTTTCACGTCTTCAGTACGACGTTAACTCGTGAAACGGCAAAACCTGTTAGTTGAGTTTGACTTTAAACTATGCGACAAAATTCTTTTAGAACTCTAAAGCTTTTGGACGTCGAAAAACATACTTTAAGTATTCAATAGTACGTAAATGGATTCGTGGTTTCTGCCAGATACTGAAGTTTAGATTGCCATCGTCACCCTAGCTTGCTTAAGCTCCCTAATGCTATGCTAGTACGCGAACCCACAATCTTCCGAGTACCAGCCAGAGGCTTTATCCATTAAAGTGTATATGAAATGAAAATTAAGTTTGTCTAATTTGAAAGAACTCTTGATATTGTAAAGTAACATCTTCTAACAGTTTTTCCATATCTTACTTCGTTCTTGAGATATTACTATTTGTTTGATAAGTAAATGAGCACACTGCATACGCCACATTGTATAATGAGTTGTTGGAAAATTAGGAATATTGTTGAGTTATCAAACAAAGTCACACGAAACTGGGCAGGTAGGTGTATTTGTCTCATGACTTGAAACAAACACAGGTATAACTCATTCCTGTCCGGGGGCTTCCCCAGAGGTGAATAAAATCATCTGGCGTTAGCCAGAATAAAATACTAAAGACCAATTCGGACAAGAAAGAGTTAAAGAGATAGTCTTTAAGCAATTTAACAGATCAATATCAATGATATGCACGATTTCTCGGTAACTCATTATACAATGTGCGTATGCAGTGTGATCATTCACATATCATAGAAGATGTTACTTTACAATATCAAGAGCTCTTCCAAATTAGACAAACTTAATTTTCATTTCATATACACCTTAAGCCACTGGAACTCAGATGACAGAAGTTGTTTTCCAAAAATGTGGCGTGGCAGGCCAAAAACCGTCGAATTCCAGTGGCTCGATTAGAGTGTCCGGCTAGTACTCGAAAGGTTGTGAGTTCGAGTCCCGTTCAGGGCTCAGAGTTTAACTACTTACAACAGATTGTACAGCAAAAGCAACTGCAACTTTGTTATTTTGTTCAGTTACACCAATAGATCCGTTACCAAGCGACAAGAAATCAACTGCACTCACAGCAATAATTGTTTCTGTTGTTGGTGTTTTATTGTTGGGCATAGTTACTGTTCTAGCTGCTTATAAATTTTTGAAACTTCGCAGAAGAAAAATGAAAAAAAGGTCAAATGTTAGATCTCAAGAGGTAAGAACTGGACATATGGTCAACAGTGCCTATGAAAAGAAATTTTACACCAGTTTTTTAAGATTGCATTTGGAAGAACATGCACCTAAGATAATGAAAAATGCTTTCTACATGCCTTTCAAATCTTATATCCCATTCTTGAGTTATTGGCTGTACATTTTGAGCAATTTTGGTTTGATTAAAATGACTCAAACGTTGGAAATGTTTCTTGGTGCATGCTCTGATTACATCTGCAATGTGTGGCAGGGGCGGATTTAGGATTTTGAAAACGTCAGTCAAAGTTATGGTCCACAAATCTAGGGGGGTGCGGGGTGCGGGGGCATGCCCCCCCCCGGCACATTAGTCAAGATAAGTCAGAATTCATTAGCATCACGCATAAGCCAATCATATTCAAGCCAATTTAGTCAAATCCATAGCAAGTTAATCAAATTGACGTCACATTCAGTTGCAGCCAATCGAATTGCTGGAAAAGTTAGTCAAACCCGCAACATCAGCCTGCCACTGAACCCCATGCCCAGCATCCCAATCTAGCAGGTAGCAGATCGGTATGCAAGTACCCAGGGTCATCTCTCAGGCGCTGCCGGAAAAAGATCCCGCGCGGCCGAACTTTCGACGAAACATAGTTAAATGTCGTCGCCGTGTTGTGATTGCGCCATTTTTACAGCGTCTGCTGGAAAGTCGGAATTTTTTTATGCTCGCAAAAAAATTACATCAGTCGCGTGACTCGTCTGACTTACGCTAAATCTGCTCCTGATGTGGTTTCGTGTAGTTAAACCAATCCAAAGATATGACTGATTTTCCGTTTACTCACACATAAAACGTGTGATGTCATTGCTCAAATTGCATAGCCAATAACTCAAGAATGGGATAAGATTTGAAAGGGATATGTAAAGTCATTTTTCGTTATCTTAGGTGTTCTTCCAAACACAATCTTAAAAAACTGCAGTGAAATTTCGTTTTATAGGCCACTTTAACCTTCTGACGTACGCATGCAGACGCACCTTTATATAGTATTTTACTCTGGCTAACGCCAGACGAATTTACTCGTCAAGGGAAGATGGTATAGTCAAGGGATTAAACAAAATACGTTTTAGTTGGTTTAGTAAGTTCGACAAGAACTTAGGGGAGCACGGGTGGCGCGTGCTGTTAGGGCGCTGCCTCTCACCAATAGTTAAGCCCAGTTAGACGGGGTTAGTACTTGGATGGGTGACCGTCTGGGAATAACCCCGTTCTCGAGCTTGCGACTCATGTGAGTCGAGTTTAGTTGGTCTCTCCTGTGCTTCGAGGGTTTTTCGCCGGGTTTTCCGGTTTTCCTCCCTCCGTAAAAATCAACACTTTCATCTTAATAACTATTTCATGTATTGTAAATAAATAGCTATACCTATTGATCTATTCTGTTGTATACTGTAATGCGCATTCGATCATTACGTCATGAAGAATGCGCAATATAAATCACTATTTATTATTAAGTTCGACAAGAACTTACAACCACCAACTTTATAATTTATATCTTAAAATGTTAACCAATGACACCACATGAAATTTTTATACCTTACCATTGTTATGCATCATCTTTAGCTTCAAATAAAAAACCAGAACAATCCTTTTGATGTCAACCTTCGGATCCTGTACCCCGAACATCACGAACCTGATGGCACGCTGTTTGACGGTAAAAAAAGATAACAGTTGCTTTATTGAAAATATCAATAACAATTGCTACACGAATTAAGTTTCTTTTGAAATGACAATTAAAGGTTTAGGCAAGCAACATTTGTGTCTAAATTTTTAAAACTTTTTCACCCCAGAAAAATGGGAAATTTCTAGGAATCGCTTGGACGTTCGTGGTAAGACACTTGGAGGTGGTTACTTTGGTGTTGTGAAGCTGGGCTACTACACGCAAACAATGCACGATGTTGATGAAAATGAAGCAATTCTTGTTGCAGTGAAGACTTTAAAAAGTATGTAAAAACGCTGTATTTAAAAATAATTACCAATGTTATGTTCTTTGGACGAGAATGTTGGCGGCGGCATAAGAACTTAACCAGTGTCAGTGATGCCAGTTTACCGTAAAGAAACTGCGAGGCTGATGGAAACCGAAACCCCCTAGCCTATATGCATGCATCGTGTGACATTAAAACCTGGTTTTCATGTATCGTAATTCATCGCCGATCATCGCCGATACAGCTTTGCGATGAATTGCGATGAAATAGGATTATGAAAACCGACAATCGGGGACATGCAATCCCCGATTATCAGCGATCATCGCAAGAACCAAAAAAATTTGTTTCCCCCGATGATCGCCGACTGTCGCCGATGAATTAAGACAAGCAAAACAAATGAAAACCGAAATCCGATGAAATAAGACAAATTAGGACCCAGTCTCTGGAAGAAAACCAAGCACTTCAAACATGCATGAAATTGCCATGATTCCCAGAAACTCTTCTTTCCATATTTCTTACACAGTACCAGCGCTATGACGAGTGAAAACTTCGTATAGAGTAATAATCTGTTGTTTAGGGGGCGCCCATTTTGACTAAAAAATATTATTTTCCGCATTGATCGGTTATCGACGGCGCGATCATCCCAGACAATCCCCGATCGTCGCAAATGTGAGCATCGGCGATGATCGGCGATGAAATGCGACAAGTGAAAACCAGGCTTAACCTTAATATGTAAAGATCTACAAATTTATTACATGAAAGGGAAGCATATGTGGCACAAGCTATTAGCGCACCATTTCTTAAGTTAAGCCCCCTCGAATGAGGTTAGTACTATTCGGATGGGTGACCAACTTGGCTTAATGTGAGTTAGAGTTGTTGGTCCTCTCCTGTGCCTCGAGGGTTTTTCACCGGGTTCTCCGGTTTTCCTCCCTCCGTAAAATCAACACCATAGTTCCCCAGTTAAAATCTATTAACCCTTTGAGGCCTGGACCTCTCCCTGTGCTGAATAAAATCGTTTGGCGTTAGGCAGAATAAAATACTAAAGACTCGTCTTCAGGCTTCAAAGTGTTAAAGAGATAGGTTTTAACCCTTTGAGGCCTGGACTTCTCCCAGCCTGTGCTGAATAAAATCGTTTGGCGTTAGCCAGAATAAAATACTAAAGACTTGTCTTCAGGCTTCAAAGTGTTATTAATTGCCATCAAGGAGGTGAGAGCCATTGGGTTATTGGTATCTAAAAGCTGCCATATGTTACACTTAATAAATAAAGCCGCTTTGTACTACTAACATATAGTCCCTATAGAATAGACGAAATCGGAGTTTCGACTGCGCATACAATCTGAGTCGAGATAAAACGTAGTTCATTTATAACATGAGGCTGAAGCAGCCGTAATAAACATAACATTTCTGATTTCAGAAACTTTTTAATGTTTAGGTATTCTATAACTTTACTTATCGATTATCCTTGACAATTAATAATCCTAAACGTAGTGTCTAAAAATAATGAACTCAAAACATAAAAAAACAGTCCCAGCCTATGTTGTCTTCCCGTTATGCTTTAATAGACACGATGTAATTTGCATAGGGGCCCAAATTGAATAGAAGACTAATTTGTATGTGGGCCTAAATGAAACCAAATTTGGTGTATTATATTGTCTGGAGACGCGGCGAAATCAAAGCGGTTAACAACGAGCTACAATTTCGGTTGAGGGTAGCAAATAAGGTGCACAATCTTTTGTTTTATGTTCATTAATATTTATAAAGATTTTGGTTGATTGCTTCATTATACCAAAAATACAATGTGTTCAGCAAGCGTTAAGGTGAAATAAGGTGCACAAACGTGAACCAAAACCTAAAACAAAGACTTTGGCCGCGTTTCCAGACAATTTATTTCTAGAGACTAGGCTTTTAATAATGAATTAAAGATACGACAGCATAAAATATTTTTAATTTGAATTCAGTGCGTTGCATAACGTAGCGTAAGACTGTGTTTTGTTTATAGCTTTCGAAGTTGTCAACTTAATGTGGATCAGTTTTAGTTCCACAACAAGCTTGAGCTATCGACGACGTATGTGACACCAATTTTTTACTAAAAATTTATTTAGATAACATTGGTTCAAACAATTGGCCGGAACTTTTAAGAGAGTTCGAGATTTTAAAACACGTTAACAATAAAGCTGGTCACCAGAATGTCGTTGGTTTATTTGGTGCTTGTACAGAGATAGGTATGTTAGTTTTCTTAAACACTTATTAATAATCCATCCTCGTCCTGATTTACAGAAAATTTTCGTTTGAGTTTCTCAGCTAAGACAGGTTTGTATATTTAAAATAATCGGTGCAAGTTACAAAAAAAATTATGAAGCACTTGTTATTAACTATTTGCTCTGAAAGGTTATTCCAGGCAGGGATAGTGCTAGGGGAAAAGGAGTACTTAAAGACATCAGTACGTACAGAGAAGTGTTTGTATGTCTGGGAGTGTTTCCGTCGGGTAACCCCGCTAGATAAGGTGGCGTACTGAGTTGGGTCAACAGCATTGAGGCCAAGGGTGGCTTTATGAAAGAAGCTTGGGCGGAGGCACTCACGGCGTTTAGAAAAGAGAGGCCAGCTCAGGTCAGGTCCCGCCATCGCGACCAATTTTCCCTTCAAATCCCGTTATCCCGCAATGCTTAATCCTAATTTCCCGTTCCCGCCATTTTTTTTCTGATATTGTTTAAATGACAAGATTAATTTCGATTTTTTCCAATTCAAGATTAATTCTGCTGATTTGGTCACAAATCCCGTATCCCACTAAATCATGCGCTTCTTTCCCGCATCACAAAATGATTTTTTTATTTATCCCGCTTCCCGCGATGATACAAAATCCCGCTTCCCGCTTGGTAGTTTTCTTAAAATCCTGAATCCCACTTGAAATTTTGGCCTTTCCCGCCATCCGGCAAAACCGGTACAGTCCCTCATGGAGCTGACACCACAGGGAGCCCATCTTGGCAGCGCGTGGGCCTGTGCCAAACTCGAAAGACGCGCGGGGGACTGTGGCAGGGGATTTTTAAAAAAAAGAACGGTTACCGGAAGCGGGGAAAAAGGCGGAAAAAAGGAAAAAACGGGGGGAAAGGGGGTGGGGGGAAGGAGAGGAAAAAATATGAGGGATGAAACACCAAACGTTCAACTTGGAATGTGTTCCGCAAGTAGCCAGGACATCTCGTATCGTCGGGAGCCACTGTTGGAATACTGAAACCGACTGAAACTCAGAGTCAGATGAATGTGCAATAAAGCAATAATCCTGAGACTTCCCGCTTTATCCGAAAAGCTTATCGTAGGATTTCGTAGCTATCCAAAGTGTCAACGATGATGTAGTGTCCTAGATACTTGCGGAACACATCTCTCGAAAATACGATATGTAATTTAGCTGCAAAATCACGGCTAAAAGGTGAGATTTTGCCTCATTTTGATTATATTTTGATAAATGAATCATTATCAAACTACTTCGCTCAATTGTCTCACAATTTTAATACCTATAGGCGCTTAAAATGATGTTCAAAACAAGGAAGAATTCGTGTTTCATCCCTTTATTATTTTCCTAAACACACCACGATCGAGTGTGCCACAGGTGCCCACGCTCTGCCAAGATGGGCTCCCTGTGCTGACACTCGACTCCCTTGAGCATAGTCTCGATTCACAAATCGTACAACACGTCTTTGCACGTTCTCCAGCTGGAGAGCGTATTATACGATCACAATTTTGTAATCACTGTTTTATTTTATATGTAGCTCCAATTTTAATAGTGATGGAGTACTGTTCGAAAGGAAACCTCAAAGATTTCTTGAACAACAGTCGTGTTGATGTAAGCGAAATACAGTTCGAGTATAAGAACATTTATTCCACGCTAACGGAAAGACAACTCATAAACTTTGCTGCAGAAATTGCTGAAGGAATGGAATTCTTGTTCGAGCAAAAGGTTTGACTAATGTATAGTTCTAACAGTTCAAATAATCAATAATCTTTAATGCAGTGCATGGAATGAAGAAGTCCATAGCATATAAAGGCTCGGTATTGTGGAACAATCTAGATAATGAAACTAGGGAACTGGAATATTGCAAGATATTTAAACAAGCTCTTAAGCATATATCCCTTAGTGACCAAATGTTTGATTGATTTTATATTTATAGCAAAAAAATTACTTCTTAAATAATGTAAAATATTTTAATTCAAACAGTATAGATAGTATATATTTGTAATTTGGCTTAGTATTTATTTTAGAATTAATTAACTACTGTATTTATTTTCACGACCCCATCAGCTTTTGCTGTATATATACCTATCGTGATTAAATAAATGCTT
>OZ036001.1:11422288-11497288 GCA_964035015.1 Corallium rubrum
GGCCATACACAAAATATGTGATGCTTTGGGGGGTGGGGGTGGGGTGTTTGAACAATAATCACATGTCACAAGGGGGGGGGGTATCACCAAGCACTGTCATGTGACAGAGAGGCTGAAATTAAACAAGACCATGTTAATGTTGATGAGAATTTATTGTAGAGTTGCAAATCCTCATTCTACCAACAACAACAATATAACGATATATTGGAGCTAGCATGAAGTATTTACCGTGAAAGTGGAGTGATCGCTGTCACTAGATCCTACAGGTAGGCTCAGTCCAAAAAGATCTAGATCCGGCCACTGAGGATCCGGCACATGCTCTCAAATTACTGCATATTAATTTGGTGTTGGGGTTGGCCCAGAGTAACGTAATTTTTGATGGAGGGTAATGCCAACCGTCACAGATTATCGCAGGGGTAGGGGGAGTCAAAAATCGGCAAAAAAGCGTCACGTATTTTGTGTATGACCTCTTGTCTTGGTTAATTCAAGTATCGGTCATTAATTAAAGAACAAGGAATGATGGGAAAGGGTTATTATTAATAATAATTCTTTCAGCTGAGTGTTAAATGTCAGCACTGCCAAATCTTTTTTTCTTTAATTACTTACCCGGTTCGATTTGAGATACATTTGATCTACTCCAGTTATGGGCCTCGCCAATCCAAAATCTGACACTTTTGCCTCATAATTACGACCTATTAGAACATTTCGGGCTGATAAATCTCGGTGTACAAACTGAAAATAAAAAAATTAAATTAATAGAAACAAATATGTCAATGTCAGAGCAATTTGAAAATACTAAAAAATATTTAATCAATATATGATTGTATGCTCCATCAGGCAGCGCAATTTCAGGTTGTGTGCAGCACGCCCCACGGCCACGCCCCGCGGGCGCGGTACTACATGTATACTTCGACGGCAATGGTATCATTGAATTTTAATGATAAACGAAGCATAATTTCCATTGAAAATCATTGAAGTAAACGAATTAGACTTACTTTGCTTGTTATCTGTTAAGACTCCCTTCAAACTTCGAAACATCACACAGTCTTAACAGATAACAAGCAAAGTGAGTCTAATTCGTTTCAATGATTTTCAATGGAAGTTCAAGCAATAGATCAAACACGAGTTTGAGTGTTTCATCAGGGGTTCCGAACACGAGAAAACAAATGAAAACCGAGGTTTTTATTGTTTCTGAGCGACTTGGAGTCTCCTGACGAAACACGATAAACGAGTGTTTGATCTTGCTTCTCAAACAAGCATTCGCATCGCGATTTGCGGTGTTTTCTTCATTGGTTTGAATATGCAGATTAAGAAATGTGATCCAGTTCACTGGGAAGTTTCCTACAGGTTTTCATTGGGTATCAAAACTCATGCATGTAATTGTGGTTACGTCATTGGTTTGGTTACCGCGCCCGCAGGGTGTGCTGCACACAACCTGAAATTGTGCTGCCTGTGCATGGTATGCTGTTATACCTGTTTTCCCGCAAGATGATTCATTCCATTTGCAATGTCAATAGCAATTTTTATCAATATCTGTTGTGACAAAGTGGACACTACATTAACATAGTGTACAGAAGCCGTGTCTTCACAATCACTATTGATGCGACTGTGCCGTAGAAGTTTTCTTAGATTTCCATGACTACAGAACTCGGTGACAACGAGAATTGGTTCTATACAACAAAGTGCATTACGCCATGAATTAAAAAATAAGCAATCATGGAAAAAATCTTAATTTATACTATTTATAGCTCTATACTATTTTAAATGCTTTGTAAAATAAATCTTAAAGTGCATATGAAGCGAAAATTATTATTGTCTCAAATGAAAGAACTCTCAAAACGACAAAGTAACATCTTTTGCAGATCTTCGTTTCCGTGCCTCGTTGTTGAGATATTTCAATTTTTTTGATATGCAAATTAAACACTTCGACGTCACACGTGTATAATGAGTTATCAGAGAATGTTCGGTATCTTTGCTATTATCAAACGAAATCAATTAAAAATCTGTATGTCTAATGCTGTATGCGAAATAGACACAGGGTCGGCTTCGAAGTGATTTCCTTTGATAATAGCAAAGATATAGAACTTTCTCCGATAACTCATCATACACGTGTGATGAATCAAAGTGTTGAATTTGCATATCAAAGAAACTGAAATATCTCGAAAACAACAAAACGCACGAAAACAAAGATCTACAAAATGATTACATTGTAGTTTTAAGAGTTCTTTCATTTAAGACAATAATAATTTTCGCTTCTTATAACTTCCTACAAGGACATTGGCAATAAGAATGAAGTTTGTCAAATTTGAAAGAACTCGTAAAGTTGTAATAGAAGATCTTTTACAACATGTTTGTATCTTTCTGCGTTTTTAAGATATTTCAGTTTGTTTGATACGTAAATTAGATGATCTCTGACTTGAGCAGGGTACAGTATTTTCATAATTACAAAATCACTTACACCTCTATGATTGCTCAATATAAAATGTTCAGTGTCACAAGGCGTTTTTATGTTCACAGCTCCAAATTATTTTGTTAAATAAACTTAGAGATTAATTCTTTGAACGTTTTCATGGCGATAAAGTAATATAAATAAGTTTTGTGGAAACACCACGTACTGTAAAAAAAGAAATATTTTGCGTGGTGTTTCCACAAAACTTATTTATATAAACTTAGAGATATAATTAATTTTTCTAGGTGTGAAAATACTGTACAACCCATTTGCACCTGACGTCAGAGACCATCTTAACTACATATCAAACAAACTGGAATATCTTGAAAAAATTACAATTTTATTAGTTCTTTCAAATTAGACAAACTTCATTTATATTGCCAATGTCCTTTTAAATAAAATGATTCTTTTAGTAAGTAGCATTGGAAAACACAAAAAACTCTTTAGAATGCTATTGATGGTGACATATTAGTTGTTATGTTTTTCCCACCCACCAGGGCCATCCTCAGAAAATTTTGCGTGGGGGGGGGGGGGGGGGGGGAGTGTGCGCTCAATTTTGCCGACTGCCACATAATCGTCACTCGTAAGTCTGGCCGACTATAGAACAAATAAAACAATTCTTAGGGTGTCAACCCCCCCCCCCCACACACACACACCATCCTAGCTCCGGCCCTGCAACCCACACTACCAAATAATGCTGATTTTGTCCTAAATGAATTTATAACGAGATAGATTTCTAATGATTGCAGCTATCCATGACTACAGTGAAATGATAATACTTAAGAAGTGGTTCATGGTTTGCCGTGCACCATCGAGTTTTAGTATCAACCAACTAGTGGTCTATTACAAATCCGGCTTTCATATGATTGGCTGAGCTACTAGTGGTCTATTGGTGATGGACCATAGTAGCGTTATCCAATAATAAACCTTCTTATACCTGGAATACTCCTATTCTGACCAATCAGAAGCCACGGCATATTCACGCTGCGAGCAAAACCTGGAAACTAGGCCAAACAATGGCCTCCGTTAAAATTTATTTATATAGGAGTGATGAAATCATGAAAACATTGGCCCGAAAGTAATGGAAAATTGTTCAGTTTGACATTTTCGAATAAGAAAATGAGTTCGCTTATGTCTATGGAGTATATCAACACCAAATGTAAAGCAAAGTAATTACAATCTCGTTTTTTTGTGAGCGATTGTTTATCATGTTCCATCGAACTACTCTACATTTTGAATGGGCAGACTAAGTACTGCAAACAAAAAGGTAAAACTATCTGAAAGTTTTGGAACAATGTTTGATAAGACTTATTTACGTTAAAGAAAAGTTTTTTATGGTTGATACTAAAACAATTAGACAACTCGCCCTCGTTTTCTTCGAGCAGATAGTCAACTCGACTTCGCCTCCTTGACTATCAGCTCATAGAAAACTTGGTCTCGTTGTCTAATTGTTAAATGGAGCACGTACGGTAGCCAATCAGAAACGCCGTTATATCACATCTATGTTATAAACTGATATGGCGAAATAAGATCAACGTCATTAGCATGAAAAAATGACCCATATACTTTGACCGTTTTTGTTTATTCACTAAACAGAATCATATCCGCTGTCTAGTTATACATTATTTAAGAAATAGAAAACATTTTTCCGTGTTTCCATAGAGTTATAGAAACACGAGTGGAAGTTTGGGAGAACGAGAAATTGTAGTGGGAACACGATCCCGCAGGGCGAGTGTTTCCACGCTATTTCGAGTTCTTCCAAACTTCCACAAGTGTTTCTATAACTCTATTGGAACACGGGAAAAATGTTTTCTATTTCCTTTGTAAAATAACCCGTCAAAATAGATTAAACGTTAAAATTAATCCAAATAAAAAGCGTAAATTCTGATTACCACTACGGATGGCGTATTGGATTGCGTTTGATGGCGTAGTGGATGGCGTATAATGGTGTTTCTGTACAAACTTTAATTAGAATGATGGCGTATTGGATGGCGTAATCTATCCATGTTTTCCATAGAGTTATAGAAACACGGCTTTCAACCAATCACCGCTTGCGTTTTCAAAATGTTATTTTTATAAAGGTCAATGGTAAAAAACGATTATTAATTTGAGCCTACTGTACCTTTGCTTGTGACTGCTCCAATAAGTTTTATGACGTTAGGATGCGGATTTTTATTGACTTCTTTTAATATAAAAGTTCCATGAGTAGATCTGAACGATCAGCAGCAGATGCCGCGTCTGCGATATTAAAATTTAAAATAAAAAGAAATAGTTAAATTTCGGTCATATTCATATTAATTATACCTTATAAAATAATATATATTAAAGGTGACATGACACGAAAGTTATCTTTCCTTGATTTGAAAGTGCTCTTAAAATAATGTGGAATATCAATTTACAGCTTTTCCATATTTCACCTAGTTCTTGAGATATTTAGACTTATGTGATATTCAAATTAGATAATTTATGGCTCGTTCTTTTCTAATTAACATATTCGAAATTCTTGTCTATTTTTAAAATTATTGAACGAAATCACCTGAAACTTTGGATATGGTTACCGTTCATGAAACTGAACATCAAAGACAAATTACAAGTGATTTTGTTCAATAATTTTAAAGATATAGATGCTTTTCGAATATGTTAATTAGATAAAAACGAGCCATAAATTATCTCATTTGAATATCACATAAGTCTAAATATCTCAAGAACCAGGTGAAATATGGAAAAGCTGTAAATTGATATTCCCCATTATTTTAATAGTACTTTCAAATCAAGCAATAATAATTTTTGTGTCATGTCACCTTTAAGAAAATTATATTATAATATAATATATATAAAAGTGTATAGCGCACCTTTTAGCATTTTAACAGCCACCGTAATTTCACCATTTTCTTCGAACCTGTTTTTGTACAAGCCTTTTTTCACCAAACCAAACTGTCCACCGCCCAACTTTTTCTGGAGGATTGTAAGATTGTCTCGTTCTATCTCCCAGTCATCCAGAACACAGATGTAGCAAAGTATGTCGTTACTTTCTAAATATTTAAAGTGTATATAAAATGAAAATTAAGTTTGTTTAATTTGGAAGAACTCTTTTTTTTTCTATTTTAAAGTAACATCTTCTACAGTTTTTCCATATCTTACTTCGTTCTTGAGATCATACTATTTGTTTGATATGTAAATGATCACACTGCATACGTCACATTGTATAATGAGTTACTGAGAAATCGTGGATATCATTGATGTTAATCTGTTAAATCGCTTAAACCTGTGTTTCTTTAAAGTCATGAGACAAATACACCTACATGCTTGAGTTTCGTGTGACTTTGTTCGATAACTTCAACAATATTCCTAATTTTCCAACAACTCATTATACAATGTGACGTATGCAGTGTGCTCATTTACATATCAAACAAATAGTAATATCTCAAGAATAAAGTAAGATATGGGAAAACTGTAGAAGATGTTACTTTACAATATCAAGAGTTCTTTCAAATTAGACAAACTTAATTTTCATTTCACATATCAACCCGGAGTTATGTTTTGGTTCGTTAGCAACATCCAATGCAGAAATATATTCTTAAAGTGCCAATGAAACGAAAATGAAGTTTGTCTTATTTGAAAGAACCCTTAAAATCATAGAGTAACACCTTTTGAAGTTTTTCGTTTCCTTGCTTCATTCTTGAGATATTTTAGTTTATATAAATAAGTTTTGTGGAAACACCACGTAAAATATTTAGACACTTTGCTAAGCTTTCGGCCTGTTGACTCAGGCCTTCATCAGAGCAATGACAACAAGTTGGTTTTTTTTTCATTGCTCTGACGAAAGCTTTTGCAAGAGAAATATTTTACGTGGTGTTTCCACAAAACTTATTTATATTACATTATCGCCATGAAAACTTTCAAAGGATTAATATGTTAGTTTGTTTGATATGCAAATTAAACATTTTGACGTCGTAAGTGCATGCATAATGAGTTATCGGAAAGTTGGATATCTTTTCTATTATCAAACCAAATTAATTTGAATGAAGCATGTGGGTGTGTTTTGCCCACAAGACTAAACAGTCATGCCTAGATCTTCAAGTGATTATTGTATTTGATACTAGCAAAGATATATAACTTTTTCGATAACTCATTATGCGCATGTGACGTCAAGTTGTTTAATTTACATTTCAAACAAACTGAAATATCTCAAGAACGAAGCAAGGAAACGAAAAGCTGCTAAAGATGTTACTCTATCATTTTAAGTGTTCTTTCAAATAAGACAAGCTTAAGTTTCGTTTCATAGGCACTTTAAAGTGCACACTGTAATTATACGGAAATTTAACTTTTATTAGAAACTTGGCCGTTGTGAGATATTTTTAACAATTTTTATTTTTTTAATACAGTCGGGTACTTTTTACATTTTTATTTTTACTCTGTTTACTCTTTTTTAACGAAAATCGTTCGAAACTTTTAGGGGTGTTTCGCCTCGCGTTGACTTGTTTACCGACTTGTGCAGCTTTCCCGCGAAGCCCGAAATCATGTTTTCGCAAAGACGATTTGAATTTATAACAAACACATACCGTACTGTACTGTACTGTACTGCACTGCACTGTACTGCACTGCACTGCACTGCACTGAACTGCACTGCACTGCACTGCACTGAACTGTACTGTACTGTACTGTACTGTACTGGTCAGTACTGTACTGACTACTGTACTGTACCATACAGTACCATATACCGTACTGTACTGTATACGCTCTGCTTTATCCCGATTGTAGCCTAAATTCGTGCTGTACTCTGCTGCGTGTACTGTGCTGCGTATACTGTGCTGTACTGAATTATACTGTACTTACTGTATTGCACTGTGCACTGAACTGAACTGTAATGTACTGTACTGTAAGCACTCTGCTTTATCCCGACTGTAGCCTAAAATTCGTGATGCACTGTACTGTACTGTACTGTATTGCACTACACTACACTGCGCTGCGCTGCACAGTACTGTGCTGTGATGTACTGTACTGTACTGTACTGTACTGTACTGTACTGTACTGTACTGTACTGTACTGCACTGCACTACACTGAAACTGCACTGCACTGCACTGCACTGCACTGCACTGTTCTGCACTGCACTACACTGTACTGCACTGTACTGTACTGTACTGTACTGTACTGTACTGTACTGTACTGTACTGTACTGTACTGTACTGTACTGTACTGTACTGTATTGTACTGTACTGCACTGTACTCTACCCTGACCCTACCAAGAGAGCTGGCCCTCCTCCATATAAACAGCCCCGTAATTAGTATTTTAATCTGGCAATATGCCAATCTAAGGGCCTGTTTATCTGAGCCCGGTGTATCGGAATGTCCCGGTTGCCCGGGATGAATTTCCTCCCGTGTTTATATGGAGTTAACAAAGTCCTCGTCCCAGTTGACCGGGATGAATTTCATCCCGGGTCAAAAAGCGCGGGAATTTAAGGAAATGCACAAAAAAGCAAGAAGTCACCATAATTCTACTTTGTTAGAAGTTATTTCACTTTCATTCAGTGTTTTGTCTTTAGACCTGACCGTTTGGACGAAATTCTGACCGTAATATTCAAAGTTACAAGCAGTGTAGTTCAGTAAACTTCATCCCAGTGTACCGGGATGTCGCGTTTATATGGGAAAAAATCTGTCCCGGTGTACCGAGATCCATAATAAACGCAACCGCGAAATAACAGTAAATTATTTACAAGCCGAGATCCCGGTACACCGGGACATCCCAGTACACCGGGATCACACAAACAGGCCCTAAAGGAATTCACATTACTTGTTAATATAATAGCTGGTATCTTATCGATAAACAAAACATTGTACCTCGAACACGAGACGTAAAATATTTGTAGCGTGCAACTTGCCTTCGCTTAGACCTTCTTCTATCTTGTTGTGATCTCGAATGGAAGGTAATTTTCTTCTGGGCGATTTCTCTTCCGCAGGAAACAAAATTCCAAGATTGTCCGTGGCTGTTCCGCGTCTTTTACTTGTCTTCATCAACAAGGCAAATACATATAATTAACTTAATTAATTAGACTACAAAGCGGCAAAAGTGGTATGAAGATATTTTAATAATGTCGCAAGTCATTTTAACTCCTTTAACTGCCTCCTCCACAGGCTCTTCTTATAATATGTAGGAAAATATTGTTTAAAGGATATTGGCAATAAAAAATAAGTTTGTCTCATTTGAAAGAACTTGTGGTATTAGAAGACCTTTACAATTTTTCCGTATTTGTTTTGGTTTTGGAAATATTTCGACCAAAGACAGCGTGCTGTCCGCCATCTTATTGTAATATTGGGTCTAATTAACTAGGAAATTGGTGACGTCACAACCTGGGTAAACCTGATGAAACTTCTCCGTGGGTGACCAGATTTCCACGGAAGGCTTTTAAATGTTGTGGGTCAATTTAAAATGGAAATAGCGCAACAAAAATTCGAGTTTCTAGCTCATAATGTCATAAGGTTGGCAAGATAAAAATTTCACTTTACCCATCGAAAATAATTCCAAGATGGCGGACAGCACGCTGTCTTTAGTCAAAATATTTCCAAAACCAAAATAGAAACAGAAAAATTGTAAAAGGCCATCTTATACCATTGGACGAGTTCTTTGAAACGAGATAAACTTAATTTTTATTGCCAATACCCTTTAAGTTAACTTTCTCATGTTGAGCGAAGCTCGATCGCGTTTGTGAAGCCAGGGAACTAGCGTAAAGGCCCCACTGATGGACCCCTCTCAAATTTACTCAATGTTTCATTCTTGAAAAGCGACTGGGGACAAGGCTGCTCCTTTAATGTGGCATGCCACTTTGCAGTCTTAGGTATTTTATTTTGGCGTCAGCCCAAACTAAACAATTTCGCTTGTGAACTTAACGCATAGTCAATCGAGATGTATATGGTCTGGAAACTCGGCAAACTTCAAAGCGCCTATAACGAGCTGGGATCTTATGTTGAACCGTATCTTACACCGTGCACATCCTTTGTTTTAGGTTTATTAATATTTAAATAGCTTTGGTTGAGTGAATGAACTGAAACGTTGTTATTGGACAATTCGTTCATTATACTAAAATACAATGTGTTCAGTGACCGTGCACCGTGCACAAAAATGCATAAAGGCGAACAAAAAGATAGACCAAAGACTTTAGCTGAGTTTACAGACCATATCTCGATTGACTATGCTTAACGGGAGAATCCACCGGTGGCCGGATGGATAGAGGTAAAGAATTTGGTGACTAATTTTAACTAAGTTACTAACTAAACAACCAACCAACCTGTCAACACACTATAATTACTCCCCGTCCAAAAAAACAAAAAAAACATCAGCACCAGCAGCAACACCGACACCAACTCATTAACCAACGAATCCTGACTGGTTAGCAGGCTAACTGATTAGCTAGGGACTGACTGACTACAACTAGCTATCTAACTAACAAATGATTTATCTTAAAGTGCCTATGAAGCGAAAATTATTATTGTTTTAAATGAAAGAACTCTTAAAACTACAACGTAACATCTTTTTCAGATCTTCGTTTCCATGCTTCGTTGTTGAGATATTTCAGTTTCTTTGATATTCAAATTAAACACTTTGACATCACACGTGTATAATGAGTTATCGGAGAAAGTTCTATATCTTTGCTATTATCAAACGGAATCACCTCGAAGCCGATCCTGTGCGTCTATTTCGCATACAGCATTAGACATACAGATTTTTAATTGATTTCGTTTGATAATAGCAAAGATACCGAACCTTCTCTAATAACTCCTTATACACGTGTGACGTCAAAGTGTTTAATTTGCATATCAAAAAAACATTGAAATATCTCGACAACGAGGCACGGAAACGAAGATCTACAAAAGATGTTACTTTGTTGTTTTGAGAGTTCTTTCATTTAAGACAATAATAATTTTCGCTTCATAGGCACTTTAATTGCTAGTTAGTGTCAGTTAAAAATAACTTGCCTCTGGATGTTTCTTGGAAATGTTTGAATCTTTTCGGTGTTTATAAAAATAGAAGCCAAGTATAATAGCAGATATCACAAAGCTACCGCCAACCGCGCCAATGATGATCCATTTCTTTGACGAAGTATTCGTTTTACCTTCGGGAGAATCCGTCTCAGTCATTTCTAGAGTGAGTTAAAATAACTATGATAAAGAGAATAGCTGAAGTTGCAAATTCATAATAAAGAAGGGACACGTTCAAGAAATCTAAAAGTAAAACAGGCAAATATTATAAAGCTTATTAAAACATGTTTTAAGACATAGTCAATAGAGGTATGAATAGACGAACCAGGCGGAAAGCGTAATCTTGTCAGGAATATTAAAGCTCAGCATATAATTTTAAAAAGCCCCATATTGAAAGAGACATGAGTTATTTCAAATTTTTATTAAAACTAACGTTTCGTTGCTAATCCTGCAACATCTTCAGAGTGAATAATTATTTACAAGGTTATCTCGACTTATATGCTAATATATTTACAATAACAGGAACTCCTTCTTAGAGAAAGTCTGCTTATTAATAAGTTAAATCCTTCACTCAACGCTAAAATCAGCTCTCTTCCTTTAAACTTATTTTGATTTATACACACGTTTTTCTTTATATTTTTCTATACTTGTCTTGACACATAACTGAAAACATTCTATCATACCTGTTACTTCACACTGTAATTTATTAACTGTCACTTCCACCCCTCTCTCAGTTACTCATTTCCTGTTATTGTAAATATATTAGCATATAAGTCGAGATAACCTTGTAAATAATTATTCACTCTGAAGATGTTGCAGGATTAGCAACGAAACGTTAGTTTTAATAAAAATTTGAAATAACTCATGTCTCTTTCAATATGGGGCTTTTAAAATTATATGCTGGGCTTTAATATTCCTGACAATAGAGGTATGGTCTGGAAACTGTGATTTCATGTTGTGTTGAACCGTACATCCGTACCTTATACCGTGCACATCCTTTATTTTAGGTTTATTATAGCTCGGTTGAGTGATTGAACTGAAACGTTGCTATTGGATAATCCGTTATAAAATAACATGTATACTACGCGAGCCCTGATTGGTCAATTGCCGTGCTTGGATCAGAGTATCCAAACATGCACGGAAAATTCCCGCCAACACGATTTTTTGAAAATGTTGGACAGTATATCATATTCACTTGTGATTATTTTATAAAAGAAATACCAAATGGTTTTTTTCGTGTTAGGAGACTCATATCCAAACACTTGGGAAATTGCTTGACTTTCGAAAAGCTAAACACACTCGCCTACGCTTTTCTCCAGCCTCGCAATTTCCCGTGTGTTTGGATCAGAGTATCCAAACACGGAAAACCATTTGGTATTTCTTTATTCATTATACTAAAATACAATGTGTTAAGACGAAAGATTGATAAAATTAGAAGAAAACAAATTAAAATACCCACCCTGTTCAAAAAACAACAAAAAACAACCAACATACCAAAACAATAGCTACCATTGCCAGAGTAGCCTTTATTACACTTGCAGCTCAGTGAATCATTCACCTTTAGACAATAACCGTTTTTGTCACAAAGCGAAGGGTACAAGGAACAATCTTGTATCTCTGCAAAATTAATATAATAACTTTAATAAGGATTAATCAATAATGTTAAATTCTTTATCACATGCAAGTGAACATTGATTAACCATCTAATCTCATGACTCCGTTGCAGTGAAATTTTTTTTTTCTTATTTAATTTGCCGTAAAAGAAAGATAAAGAGTTAGAAATCAAAACACATGATAGTATAAGTTCCTCTTGTATTCATAAGAGTATTATAACTACTTAAAACGTTGATTAATAAAACAGAAATGTTTTATCAAAGTTTTCAAAAATCATAAATAATTCATGAGGAAAAAGAAATTAATGTTTAATCAGTGTCTTTATATGTGACAAAGGTACCTCCTGATTTACATAAAGTTTAGCTTTGATTTTCTCGGCTTAGACAAGGTTATTTTTCAAACTTACTATGCCAATGAACTTACCAAGTGGTTCGGTTTTGAAGCCGTTCAATAAACTCGCAGTTCGTGTTTTATCAGATATAAAAATACTCGGCTTCGCCTCGTGTCTTTATATCTGATAAAACACTCCTGCTCGTTTATTAAACAGTACTTATCAAATTCATTAATAATTCATAAGGAAAATTCAAGAGAAATAAATGTTTAATCAGGTGTTTGTAAATACTGTTAAAACATTGATTAATAAAACATCAATGTTTTTTCTAAGTTATTAGACACTAGCGGCTCAAATTCAAGTTTTTTTCTGAGTTAAAATGATCTTATCTAACGTTTGTTACAACTCTTAAACAAAGTATTCATCATGTACACTTTTTTTTTCTTTTTTTTTAAAGGGAAATCATAAAAAAATATTATGTATAAAGCAGTTAATCTGATCCCGGACGCATCATGTACTTCCATCAAAACAGGTTGGTGTTGTAATAAAAAACTCCTGCTCGTTTATTAAACAGTACATCTCAAACTCATTAATAATTCATGAAGAAAACACAAAGGAAATCAGTACCGTGTCTGTGGTTTGGATATCGGAGGAAGAAATTACATAAATTAAGCAAACTTTCATGTTGATTTTCTCTTAAAATACTGATTTGTTTGAGATGCTATATCATACACTCGGAGGAGTGTTTCATCAGGAAATCCAAACACCTCGAAGTTTGTTCAAAAACCTCGGCTTCGCCTCGGTTTTCAACAAACGTCTCGGCTAGTGGCTCAGGTTCAGTTTTTTTTTGAGTTAAAATGATCTTATCTAACCTTTCCTAACAAACAAAATAAACGTTACATCAATATAAATCTAATTATTGATGGACAACAAATTGAGCAGGTCAAGGAAAGTGTATTTTAGGAGTTGTTCTTGATGAACATTTATCATGGAAACCACAAATTTCATTTGTTGCCAATAAAATATCCAAATCTATAGGAATCATACTCAAATCAAGCTTTTGCCTTTTCAAATCTTGCTTGCGTACTTTATATTATTCACTTATTTACCCTTACTTGTACTATTGTAGTATAGTTTGGGCGTCTACATACAAAAGTAATCTCTGCCGTATTGAAAGACTTCAAAAGCGCATAGTCAGAATAATAAACAAAAGTAAATTCGATGCGCACAGTAGTCCTTTATTTAAGAAGAGTAAAATATTAAAAATCCATGATATTTGTTCATTACGAATAGGACAACTTATGTTTTCTTACAAGCATGGAATGTTACCTAAAAGCTTTGAAAATTTATTTCTAATAACTAGTCAAGTTCACAGTTATAATACAAGAAGTGCCGGACAATTTACCATTCCTTTATGTGGAACAAATATTTGTCAGTTTTCAATCAGATACCAAGGTCCAAAGCTCTTAAACTCTCTTGCTGCTGAAACTGTCAATTGCACTAGCCTCAAACTTTTTTCAGAAAAACTTAAATCTTTTTTTTATCAAACATATTCTGAGTAAGGTTACTTTATTTATTTCCCGTTTTGACTTTATTATTGACATACTACTGTTTAACATTTGACTTCTAGTTATCTTCTAAATCTTTTTTCATAATTTTGTACTTACTTAACTCTAGGAGGAAGTCATAGTTATTATAAGCCCCAAGGTTTTTTCTATAACTTCCTCACCACTGGTCTACTATACATCTGCTTTCAACTACTTTTGTAAATTTTTTTGTGGTAAATTCAAATTCAATTCAAATTCAATCCAAAGTCTTCGGCTCGCCATTGTAAATGCCCCGCTCATTATTAATGATAATTCATGAGCTATAATTAGCCAATTAGGGAAAAATAATTGGTCACGTGTATGAGTTTTGAAACCCGGTAAAGGTCGCGCAAACTGAATTAATGAAAAGAAATCAGATAATAGACGGCACAAACAAAGAACCGTTTATTATCACATTTCTTAATTATAAATTCAACGTGAAATCATTGTCTAATCTTATGTGCACCACATTTGAATTAACACAGGATTTAACGCTCCTGTTAAAACGATGAAATCAAGTAAAACAAACCTTCACAATGCTGTCCATCTCCAGAAAATCCTTCATTGCAGGTGCAGGAAATTGAATTTGTAGTCTTTCGACATGTTGCGTTAGCATTACAAGGAAGTGGAAACGTCAAACACTCTTAATTTTTTAAGATGATAAAACATGAACAAAATAATAATTAAATGACACTAGCATGCAATAACACAACAAAATAAAATTTAAAAAATAATTATTAAAATGTCAGTACTTATAATGTGTGGTATCTACTGCCATGTCCACAAATAATGATAATTAATCCTTTGAAAGTTTTCATGGCGATAATGTAATATAAATAAGTTTTGTTGAAACACCACGTAAGATATTTATTTGCTAAGCTTTTGGTCTGTTGACTCAGGCCTTCATCAGAGCAAAGAAATATTTTAAAGAAATATTTTCCTTAGCAAAGAAATATTTTACGTGGTGTTTCCATAAAACTTATTTATATTAAAATAGATAATGTTGTTTATTATACATGCAAGTATTATAGAATATTATATGTAATATTTAAAAACCGAGTCATGCAGATAAAGCACGATGACGAGGTTTTTAAATAACTTCTATACCATCACCATAAAGGTACCTAAGTTTATATATAACAAAGCTTCTGAAACTCATTAATAATTCATGAGGAAAATTCAAAAGAAATTAATGTTTAATCAATGTCTGTTTACCCCGGTACAGAACTGATATCAGTGTCTGTAAATGTGATACAGAACTGTTTAATAAAACATCAGTTCTGTATCACATTTACAGACACTGATCATATCAGTTCTGTAGCAAGTGTACAGACACTTCGCATTCAACTATCTTGAGTGAGGTACGCTTGTAGCGTCCTCATACAAGATGAAGATGCAAACATTTGCTGCCCAACAACATTTGTTGAATAACAAATGATGATCAGTATGGCCATTTATGCCACGTCACTTAGAATAGAAAATGTGGGACTAATATTAAATTAAAGCGCATGCTCGTATCACTAATTTAATATTCGTAGCCTATCAAACCTTACCTCGAAGGTTTATCAGCTGTTAACATGATTTATTTTTGTTTAGTTACCTTAATAGGCGTTTTAGAAGTCATTTACAGAATTCTTGTCCGTTCTGTATCGGGATACAGGCACTCGGCTTCGCCTCGTGTCTGTATACCCCGATACAGAACGGTCACTCATTCTGTAGATAGTACAAGTCAATCACCGAATGTGGGAGGCTATAAATTATCATAACTGGTGATTGGAGCATGCGCTGTGATACAAAAGAGTCCCACATTTTGTATTCAAGGCAAAGAGGAATAAAGTTCTCATCTAAGAAACAGCTTGTTTGCAACTAAAAGTTGCCTCTTCCTCTCGCATGGGGTCGCTACCCGTACCCTCGTCGAGATTGTTAAGGGACAAGTGTCTATATTTGTGATATAGACCTCATGTGCCCATATGGTATAGATCGTTTTCACTCACGTGATCGGTGGCCCCGTTGAGGTAGTGAAACAATACAAAATATTTGAATAAGAATGAGTTAAATTCCCATAGGATAAAGATGGTACACCAATATGGCCGCCATTTCATTGTTTCGGTACACCAATATGGCCGCCGTGACGTCAGATGAAAACGATCTATACCTTATTGTACACCTGAATATTTACAATCTATGTCATATTTAATAAATATGAACTCATTCGTATCTAGGGCGTAGCTTAAAATGAAACGTTGGGTTATGGACAGTAGTTAAACTATTTCTGAAGAAGAATATGTAGGGGTAAAATGATAGATAGAAAAAAGGAAAAGGAAACCACTCACCGTTTTTAGTCACTGTTAAATTTGCAACTGTGAAACAAAATCTTGTATGAACACGTGAAACAAATCTGCAGGAGTATTTAAACGAACCAGTGTCGTTTGTTAGTGACAAGGTATGCGTGCATATTGTTTTGTTATTGTTCCGGTTGCATGTTTTAAAGTGTTCATCGCCAGGTCCAAACATTTGGATAGATGTAACTTCATAGTCAAGCGGTCGGTTAATATTAGCTTTTCCGTCTTTTTCTGGTATGGCATCAATTCCTCTGCATGTTATTGAGACATTTGTTCCAGGAAGAACTGTATGACCAGGCTCTATTGTAAGCTTACCATTAACATTTTTACTGAGAGGAACTAAAGGGAGAAAAGTTGTGTTTGAGAGTAACCACGATCATACGGACAATGTGGTGACTGATACTTCCTTACAGAGAAGTGCAATTTCCATTCACTCACCCACTCACTCGTGTCACTCACTCACACTTACCTATAAATATACCCATCCAACCTATATACCCACCAACCTATACCCACCAACCTATACCCACCTATTCCCACCACGTATATACATTATACACCCACCCACCTATACCCACCCACCCACCTATATCCACCCACCCACCTATATCCACCCACACAACTATAACCACCGACCCACCTATATCCAACCACCAACCCACCTATATCCACCCACCTATATCCACCCACCTATATCCACCCACCCACCTATATCCACCCACCCACCTATATCCACCCACCCACCTATATCCACCCACCCACCTATATCCACCCACCCACCTATACCACCCACCTATATCCACCCACCCACCTATATCCACCCACCCACCTATAACCATCTACCCACCTATATCCACCCACCTATATCCACCCACCCACCTATAACCACCCACCCACCTATAACCACCCACCCACCTATAACCACCCACCCACCTATAACCACCCACCTATACCTACTCCTGTACTTAGCTGTACCCGCCCACCCACCTGTACCCACTTATACCTACCACCTATATACACCCACCTATACCTACCCTTCTGTACCGACCTGTACCCGCCCACCCACCTATACCCACCATCTATATACACCCACTTATACCCACCCACCTATATCCACCTATACTCACCATCTATACACCCACCTATACTCACCTATACCCGCCTACCCACCTATACCCACCACCCATATACACCCATCTATACTCACCTATACCCATCTACACACCTATACCCACCATCTATATACACTCACCTATACCCGTCTACCCACCTATACCCACCACCCATATACACCCACCTATACCCATCCACCTATGCCCACGCACATACCCACCCAGCCACCACTACCCACCCGGTACCGAATCGAATAAGACGGCAGAACATACTTTATTTACCTTTGTCTGAACATTCCATAGCCATAGTATACCCTACTTGCATAACTACAACGAAAATCAGGACTTCTCCCAAGTTCAACATCATAGATGTTAACCTTTTGTTCGATATAAAAAATCTCATTACGCATATATACCATTGAAACGCAAATAGGCACGTCGAGAACGCTAAAAGAAAACAAAACACAAGTATAGGTTTTTTGTATGTTTTTCCTGTACAAGTTGTCTTAAGTTAAACTCTGAGAAAAACTCTGAGCTCCAGACGGGACTCGAACTACCCTGCGAGTCGGAGCCCCTTTCCGACATACGCAAGCTTCGGGGGAAAGTGGGCTCTGCCAACAAGCTCGATATTTCTTTTTGAGCATGCGTGAACGATTGCCAAGATACTATTTTGGGCCCAGGCTCTAACGCATCACTTCCTATTTTCCTGCTTACGCGTGTTCGTAAACTAGAACGTGTTTGACCAGTTTAAAACCTGACTGACTCGCCCCAAACTTGGGGCGAAGATCGAGTTTGTTGGCAGAGTCCACTTTCCCGACTCGCAGGGTAGACTCGAACCCACAAACTTTGCCAACTTCGTGCTGAAAACACTACTGACATAGAAAAACACAAGTATGATACACAAATGTGTATATTAACCAAAGTTCTGTGTACATATATATGTGTACAAGCTTTGTTGAGTGATGTGATTATGATTGTATGACTGTGGTTACATTAAAATATATTCTAAACAACTCCGACCTCGTCAAACTTAAATCGAAATATAGTAAGGGCCTGTTTATATGATCCCGGTATATCGAGATCTCGGTACACCGGGATGTCGCGTTTAAATGGGGAAAAATGCTTGTAACTTTGAATATTACGGTCAGAATTTCGTCCAAACGGTCAGGTCTAAAGATAAAACACTGAATAAAAGTGAAATAACTTCTAACATAGTAGAATTAGGGTGAGTTTTTACTTTTTTTGTCTATTTCCTTAAATTCCCGCGCTTTTTGACCCGGGATGAATTTCATCCCGGTCAACCGGGACATCCCGGTACACCGGGATCATATAAACAGGCCCTAAGGTTGGTTATACTGCCTGCGAAACAGGGAACGTAGTAGTCTAACGTTTCGAGCATAATCTATCGAGATATATGGTCTGGAAACTCAGCTAAAGTCTTTGGTCTATCTTTTTGTTCGGTGCACGGTCACTGAACACATTGTATTTTCGTATAATGAACGAATTGTCCAATAGCAACGTTTCAGTTCAATCACTCAACCCTGCTATTTAAATATTAATAAACCTAAAACAAAGGATGTGCACGGTGTAAGGTACGGTTCAACATAAAATCACAGCTCATTATAGGTGCTCAGAGCCCCTTTCCTACCTGCGCAAGCTTCGGGGGAAAGTGGACTTGGGGCGAAGATCGAGTTTGTTGGCAGAGCCCACTTTCCCCCGAAGCTTGCGTAGGTCGGAAAGGGGCTCTGACTCGCAGGGTAGACTCGAACCCACAAACTTTACTAACTTCGAGCTGAAAAGACTACTAACATAGAAAAACACAAGTGATGATACACAAATGTGTATATTAACCACGTTTTGTGTACAAATAACTCTTACCTCGTCAAACTTAAATCTAAATATAAGGGCCTGTTTATACGATCCCGGTGTACCGGGATCTCGGCTTGTAGATAATTTACTGTTATTTTCGCGGTTGCGTTTATATGGAGACCGGGACGTCCCGGTTGAAGCAACCGAGATCTCGGTACACCAGGACAGATATTTCCCAGATAAACGCGACATCCCGGTACACCGGGATGAAGTTTACTGAACTACAATGCTTGTAACTTTGAATATTACGGTCGGAATTTCGTCCACCGGGCTAGCCCGCTTGCCGTGTAATCGAAATGTTAAAACAACATGCGTTTTATATATAAAGCGGGTTAACCGGGCCAGCCCGGACTGAAAAACTGCTGAACTCGTTTCGATACGCGTTCGTTTGCTTGACTGTGTGAATAAATTGTGCTGAAATTAAGGAACTGAAATAGAACATCAACGTTGTTTGTGTGTTTCGTGATCAACGCGAAGATTTAATAAATTAATTAGTTTTCGTGAAGACGCTTTCCTGGGTTAGCTAAGACTTTAACAATCTTTTTATTAACGATGGGCTTACAAAATATATAATGGCCTAATTAGTGTAAAACTGAAGTAAAGGCTGTTTTCCACTAGGCGATATTTTTCGAGCGAAGCGATTTTTTCTTTTGTCTTGGCTAATTAGTTCCACCCGAGAACTTACGAGACAAAAGAAAATGTCGATTCGCACGATATTTTTCGCCTAGTGGAAAACCGCCTTAAAGCTAACGTAACTTTGCCCTTATTTACTCGATAATTGCGAATTTCGGCCTGAAATCATCCCGGGCTAGCTCGGTTAAGCCTGGTTCTCATATGTTGCCGATGGTCGCCGATTGTCGGCGATTTGTGATTTAGATGCATGTTAAAACGAGAAGTGTAGCAGCAAGTTAAGTAATAAAGAACAATGCAGAAAAGCAGTGATTTTATTCTTTTACTTAACATGCATCTAAATCATGGGTCGGCAACGATCGGCGACATATAAGAACTGCAGGCTTTAGTAAACATAAAATATGTATTCCTATTAGTAATTAAAGATTTTCCAACGTGTGATCTTGAACTACACTAATCTATCTATATATGACCGTACTCCAATTAATATTTTAAAACAATTTAGATCTCGTTCGAATTGATAAACACTCGAATCACACTCACAAATCTCATCAAATATCAGTTAACACTGTTTTGGTTACTTACCTGTAAATGTTCTTCTTCTAAAAACGCAAGTTTTCTATAGAAAGTGCGGAATACTCACTTTAATGTACCAAACCTACACGGTGTTGACAATCAGTTGTGAGTTCAATATAAAAGTTCTTAGTGCACGACACGGTGGTAAATTATTGTGAAGGAGCAAGACTTCCTTGTTTCGTTGTTAAAATGATCGACATTTAAAGAATTTATTAGTATAAGGAACGCGGAGTTAAGGAAGGGTGGACAGTGGGTTTTAAGGACATCTTTATACCATGCAATATGAAAGAAGCGCTTACAATTTATTTATTACGGCTCTTAGGAGACTAATTATAAATTCAGCAAAATAATCACTCCAATATACGCTGAAGGCTTGAACTTTCTGTGTGGCGTGTATAACGAATGAGTTCAATATAAAATATTCGTATATAAGTAGACATGCATGGCCGTAGCTCGAAACGTCGAGAAGATTTTTCTCTGTTTTTCAGGCCAACGTGACTTAACCCTGGTAATAATACGTAGGAAGCAGGGGGGCCCCCTATTCCCCGGAAGCAGGGGGCTGAGCCCCCTAAAAATTCGACGTCAAAGTACGAGTTTTCTGCTGCCAGTTGGCACAGACGTATGGCGCAGAGGAGTATCCGATCTTTCTTTGTACCTCAAAATGCAGGAAATCGCGTTTCAGAGAGTGAGAAAATCAAAAACTTTCAGGGAGCCTGCCCCCGGACCTCCCTAGAGGGTTCTCGCGCCTTCGCCCCCCTAACCTGAAACATCTTCCCACGGCCCTGTGAGTATAACGATGACACTCAGATCCTTTCAAACTAAACTCAGAAACTTCCTCTTGGAATCTAATAATTAATTTAACGTCAACTGAATAATAATATTAATTCATTGTATACTTTCATCAATCTTACATAACTTGAAGTGATATTGGGCATTTCACTCGATTACATAGCACGTTCTAAGGATTTTGGGTGAAGGAAAATTCGAGTGTTGAATATATACATTTTAAGAGCAAACCGGAACCAGTTGCGAAAAATGCAACCACACAGGCCTTCCGGCAGGAATTGAACCCACGACGTTGCGATTCTAGTGCAATGCTCTGGCCACTGAGCCACGGAGGGCGTTGCCGAGAGCTTGATCGCGAGTTCTGTATATATAACAAGGTGGTAATGCCAGGAGAGAATTGGGTATATTATAAGTGATATTGGGCATTTCACTCGATTACATAGCATGTTCTAAGGATTTTGAGTGAAGGAAAATTCGAGTGTATATATTCTACACTCGAATTTTCCTTCACCCAAAATCCTTAGAACAGTTACATAACTTTAGCTCTGTATCTCATAAGCAACGTAAATCGTGAACTTTCATTGTTATAAATAACAACTCGCCTTGGTGTTTAGCGCTCCACATGCTCGTTTTGTTTTTTTTTGGCTGATGGAGCACCATCCAAATATATTCTTCACTAGTACTCGAGCTTGTTTTGTTTTGTTTTCCCCCTTCTTTTTCTGTATACGTCTTATCTAATCCAATTGTATCTATCTGACTTATTTTTATTTATCCTTGTACAAGCCTACTGTGTCCTGTGAACTCTTTATATTTGGTAAAATAAAGATTTGATTTGATTTAGTTATGTTGTCAAGATATATAATACGCGACAACGCGTACTTGAATTTTCTTTTTTGCTACTTTAATTTACCGTCAATTTAATTATTCTTTTACATTCTGCATTAGATAGTAGAAATATTTACAGAATAAATTTTGTTGTATACGTAGAGTCGCATTAAGTTTAGCCTGCGCAGCGGCGCTTGGGTTTTTTTGTTTTTTTTTGGTTTTTTTTGGGGGGGGGGGAGATACAGCGACGAGCGAGCGAGTGGAGAGGGAGGAAGCGCCTGCACGAAAGACACATGTTTTTGGATTTCCGCCCCCTAGTAATCCAATTACTAAATTGTCAACCGATCAGCGTTTAGCGGAATGATTGGATTTCACTTTTCGCGTAGAAATATATCGCTGCGGTGCTCATGATTATTCATGTCTGAAACTTCGAAAAAAATAGTGAAGGAAAGCGGACGAAAACAAAAGGAGGCAAGCGATAACGATAATTGCAGGCTCTGTCATTGCCAGATGACCGCACTTACTGGAAGTAAGAACTCATTTGAAAATTTATTCAAGCGCCATCGCGTAGACAGGAGAGCCAAGACTGCGAGTCCATTGCCTTTTGATAAGTTATTACCAATACCCAGTGGAACTCTGTCCGAGCGAATTTGTAGCCTTGTGGAAGATAAATAAGAAACGCTGCCGACCACAATAGCAGCTATGTTCTAGTCATTTCTTCCCTCCCCTTCCCCTTTTTTCCTCCCTCTCCACTCGCTCGGCTCGCGACTTCGTCGCTCGGTCGTCGCTGTATCCCAGGCTACATTAAATATCACTGCCAAAAATACATGATATTGAAACCCCGTGCTACAATTACATAACAATATAGTGCGATCCAAAACAAATTTTATTATTATTAAGTTCTTTTGAATCAAAGAAAGCAATGTTCTATCAGTGATATCACAATGTATTTGTAGTAGTTAAAATATGAGCAGCCGATCTATGGGTATTTACAATGGCGAGCCGAATTTAACTTACTTATCAAATTATAAGTGTGCATGATGAATACTTTGTTTAAGAGTTGTAAGAAACGTTAGATAAGATCATTTCAACTCAGAAAAAAACGAATTTGAGCCGCTAGTGTCTAATAACTTTGATAAAACATTGATATTTTATTAATCAATGTTTTAACAGTATTTACAAACACCGGATTAGACATTCATTTCTTTTGAATTTTCGTTATGAATTATTAATGATTTGGTGATATTATATAAAATAGAGTGTTTTATTGATGTTTCCACCACTAATAAACACGATAATCTCACATGTGTGATTATTTATGATAATCCCACAATTATCGTGAAACGTGAAACACAGAGTTTACTGTTCTATTTCTGTGGCGAAATATGACTATTTTTTTATATAATAAACAGAACAATACACGAATGCTTAGAAATGTGAAATTTATTTCTCGTGTTGACCAAGATATCTCACGAGTGAGCAAAGCGAACTCGTGAGATATCCTGGTCCACATTCGAAATAAATGTCATACCGTCGATTGCATTCAAGGCTGGACACCGCTGATAAAAAACATCACCTCCGCCAACGTCAAACTTTAACATTTCCCAGCAGCATTTGAAAGTTCAATTACCAATCACCGCGCGACTGGTTAAAGTGATTGGTTGAGCTAATATAAACCTTTCAAATGCTCCTGGGAGTTTGACGTTGACGGAGGTAATGTTTTTTTATCAGCGGTGTCCATCCTTTGATGCAATCGACGGTATTTCCGGACATCCGTGTATTATTCTCTAGATTTATTTAGAAATAAGTTTCAGTTCTTTTTTACTGTACAAGCTCAGAATTTATTTTTTTTTACGACAGCTTAAAAACAACTGAAACTTTATCAGCTTCAAGCTGAAAGCATTTTACTAACGTTAAAAATATTTAGAAAGATTTCACATTTTGATTCCAGACAATCTTACATTACTCTACACGATTTTTTATTCGTTAATTTTTGGGAATATTAAGGTATATTTAACAATTATTCGCCGAAGGCGAGGTGAATATCGGTGTATAATAACCGAGACGAAGTCGAGGTTATTATTCACCGATATTCACGAGCCTGAGGCGAATAAATTGTTTTAGTATAAATGCACATTTTCATACTTTTGGGAACAGCGTTTTCTTTAAAATTGTTAGTTTCCTCTTCTGTCATTGACAAACCGGCTGGCGGCCATTTTGAATAAACGCTGTAGGTGATTATTGGGAATTAATCCGAGGTAGCTCGACCAATCATCGCACGAGATTTTCTATAATCACCTGTGTATTTATACAATATAGTAATAAGTTGGAAATGCCAAAATGTAAGGAAAATTTCTATTAGTGAAACAAAATTTGTGTGTGACAAAATATTCTTTAGAATTCCAGTTTAGTAATCATGGCATTCTGTTCTTCTTCTGTCTGTTGTGCAACGTTATGAGCGATTTAGGTTCAGAGAGATGTACAGGTATATCTTTCGTAATTGCCATTGCTCGTTCCAGCTTCATCCATAAACTCCACGTTGATATACAAGTTCTATAATAAGAAGACAGATTAACAAAAAGCATGCAATCTCGATCGTACTATAACAGCATTTTACCTCTACAGTCGAAAATCTGTGGAAATATATAGACCACTTTCATAATGGAGATTAATTTGAATATATACTTTTATGTGCATCTTAATAAGCCTTTTTCGCCTTGTTTGCGTGTCTGCAATGGACCTTTTCACCAATAGCGGCGCCATCTTGAATTCGCAATGCATTATGGTCTATCCAGGGTAGCAAGCTCCATTAAAAGGGCGATTGCGTAGTGTTGAGACACAATGTGGTAATTTTTTCTTTATAAATACTTTCGTGGCAACAATATCTAAATATAGTAATTGTCATATTGGTAAAAGCAACAATTCTCGGACGTGTGAGGAGAGATTCATGACAAATGTATCCGTATACGTACGAGAATTATTGCTTTTACCAATATGACAATTATTACATTTAGATATTGTTGCCACGAAAGTATTTATAAAGAAAAAATTACCGCACTGTGTCTCAACACTACGCAATCGCCCTTTAACCCTATCCAGACTGGGGGGAGGGGGGGGGGGGCGGAAAGTGCCCGCGCTGAATTTAAAAGTTAATATCTCCTAAACCAGTACAGGTATGGTTCTGAAATTTTATGACTTTTCCTAAATATGTATGGGCTTTATGTGTGGAAAATTTGGTGAAAAAATATTACGCCAAAAAAAAGTTACAGCGGAGTCGTGAACACCTACCAACACTAAATTTCCCCAGACAATTTTTCTTATGTTTACTTTTATAATAGTTACAACAAAAGTAAGCACTTTTTAATAAAGAGAAACTATTTTTTTTATATACTACCTTTTTTATGTTAACAAAACAATTAGAAAAAGGATTTTGGAAATTCTAGAAATCCGGGGTTTTTGCAATTAATGACGTCATAATTTGTTGCCATGACAATATAAATGTAACATATACTTGAACAAGGCATACCATCCACCTGTAAAAGTTTCGTCGGAATACACTAAATGGTTCAGGAGATATTGACCGCGGGCACTTTCCGCCCGCCCCCCCCCCCCCAGTACCAGAAGACAAAAAAAAGTTCACTCTGGATACGGTTAATGGAGCTTGCTATCCTCGATAGACCATAATGCATTGCGAATTCAAGATGGCGCCGCTATTGGTGAAAAGGTCTATTCAAAAGAGTATTTGCTTCATAATGGTGAAGCAAATACTCTTTTGAATAGACCTTTTCACCAATAGCGGCGCCATCTTGAATTCGCAATGCATTATGGTCTATCGAGGATAGCAAGCTCCATTAACCGTATCCAGAGTGAACTTTTTTTTGTCTTCTGGTACTGGGGGGGGGGGGGGGCGGGCGGAAAGTGCCCGCGGTCAATATCTCCTGAACCATTTAGTGTATTCCGACGAAACTTTTACAGGTGGATGGTATGCCTTGTTCAAGTATATGTTACATTTATATTGTCATGGCAACAAATTATGACGTCATTAATTGCAAAAACCCCGGATTTCTAGAATTTCCAAAATCCTTTTTCTAATTGTTTTGTTAACATAAAAAAGGTAGTATATAAAAAAAATAGTTTCTCTTTATTAAAAAGTGCTTACTTTTGTTGTAACTATTATAAAAGTAAACATAAGAAAAATTGTCTGGGGAAATTTAGTGTTGGTAGGTGTTCACGACTCCGCTGTAACTTTTTTTTGGCGTAATATTTTTTCACCAAATTTTCCACACATAAAGCCCATACATATTTAGGAAAAGTCATAAAATTTCAGAACCATACCTGTACTGGTTTAGGAGATATTAACTTTTAAATTCAGCGCGGGCACTTTCCGCCCCCCTCCCCCCAGTCTGGATAGGGTTAAAAGGGCGATTGCGTAGTGTTGAGACACAGTGCGGTAATTTTTCTTTATAAATACTTTCGTGGCAACAATATCTAAATGTAATAATTGTCATATTGGTAAAAGCAATAATTCTCGTACGTATACGGATACATTTGTCATGAATCTCTCCTCACACGTCCGAGAATTGTTGCTTTTACCAATATGACAATTACTATATTTAGATATTGTTGCCACGAAAGTATTTATAAAGAAAAAATTACCACATTGTGTCTCAACACTACGCAATCGCCCTTTTAATGGAGCTTGCTACCCTGGATAGACCATAATGCATTGCGAATTCAAGATGGCGCCGCTATTGGTGAAAAGGTCCATTGCAGACACGCAAACAAGGCGAAAAAGGCTTATTAAGATGCACATAAAAGTATATATTCAAATTAATCTCCATTATGAAAGTGGTCTATATATTTCCACAGATTTTCGACTGTAGAGGTAAAATGCTGTTATAGTACGATCGAGATTGCATGCTTTTTGTTAATCTGTCTTCTTATTATAGAACTTGTATATCAACGTGGAGTTTATGGATGAAGCTGGAACGAGCAATGGCAATTACGAAAGATATACCTGTACATCTCTCTGAACCTAAATCGCTCATAACGTTGCACAACAGACAGAAGAAGAACAGAATGCCATGATTACTAAACTGGAATTCTAAAGAATATTTTGTCACACACAAATTTTGTTTCACTAATAGAAATTTTCCTTACATTTTGGCATTTCCAACTTATTACTATATTGTATAAATACACAGGTGATTATAGAAAATCTCGTGCGATGATTGGTCGAGCTACCTCGGATTAATTCCCAATAATCACCTACAGCGTTTATTCAAAATGGCCGCCAGCCGGTTTGTCAATGACAGAAGAGGAAACTAACAATTTTAAAGAAAACGCTGTTCCCAAAAGTATGAAAATGTGCATTTATACTAAAACAATTTATTCGCCTCAGGCTCGTGAATATCGGTGAATAATAACCTCGACTTCGTCTCGGTTATTATACACCGATATTCACCTCGCCTTCGGCGAATAATTGTTAAATATACCTTAATATTCCCAAAAATTAACGAATAAAAAATCGTGTAGAGTAATGTAAGATTGTCTGGAATCAAAATGTGAAATCTTTCTAAATATTTTTAACGTTAGTAAAATGCTTTCAGCTTGAAGCTGATAAAGTTTCAGTTGTTTTTAAGCTGTCGTAAAAAAAAATAAATTCTGAGCTTGTACAGTAAAAAAGAACTGAAACTTATTTCTAAATAAATCTAGAGAATAATACACGGATGTCCGGAAATACCGTCGATTGCATCAAAGGATGGACACCGCTGATAAAAAAACATTACCTCCGTCAACGTCAAACTCCCAGGAGCATTTGAAAGGTTTATATTAGCTCAACCAATCACTTTAACCAGTCGCGCGGTGATTGGTAATTGAACTTTCAAATGCTGCTGGGAAATGTTAAAGTTTGACGTTGGCGGAGGTGATGTTTTTTATCAGCGGTGTCCAGCCTTGAATGCAATCGACGGTATGACATTTATTTCGAATGTGGACCAGGATATCTCACGAGTTCGCTTTGCTCACTCGTGAGATATCTTGGTCAACACGAGAAATAAATTTCACATTTCTAAGCATTCGTGTATTGTTCTGTTTATTATATAAAAAAATAGTCATATTTCGCCACAGAAATAGAACAGTAAACTCTGTGTTTCACGTTTCACGATAATTGTGGGATTATCATAAATAATCACACATGTGAGATTATCGTGTTTATTAGTGGTGGAAACATCAATAAAACACTCTATTTTATATAATATCACCAAATCATTAATAATTCATAACGAAAATTCAAAAGAAATGAATGTCTAATCCGGTGTTTGTAAATACTGTTAAAACATTGATTAATAAAATATCAATGTTTTATCAAAGTTATTAGACACTAGCGGCTCAAATTCGTTTTTTTCTGAGTTGAAATGATCTTATCTAACGTTTCTTACAACTCTTAAACAAAGTATTCATCATGCACACTTATAATTTGATAAGTAAGTTAAATTCGGCTCGCCATTGTAAATACCCATAGATCGGCTGCTCATATTTTAACTACTACAAATACATTGTGATATCACTGATAGAACATTGCTTTCTTTGATTCAAAAGAACTTAATAATAATAAAATTTGTTTTGGATCGCACTATATTGTTATGTAATTGTAGCACGGGGTTTCAATATCATGTATTTTTGGCAGTGATATTTAATGTAGCCTGGGATACAGCGACGACCGAGCGACGAAGTCGCGAGCCGAGCGAGTGGAGAGGGAGGAAAAAAGGGGAAGGGGAGGGAAGAAATGACTAGAACATAGCTGCTATTGTGGTCGGCAGCGTTTCTTATTTATCTTCCACAAGGCTACAAATTCGCTCGGACAGAGTTCCACTGGGTATTGGTAATAACTTATCAAAAGGCAATGGACTCGCAGTCTTGGCTCTCCTGTCTACGCGATGGCGCTTGAATAAATTTTCAAATGAGTTCTTACTTCCAGTAAGTGCGGTCATCTGGCAATGACAGAGCCTGCAATTATCGTTATCGCTTGCCTCCTTTTGTTTTCGTCCGCTTTCCTTCACTATTTTTTTCGAAGTTTCAGACATGAATAATCATGAGCACCGCAGCGATATATTTCTACGCGAAAAGTGAAATCCAATCATTCCGCTAAACGCTGATCGGTTGACAATTTAGTAATTGGATTACTAGGGGGCGGAAATCCAAAAACATGTGTCTTTCGTGCAGGCGCTTCCTCCCTCTCCACTCGCTCGCTCGTCGCTGTATCTCCCCCCCCCAAAAAAACCAAAAAAAAACAAAAAAACCCAAGCGCCGCTGCACAGGCTAAACTTAATGCGACTCTACGTATACAACAAAATTTATTCTGTAAATATTTCTACTATCTAATGCAGAATGTAAAAGAATAATTAAATTGACGGTAAATTAAAGTAGCAAAAAAGAAAATTCAAGTACGCGTTGTCGCGTATTATATATCTTGACAACATAACTAAATCAAATCAAATCTTTATTTTACCAAATATAAAGAGTTCACAGGACACAGTAGGCTTGTACAAGGATAAATAAAAATAAGTCAGATAGATACAATTGGATTAGATAAGACGTATACAGAAAAAGAAGGGGGAAAACAAAACAAAACAAGCTCGAGTACTAGTGAAGAATATATTTGGATGGTGCTCCATCAGCCAAAAAAAAACAAAACGAGCATGTGGAGCGCTAAACACCAAGGCGAGTTGTTATTTATAACAATGAAAGTTCACGATTTACGTTGCTTATGAGATACAGAGCTAAAGTTATGTAACTGTTCTAAGGATTTTGGGTGAAGGAAAATTCGAGTGTAGAATATATACACTCGAATTTTCCTTCACTCAAAATCCTTAGAACATGCTATGTAATCGAGTGAAATGCCCAATATCACTTATAATATACCCAATTCTCTCCTGGCATTACCACCTTGTTATATATACAGAACTCGCGATCAAGCTCTCGGCAACGCCCTCCGTGGCTCAGTGGCCAGAGCATTGCACTAGAATCGCAACGTCGTGGGTTCAATTCCTGCCGGAAGGCCTGTGTAGTTGCATTTTTCGCAACTGGTTCCGGTTTGCTCTTAAAATGTATATATTCAACACTCGAATTTTCCTTCACCCAAAATCCTTAGAACGTGCTATGTAATCGAGTGAAATGCCCAATATCACTTCAAGTTATGTAAGATTGATGAAAGTATACAATGAATTAATATTATTATTCAGTTGACGTTAAATAATTATTAGATTCATGAGGAAGTTTCTGAGTTTAGTTTGAAAGGATCTGAGTGTCATCGTTATATACTTACAGGGCCGTGAGAAGATGTTTCAGGTTAGGGGGGCGAAGGCGCGAGAACCCTCTAGGGAGGTCCGGGGGTATGCTCCCTGAAAGTTTTTGATTTTCTCACTCTCTGAAACGCGATTTCCTGCATTTTGAGGTACAAAGAAAGATCGGATACTCCTCTGCGCCATACGTCTGTGCCAACTGGCAGCAGAAAACTCGTACTTTGACGTCGAATTTTTAGGGGGGCTCAGCCCCCTGCTTCCGGGGAATAGGGGGCGCCCCCTGCTTCCTACGTATTATTACCAGGGTTAAGTCACGTTGGCCTGAAAAACAGAGAAAAATCTTCTCGACGTTTCGAGCTACGGCCATGCATGTCTACTTATATACGAATATTTTATATTGAACTCATTCGTTATACACGCCACACAGAAAGTTCAAGCCTTCAGCGTATATTGGAGTGATTATTTTGCTGAATTTATAATTAGTCTCCTAAGAGCCGTAATAAATAAATTGTAAGCGCTTCTTTCATATTGCATGGTATAAAGATGTCCTTAAAACCCACTGTCCACCCTTCCTTAACTCCGCGTTCCTTATACTAATAAATTCTTTAAATGTCGATCATTTTAACAACGAAACAAGGAAGTCTTGCTCCTTCACAATAATTTACCACCGTGTCGTGCACTAAGAACTTTTATATTGAACTCACAACTGATTGTCAACACCGTGTAGGTTTGGTACATTAAAGTGAGTATTCCGCACTTTCTATAGAAAACTTGCGTTTTTAGAAGAAGAACATTTACAGGTAAGTAACCAAAACAGTGTTAACTGATATTTGATGAGATTTGTGAGTGTGATTCGAGTGTTTATCAATTCGAACGAGATCTAAATTGTTTTAAAATATTAATTGGAGTACGGTCATATATAGATAGATTAGTGTAGTTCAAGATCACACGTTGGAAAATCTTTAATTACTAATAGGAATACATATTTTATGTTTACTAAAGCCTGCAGTTCTTATATGTCGCCGATCGTTGCCGACCCATGATTTAGATGCATGTTAAGTAAAAGAATAAAATCACTGCTTTTCTGCATTGTTCTTTATTACTTAACTTGCTGCTACACTTCTCGTTTTAACATGCATCTAAATCACAAATCGCCGACAATCGGCGACCATCGGCAACATATGAGAACCAGGCTTAACCGAGCTAGCCCGGGATGATTTCAGGCCGAAATTCGCAATTATCGAGTAAATAAGGGCAAAGTTACGTTAGCTTTAAGGCGGTTTTCCACTAGGCGAAAAATATCGTGCGAATCGACATTTTCTTTTGTCTCGTAAGTTCTCGGGTGGAACTAATTAGCCAAGACAAAAGAAAAAAATCGCTTCGCTCGAAAAATATCGCCTAGTGGAAAACAGCCTTTACTTCAGTTTTACACTAATTAGGCCATTATATATTTTGTAAGCCCATCGTTAATAAAAAGATTGTTAAAGTCTTAGCTAACCCAGGAAAGCGTCTTCACGAAAACTAATTAATTTATTAAATCTTCGCGTTGATCACGAAACACACAAACAACGTTGATGTTCTATTTCAGTTCCTTAATTTCAGCACAATTTATTCACACAGTCAAGCAAACGAACGCGTATCGAAACGAGTTCAGCAGTTTTTCAGTCCGGGCTGGCCCGGTTAACCCGCTTTATATATAAAACGCATGTTGTTTTAACATTTCGATTACACGGCAAGCGGGCTAGCCCGGTGGACGAAATTCCGACCGTAATATTCAAAGTTACAAGCATTGTAGTTCAGTAAACTTCATCCCGGTGTACCGGGATGTCGCGTTTATCTGGGAAATATCTGTCCTGGTGTACCGAGATCTCGGTTGCTTCAACCGGGACGTCCCGGTCTCCATATAAACGCAACCGCGAAAATAACAGTAAATTATCTACAAGCCGAGATCCCGGTACACCGGGATCGTATAAACAGGCCCTTATATTTAGATTTAAGTTTGACGAGGTAAGAGTTATTTGTACACAAAACGTGGTTAATATACACATTTGTGTATCATACTTGTATTTTTCTATGTTAGTAGTCTTTTCAGCTCGAAGTTGGTAAAGTTTGTGGGTTCGAGTCTACCCTGCGAGTCAGAGCCCCTTTCCGACCTACGCAAGCTTCGGGGGAAAGTGGACTCTGCCAACAAACTCGATCTTCGCCCCAAGTCCACTTTCCCCGAAGCTTGCGCAGGCAGGAAAGGGGCTCTGAGCACCTATAATGAGCTGTGATTTTATGTTGAACCGTACCTTACACCGTGCACATCCTTTGTTTTAGGTTTATTAATATTAAATAGCAGGGTTGAGTGATTGAACTGAAACGTTGCTATTGGACAATTCGTTCATTATACGAAAATACAATGTGTCAGTGACCGTGCACCGAACAAAAAGATAGACCAAAGACTTTAGCTGAGTTTCCAGACCATATATCTCGATTGATTATGCTCGAAACGTTAGACTACTACGTTCCCTGTTTCGCAGGCAGTATAACCAACCTTAGTGCCTGTTTATATGATCCCGGTGTACCGGGATGTCCCGGTTGACCGGGATGAAATTCATCCCGGGTCAAAAAGCGCGGGAATTTAAGGAAATAGACAAAAAAAGTAAAAACTCACCCTAATTCTACTATGTTAGAAGTTATTTCACTTTTATTCAGTGTTTTATCTTTAGACCTGACCGTTTGGACGAAATTCTGACCGTAATATTCAAAGTTACAAGCATTTTTCCCCATTTAAACGCGACATCCCGGTGTACCGAGATCTCGATATACCGGGATCATATAAACAGGCCCTTACTATATTTCGATTTAAGTTTGACGAGGTCGGAGTTGTTTAGAATATATTTTAATGTAACCACAGTCATACAATCATAATCACATCACTCAACAAAGCTTGTACACATATATATGTACACAGAACTTTGGTTAATATACACATTTGTGTATCATACTTGTGTTTTTCTATGTCAGTAGTGTTTTCAGCACGAAGTTGGCAAAGTTTGTGGGTTCGAGTCTACCCTGCGAGTCGGGAAAGTGGACTCTGCCAACAAACTCGATCTTCGCCCCAAGTTTGGGGCGAGTCAGTCAGGTTTTAAACTGGTCAAACACGTTCTAGTTTACGAACACGCGTAAGCAGGAAAATAGGAAGTGATGCGTTAGAGCCTGGGCCCAAAATAGTATCTTGGCAATCGTTCACGCATGCTCAAAAAGAAATATCGAGCTTGTTGGCAGAGCCCACTTTCCCCGAAGCTTGCGTATGTCGGAAAGGGGCTCCGACTCGCAGGGTAGTTCGAGTCCCGTCTGGAGCTCAGAGTTTTTCTCAGAGTTTAACTTAAGACAACTTGTACAGGAAAAACATACAAAAAACCTATACTTGTGTTTTGTTTTCTTTTAGCGTTCTCGACGTGCCTATTTGCGTTTCAATGGTATATATGCGTAATGAGATTTTTTATATCGAACAAAAGGTTAACATCTATGATGTTGAACTTGGGAGAAGTCCTGATTTTCGTTGTAGTTATGCAAGTAGGGTATACTATGGCTATGGAATGTTCAGACAAAGGTAAATAAAGTATGTTCTGCCGTCTTATTCGATTCGGTACCGGGTGGGTAGTGGTGGCTGGGTGGGTATGTGCGTGGGCATAGGTGGATGGGTATAGGTGGGTGTATATGGGTGGTGGGTATAGGTGGGTAGACGGGTATAGGTGAGTGTATATAGATGGTGGGTATAGGTGTGTAGATGGGTATAGGTGAGTATAGATGGGTGTATATGGGTGGTGGGTATAGGTGGGTAGGCGGGTATAGGTGAGTATAGGTGGGTGTATAGATGGTGAGTATAGGTGGATATAGGTGGGTGGGTATAAGTGGGTGTATATAGATGGTGGGTATAGGTGGGTGGGCGGGTACAGGTCGGTACAGAAGGGTAGGTATAGGTGGGTGTATATAGGTGGTAGGTATAAGTGGGTACAGGTGGGTGGGCGGGTACAGCTAAGTACAGGAGTAGGTATAGGTGGGTGGTTATAGGTGGGTGGGTGGTTATAGGTGGGTGGGTGGTTATAGGTGGGTGGGTGGTTATAGGTGGGTGGGTGGATATAGGTGGGTGGATATAGGTGGGTAGATGGTTATAGGTGGGTGGGTGGATATAGGTGGGTGGGTGGATATAGGTGGGTGGTATAGGTGGGTGGGTGGATATAGGTGGGTGGGTGGTTATAGGTGGGTGGGTTTTTATAGGTGGGTGGGTGGATATAGGTGGGTGGGTGGTTATAGGTGGGTGGGACCGGGGGGTATAGGTGGGTGGATATAGGTGGGTTGGTGGTTGGATATAGGTGGGTCGGTGGTTATAGTTGTGTGGGTGGATATAGGTGGGTGGGTGGATATAGGTGGGTGGGTGGGTATAGGTGGGTGGGTGTATAATGTATATACGTGGTGGGAATAGGTGGGTATAGGTTGGTGGGTATAGGTTGGTGGGTATATAGGTTGGATGGGTATATTTATAGGTAAGTGTGAGTGAGTGACACGAGTGAGTGGGTGAGTGAATGGAAATTGCACTTCTCTGTAAGGAAGTATCAGTCACCACATTGTCCGTATGATCGTGGTTACTCTCAAACACAACTTTTCTCCCTTTAGTTCCTCTCAGTAAAAATGTTAATGGTAAGCTTACAATAGAGCCTGGTCATACAGTTCTTCCTGGAACAAATGTCTCAATAACATGCAGAGGAATTGATGCCATACCAGCAAATGACGGAAAAGCTAATATTAACCGACCGCTTGACTATGAAGTTACATCTATCCAAATGTTTGGACCTGGCGATGAACACTTTAAAACATGCAACCGGAACAATAACAAAACAATATGCACGCATACCTTGTCACTAACAAACGACACTGGTTCGTTTAAATACTCCTGCAGATTTGTTTCACGTGTTCATAAAAGATTTTGTTTCACAGTTGCAAATTTAACAGTGACTAAAAACGGTGAGTGGTTTCCTTTTCTTTTTTTCTATTTAATATTTAGTCGTCATTCTATCTATTATTTTACCCCTATATATTCTTCAGAAATAGTTTAACTACTGTCCATAACCCAACGTTTCATTTTAAGCTACGCCCTAGATACGAATGAGTTCATATTTATTAAATATGACATAGATTGTAAATATTCAGGTGTACAATAAGGTATAGATCGTTTTCATCTGACGTCACGGCGGCCATATTGGTGTACCGAAACAATGAAATGGCGGCCATATTGGTGTACCATCTTTATCCTATGGGAATTTAACTCATTCTTATTCAAATATTTTGTATTGTTTCACTACCTCAACGGGGCCACCGATCACGTGAGTGAAAACGATCTATACCATATGGGCACATGAGGTCTATATCACAAATATAGACACTTGTCCCTTAACAATCTCGACGAGGGTACGGGTAGCGACCCCATGCGAGAGGAAGAGGCAACTTTTAGTTGCAAACAAGCTGTTTCTTAGATGAGAACTTTATTCCTCTTTGCCTTGAATACAAAATGTGGGACTCTTTTGTATCACAGCGCATGCTCCAATCACCAGTTATGATAATTTATAGCCTCCCACATTCGGTGATTGACTTGTACTATCTACAGAATGAGTGACCGTTCTGTATCGGGGTATACAGACACGAGGCGAAGCCGAGTGCCTGTATCCCGATACAGAACGGACAAGAATTCTGTAAATGACTTCTAAAACGCCTATTAAGGTAACTAAACAAAAATAAATCATGTTAACAGCTGATAAACCTTCGAGGTAAGGTTTGATAGGCTACGAATATTAAATTAGTGATACGAGCATGCGCTTTAATTTAATATTAGTCCCACATTTTCTATTCTAAGTGACGTGGCATAAATGGCCATACTGATCATCATTTGTTATTCAACAAATGTTGTTGGGCAACAAATGTTTGCATCTTCATCTTGTATGAGGACGCTACAAGCGTACCTCACTCAAGATAGTTGAATGCGAAGTGTCTGTACACTTGCTACAGAACTGATATGATCAGTGTCTGTAAATGTGATACAGAACTGATGTTTTATTAAACAGTTCTGTATCACATTTACAGACACTGATATCAGTTCTGTACCGGGGTAAACAGACATTGATTAAACATTAATTTCTTTTGAATTTTCCTCATGAATTATTAATGAGTTTCAGAAGCTTTGTTATATATAAACTTAGGTACCTTTATGGTGATGGTATAGAAGTTATTTAAAAACCTCGTCATCGTGCTTTATCTGCATGACTCGGTTTTTAAATATTACATATAATATTCTATAATACTTGCATGTATAATAAACAACATTATCTATTTTAATATAAATAAGTTTTATGGAAACACCACGTAAAATATTTCTTTGCTAAGGAAAATATTTCTTTAAAATATTTCTTTGCTCTGATGAAGGCCTGAGTCAACAGACCAAAAGCTTAGCAAATAAATATCTTACGTGGTGTTTCAACAAAACTTATTTATATTACATTATCGCCATGAAAACTTTCAAAGGATTAATTATCATTATTTGTGGACATGGCAGTAGATACCACACATTATAAGTACTGACATTTTAATAATTATTTTTTAAATTTTATTTTGTTGTGTTATTGCATGCTAGTGTCATTTAATTATTATTTTGTTCATGTTTTATCATCTTAAAAAATTAAGAGTGTTTGACGTTTCCACTTCCTTGTAATGCTAACGCAACATGTCGAAAGACTACAAATTCAATTTCCTGCACCTGCAATGAAGGATTTTCTGGAGATGGACAGCATTGTGAAGGTTTGTTTTACTTGATTTCATCGTTTTAACAGGAGCGTTAAATCCTGTGTTAATTCAAATGTGGTGCACATAAGATTAGACAATGATTTCACGTTGAATTTATAATTAAGAAATGTGATAATAAACGGTTCTTTGTTTGTGCCGTCTATTATCTGATTTCTTTTCATTAATTCAGTTTGCGCGACCTTTACCGGGTTTCAAAACTCATACACGTGACCAATTATTTTTCCCTAATTGGCTAATTATAGCTCATGAATTATCATTAATAATGAGCGGGGCATTTACAATGGCGAGCCGAAGACTTTGGATTGAATTTGAATTGAATTTGAATTTACCACAAAAAAATTTACAAAAGTAGTTGAAAGCAGATGTATAGTAGACCAGTGGTGAGGAAGTTATAGAAAAAACCTTGGGGCTTATAATAACTATGACTTCCTCCTAGAGTTAAGTAAGTACAAAATTATGAAAAAAGATTTAGAAGATAACTAGAAGTCAAATGTTAAACAGTAGTATGTCAATAATAAAGTCAAAACGGGAAATAAATAAAGTAACCTTACTCAGAATATGTTTGATAAAAAAAAGATTTAAGTTTTTCTGAAAAAAGTTTGAGGCTAGTGCAATTGACAGTTTCAGCAGCAAGAGAGTTTAAGAGCTTTGGACCTTGGTATCTGATTGAAAACTGACAAATATTTGTTCCACATAAAGGAATGGTAAATTGTCCGGCACTTCTTGTATTATAACTGTGAACTTGACTAGTTATTAGAAATAAATTTTCAAAGCTTTTAGGTAACATTCCATGCTTGTAAGAAAACATAAGTTGTCCTATTCGTAATGAACAAATATCATGGATTTTTAATATTTTACTCTTCTTAAATAAAGGACTACTGTGCGCATCGAATTTACTTTTGTTTATTATTCTGACTATGCGCTTTTGAAGTCTTTCAATACGGCAGAGATTACTTTTGTATGTAGACGCCCAAACTATACTACAATAGTACAAGTAAGGGTAAATAAGTGAATAATATAAAGTACGCAAGCAAGATTTGAAAAGGCAAAAGCTTGATTTGAGTATGATTCCTATAGATTTGGATATTTTATTGGCAACAAATGAAATTTGTGGTTTCCATGATAAATGTTCATCAAGAACAACTCCTAAAAATACACTTTCCTTGACCTGCTCAATTTGTTGTCCATCAATAATTAGATTTATATTGATGTAACGTTTATTTTGTTTGTTAGGAAAGGTTAGATAAGATCATTTTAACTCAAAAAAAAACTGAACCTGAGCCACTAGCCGAGACGTTTGTTGAAAACCGAGGCGAAGCCGAGGTTTTTGAACAAACTTCGAGGTGTTTGGATTTCCTGATGAAACACTCCTCCGAGTGTATGATATAGCATCTCAAACAAATCAGTATTTTAAGAGAAAATCAACATGAAAGTTTGCTTAATTTATGTAATTTCTTCCTCCGATATCCAAACCACAGACACGGTACTGATTTCCTTTGTGTTTTCTTCATGAATTATTAATGAGTTTGAGATGTACTGTTTAATAAACGAGCAGGAGTTTTTTATTACAACACCAACCTGTTTTGATGGAAGTACATGATGCGTCCGGGATCAGATTAACTGCTTTATACATAATATTTTTTTATGATTTCCCTTTAAAAAAAAAGAAAAAAAGTGTACATGATGAATACTTTGTTTAAGAGTTGTAACAAACGTTAGATAAGATCATTTTAACTCAGAAAAAAACTTGAATTTGAGCCGCTAGTGTCTAATAACTTAGAAAAAACATTGATGTTTTATTAATCAATGTTTTAACAGTATTTACAAACACCTGATTAAACATTTATTTCTCTTGAATTTTCCTTATGAATTATTAATGAATTTGATAAGTACTGTTTAATAAACGAGCAGGAGTGTTTTATCAGATATAAAGACACGAGGCGAAGCCGAGTATTTTTATATCTGATAAAACACGAACTGCGAGTTTATTGAACGGCTTCAAAACCGAACCACTTGGTAAGTTCATTGGCATAGTAAGTTTGAAAAATAACCTTGTCTAAGCCGAGAAAATCAAAGCTAAACTTTATGTAAATCAGGAGGTACCTTTGTCACATATAAAGACACTGATTAAACATTAATTTCTTTTTCCTCATGAATTATTTATGATTTTTGAAAACTTTGATAAAACATTTCTGTTTTATTAATCAACGTTTTAAGTAGTTATAATACTCTTATGAATACAAGAGGAACTTATACTATCATGTGTTTTGATTTCTAACTCTTTATCTTTCTTTTACGGCAAATTAAATAAGAAAAAAAAAATTTCACTGCAACGGAGTCATGAGATTAGATGGTTAATCAATGTTCACTTGCATGTGATAAAGAATTTAACATTATTGATTAATCCTTATTAAAGTTATTATATTAATTTTGCAGAGATACAAGATTGTTCCTTGTACCCTTCGCTTTGTGACAAAAACGGTTATTGTCTAAAGGTGAATGATTCACTGAGCTGCAAGTGTAATAAAGGCTACTCTGGCAATGGTAGCTATTGTTTTGGTATGTTGGTTGTTTTTTGTTGTTTTTTGAACAGGGTGGGTATTTTAATTTGTTTTCTTCTAATTTTATCAATCTTTCGTCTTAACACATTGTATTTTAGTATAATGAATAAAGAAATACCAAATGGTTTTCCGTGTTTGGATACTCTGATCCAAACACACGGGAAAATTGCGAGGCTGGAGAAAAGCGTAGGCGAGTGTGTTTAGCTTTTCGAAAGTCAAGCAATTTCCCAAGTGTTTGGATATGAGTCTCCTAACACGAAAAAAACCATTTGGTATTTCTTTTATAAAATAATCACAAGTGAATATGATATACTGTCCAACATTTTCAAAAAATCGTGTTGGCGGGAATTTTCCGTGCATGTTTGGATACTCTGATCCAAGCACGGCAATTGACCAATCAGGGCTCGCGTAGTATACATGTTATTTTATAACGGATTATCCAATAGCAACGTTTCAGTTCAATCACTCAACCGAGCTATAATAAACCTAAAATAAAGGATGTGCACGGTATAAGGTACGGATGTACGGTTCAACACAACATGAAATCACAGTTTCCAGACCATACCTCTATTGTCAGGAATATTAAAGCCCAGCATATAATTTTAAAAAGCCCCATATTGAAAGAGACATGAGTTATTTCAAATTTTTATTAAAACTAACGTTTCGTTGCTAATCCTGCAACATCTTCAGAGTGAATAATTATTTACAAGGTTATCTCGACTTATATGCTAATATATTTACAATAACAGGAAATGAGTAACTGAGAGAGGGGTGGAAGTGACAGTTAATAAATTACAGTGTGAAGTAACAGGTATGATAGAATGTTTTCAGTTATGTGTCAAGACAAGTATAGAAAAATATAAAGAAAAACGTGTGTATAAATCAAAATAAGTTTAAAGGAAGAGAGCTGATTTTAGCGTTGAGTGAAGGATTTAACTTATTAATAAGCAGACTTTCTCTAAGAAGGAGTTCCTGTTATTGTAAATATATTAGCATATAAGTCGAGATAACCTTGTAAATAATTATTCACTCTGAAGATGTTGCAGGATTAGCAACGAAACGTTAGTTTTAATAAAAATTTGAAATAACTCATGTCTCTTTCAATATGGGGCTTTTTAAAATTATATGCTGAGCTTTAATATTCCTGACAAGATTACGCTTTCCGCCTGGTTCGTCTATTCATACCTCTATTGACTATGTCTTAAAACATGTTTTAATAAGCTTTATAATATTTGCCTGTTTTACTTTTAGATTTCTTGAACGTGTCCCTTCTTTATTATGAATTTGCAACTTCAGCTATTCTCTTTATCATAGTTATTTTAACTCACTCTAGAAATGACTGAGACGGATTCTCCCGAAGGTAAAACGAATACTTCGTCAAAGAAATGGATCATCATTGGCGCGGTTGGCGGTAGCTTTGTGATATCTGCTATTATACTTGGCTTCTATTTTTATAAACACCGAAAAGATTCAAACATTTCCAAGAAACATCCAGAGGCAAGTTATTTTTAACTGACACTAACTAGCAATTAAAGTGCCTATGAAGCGAAAATTATTATTGTCTTAAATGAAAGAACTCTCAAAACAACAAAGTAACATCTTTTGCAGATCTTCGTTTCCGTGCCTCGTTGTCGAGATATTTCAATGTTTTTTTGATATGCAAATTAAACACTTTGACGTCACACGTGTATAAGGAGTTATTAGAGAAGGTTCGGTATCTTTGCTATTATCAAACGAAATCAATTAAAAATCTGTATGTCTAATGCTGTATGCGAAATAGACGCACAGGATCGGCTTCGAGGTGATTCCGTTTGATAATAGCAAAGATATAGAACTTTCTCCGATAACTCATTATACACGTGTGATGTCAAAGTGTTTAATTTGAATATCAAAGAAACTGAAATATCTCAACAACGAAGCATGGAAACGAAGATCTGAAAAAGATGTTACGTTGTAGTTTTTAGAGTTCTTTCATTTAAGACAATAATAATTTTCGCTTCATAGGCACTTTAAGATAAATCATTTGTTAATTAGATAGCTAGCTGTAGTCAGTCAGTCCCTAGCTAATCAGTTAGCCTGCTAACCAGTCAGGACTCGTTGGTTAATGAGTTGGTGTCGGTGTTGCTGCTGCTGCTGGTGCTGATGTTTTTTGGCTTTTTTTGGACGGGGGGAGTAATTATATTGTGTTGACAGGTTGGTTGGTTTAGTTAGTAACTTAGTTAAAATTAGTCACAAAATTCTTAACCTCTATCCATCCGGCCACCGGTGGGTTCTCTCGTTAAGCATAGTCAATCGAGATATGGTCTGTAAACTCAGCTAAAGTCTTTGGTCTATCTTTTTGTTCGCCTTTATGCATTTTTGTGCACGGTGCACGGTCACTGAACACATTGTATTTTAGTATAATGAACGAATTGTCCAATAACAACGTTTCAGTTCATTCACTCAACCGTGCTATTTAAATATTAATAAACCTAAAACAAAGGATGTGCACGGTGTAAGATACGGTTCAACATAAGATCCCAGCTCGTTATAGGCGCTTTGAAGTTTGCCGAGTTTCCAGACCATATACATCTCGATTGACTATGCGTTAAGTTCACAAGCGAAATTGTTTAGTTTGGGCTGACGCCAAAATAAAATACCTAAGACTGCAAAGTGGCATGCCACATTAAAGGAGCAGCCTTGTCCCCAGTCGCTTTTCAAGAATGAAACATTGAGTAAATTTGAGAGGGGTCCATCAGTGGGGCCTTACGCTAGTTCCCTGGCTTCACAAACGCGATCGAGCTTCGCTCAACATGAGAAAGTTAACTTAAAGGGTATTGGCAATAAAAATTAAGTTTATCTCGTTTCAAAGAACTCGTCCAATGGTATAAGATGGCCTTTTACAATTTTTCTGTTTCTATTTTGGTTTTGGAAATATTTTGACTAAAGACAGCGTGCTGTCCGCCATCTTGGAATTATTTTCGATGGGTAAAGTGAAATTTTTATCTTGCCAACCTTATGACATTATGAGCTAGAAACTCGAATTTTTGTTGCGCTATTTCCATTTTAAATTGACCCACAACATTTAAAAAGCCTTCCGTGGAAATCTGGTCACCCACGGAGTAGTTTCATCAGGTTTACCCAGGTTGTGACGTCACCAATTTCCTAGTTAATTAGACCCAATATTACAACAAGATGGCGGACAGCACGCTGTCTTTGGTCGAAATATTTCCAAAACCAAAACAAATACGGAAAAATTGTAAAAGGTCTTCTAATACCACAAGTTCTTTCAAATGAGACAAACTTATTTTTTATTGCCAATATCCTTTAAACAATATTTTCCTACATATTATAAGAAGAGCCTGTGGAGGAGGCAGTTAAAGGAGTTAAAATGACTTGCGACATTATTAAAATATCTTCATACCACTTTTGCCGCTTTGTAGTCTAATTAATTAAGTTAATTATATGTATTTGCCTTGTTGATGAAGACAAGTAAAAGACGCGGAACAGCCACGGACAATCTTGGAATTTTGTTTCCTGCGGAAGAGAAATCGCCCAGAAGAAAATTACCTTCCATTCGAGATCACAACAAGATAGAAGAAGGTCTAAGCGAAGGCAAGTTGCACGCTACAAATATTTTACGTCTCGTGTTCGAGGTACAATGTTTTGTTTATCGATAAGATACCAGCTATTATATTAACAAGTAATGTGAATTCCTTTAGGGCCTGTTTGTGTGATCCCGGTGTACCGGGATGTCCCGGTGTACCGGGATCTCGGCTTGTAAATAATTTACTGTTATTTCGCGGTTGCGTTTATTATGGATCTCGGTACACCGGGACAGATTTTTTCCCATATAAACGCGACATCCCGGTACACTGGGATGAAGTTTACTGAACTACACTGCTTGTAACTTTGAATATTACGGTCAGAATTTCGTCCAAACGGTCAGGTCTAAAGACAAAACACTGAATGAAAGTGAAATAACTTCTAACAAAGTAGAATTATGGTGACTTCTTGCTTTTTTGTGCATTTCCTTAAATTCCCGCGCTTTTTGACCCGGGATGAAATTCATCCCGGTCAACTGGGACGAGGACTTTGTTAACTCCATATAAACACGGGAGGAAATTCATCCCGGGCAACCGGGACATTCCGATACACCGGGCTCAGATAAACAGGCCCTTAGATTGGCATATTGCCAGATTAAAATACTAATTACGGGGCTGTTTATATGGAGGAGGGCCAGCTCTCTTGGTAGGGTCAGGGTAGAGTACAGTGCAGTACAGTACAATACAGTACAGTACAGTACAGTACAGTACAGTACAGTACAGTACAGTACAGTACAGTACAGTACAGTACAGTACAGTACAGTGCAGTACAGTGCAGTGCAGTGCAGAACAGTGCAGTGCAGTGCAGTGCAGTGCAGTGCAGTGCAGTTCAGTGTAGTGCAGTGCAGTACAGTACAGTACAGTACAGTACAGTACAGTACAGTACAGTACAGTACAGTACATCACAGCACAGTACCGTGCAGCGCAGCGCAGTGTAGTGTAGTGCAATACAGTACAGTACAGTACAGTGCATCACGAATTTTAGGCTACAGTCGGGATAAAGCAGAGTGCTTACAGTACAGTACATTACAGTTCAGTTCAGTGCACAGTGCAATACAGTAAGTACAGTATAATTCAGTACAGCACAGTATACGCAGCACAGTACACGCAGCAGAGTACAGCACGAATTTAGGCTACAATCGGGATAAAGCAGAGCGTATACAGTACAGTACGGTATATGGTACTGTATGGTACAGTACAGTAGTCAGTACAGTACGGCCAGTACAGTACAGTACAGTACAGTACAGTTCAGTGCAGTGCAGTGCAGTGCAGTTCAGTGCAGTGCAGTGCAGTGCAGTACAGTGCAGTGCAGTACAGTACAGTACAGTACGGTATGTGTTTGTTATAAATTCAAATCGTCTTTGCGAAAACATGATTTCGGGCTTCGCGGGAAAGCTGCACAAGTCGGTAAACAAGTCAACGCGAGGCGAAACACCCCTAAAAGTTTCGAACGATTTTCGTTAAAAAAGAGTAAACAGAGTAAAAATAAAAATGTAAAAAGTACCCGACTGTATTAAAAAAATAAAAATTGTTAAAAATATCTCACAACGGCCAAGTTTCTAATAAAAGTTAAATTTCCGTATAATTACAGTGTGCACTTTAAAGTGCCTATGAAACGAAACTTAAGTTTGTCTTATTTGAAAGAACACTTAAAATGATAGAGTAACATCTTTAGCAGCTTTTCGTTTCCTTGCTTCGTTCTTGAGATATTTCAGTTTGTTTGAAATGTAAATTAAACAACTTGACGTCACATGCGCATAATGAGTTATCGAAAAAGTTATATATCTTTGCTAGTATCAAATACAATAATCACTTGAAGATCTAGGCATGACTGTTTAGTCTTGTGGGCAAAACACACCCACATGCTTCATTCAAATTAATTTGGTTTGATAATAGAAAAGATATCCAACTTTCCGATAACTCATTATGCATGCACTTACGACGTCAAAATGTTTAATTTGCATATCAAACAAACTAACATATTAATCCTTTGAAAGTTTTCATGGCGATAATGTAATATAAATAAGTTTTGTGGAAACACCACGTAAAATATTTCTTTGCAAAGCTTTCGTCAGAGCAATGAAAAAAAACCAACTTGTTGTCATTGCTCTGATGAAGGCCTGAGTCAACAGGCCGAAAGCTTAGCAAAGTGTCTAAATATTTTACGTGGTGTTTCCACAAAACTTATTTATATAAACTAAAATATCTCAAGAATGAAGCAAGGAAACGAAAAACTTCAAAAGGTGTTACTCTATGATTTTAAGGGTTCTTTCAAATAAGACAAACTTCATTTTCGTTTCATTGGCACTTTAAGAATATATTTCTGCATTGGATGTTGCTAACGAACCAAAACATAACTCCGGGTTGATATGTGAAATGAAAATTAAGTTTGTCTAATTTGAAAGAACTCTTGATATTGTAAAGTAACATCTTCTACAGTTTTCCCATATCTTACTTTATTCTTGAGATATTACTATTTGTTTGATATGTAAATGAGCACACTGCATACGTCACATTGTATAATGAGTTGTTGGAAAATTAGGAATATTGTTGAAGTTATCGAACAAAGTCACACGAAACTGGGCATGTAGGTGTATTTGTCTCATGACTTTAAAGAAACACAGGTTTAAGCGATTTAACAGATTAACATCAATGATATCCACGATTTCTCAGTAACTCATTATACAATGTGACGTATGCAGTGTGATCATTTACATATCAAACAAATAGTATGATCTCAAGAACGAAGTAAGATATGGAAAAACTGTAGAAGATGTTACTTTAAAATAGAAAAAAAGAGTTCTTCCAAATTAAACAAACTTAATTTTCATTTTATATACACTTTAAATATTTAGAAAGTAACGACATACTTTGCTACATCTGTGTTCTGGATGACTGGGAGATAGAACGAGACAATCTTACAATCCTCCAGAAAAAGTTGGGCGGTGGACAGTTTGGTTTGGTGAAAAAAGGCTTGTACAAAAACAGGTTCGAAGAAAATGGTGAAATTACGGTGGCTGTTAAAATGCTAAAAGGTGCGCTATACACTTTTATATATATTATATTATAATATAATTTTCTTAAAGGTGACATGACACAAAAATTATTATTGCTTGATTTGAAAGTACTATTAAAATAATGGGGAATATCAATTTACAGCTTTTCCATATTTCACCTGGTTCTTGAGATATTTAGACTTATGTGATATTCAAATGAGATAACTTATGGCTCGTTTTTATCTAATTAACATATTCGAAAAGCATCTATATCTTTAAAATTATTGAACAAAATCACTTGTAATTTGTCTTTGATGTTCAGTTTCATGAACGGTAACCATATCCAAAGTTTCAGGTGATTTCGTTCAATAATTTTAAAAATAGACAAGAATTTCGAATATGTTAATTAGAAAAGAACGAGCCATAAATTATCTAATTTGAATATCACATAAGTCTAAATATCTCAAGAACTAGGTGAAATATGGAAAAGCTGTAAATTGATATTCCACATTATTTTAAGAGCACTTTCAAATCAAGGAAAGATAACTTTCGTGTCATGTCACCTTTAATATATATTATTTTATAAGGTATAATTAATATGAATATGACCGAAATTTAACTATTTCTTTTTATTTTAAATTTTAATATCGCAGACGCGGCATCTGCTGCTGATCGTTCAGATCTACTCATGGAACTTTTTATATTAAAAGAAGTCAATAAAAATCCGCATCCTAACGTCATAAAACTTATTGGAGCAGTCACAAGCAAAGGTACAGTAGGCTCAAATTAATAATCGTTTTTTACCATTGACCTTTATAAAATAACATTTTGAAAACGCAAGCGGTGATTGGTTGAAAGCCGTGTTTCTATAACTCTATGGAAAACATGGATAGATTACGCCATCCAATACGCCATCATTCTAATTAAAGTTTGTACAGAAACACCATTATACGCCATCCACTACGCCATCAAACGCAATCCAATACGCCATCCGTAGTGGTAATCAGAATTTACGCTTTTTATTTGGATTAATTTTAACGTTTAATCTATTTTGACGGGTTATTTTACAAAGGAAATAGAAAACATTTTTCCCGTGTTCCAATAGAGTTATAGAAACACTTGTGGAAGTTTGGAAGAACTCGAAATAGCGTGGAAACACTCGCCCTGCGGGATCGTGTTCCCACTACAATTTCTCGTTCTCCCAAACTTCCACTCGTGTTTCTATAACTCTATGGAAACACGGAAAATGTTTTCTATTTCTTAAATAATGTATAACTAGACAGCGGATATGATTCTGTTTAGTGAATAAACAAAAACGGTCAAAGTATATGGGTCATTTTTTCATGCTAATGACGTTGATCTTATTTCGCCATATCAGTTTATAACATAGATGTGATATAACGGCGTTTCTGATTGGCTACCGTGCGTGCTCCATTTAACAATTAGACAACGAGACCAAGTTTTCTATGAGCTGATAGTCAAGGAGGCGAAGTCGAGTTGACTATCTGCTCGAAGAAAACGAGGGCGAGTTGTCTAATTGTTTTAGTATCAACCATAAAAAACTTTTCTTTAACGTAAATAAGTCTTATCAAACATTGTTCCAAAACTTTCAGATAGTTTTACCTTTTTGTTTGCAGTACTTAGTCTGCCCATTCAAAATGTAGAGTAGTTCGATGGAACATGATAAACAATCGCTCACAAAAAAACGAGATTGTAATTACTTTGCTTTACATTTGGTGTTGATATACTCCATAGACATAAGCGAACTCATTTTCTTATTCGAAAATGTCAAACTGAACAATTTTCCATTACTTTCGGGCCAATGTTTTCATGATTTCATCACTCCTATATAAATAAATTTTAACGGAGGCCATTGTTTGGCCTAGTTTCCAGGTTTTGCTCGCAGCGTGAATATGCCGTGGCTTCTGATTGGTCAGAATAGGAGTATTCCAGGTATAAGAAGGTTTATTATTGGATAACGCTACTATGGTCCATCACCAATAGACCACTAGTAGCTCAGCCAATCAGAAAGCCGGATTTGTAATAGACCACTAGTTGGTTGATACTAAAACTCGATGGTGCACGGCAAACCATGAACCACTTCTTAAGTATTATCATTTCACTGTAGTCATGGATAGCTGCAATCATTAGAAATCTATCTCGTTATAAATTCATTTAGGACAAAATCAGCATTATTTGGTAGTGTGGGTTGCAGGGCCGGAGCTAGGATGGTGTGTGTGTGTGGGGGGGGGGGGGGTTGACACCCTAAGAATTGCTTTATTTGTTCTATAGTCGGCCAGACTTACGAGTGACGATTATGTGGCAGTCGGCAAAATTGAGCGTACACTCCCCCCCCCCCCCCCCCACGCAAAATTTTCTGAGGATGGCCCTGGTGGGTGGGAAAAAACATAACAACTAATATGTCACCATCAATAGCATTCTAAAGAGTTTTTTGTGTTTTCCAATGCTACTTACTAAAAGAATCATTTTATTTAAAAGGACATTGGCAATATAAATGAAGTTTGTCTAATTTGAAAGAACTCGTAAAATTGTAATTTTTTCAAGATATTCCAGTTTGTTTGATATGTGAGTTAGATGGTCTCTGACGTCAGGTGCAGGGTACAGTATTTTCACACCTAGAAAAATTAATTATATCTCTAAGTTTATATAAATAAGTTTTGTGGAAACACCACGCAAAATATTTCTTTTTACAGTACGTGGTGTTTCCACAAAACTTATTTATATTACTTTATCGCCATGAAAACGTTCAAAGAATTAATCTCTAAGTTTATTTAACAAAATAACTTGGAGCTGTGAACATAAAAACGCCTTGTGACACTGAACATTTTATATTGAGCAATCATAGAGGTGTAAGTGATTTTGTAATTATGAAAATACTGTACCCTGCTCCTGAAGTCAGAGATCATCTAATTTACGTATCAAACAAACTGAAATATCTTAAAAACGCAGAAAGATACAAACATGTTGTAAAAGATCTTCTATTACAACTTTACGAGTTCTTTCAAATTTGACAAACTTCATTCTTATTGCCAATGTCCTTTAAAGTGGCTATGAAGCGAAAATTATTATTGTCTTAAATGAAAGAACTCTTAAAACTACAACGTAACATCTTTTGCAGATCTTCGTTTCCGTGCTTCGTTGTTGAGATATTTCAGTTTCTTTGATATGCAAATTAAACACTTTGACATCACACGTGTATGATGAGTTATCGGAGAAAGTTCTATATCTTTGCTATTATCAAAGGAAATCACTTCGAAGCCGACCCTGTGTCTATTTCGCATACAGCATTAGACATACAGATTTTTAATTGATTTCGTTTGATAATAGCAAAGATACCGAACATTCTCTGATAACTCATTATACACGCGTGTGACGTCGAAGTGTTTAATTTGCATATCAAAAAAATTGAAATATCTCAACAACGAGGCACGGAAACGAAGATCTGCAAAAGATGTTACTTTGTCGTTTTGAGAGTTCTTTCATTTGAGACAATAATAATTTTCGCTTCATATGCACTTTAAGATTTATTTTACAAAGCATTTAAAATAGTATAGAGCTATAAATAGTATAAATTAAGATTTTTTCCATGATTGCTTATTTTTTAATTCATGGCGTAATGCACTTTGTTGTATAGAACCAATTCTCGTTGTCACCGAGTTCTGTAGTCATGGAAATCTAAGAAAACTTCTACGGCACAGTCGCATCAATAGTGATTGTGAAGACACGGCTTCTGTACACTATGTTAATGTAGTGTCCACTTTGTCACAACAGATATTGATAAAAATTGCTATTGACATTGCAAATGGAATGAATCATCTTGCGGGAAAACAGGTATAACAGCATACCATGCACAGGCAGCACAATTTCAGGTTGTGTGCAGCACACCCTGCGGGCGCGGTAACCAAACCAATGACGTAACCACAATTACATGCATGAGTTTTGATACCCAATGAAAACCTGTAGGAAACTTCCCAGTGAACTGGATCACATTTCTTAATCTGCATATTCAAACCAATGAAGAAAACACCGCAAATCGCGATGCGAATGCTTGTTTGAGAAGCAAGATCAAACACTCGTTTATCGTGTTTCGTCAGGAGACTCCAAGTCGCTCAGAAACAATAAAAACCTCGGTTTTCATTTGTTTTCTCGTGTTCGGAACCCCTGATGAAACACTCAAACTCGTGTTTGATCTATTGCTTGAACTTCCATTGAAAATCATTGAAACGAATTAGACTCACTTTGCTTGTTATCTGTTAAGACTGTGTGATGTTTCGAAGTTTGAAGGGAGTCTTAACAGATAACAAGCAAAGTAAGTCTAATTCGTTTACTTCAATGATTTTCAATGGAAATTATGCTTCGTTTATCATTAAAATTCAATGATACCATTGCCGTCGAAGTATACATGTAGTACCGCGCCCGCGGGGCGTGGCCGTGGGGCGTGCTGCACACAACCTGAAATTGCGCTGCCTGATGGAGCATACAATCATATATTGATTAAATATTTTTTAGTATTTTCAAATTGCTCTGACATTGACATATTTGTTTCTATTAATTTAATTTTTTTATTTTCAGTTTGTACACCGAGATTTATCAGCCCGAAATGTTCTAATAGGTCGTAATTATGAGGCAAAAGTGTCAGATTTTGGATTGGCGAGGCCCATAACTGGAGTAGATCAAATGTATCTCAAATCGAACCGGGTAAGTAATTAAAGAAAAAAAGATTTGGCAGTGCTGACATTTAACACTCAGCTGAAAGAATTATTATTAATAATAACCCTTTCCCATCATTCCTTGTTCTTTAATTAATGACCGATACTTGAATTAACCAAGACAAGAGGTCATACACAAAATACGTGACGCTTTTTTGCCGATTTTTGACTCCCCCCTACCCCTGCGATAATCTGTGACGGTTGGCATTACCCTCCATCAAAAATTACGTGACTCTGGGCCAACCCCAACACCAAATTAATATGCAGTAATTTGAGAGCATGTGCCGGATCCTCAGTGGCCGGATCTAGATCTTTTTTGGACTGAGCCTACCTGTAGGATCTAGTGACAGCGATCACTCCACTTTCACGGTAAATACTTCATGCTAGCTCCAATATATCGTTATATTGTTGTTGTTGGTAGAATGAGGATTTGCAACTCTACAATAAATTCTCATCAACATTAACATGGTCTTGTTTAATTTCAGCCTCTCCGTCACATGACAGTGCTTGGTGATACCCCCCCCCCTTGTGACATGTGATTATTGTTCAAACACCCCACCCCCACCCCCCCAAAGCATCACATATTTTGTGTATGGCCCCCAAATGCAATTTAAGATAAATAAAGCTTGCATTAGTTCTCCAGGCACAGTGCATGCCTGTATTAATTGTAATTCCACAACATATAACAGTGCCTAGCTAATTTAAATTAAAGTTGTGGTCAAATTAGTTCTTCTGTGCCTGCGTGGACACCAATAACTCTTTAACAGAGAGCAAATAATTAATTTGTTAAACACCAGCTGATTATATAAAATTAAATCCAACATAGTAAAACTGCCATTTAAGTCATTAATATGCACTAATTATTTTGTGTGCACAGTATAACTTTTGTTTTAGGATTTTTCCCATAGGTGTAGAGTTTTGTTTTCGTCTTGGGGGGCTGAAGTGCTGAACAGGGCCTTTCTAAGAATTTTCTCGTGGGGGGCGTTTACAAAAAGGGACTCTTCTAGGGGGGTTGGGGGTATGCCCCCTCAGAAATTTTTGAAATTTAGAGTCTTGGAAATGCCATTTCCTGCATTCTGAGGGGTGATTTTTAAGAACATTGAAGGTCATGAAATGTCATAAAAACTAGTTAAAATACAACACATTTCAACAATTTTTCGATGTTGTGTTTACTGGGTTGACTTATCACTGTATATGAGTGCTTTTGGCTGACAGGAATGAGGTTGTAACAGTTACTTTAGCCTAATGAGTAACCTATAATTTGTGAATGGTGATTGATGAGTTAGTTGCTGCAAAATTTCGGGGGGGGGGGGGGGCTCAGCCCTTGAGATTTCTCAGGGGGCTAAAGCCCCTCAGCCAGCCCCCAAACTCTACGCCTATGATTTTTCCAATATAGGAAATTAAGTGCTTTTCACTCAAATTCTGGCAGCACAGCTACACAGTACTTGTATATGTCCACCTACAATACATATACATGTAATATTCTATATATAGAGGATAATTACATGATGGTGTGAAGATATGGATTTTATCTTCGAGTGGATACCACAAGAAGATAAAATTCATATCTTCAAGCCAGTGTGTAATTTTCTTTTTATTATATAGATTCAATGCAAAAAGTGGTAAAATTCTAAATGACATCATCGATATCTTCACTAGTGAGGATATGGAAAATACGACACTGCATTAAATCAGTAATAGTATATGTGTAAAAGTTAAGAGACTGACAGCATTTTATAGTTATATATTAAAACATCAACTTGTTTAACTGCATGGTCATACATTGCAAACACATGTACTGTACCTGTAATAGATCATTATATGTAAACATAATAATTCTTCAGTATATATACTGTATTATTTAATATTTTAGTATTTATTTAAGTACAGTATATAATAATATTTAATAATAATAATAATAATAATAACAACAACAACAACAACAACAACAACAATAATAATAATAATAACAATAATAATAATAATAATAATAATAATAATAATAACAATAATAATAGTAATAATAATAATAAAAACAATAATAATAATAATAATAATAACAATAATAATAGTAATAATAATAATAACAACAACAACAACAACAACAACAACAACAACAACAATAATAATATCACTTTGGAATTAAAATACTAAATTGGGAGAATCAAATACACGTACCAGCTGTCATCACACGTTTATTGAATATTGTTATTTAAAATAGTATGGCAAAGAAAAACCTTTCATTACTTTAATTAATAACACTAGCCTTAATAGAATAACCTCGAAATTTAAACAGACTAAAATAGAAAACCCAAATCGAAATATATTTAGTTTAAATGCTAGCGTTTCGAGGCTTCGAGCGAATGCCTTTCGTCAGAGATAAACGTAGATCTCAACAGGAAAACCCCTTGACTTGTCATGACAGGTAAAATTGTCTTAACTGATAGCCAGAATACAATAATAAAATATAAATTGCCAAATAGCAATGATGGGAATCGAGGCTCACATTAATGCACCTATCAATGTAAACCCCGCGGGGTGGGGGTGCGGGCAAAGGGTGGGGATTTGACAAAAAATTGAAAATTTGAGTAAAATGCCCCAGGGTGGGGGATTGTATATCAATCAAATGTTTCCAAAAGAACGCACCTGGGGACATCAAACAAGAGATTGTAACATTTTAATGACTAAATTTGAACAAGTTTAAAGCACATGCTTGTACAAAAGCTAGCCCAAAACCAAAGCGGAGCAACATGTTCAAAGTAATTATATGAATAAACTCAATATTTACATTTAAACTGCCGTGCTGACTATTCTTTCTTAATAATGATTTGAAAGTACATTGGCAAAGTATCCTTGCACTCATACGTTCAAATGAGCGTTGATTAGCTCGTGAATTATTAATGATGAGAACTAGTCCAGTCATCTACATTAAGTATTCCTGTGCATGATCACCTTTAATTGATCATTCAATAAGCAATCAAAACATTTTCCTTTCCAAAGGCTGAACGTTTTTGCCCAGATGGATACTTGGAAAGCAAAGACGTAACTGAACCCAAGAAGATCCGGGTTCTTAAACACTCGTCTCCAGGTCTTTTGCAATCAATACCGCGCATGGTCAAATGTCTCGACCCACGGGGAACAATTTATGGTCAAATGCGCGACTGCGGGGATGTTTTTCATTGTCAACTCCCCGCCCTTTGCCCGCACCCCCACCCCGCGGGGTTTACATTGATAGGTGCATAATAAACAGTAAAATGTAGAACTCACCTCTCTGGACAGGGAACTCACTGTTTAATATTTCACTCCAAAGCTCTATTAAATATGCGTAAAACTAAAACGCAGTTAAGCTCCCATACCATTTATATAAAAATAGGACCGAAACTTTGGCTTCTTGATCCTTAAAATCCTGCATAAAATAATCCTTTAATACTCGCACGTGCAACTTTAAATTCCGCGCAAATTATGACTTCAGACTTCAGAGTCGTTCAGAGATCGGATTGTTTCGGATTAACTTCGTGCCCAACCCCCCAGTCCCTTTAAACTTCCGAACTTCACTCGACCGTCAATTCACCCCAGTTTTTACGAAACGTTTCGCGTATCCACAAGTAATAAGTTCACCCGAATATAATAATGAGCTCTTACACGTATTCCAAGCTGGGTGGCAAATCCATATAAACAAAAGGATTACCATTCATTATTTGGTCCCTCAGCCATTCTCGTACCCAGACCCTAATGGTCCCTTAGCAACATCGCGACTTTGACGTCACCTGCAAGAGCCCATTAGCGGCCAATTTATATTATTTTATATGCATTTAAATAATTATAGTATAGTCTTTTCAGCCTCGTTCTTGTGTACGTGTAATAGAAGGTTTCACGATAGCGGCCGCCATTCCGTTTTGCAACCATTAAATTAATATTCACTGTGTTTGTGCACCGCCTACTTCCACAATGGCGGCCGCTATCGTGAAACGCTTTATTATAAATATATTGACAAGACAAGAACGAGGCTGGAAAGGCTTATTTTAAATGTATATAAGAGATATACTGGCGGTTATCTTGATGAATATACAGTGTATAACCCAGAGAAAAGCAGACGCGACCTCGTTCCCAGGGCCTTTTTGAAAAGCAGACGCCATTTTAGTTGGTGCAGGTGTACAATTGAGCTAGAGTATCCAAGGACGTGTGTGCACGTCGTCTTTAGTATTTTACTCTGGTTAACGCCAGACGAAATTACTTTTCAATAGGAAACTCCCACGAGGTGGAAGGTTAAAATACCCCATATTGTTTAAAAATGGGGATTTTACATATTCGTAACATTTGGGTCTTCCTGAGCAAAATCATAATATATCTTGTCAGCCGCAAATTTCATCTTCATGGAGTTTTTCGCTGTCAAAGTTCCGGATGTGATGTCACAAGAAGCATTCCAAACCAGTTTTTCTTTTGTTACTTGCCACAAAATTGCCTCTTGTGACATCACATCCGGTAACTTGGACAGCAAAAAAGTCCATGAAGATGAAATTTTCGGCTGACAAGATATATTATGATTTTGCTCACGAAGACCAAATATTACGAATACGTAAAATCCCAAAACGTAAGATAGGTACTTTAAAAATATTTTAAAATATTGTCTAACAAAGATCATTTTAACTTAATTAGACGCTGAAGTAAATCAGTTTAAATTCAATTTCTTTTATTTGTACAGAATTTGTTGCCTGTCAAATGGATGGCACTGGAATCTCTTACACATGGTATATTTCGTACATCAAGTGACGTGTACGTATAAATGTAACAATTATTAAGTAATTCATGATTATTGGCATTTTTATCTTGTATGCCATACAAAGCGACCTTATTTATTGAAGTATGGCAGTATTTAGATACTGATCACCTAGTTTTATTGTACAGAGGAGCATGACAGGAGCACTCACTGAAAATTTCAAGAGAATCTGATGCGTATAGTTTTCGCGCTATTAACTCTCAAAGTTTGCCGTGGATAGTTCGTTCTTGGAGAAAAATTGAGCTTTCGGTAACAATGCTTATGACGTACGCAAATTTCACTATTAATGATCCATCTGCGTATGTCATAAGGCAATATGACCAAGAAGCCCAAATTTCCCCAAAACAAACTATCCACGGCAAATTTTGAGAGTTAATAGCGCGAAAACTACGCATCAGATTCTCTTGAAATTTTCAGCGGGTGCTCCTGTCATGCTCCTCTGTACAATAAAACAACAAAAATGCCAACGTATTTTTCACTTCATAGACGCTTTAACTTCAGCGGTGAGGCGGTAGCGCGCCAACAACTTGTGCCACCCTTGCCTCATATGTTTTGCTTTGCTTTTTTTTTCTTTGCAGATGGGCATTTGGTGTTTTGCTTTGGGAAATTACTACACTTGGTACAGTTTATTTACAATTAATGTTTTATTTTGTTTTACTGAGTAACTAAGATTATTAATTTCTGGAATTTCTATTGTTAATTTAATGGTGTCTTATGGTGTTGATGTATTGTTAGCAATATAAAATATAAATATATACGTGTGACGAAAATTAAAAAATGACGTTGATCTAAATAAGTTTTGTGGAAACACCACGTAAAATATTTCTTTGCTAAGCTTTCGGCCTGTTCACTCAGGCCTTCATCAGAGCAATGACAACAAGTTGTTGGCTCACGTCATTTATAAACTAAGCAACTGATCAATTAAATCACGTAAGAATACAATGGCGTATCACGTTAATTTTATTAATTAGAAAACAAAATCACGAATGTTCTCCGAATAGGGCATGCCACGTGCTATTTAATGGCTGTCCCTCCTGAGAAATAGTGTGATGTTTTGCGATCTCAATGGATTCTCCTGTTCTTCGCGTGAAGTATTGCTTGTCGCTGGCTAAGAGTGATGACTCTTTCCACTTAACACGATGGTCATACTTCCAAGCGTGTTTGGCAACAGCAGACTTTTCTTGTTGCGCTTTTATGCAACATGTCTTGTGTTCCTTCAGGCGAGTTGAGAGATTCCTTCCCGTTTCTCCGATGTATACCAAGCCACACTCACAAGGAATGCGATACACTCCAGGCTTAGATAAGCTATCCACTTCATCTTTATGTGTGAAAAGTACCTTGAACAATTTGTGTTGACTACTGTGAAATATCTTCATACCAGCACGATTTAGAATCCTCTCAATCTTGTGAGATGCTGGTCCGATACACGGAAGAGAAACTGAAGGTGGTTCTTGCTGGGGCTGTGTATTCGGCTTTGTATGTACAGAAGGAGTCATAGAAGCTTGAATCATCTTCTCAGGAAAACCGTTGTTAGTTAAAACCAACTTAAGGTGATCTAATTCTTCCTGAAGGTGTTCTTCGTCACAAATTGTTCGCGCTCGATGAACGAGAGTTTTGCACACAGATGATTTAATACTTGGATGATGGAATGAAGTGTAGTTAAGGTATCTGTCAGTGTGTGTTGGTTTTCGATACACAGTATGACTTACTAGTAAAGTCCCATCTGATTTAACGGAAAGCCAAACGTCCAAGAATGGGATAGATTTATCTTGATTTTGTAATTCCATAGTGAATTTGCTGTTAAGGTGGTCAAGAAAATTAGACAAAGCATTCAAACCGTGTGACCAGGTACTTAGCGTATCATCAACATAACGTTTCCACATACCTGGTTTTAACGGGGCAGTTGCAAGAGCCTTCTTCTCAAATTCCTCCATGTATAGGTTAGCCATGATTGGAGACAAAGGGGAGCCCATTACTGCTCCAGTAGTTTGTTCGAAAAATCTGTTCCGCCATTGAAAACAAGTTGAATTTAGGCACAGCGTTAACAGTTCATAGACCTGATCTGCAGAAAGATTCGTTCTTGTAGCGAGCGTTTTATCTATTAGAAGTATTTCTTTTGCAATCAGACACGCTTCTTCAATGGGAACATTCGTAAACAAACTAACAACATCAAAACTAACTAATATCTCATCATTAGCCAACTTAAGTGTCTTTATTTCAGAGACAAATTCCTTAGAATTTAATACATGGTGAATGGACTTACCAACCAAAGGCTTCAAAACAGTAGCAAGATATTGTGCTAAGGCGTATGTTGGAGAGCCTCGTGAAGCCACAATTGGACGAAATGGGACATTCGTTTTATGAATCTTTGGAAGACCATAAAATTTAGGACACACTGAAGCAGAAGGGCGTAAACGTCGGTAGAAGTTTTTAGGTAAACTTTCTATCTTACAAAGTTCTAACAATTTACTAGAAACCTTACGTTCAATGCCAGGTGTCGGATCACGTTTCAACTCTCTATATGTTTGAGTATCTAAGAGAGCACTTACCTTTTACGTGGTGTTTCCAAAAAACTTATTTATATTACTTTATCGCCATGAAAACGTTCAAAGAATTAATGACGTTGATCGTTAACAATTATTCACCAAAGTGGAGGTGAATAGTGCTGGATATTCACCCCAATGTTTATGCTAAAAAAAATTGGCAACCATTTTGTTTTGCCCGCAGGTGAATAGTGCAGGATATCCCGAGTTAGCAGAACCAATCAGATTGCGTGGAAAGCACTATTCACCTGCGAGGTACATGCTAATATAAGTTAGTTTCATTTCGTCTTGTCTGGTCTTGTCTGGTTTGGTTCAGATTAGCGTAATGAGGAATTAGATTTTCCTTTAATTTTAGGATAAGATATGATGGAAAGAGAAGTAAAAAAAACTGCCTGGTTGTTAAAAAATTAAGAGAGAAAATAAATATTTTAATGATTCCTTTTCAGGCGAAGAACCATATCCAGGCATTTCCTCTTTTAATACCTTAAACCATGTGGCATCAGGGAACAGGATGAATAGACCACCCCAATGCTCGGAAGAATTGTGAGTACTAACACCGCTGCCAACGTTTTGCGCCTGCGTGACGTCCGAGTTCGTCCTCAGAAAAATAGTGGGAAATTAAAACACTGAAATATTTAGGGGGGTTTACCACAGGGAGCCCATCTTGGCAGAGCGTGGGCACCCTTTGGCACACTCGTGGTGTGTTTAGGAAAATAATAAAGGGATGAAACACGAATTCTTCCTTGTTTTTGAACATCGTCTTAAGTGCCTATAGGTATTCCAATTGTAAGACAATTGAGCGAAGTAGTTGTGATAATGATTCATTTATCAAAATATAATCAAAATGAGGCAAAGTCTCACCTTTTAGCCGTGATTTTGCAGCTAAATTACATATCGTATTTTCGAGAGATGTGTTCCGCAGGTAGCTAGGACACTACATCATCGTTGACACTTCGGATGGCTACGAAATCCTACGATAAGCTTTTCGGATAAAGCGGGAAGTTTCAGGATTATTGATTTATTGCACATTCATCTGACTCTGAGTTTCAGTCGGTTTCAGTATTCTAATGGTGGCTCCGGACGATAGGAGATGTCCTGGCTACTTGCGGAACACATTCCACGTTGAACGATTGGTGTTTCATCCCTTATATTTTTCCTCTCCCTCCCTCCCCCCCTTTCCCCCCGTTTCCCCCCCCCCCCCCGCTTCCGGTAACCGTTTTTCGTTTTTTTAAATCCCCTGCCACAGCCCCCCCCTGTCTTTCGAGTCTGGCACGGTGCCCACGCGCTGCCAAGATGGGCTCCCTGTGGGTTTACATGGAAGGTGGGACGGAATGGATCGCATCGCTACTATATCTTTCGATTCCTATCAATTTTCGCCATATAAATGCTCTGTCCCGCCTAACTGGGACAATGTGACGGATCTTTTCCCGACCTCCCAATTTCAAAAAGGCCCTATATATATATATATATATATATATATATATATATATATATATATATATATATATATATATATGTATATGTTCTTTAGAAACGCTGTAGACTACCTAGTACTCACAACACCGCTGCCAAAGGTTTGCGCATGGGTGAATTTGCTAGAGTAAATATTGCAGGAGATTGGGAACTAGCCATGGCAACAACAACCAGACAGAAAAAGGGTAAAGAAAATTACGAAGGGGTAAATTCAGAATATGTTACAATATTGACAAAGAAGCCATGCACAAATTACCTACCTTATCTTTTTGGTGGTATGCTTATAATTTTAACTTTTGTGTGAGACTCTCGGACCAGTCTAAGCGACTGTTTACATGGGTGCTGGGACTAGAAAATTAAGCGGAACGGGACGTTTTTCATCCTGGGTTTATATGAGAATGTTTTCAGGCGGGACAATTGCGATTGGGACGTTTCACAACACAGCTAGAAAGATGTAAAAACCAAAGAATAACAGAGGAATAAATAGAATTTGACGTATTATAAAGAGCTGCTGTCCTCCTACTAGCCGTTATCACTCATTTGTATCGAATAAACAGCTTAAGAATCAAAATGAATACTCGAAACGGTACCCAGAAATACGTAGTTTCCTACGGCACGAAGTATAGTAGGAAAGTATATTCATTTCGTCAAGTAGCAGTATTCCCAGGAGGAGGGCGTGTCAGAAACAAGTGTATAAAAGAAGTCGTTTTCCAAATGAAGCATCTCGGCCAGTCAGTAGACAGCTCAAACTTGAACATTGAACTTGGAATCACAACGTTTTTGATTTACTATTTGCTGCGCGGGCAGTGAGCTGGTTATCTTGGTCCCGCCCAGATTTCCTGGCCACCTCGGTGGAAGGTTTTTTCTGGCCTACCAGCTACTGTATGGCGCTGATCGAGTGGCGCATTGACCAGGACTGAAGCGAATTAACACTAATTGTGAACTTTCAGCAATCCTGATAGTCGAAAGAACATTTCTTATTACTCAATTTATAACAACGATTGTAAATACGCTACGGAACTATCGATATAGTTACAATAAAGAGCTGTCGTCTACTACACTGGACCACAGCAAGGTTTCTCCAACAGTTGTTGTCCTGCCGTCAATTGCGACCAATAGCAATGAATGCCGGGTGTAATAAATTAGCAATTTAATTTATTATGCAAAATCATTCTGAGTAATTAATGGCAGTCCTGTTGGAGAAGTTCATTGGTCTCATTGGTCCCGCACGTTGCCGGTCCCGTTGAAGCTATTTGACCATAACTGGCACAAATCTATGCATAAAATATGTTTCACGATCGAGGAATGTTTAAAAAGAACAATCAACCAATGAAAATGTAGAGTCCACCAGCCGATGCCAGGGCCTTTTCCCACTCTAGCAATCTCAAAAAGGCCCTGGGCACGAGGTTGAAGTTGATTCAGTTCATCAGTTTCCTTTTTTATTAAAAAAATAAAATATAATTATTTGGTTCTTAGGTATGACATGATGATGAAATGTTGGGACGCAAATCAAGAAAACAGGCCAAATTTCATCGACCTACATGACCAATTAACAAAAATGCTTGGAGACAAACAACAGGTTTAATAAATATATTGTTTACGACACTCAGATTTTGCCATAGAAAATGAATGGAAGGGGAGCTGGATAGGAAACTTATACGAAACCGGAAACGATGTTTGCACAACTTGCAATGGTAATTATACACTTATATTATAAGTGATATTGGGCAATTCACTCGATTACATAGCATGTTCTAATGATTTTGGGTGAAGGAAAATTCGAGTGTAGAATATATACATTTTAAGACCAAACCGGGACCAGTTGCGAAAAATGCAACTACACAGGCCTTCCGGCAGGAATTGAACCCACGACCTTGCGGCTAACATCAGACACTGCTGAACTTAAGTGATATTACACTATTGCTTAATTTAATTTTAGCAATAGCTGATCCTGGACCACCCGTTAGGTGCAATAGCCGCTTATAAGTGTATAATTACCATATCAAGTTGGGCAAACATTGTTTCCGGTTTCGTAACATCGTTTTAAGTTTCCTATCCAGTCCCCCTTTCATTATCTATGATTTTACGGTTAGACCATTTAAAAAATATTCGCGGTTTATCATCAGCGCCCGCATAATTTTTTCTGACGCATAAATTTTATTTTTATTTTTTATTATTAATAAAAATTGTTATTTTGACTAAAAGCTAGTTTACCACGTCCATTTTCTGTCTGTCTCTCAAAACGACCTAAAGTGGAATAGCCATGTCGAGCATATTACCAAAAAGGCGAACAAGAAACTATTCTTTCTCAGAGAATGTCGTCGGGCACATCTCCCGGATGAAGTTGGCATTACCTGCTACAAAACTAAGATCAGACCCCTACTCGAGTATGGGGCTCCAATTTGGGGCGGTCTTCCTAGCTATCTCGAGGCTGAGATTGAAAGCATTCAGAGAAGAAGTTTGAAAATCCTAGGCTTACCCAGCGATTATCTACCATCCTTGTCCAAAGGAGAAATAACATTACCCTCCAAGAATTCAAACGTATCATGGATGAGGACACACATCTTTGCTCAGACCTAATTCCGAAACACATAAGCTACAACTACCATCTTAGGTCAAACAAGAAAAAAGTATCAATATTTTCTGGAACTGAAAGACATAGATCTTCTTTCATACCGAGGGCTGCCTCACTTTTTTAAATATTTGCATACTCTGGTGAATTTTTAGGCTATTTTGAACATGTCGGACTTGCCATAAACGTTATTCTCAAAACTTTTTAAATGTGTATATAGAACATAGGTAGTTTTTAAAAACATTTGATGTAATTCCATTTGTATTTCTCAGTATAAGAATGGAAATAAAGATTATTATTATTATTATTATTATTATTAAACATACGCGTCAGGTCGCACGAGACACTCGTAACTGTCGGCCATTTTGAAATTAAATTACCAAACAGAATAACAATAATCTCTATATCCTGCATGCTAACAATGAAATGTTCTAACTTTCACTTTCGTTAACAAGTAAAACATAAAGCTCTGTGCATATGTACTCTTATAAAGGCACGTTTGACGTCATTGAACACGAAAGAAGTTGAGTAGAGGCACGAGGCGATAGCCGAGTGCCTTTACACTTCTTTCGTGTTCAAATGACGTCAAATGTACCTTTATAAGAGTACATATGCACAAGGAGCGATATGTTTTATATGTTTTATAAAATAAGAAGAGGAAAAATCAAACTAAAAGTGAGGTAGTTTAGGAATTTGGCGGGCTTTTCCGGCCAGCTGACGCCATTCTACGGCATTTTACGTCATTCATGATCTATGTTCTCTTGTAAATGCACGGAGCCCAGCCAATCAGAGGGTGCGTAGAGGACACCTTATTTTATAATGCGGATTACAATATAAACAAACTTATATTAAACTTATATTAAATTCCAACACAGATTTCCAGGTCAAACATAACCAAATAATCATAATAATTATAAATTTCCTTTCCAGATATATTAACTCTCAAAATATCACTCCAGTTCACATCCCAAATATACAATTTAAATGTAACAATAAAAAAATGTCTGTGAATAATGATGATTTTTTAAAACTTTGTTTCACTGAATTTTTTTATTCCAAAATGGCAAACTAATTGGCCATTCATACTCATTCGGAACTTTTCCCATAAATTTGCAATTATTTTCGAAAAACCAGAAGAGTGGAAACCAGATTCTTGACCTGAGTTGAGTGCCTTGGGAGAGTGACTGGCTGTTAGCTAATGCATGGTAATAAAGGAAGATGCGAGATGAAATGTAGAAGGCAATGAATACATCGATGGAATAATGTCCATGAGCTGCTAAGATGAAAAACATTCCAAAGGTATTCAGGAGCCAGCAGATTGTATGAGGGAAGTGCCAACGTCTTGGTGAGTATTCTGAGATAAAAAAGTTGAGCAGCGTGACAGCACAGGTATGCCCACTGCACATATAATCAGTTCACCACAAGAACGCACGCCATTCAATGTCATACCACCACCAAAAAATATTGTGAAGGCTCGCTTGAATCTAGTCCACCAGTCTCCAATGCCCTACGGCACGGATTTTGTTGCTTCTACTGATGATAAACCGGAACTTTTTTTTAAATGGCCTTATTGTAATATTTTATTGACAGATAGATAGATAGTTTATTAAGTTCAAAAATTACAGCCCTAATATACAACCGCTGAATTATATTTAAACTTTACAATGTCTATTTATATAAACATATTTAAAATTTTACTAAAGCTATAAAATATGTATACGGTAGATGGATTGAGGCCACGTCCACACGTATACGTTTTCCTAGCGTTTTCATATTGTTTCAGGTAATGAGACCATTGTTTTCTGCTCCCCTGAGGACCGAGAACAATATAAAAACGCTATGAAAACGCATACGTGTGGACGTGGTCTGATCTGTTATAAAATATTTAAAAATTGTTGCTGTATGCACTAATCATTAAAATTACGATTTGTTTTGTATTGTTCTTTTGCATTTGTATTATGAAACTATTTGGGAATCTTTCGTTTTACACATTGGGTTGTTAATTAAACATGCTCCTTTTTTTCTCAAATTCATAACAGACTTACCATTTATGGTGATACTAATTGACGTCATTAAATATAGCTATATTAATTGATAGTAGTCGTTACTAGAGTAGCTAATAAATGAAAATATGAAATAAATTTTACTCAATATAATTAAGTTCTCTTCAAATTCCAATATTTTACTTTTTTGTTTAGAAATTGTACATAAATATTGTGGAAGATTGCGATTCAACCAACGAATTAAAAAATGACCGAAGAGAAAGCGTGGAAAGTTTAAGTGACTTACGCTATACTAAATAATTAATGTGATAATGAAGTGAAGCATCCCCCCCCCTTGATTTTTTTCCTACTTTAGTTTTCTTGTTCCTACATTGTAAACCTTGTATGTATTTTATGGAGTATATTTGTTATCAACTTGCAACGCACAAATATTATATATATATATATATATATATATATATATATATATATATATAACTACAGACGGTACCGTTTCGGCCTTTTGGGCTTCATCAGTGTAGTGCTGATGAGCAGGATGAAGGTAACTGCTATTTACAGTCACCTTTGGTGCCTCACAAATTGTGGGACATCAAAACCATGCCAGAGCGCTCAAACTGCAAGCAGTGAGCGTGCGCACAATGCGTAAGCAGCAATGGCTCATCCTGTAGAGCGCTCAATATGACCTAAAGGCCATAGAGCGATATCTAACTACAGACGGTACCGTTTCGGCCTTTTGGGCCTCGCCAGTGTAGTGCTGATGAGCAGGATGAAGGTAACTGCTATTTACAGTCACCTTTGGTGCCTCACAAATTGTGGGACATCAAAATATATATATATATATATATATATATATATATATATATATATATATATATATATATATATATATATATATATATATATACAATATATATACCCTGGTCGCTATATATGCGTGTTTCCTTTGGTTGTTGGCCATGATCTATTAGAGGACAGGCACATGAACACGTCCCCAAAATCCAGCAAGAGTTTCATACCCCCAAATCCAGCACGAGTTTCGATAAAAACCTTTAAAATTTTTTGTATTGTATAAAACAAATATATTCCATTTTTTTGTTGTCTGTTCGGTCATAGACGTACAGAAGACGTAACAACGTGGTAAGAACATCAGTGATCCACTCGTATCACGTTGTGACGCCATTTGTACATCTATAACTGAACAGACAACGAGAAAATGGGATCTATTTGTTAAACAGTTTAAAATAATAATACCATGGATCGACTCTGTTTCTATTGTTCTCAAATTTCTAATTTTGTCATCTAGCAGGGCAAATTTCTAATTTTTCCCTCATTAGCATGCGTGACAGTATTCTTTTACACAACAAAGAAATGCATTATTATAAGATAATCATGGTATTACAAACTATAATCGGCTCGCCGTTCCACAAATCCTCCCGAGGCATGATCATGAGGGGACATTTAATCACTAATTTCCCGCATGTCATTGGTGTAGATCATATTCATAAATTGGCCGTGGAATTAATGTTCTTTTATGTGCATATAAATTAGCCCCTCTGAACTCGTTTTCATGTGCGAAATTCAAAAGAATCTTTACTCTAAAACGAGGTCAAAGCGGCTAATTTATATGTACATAAAAGGATTTAAAATAAAATTTTTAATCTATTACTTATAAATATCACCTCTTGATAAATATTTAATATGAACTTTGCAGATGTAACCTGATAAAAAATCCCTTTTACTCCCTTGGTGGAGGACAAATCTTCTGTAAATAAACAATGCAATCTTGATTAATAATTCGCTCTGTTATATTAGTGTTGTGAACGTTGGAACTTTGAAGTTGTCCTCAAGATGACCGTTTTGATATGTATAATGTGCAAAAGGTCGATTACTATGTATGATACATGTAATATGACCAAGAGGACCACAAGTTTATCAGTTTACTACAAAACTGTTACGTGTTGTTACCCTCATTAAATAAAGTTGTTTAGTTAGTTAGTTAGTTAGTTAGTTAGTTAGTTAGTTAGTTAGTTAGTTAGTTAGTTAGTTAGTTAGTTAGTTAGTTAGTTAGTTAGTTAGTTAGTTAGTTAGTTAGTTAGTTCGTTCGTTCGTTACTTACTTACTTGCTTGCTCGCTCGCTCGCTCGCTCACTTGCTTGCTTGCTTGCTTGCTTGCTTGCTTGCTTGCTTGCTTGCTTGCTTGCCTACTTACTTACTTACTTACTTACTTACTTACTTACTTACTTACTTACTTACTTACTTACTTACTTACTTACTTACTTACTTACTTACTTACTTACTTACTTACTTACTTACTTACTTACTTACTTACTTACTTACTTACTTACTTACTTACTTACTTACTTACTTACTTACTTACTTACTTACTTACTTACTTACTTACTTACTTACTTACTTACTTACTTACTTACTTACTTACTTACTTACTTACTTACTTACTCACTCACTCACTCACTCACTCACTCACTCACTCACTCACTCACTCACTCACTCACTCGCTCACTCACTCGCTCGCTCGCTCGCTCGCTCGCTCGCTCGCTCACTCACTCACTCACTCACTCACTCACTCACTCACTCACTCACTCACTCACTCACTCACTCACTCAGATTTTTTTTAACTCTTTCCTGTCCGAGTTGGTCTTTAGTATTTTGTTCTGGCTAACGCCAGACGATTTTACAAGTGGTTACAATGCTCACGACGATTAATCGCAACAAGTGTGAACGTGGCTGCCGTAATTAAGAATCGCTGACAATGGGAAATAGAACTGTCCCCAGGTTCATACGGTTCTCACGACAAGTGAGAAGCACGAGTATAGCGCAAAGGCAAGCGGCGCTTGGTTTAAGTCGACAAAAGACCTTGATGTGCCATATAAATTATATAATATTGGGTCGTAACTATATGATATCACGTCCCTTTGTTCTGAGTTATTAAAATGATCCACGTGCAGTCTACACCTATTGACGTCACAAATGGGGAAACAGAAAAAGGATTACTTCCCCTTGACTTGCTGTGACCCTACAGTTTACTAGTCAAGTGTTCACTAACATGCATATACGCACAGAAGATTTGGATTCAAGTTGGTTTCGATTGGTTGGTTACTCCGCTATCTGGTGTTCAAGGAAACTATACCTGAGTTTTCAACATAGCCAGTCGAGAAGGTAAATGTTTGCGAAAGTCAGTATTTGTGTCAAGCTAATAAACTACCAAAGGTTTCAGCACACGTTATATAAGCTCATATTGGATTAATCTAAGCTAACTTGAGCAAAGTTGTTTCACAATATAGTTCAGACTAAAACGAACATTTGATCTTATTTTGAAGTTCAGAATATGCGTGGAACTTGTGATCTCTTATTAGACCACGTTTACACTAGAGCAAAAATATCCGGATTCACATTGTTTTTTATTCACATGAGGATGAAAAACAATGTGAATCCGGATACTTTTGCTCTAGTGAGGGCCTTAGACTAACGTTTACACTAGAGCAAAGGTTTCCGGGGATTCGTAAATGTTTCCGGATTCACTTCGTACCGAGTATTCGGAGTCGTTAGGCGTTTACACTACAACAGTATTTGCAGATTCGGCCCTTTACACTAAACTCGGACTTCGTTTAATTCAGTTAATATGTTCACCGTGTTACTAAACTAACGTTCCGGATTCGTCATGAATCCGAAAACATTTGCTCTAGTGTAAACGGAGTCTTAAAAAGCCATCAGAGCGTTCAGTTCAACTGTATACGGCATATTGCAACCAGCCTTATTTAGCTATAATACTGAACTTTGATATTATTATTATCTGATAACAAAAAACCTCAAACTTTTTATATGCAAAGGTCTGTCTCTATTTGTGGAGTGTTTGTTTATGTGCCGTTTTAGACTATAACTTAAAGCAATCGCTTTACGAATCATATTTTGAATAACTTACATTTTAAAGGGTTAATGAACTATCGAGCGCACATAATTATAGTTCTCAGGGCTCATCAGTTTGAAAAGTCAAAGTTCATCTAGGAAATTCGTCCCGCCTAGCCATATCCACAAGTTGCTCGGCAACTTTTCATTAACCTCTTCTCATATGCGCAACATTTTTTGGAACTGGCAACTTTTGTAACTGCAAGCAACTATTTAGAAATTTGACATTTATTCAGCAATTTTGACAATTTTAAGGAGCAATTATCTGTGTAGGCAAATCAAAAATTTACATTTTCCTTGTTCTCGCTTAGTTTATGCTTAATAATAAATAATTTCAGTTTTAAAATGAGTTCTTCACTCTTCAGTCAACACATAGTTTATATGCAGAGTTGTTAAAGTTTATGGTAAACGTTCTCATCTTTTATTTTACGTTCCGTATTTAATACACCGTAACACGAGCTAAGATCGCGATCCCGGCAGGGGAATTAACACCGGAGTTATCGTCTTATACTCTTATCATATTTAGTCTTCAGTTTCATGAATAGTTGTTCCTTTTCAAAAGAGCAGGGAGCAGCTTTGGAAGAAATATTAAAAACCCGAATCATGCTAAAGTACAATGAGAGTCAGAGGAAGAAAACTGAGTGAATGTTCTGATTGTTTAATGAACAATTTGTGACATGCAAATCTTTATATTTAGATTAATTTAAAGTTTGTGTTTGGTTTTGCAGTAAATTGTTTGTAATAATTTTTGTTTCTTTTGGATATGATATACCGGTGTGTAGTTATATATCATTAACCTTGTTTTAAAAGCACTCGTGTTTAGTTATTGTTTATGACTTTTATCAAGACAATTGCTCCCACATTTTCAAAAACACTGTTGTAGACACCAACACAAGGATTTATCGTCATACCTCCTAATTGACAGAGCAAATGAACTAGCAATCTTGAGCAACTTTCTTAAAACCTGGCAACTTTTTTGAAAAAATGAGCAATTTTTAAGCAAAATTTAATAATTTTTAAGCAACTTTTTGCAAAATTTTCTAGGAAATCCGCCCTCCCGGGGACAAATTTCCTAGGAATATCGCCCCCCTTTAGGATTTCGCCCTCCCCCTTAGTCGTAAAACATAAATTGACCAAATTGGCAAAAATTGCCTTCAATACGTGGCAACAACACATGCCTTCTGGCAGCCATTCGAGATAAAACTATTTCCACTGACAAAATAAATTCATCTCAGCAATTAAATTCGTCGGAGTCAGACGGGTCGTCGAGGCGAATTAAATGTTTCGCTTCTGTCTCAGTGTGACAATTCTGTACCATGGTTTCAAGAAGTCGTTTTCAGGATCCACGAGTCCAAGTAAAAACAATTAAATTCGATTGAAATTCGACGTTTAACTCGACGTCGCATTACCGACGAAGTTAATTCGAATTAGGTTCGTCTGAATTAAATTCGTCTATTGTGCGACCTTAATTTAACGCAGGCCTACCCTGCGAGTCAGAGCCACTGATCTCAAATAATATGCTCATTATACTGGATAGAGCATCTATTGTTTCGCGCGTGGCAAAAATTGAAGTCGGAAGTGAGGCTAAAAATCTCGCGGCGGCCATATCCGGTGGGACCCACAATATTGCTGAATCATAGTTTTCGCCTCTGGTTTTCGCTTTAAATGATCGGATTTTTAACGAAAACCAGCTAAATTTTTGTAACATGTATCTGTCGCTATGGGAGAACTAAAAAGTGGCTGTATGAAAATCAAGTGGGTCCCACTTGAAATGGCTGCCACTAAATTATTCCGACTTCACAGCGAGCACCGGATGCTCTATCCAGTATAATGAGTCTATTATTTGAGATCAGTGGTCAGAGCCCCTTCCCAACCTACGCAGGCTTCGGGGGAAAGTGGGCTCTGCCAACAAACTCGATATTTCTTTTTGAGCATGTGTGAACGGTTGCCAAGATACCATTTTGGGCCCGAGCTCTAACGCGTTACTTGCTATTTTCCTGCTAACGCGTGTTCGTAAACTAGAACTTGTTTGACCAGTTTAAAACCTGACTGACTCGCCCCAAACTTGAGGCGAAGATCGAGTTTGTTGGCAGAGCCCACTTTCCCCCGAAGCTTGCGTAGGTCGGAAAGGGGTTCTGACTCGTAGGGTAGCCCAGGCCTAAAGTACAGGCCAAGTACGTACAGTGTATAAAAAGTATTATAAAAGTACTACTATAGACTTGCCATTCATTGTATCTCATTGTTTTTACTTGCTTTTTTCTTTGCTTAGATATTCAAGTTAGAAGAACCTATACGAAATTCGTAAAACAAAATCTTAAAAACACACAACTAACAACGGATTAACAAAATGTTAAGGTTGATTGTGTTGTTTACGGTAATCTATTTTGCACAAAGTAAAGCAGATGATTGTTTTAACTCAACCGGTATGTTGAATAATTGTATCTTGTAACGTTTAAATCTTAATATTTCCTTCCTGTTTTTCTATTCCCAGTAGACATTTTATTAACCCAATCCTATAGACTTGGGGGGCGATTACATGGACCGGGCTGTCCCGGTTAATCGGTCTAGCCCGGTCTATATATAAAACGCATGTTGTTTTAACATTTCAATTACATGGCAAGCGGGCTAGGATGAGTTTACGAAACGATTACATGGAGCGGGCTAGCCCGGTAAGCCGGGATGATTTCAGGCCGAAATTCGCAATTATCAAGTAAATAAGGGCAAAGTTACGTTAGTTTTACTTCAGTTTTACACTAATTAGTCTATTATTTATTTTGTAAAAATAAAAATATTGTTAAAGTCTTGGCTAACCCAGGAAAGCGTCTTCACGAAGACTATTAAATTAATTTATTAAATCTTCGCTTTGATCACAAAACACACGAACAACGTTGATGTTCTATTTCAGTTCCTTTCAGCACTATTTATTCACACAGTCAAGCAAACGAACGCGTATCGAAGCTAGTTCAACAGTTTTTCAGCTCGGTTTGCCGGGATGAAAACGATTGCAAGGACATTTTCATCCCGGTTAACCGGGCTAGCTCGGTTGTGACAACCGGGATTTCGGCGGCAAACCGGGCTGGTTAACCGGGCCAGCCCGGTCCATGTAATCGCTCCCTTAGAAGAATATGCCCACGTCAAATTAAAATTAAATGTGTGTGCAATCTGTAAAAGACGAACAGTAGTGTTTTATCAAGTCCAAAAACTCGAGAGCGCATGAAAACAGCTTATATAAAATGTTTTTTCCCGGAGGGTTGTGATTAGGCTTAGGGCTACTGGGGGGTTGTGGGTAGGTTTAGGGCTTCCGGGGGTTTGGGCGGGTTAGGAATTAGTTTTTTAATTCGTTGAAATTGACTCCCACACACTCAATTTGAGAGCTTGATTACGATTAGTATATACAGTCAATTTGAGGAAGAGAATGGGCTGGGTACAGATACATGTAGAATTTAGGCTCTATAAAAACGGGCGGCTATTTTCTATTTCTTAAATAATGCACCAGGATTTTACACGTCTTTCAAGAAATAGCCATAGATAAGGTAAAAAACCTGTCTGTTATCGCTCTTTGGGGCTTACGAGCTTTAAGCGACATAAGTATTTGTCGTATATGAAAGAGTGTTTCATATTTTCACTGGTTGTAGACTTGTGTCCTTTCTACGACAAGTGACACCGCTGCCAAACGTTTTGCGCATGCGCGACGTCCGAGCTCGTCCTCAAAAGAAAGAGCGGGAAAACACTGGAATATTTGGACTGATCCGAGAGTCCAACACAAAAGTTAAAATTATAAGCATACTACCAAAAAGATTAGGTAATTTGTACATGGCTTCTTTGTCAATATTGTAACATATTCTGAAATTACCCCTTAGTAATTTTCTTTACCCTTTTTTTAAAACACAAATGAATAGTCGAGTCTTACTTAGTCTTCCCTGTCTGGTTGTTGTCGCCACGGCTTCTCTTGAAGTTTATTCTAGCGTGTTACGACAAGTAATAGTATGTATGCATTCTCGTTCCCAGATCCCATACTTTTCTTAGCGCGGCCGCACGAAAATTCTAACCCTAAAGGCGGTTTTCCACTAGGCGAAAAATGTCGCGCGAAGCGACATTTTCTTTTGTCTCGCAAGCTCTCGAGTGGAACTAATTAGCCAGGACAAAAGAAAAATGTCGAGTCGGTCGACAAATGTCGCCTAGTGGAAAACCGCCTTAACCCAAGAATTTTCGTGCGCCGCGCTAAGAAAAGTAGGGGATCTGGGAACGTGAATGGTATGTATGTCGTTAAACCTGGTAAGTTTACCCCCGGAAAGTTTACACTATCTATCTATGTATCTATCGTGTGAATTTTCGCCACTCATCAGTGAAACTTTGCACTAAAAATCGTAAAACCATAAAATATATATGTTTTTTGTTTAACACATATTTAGAGTGTGAATCAAATTCACCTTTCAAGATAACTAAAAATCCTACAACATCAGTATTGTTGGCGATGGCTGGCGATAATATTACGGCATTAAATTGTAGTGTAACGGCAGATAGCTCTGCAACTATTTACTGGACCAGAAATAATTCAGACGGACACTCCATCAAATTGAACAGCACGGCGATACTTCTACGTTTTATTGTCGGCCCACGAGAACTAGTGTGGACTGCTTTTTTAGACGATGTTCCTCCCGCTGGAAAATATCCGTACAAATACCAATGCGTAGCGACACTAAAATGCTGCACTGTCAGATCTTCTCCAAGTACATTGACAGTGTCACCACCACGTACAATATCACCCCCATTGACGACAGGTATTTCTGTACAACATCACCCCCATTGACGAATGAACGAACAAACAAACAACCAACCAACCAACCAACCAACCAACCAACCAACCAATCACCCAACCACCCAACCAAACCAACGAACTAGAACTTAGTTTCAGAAATTGCAGCTTGATGTTAGTAATAATTGCAGTTGTTTGCTGTACACAGCTTGTACAGCAAACAACTGACAATTAGAACTAGAACTTGTTGGACAATTAGAAACTAAAGTAGATAGATAGCGACCGTAAGTTATTTCTGATTCTCTGGGTTTTCCTGCTATTATCAACACCAGGTCCAATGTGTACCTCAACTCTGCAGCCAAGTCCATCTACAACGAACGCGGTCAAAACAAGGTTTTGCTCCTATTGTACAAAATGTACCTCAACTCTGCAGTCAAGCCCATCTCTCAAGACAGATGAAAAAAGTTTCAACCCTACAACGAACGTAATTGACGACAATACAAACGTGGTCAAAACAACGTTTTCCTCGTATTATCCAACATATACCTCAACTCTGCAGTCAAGTCCATCTCCCAAGACAGATAAAAAAGGTTTCGACCCTACAACGAACGCAATTGACGACAATAGAAATGTGGTCAAAACAAGGATTTCCTCCTATTATCCAACATATACCTCAACTCTGCAGTCAAGTCCATCTCCCAAGACAGATAAAAAAGGTTTCGACCCTACAACGAACGCAATTGACGACAATAGAAATGTGGTCAAAACAAGGATTTCCTCCTATTATCCAACATATACCTCAACTCTGCAGTCAAGTCCATCTCCCAAGACAGATAAAAAAGGTTTCGACCCTACAACGAACGCAATTGACGACAATAGAAATGTGATCAAAACAAGGATTTCCTCCTATTATCCAACATATACCTCAACTCTGCAGTCAAGTCCATCTCCCAAGACAGATAAAAAAGGTTTCGACCCTACAACGAACGCAATTGACGACAATAGAAACGTGGTCAAAACAGGTTTTTCCTCCTATTATCCAACATATACCTCAACTCTGCAGTCAAGTCCATCTCCCAAGACAGATAAAAAAGGTTTCGACCCTACAACGAACGCAATTGACGACAATAGAAACGCGGTCAAAACAAGTTTTTCCTCCTATTATCCAACATATACCTCAACTCTGCAGTCAAGTCCATCTCCCAAGACAGATAAAAAAGGTTTCAACCCTACAACGAACGCAATTGACGACAATAGAAACGTGGTCAAAACAGAAACAAATAATCCACTTCTCAAGACTGGGAAAAGTAGTTTAAACTCTGGTAGTAGTTTAATACCAAATAATCCACTTCACAAGACTGGGAAAAGTAGTTCAAACTCTGGTACCATTCCAGGAATAGTAATCGCCGTAATATTTTTCATAATTTTGGTAGTAGCTGTGCTTTACTTCTTGAGAAGAAGAAAGCGTAAACGCCGTCAACAAGACGTACAGGTAACTTTGGTACTATATTAAATTATTTTATGTCCTGCGTTAACTACATGGAGGGTTGAGATTTCACTTCGTCATCATCATTATCATTATCATCATCATCATCATCATCATCATCATCATCATCGTCATCATCATCATCATCTTCACTATCATCATCATCAACTTTATCATCATCTGCTGATCATCATCTGTTGATCATCATCAACAACTTTATCTTCATCATCATCAGCTGTTGATTATTAAACACTTATTTACTGGCGCCGAGGGAAACAGTGTGTTTTGAATTTGAATTTATTATTTGAATTTATTAAATTTGCCACTTAACGTGTGGCAGGGGAGAGGAACAGAACTT
>OZ036001.1:11504788-11532288 GCA_964035015.1 Corallium rubrum
ATATTTGAAAACCTATACACTCAAAAGTGACTTAATATTTATAATTAAGGTCTTAGTTAAGGTTTGCAGGGTCATTTCTGTAAAGCGCTCTCAATTCGTCAGAATTTATTATGCCACAAAAATAAAATAGATATCGTTAGAAAGCTATGAATTTGTAGAATACAATGGTGTCTTTGGTTTCGCGATAAACACAAACCGTTAATAGTTGTGATTTTTTTAATTAAAACCAGAGGGCTTCACTCGGGGCGACTTAAGAACAAAGCGTTTCATTTTGTTCAAAAATTTTTTTTGCAGTTCGATTCCAAGATAAATATCCAGCAAAACGATGTCAGCGATTTTTTATTTATTGCCTGCATGGTTTCGAAGTAATGACTTATTTTGTCCGAATGTTGGTCGAAAAACAGCATTTTTATCTTTGGTCGTCAGTAAAATCGGCAAAACTCGACACATCAAAAAACGCTGACACCGTTTTGCTGGAAATTTATCTCGGAATCAAACTACAAAAAAACCGATTTTGAACAAAATAAAACGCTTTTTACTCGAGTCGCCCCGAGTGAAGCCCTCTGATTTTAATTAAAAAAATTCACAACTATTAACGGTTTGTGTTTATCGCGAAATCAAAGATACCATTGTATTCTACAAATGAATAGCTTTCTAACGATATCTATTCTATTTTTGTGGCATAAATTCTGACAAATTGAGAGCGATTTACAGAAATGACCCTCAAAACCTTAACGAAGACCTTAATTATAAACCTTACGTCACTTTTGAGTTTATAGGTTTTCAAATATTATTTTTCAAATATTTAAACTTACAACAGTTTGTACAGCATAAACAAACGAAATTTTACCAACAAGCTAATAACATTATATTAACGTAACTAAGCAAATTGACAGTGGTTTTTTTTTTGTATTTTAAATTTTATATTTTTTTTATTTCTATTTTTAAATTTTAATTTTTAAACTTTTATTTTTATATAGTTTTTTTAATGTGTGTTTTCAGATGAAAGTCAAACAGCTAAACTAGAAAAATCAGATCTCTTGGCTGAATTAGATATCTTGAAAGAAGTGAATAGAGATCCACATCCCAATGTTCTTAAGCTAATAGGAGCTTGCATAACTGGTAAGCAAAATAAACAACTTTACCACCAGAGAAACAGAAACAGATTAATTGATACCATGTTTTCTCAAATAAGCGCCCACGCTCTAAACGCTGTTTTCCATCAAGTGCATTTTGCCCGCACGGGCAGAGCGGGCTTTGAAAGTTGGAAATTTTCAACTTCCAAAGCGAACTGAACAATGCATGCTCCGCCCACGCGGACAAAGCGAACGTAATGACAGCCTAAATATAAGTGTTCCTTTCGAATAAGCGCCCACCTTTCCAGAAAAAAAAATAACCACCTCTCTTGAATAGGCGTCAACCCAGCGAGTTATCCCTACCAAACGCGTTTACAATGACAAAACATAACCCGGCTACTAAGGTTATAGCGTCCTTGTAATCACGACAAACAGAAAAAAAACACAAGAAATGTACGAGGGCTACACGCGTAAAAATCTCGCAAGTTGTTGCAGCATTGTTGCCTGAACAATGCTGTAACAACTTGCAACAATGCTGTAACAACTTGTTGACATATGTGAACACATTGATAAATGAACAATATTGTTCATCATTGTTTCAACAAGTTGTTACTGCTTGATGAAACAACAACCATTGTTCACGCATGTTGTAGCAACCGAAGAACGTGTTGATACATCAACCATGTTCACCATTGTTGCGAACAACGTTGTTGGCTATAAAAATGTGCTGTTGGAACAACTTGTTCATGACTGTTGATTTATCCATGAACAAGCTGTTCGAACCATAAGTGAACAACTTGTTGACAACTTGTTCACGGCGAGCAGCACAACATTGTTCACGCCTGTTGACAACCGTGAACAAGTTGTGCGTTTTTACGCGCGTAGGATAACCCCTTGTAAACAGGCCCTAATAACATATTGTAATTTCTGTGTCCTTGTTCTTACGGAGTTCTTGTACGTGTATTATCAGTCTCTCTTTTTAATCTTTGCCCTATTGCCACGCTCTGCGTAATTATTACGAATATTTATGTTAAAAAAACCTTTGTTTTGAACCGCTTTAGTAGCTCATAGGCGAAACGTGGTAAAAAGTGATCTATTATTTTTAAAATAGTGTATCTATAACACGGGTGAGTGTTCTTCCCCGAATTTATTACAAGTTGGTATACTAGTGACCAAGTCAAGATTACGTTTTTTTAGCAATACATGTTTATGTTAATTTTATAGAACCGATACTAGTTGTTACCGAGTTTTGTCCAGGTGGTAATCTAAGAAAGTTCTTACGAAATAGTCGCACAGATCTTCCTGAGGATTCTTCGAATGACATCACTTTAGCATCAACCTTAACCCAACGACAACTTTTAAAATTTGCTGTTGATGTTGCAAGCGGGATGACTTACATCGCTTCTCTTAAGGTATATAATTTATTTTGAAATTCGTCACAATGTACACGGGTGGCAAAAACTAAAGGTGACGAACACCGCTGCCAAACGTTGGCGCATGCGTGAATTCGGTGAGTGAACATTGGAAGAGAAGTGGGAACTAACCGTGGCGACAACAACCAGACAGTGAAGACTAAGTAAGACTCGACTATTCATTTGTGTTTTAAAAAAAGGATAAAGAAAATTACGAAGAGGTAAATTCAGAATATGTTACAATATTGACAAGGAAGCCATGTACAAATTACCTACCTTATCTTTTTGGTAGTATGCTTATAATTTTAACTTTTGTGTTGGACACTCGGACCAGTCCAAATATTTCAGTGTTTCCCGCTCTTTTTCTGAGGACGAGCTCGGACGTCGCACATGCGCAAAACGTTTGCCAGCGGTGTTAAGGTGAGGTAATGCGGGCAACATTTTTCTTCAACTTGTTGCACGTATTACCACGCACCTTAAACATTGCTACGCAACAATGATATTGTTGCAAGTTGAAAACATTGCTTAAAAAAGTAGACTCCAGTCAGTTCTACTTGCTGCAACATGCTGTTTCAACTTGCAACAAAATCATTGTTGCGTGACAATGTTTAAGGTGGGCGGTAATACGTGCAACGACGCTATTCAACTTGCAACGCAACAAATGTTGCAGCAATTTGTTGCTCGTATTACTGCACCATAATGAGCAACCTATATATTTCTTACTAAACCAGTTCGTTTAAATGCCGACTACGCATTAAGATGACGCGTTGAAACATATATTCGCAAACAAGGCCTAACAAACTTGACCTTTCCAGTTTTACTGCCAAAACACCTAATGCAACTTTATTGTTATCTTATTTAGATTATTCATCGCGATCTGGCTGCCAGAAATATCCTTATTGGTGAAAATGAGATAGCAAAATTGTCTGATTTTGGGTTGGCTAGAAATATAAGCGAAACTGAACAATATGTCAGGAATAAGCAGGTAAATTCATTAATTAAAACTGCAGCTATAAATATCTTTTATATTGTTTATAATTTTTCTTATTTGTTTGTTTGTTTGTTTGTTTGTTTGTTTGTTTGTTTGTTTGTTTGTTTGTTTGTTTGTTTGTTTGTTTGTTTGTTTGTTTGTTTGTTTGTTTGTTTGTTTGTTTGTTTGTTTGTTTGTTTGTTTGTTTGTTTGTTTGTTTGTTTGTTTGTTTGTTTGTTTGTTTGTTTGTTTGTTTGTTTGTTTGTTTGTTTGTTTGTTTGTTTGTTTGTTTGTTTGTTTGTTTGTTTGTTTGTTTGTTTGTTTGTTTGTTTGTTTGTTTGTTTGTTTGTTTGTTTGTTTGTTTGTTTGTTTGTTTGTTTGTTTGTTTGTTTGTTTGTTTGTTTGTTTGTTTGTTTGTTTGTTTGTTTGTTTGTTTGTTTGTTTGTTTGTTTGTTTGTTTGTTTGTTTGTTTGTTTGTTTGTTTGTTTGTTTGTTTGTTTGTTTGTTTGTTTGTTTGTTTGTTTGTTTGTTTGTTTGTTTGTTTGTTTGTTTGTTTGTTTGTTTGTTTGTTTGTTTGTTTGTTTGTTTGTTTGTTTGTTTGTTTGTTTGTTTGTTTGTTTGTTTGTTTGTTTGTTTGTTTGTTTGTTTGTTTGTTTGTTTGTTTGTTTGTTTGTTTGTTTGTTTGTTTGTTTGTTTGTTTGTTTGTTTGTTTGTTTGTTTGTTTGTTTGTTTGTTTGTTTGTTTGTTTGTTTGTTTGTTTGTTTGTTTGTTTGTTTGTTTGTTTGTTTGTTTGTTTGTTTGTTTGTTTGTTTGTTTGTTTGTTTGTTTGTTTGTTTGTTTGTTTGTTTGTTTGTTTGTTTGTTTGTTTGTTTGTTTGTTTGTTTGTTTGTTTGTTTGTTTGTTTGTTTGTTTGTTTGTTTGTTTGTTTGTTTGTTTGTTTGTTGTTTGTTTGTTTGTTTGTTGTTTGTTGTTGTTTGTTGTTTGTTGTTGTTTGTTTGTTTGTTTGTTTGTTTGTTTGTTTGTTTGTTTGTTTGTTTGTTTGTTTGTTTGTTTGTTTGTTTGTTTGTTTGTTTGTTTGTTTGTTTGTTTGTTTGTTTGTTTGTTTGTTTGTTTGTTTGTTTGTTTGTTTGTTTGTTTGTTTGTTTGTTTGTTTGTTTGTTTGTTTGTTTGTTTGTTTGTTTGTTTGTTTGTTTGTTTGTTTGTTTGTTTGTTTGTTTGTTTGTTTGTTTGTTTGTTTGTTTGTTTGTTTGTTTGTTTGTTTGTTTGTTTGTTTGTTTGTTTGTTTGTTTGTTTGTTTGTTTGTTTGTTTGTTTGTTTGTTTGTTTGTTTGTTTGTTTGTTTGTTTGTTTGTTTGTTTGTTTGTTTGTTTGTTTGTTTGTTTGTTTGTTTGTTTGTTTGTTTGTTTGTTTGTTTGTTTGTTTGTTTGTTTGTTTGTTTGTTTGTTTGTTTGTTTGTTTGTTTGTTTGTTTGTTTGTTTGTTTGTTTGTTTGTTTGTTTGTTTGTTTGTTTGTTTGTTTGTTTGTTTGTTTGTTTGTTTGTTTGTTTGTTTGTTTGTTTGTTTGTTTGTTTGTTTGTTTGTTTGTTTGTTTGTTTGTTTGTTTGTTTGTTTGTTTGTTTGTTTGTTTGTTTGTTTGTTTGTTTGTTTGTTTGTTTGTTTGTTTGTTTGTTTGTTTGTTTGTTTGTTTGTTTGTTTGTTTGTTTGTTTGTTTGTTTGTTTGTTTGTTTGTTTGTTTGTTTGTTTGTTTGTTTGTTTGTTTGTTTGTTTGTTTGTTTGTTTGTTTGTTTGTTTGTTTGTTTGTTTGTTTGTTTGTTTGTTTGTTTGTTTGTTTGTTTGTTTGTTTGTTTGTTTGTTTGTTTGTTTGTTTGTTTGTTTGTTTGTTTGTTTGTTTGTTTGTTTGTTTGTTTGTTTGTTTGTTTGTTTGTTTGTTTGTTTGTTTGTTTGTTTGTTTGTTTGTTTGTTTGTTTGTTTGTTTGTTTGTTTGTTTGTTTGTTTGTTTGTTTGTTTGTTTGTTTGTTTGTTTGTTTGTTTGTTTGTTTGTTTGTTTGTTTGTTTGTTTGTTTGTTTGTTTGTTTGTTTGTTTGTTTGTTTGTTTGTTTGTTTGTTTGTTTGTTTGTTTGTTTGTTTGTTTGTTTGTTTGTTTGTTTGTTTGTTTGTTTGTTTGTTTGTTTGTTTGTTTGTTTGTTTGTTTGTTTGTTTGTTTGTTTGTTTGTTTGTTTGTTTGTTTGTTTGTTTGTTTGTTTGTTTGTTTGTTTGTTTGTTTGTTTGTTTGTTTGTTTGTTTGTTTGTTTGTTTGTTTGTTTGTTTGTTTGTTTGTTTGTTTGTTTGTTTGTTTGTTTGTTTGTTTGCTTGTTGCTTGCTTGCTTGCTTGCTTGCTTGCTTGCTTGTTGTTGTTGTTGTTGTTGCTTGTTGCTTGCTTGCTTGCTTGCTTGCTTGCTTGCTTGCTTGCTTGCTTGCTTGCTTGCTTGCTTGCTTGCTTTGCTTGCTTGTTTGTTTGTTTGTTTGTTTGTTTGTTTGTTTGTTTGTTTGTTTGTTTGTTTGTTTGTTTGTTTGTTTGTTTGTTTGTTTGTTTGTTTGTTTGTTTGTTTGTTTGTTTGTTTGTTTGTTTGTTTGTTTGTTTGTTTGTTTGTTTGTTTGTTTGTGATTTTTATTCCCTTAATGATTTGTGTTGGTTTGTTGCCGTTTTTGTTGTATTTGTCTGTTTTCTTTCTTTGTTTTATTTATTGCTAACATTTAACACTTAGTTTCAAAAAGAGAATAATTTACAGAAATTAAATTCGACTAAAAACGTTCGGACTTCCGAAGTGAGTTGCGGAATGACAACAGTTACGATATTCTGGAACAATTACGATATTCTGGGTCACTTAAATGAGAAATCGTAACAAGACCCACTAGCGGTTTTATTATAGTCCTTATATATGTTGTATAAAGAGGGATTTTCTGTACATTCACCGTATACCTTTGTATATTTATATTAGAAGCTACTTCCTGTAAAGTGGATGGCTTTGGAAAGTTTGGAACATGGTAGTTTTACTATTGCCAGTGATGTGTATGTATACTATGCTTATAGCTTCAGTAAAATATATAAACGACTTTAATAGAATCAGAAGTAATATTAGGCATTTCACTCGATTACATAGCAAGTTCTACGGATTTTTGGTGAAGGAAAATTCGAGTGTAGAAAATATACATTTTAAGAATATATACAAAACCCGCGATCAAGCTCTTGGCAACGGCCTCCGTGGCTCAGTGGTCAGATCATTGCACTAGAATCGCGAGGTCGTGGGTTCAATTCCTGTCGGAAGGCCTAGTGTGGTTGCATTTTTCGCAACTGGTCCCGGTTTGGTCTTAAAATGCATATATTCTACACTCGAATTTTCCTTCACCAAAAATCCCTAGAACATGTTATTTAATAGAATCAGTTATATGTAATATTTAAAACATTAGCAGTAGGGGTGATATAGCCGAGTGTTCTATATCTGATAAAGCACGGACTGCATGCGAATGTTTGAAAAAACCCCGATCTATTTGATAAGTTCATTGCCGTGGTAATTTTGAAAAACAACGTTGTCTGAGTCGAGAAAACCAAAGATGAAGTTTATGTAAATCAAGAAGAATCTACATCACATATATAGACCAATGTTCTTTGCGTTTTCCTCATGAATTATTAATGAGGTTTAGAAATATATATAAATCGTTGATTAATCAACTCTTATTAAATACGTTTCGAGGCACAGCCCCGTTTGTAATAGAAAACTTGAAACGGCCATGTTCACTTTACAGTCTTTCCCTTCACCTTGTTGCCTACAAAAATGGTTTACTAATTATGAAAATGTATTACGTTTACGTATTGTGTTTTGATAAATTATCACTTATATAATTGTATGCTATAATTATATCTTCGTTACTATAGGTGGAGTTATGGAGTTCTTGTTTATGAAATAACAACACTTGGTAATAAGACATTTTAAAATAATACATTATTGTATACAAAAAATTATAACTAAAGAGGACGGACTGCTGACTCTGGACTCCAACAATAAAGCCAGCGGAAATGATGAATTTGGAGTACCAAGATGGCCGCCACGGAACATTTTTGTTTTCGTAGCACGAAAAGAAACGGAAAAATCTACATTAAAAATATTTCTGCCATTGGTATCAAACAAAGAACACTGTAAAAGGTTTAGAAGCTTAGTTTTCGCATTTGTTGGTATTATTAAGCAGTAAAACGTACCTATACTTTTTAACTCCGCACATTAATTGATAAACTTGTCTATATCACAAAACTCGTAAAACCCAACGAAATCAGCTAATAACTTCATCATAAAATTATCTATATACCTTTGGTATTAGAAGCATAAGTCTTTACAAAGCCTTGAAGTACGTAGTTGACAATTTCGGACTGTTTTTGCTTGTATTTCCCTTTTGTTTTTCGGTAGTAACAGTAAATTGCCATATGAGAACTGTTTTACGGCTTTCACGACCCCCCCGGTAAACTTACTATTTTTAAGCCCGCAGGGCACACTGGACCTGGAGTACCAATATGGCCCCCAGTGGCTTCAAAGTGTTTACTGTTGGCATTAAAGGATGAGCAATCCAGTTGCATAGAGATCAGTGCTCTCTCTCTCTATATATATATATATTGAAATATATATATATATATATATATATATATATATATAGAAAAAGTTCAAAGACTCAACAGTTGTGATTAGACATTTTATTACTAGTTCGTTTCGTGCCACACGCGTATGGTGTGGTACTCTTCAGATAAAATGGTCTAAAGATGAGTACCACACCATACGCGTGTGGCACGAAACTAACTAGTAATAAAATGTCTAATCACAACTGTTGAGTCTTTGAACTGTTTCTATAACATGCTCTGGATTTCCATTGAGCACTCTGTCAACGGTTTTTACTACATCGTCTAATCCGTCTATAGTATATATATATATATATATATATATATATATATATATATATATATATATATATATATATATATATATTGTCAAACAAACAAAGTCTTGTTCGCGAAATGTCGAAAAGTGCTCAATACCGTAAAGATAGAGTGAAAATACAATAAGTGGGTTTACCTCAAATCTTGATGGTCGCTACTGTCAGTTTCACGCTGGGCGATCTTTCGCCTGAAGATCGCCCAGCGTGAAACTGACAGTAGCGACCATCAAGATTTGAGGTTATAAACTCACTTATTGTATATATATTTGTATATATATTTAACAATTAGATTATGAGCTCGAAATTTCTATTGAACAATTAGTCACCGAAGTCGAGGTGACTATCGGTGAATACACCGATAGTCACCGAGACTGAGGTGACTAATTGTTTTAGTATAATTTCAGAGGTTGATAAAAACCAATCACATTGAAACAAAAACTTTTAGGCAACTGCTTTCATTTTAGCAGTGGTGATTCTGTTTATTCACAGACGACGTTAGCAATTAGCCACAGTCTTTCTCAGTAAATAATTTTAAAAAAAAGAGTAAACAACATCCTACTTTGGAACTGAACTTGTACATACATTCAAATATATGCTAAAAAGACTTTTATTCTGGTGTTTTGGCTTTTGTGATACAGACTTTTTGCACTTAATTCATGTTCATTATGTTCTTCACTCATGACGAAGTTTTCGAAAACATTGCTACGACCAAAACCTAACCAAAACTTGCTAGAAAATACGAAGAATTATAGAAAATATACTTGCTTACCTTTACAAAGTTTTGTTTTTATGATACTTGATATGTACAACATCTCAGTGATAAATATTTTCAGTATTATGCTCTTTTGTTTGTTTCGAAAACTAGACACCATTTTGAAAAAAAAATCAACAGTTCAATGAATCGACAAATTCTAAATCTCATAATTCAAAATGACAACTCCGACGGGGAGACTGAAACGAGTAAAGTCAGTGCAGTGTTAAATAAGTACCAGTCTCTTTTCCAAAACTACTTTTGAAGAACAATTTCTTGTGATGCAATAATCGCCACGCTAGGCGGTGACTATCACCTCAGATTCACCGCTGAGCGGACCAATCAGAAAGCTGGAAAGCCTTTTTTCCACTATGAAATTATACTAAGAGTGAATAGTTGACGAGAGCGGAGCTCAAGTCAACTATCATCTCATAGAAATTGAGAGCGAATAATCTAATTGTTTTAGTAGAAACTAATTTGTATACCTTAGTTCTTCCAAATTATTTCAAAAAACGAAGCATAACCATTGTTTCTGTGCGAAAACCAAGGCAAAACAATCTTTCACTCCTCGTGTCCTCCATGTTGTTTTACTGTATCGCCGCGCGAGTACTGGTACTCAATTTGCTACTCGTTATCTATCGACGAATAGATATCGAGTAGAGTAGCCAATCAGATTGCAGCATTTGCAATAGAATACCAGTACGTTTCTACTAAATATATATATATATATACCTGCGGTTTTAAAACCTGCCCAAATAGCTGCTTATAGAGATCGAAATATTATTTTGATTATTTATTCCATATTTAGTATTATGTCACTATATTTTAGGAGAAGAACCATACCGTAAAATCTCGCCTCATCATATCTTAACGCACGTGGGATCGGGAAACCGAATGGAAAAACCACGACGTTGTCCTGATAAAGTGTAAGTAACCATAACTAAAATAAGTTTTCTCATGAGCTATAATGTATTGAGCTTTTGCAGGTGAGGTCCAACCTCGTCCCCAGGGCATTTTGCCTCCACGTTGGGAGGTCGGCGAAAATGGCCCTGGCATCGGCTGGTCGATTCTATAATCGGATTGGCCGGTTTAAAAACTTGATTAATTCAGATACAGTGTAATTTATTCATCAAAATATGAATTGCAATAAATCCACTCTGCGAAGTTCATCCAAAGAATTGCAACGATAGCTTTGGTTAAAGTCAAGAACAACATTAGATATATGTTTCTTCCCGACATTTAAATGTATCCTGGATAATCGTGGGGAGTATCATGATGAATAATGCTAGCCAGTTGCATTTATGATAAAGGTTCACATGAGTGATTCGGCAGAGCGTTAAATATTTCTTATTTATTATTCATGTATACGTATTATACAAAAACGAAACACAAAGACCGCATAAATTTTCTTGCCAAAACACCCCAATATTCTGGGTGTCACGTGACCAGCCGATGGCTCCCAACGTGGAGGCAAAATGCCCTGGGGACGAGGTTGGGTGAGGTCAAAGTCGCCATGCCGGGTGGCAATTTCAAATTACCTACGTTTATATTAGTGGACCAATATCGGGGTCTGAGAGGTGGGACTTTTCTCCCGGAGGGTTTTGGTTAGGTTTAGGTCCACCGGGGGGTCGTGGTTAGGTTTAGAGTTGCCAGGGGGGTTGTGGTTAGGTTTAGAGTCAGGTTTAGAGGTGGGGGTCGGCTTGGGGGTTTGGGGGTAGGGAATTATTTTTTTAAAATTGAGGATTATCGTTAATTCTACGACATGTCACAATTAACGATAATCATGAATTTTAAGTGAGAGAATATGCTGGATGAACGGCCAATCTCGTACCCAGGGTTTTATCTCCGCTGCTCCGCCCAAGACCCTGGGTACGAGGTTGATGAACGGCTGGGCGCCAGGTGCCAAGACAACATGTCCTCTCACTTGAGTATCATGATAATCATCATTTCTTCACACAGTCGAATATGATGATTATCATGATACTCAAGTGAGATTCTGTCCCACATGCGGGATGTTAAACTAAATTGCATATAACCAAAGAACCATTAGGGGTGTTGTGGTCGGGGTCTGAGAGGCGGGACTTTTTTCCGGAGGGTTGTGGTTAGGGTTAGGTCCAACGGGGGGTTGTGGTTAGGGTTAGGGTTGTCAGGGGGGTTGTGGTTAGGGTTAGGGTCAGGTTTAGAGGTGGGGGTTGAGTTGGGGGTTTTGAGTTTTGGGTTTGTTTTTTTTTATTCTTTTTTTAAAATGACGATTATTGTTAATTCAACGACATATCACAAATGACGATAATCATCATTTCGAAATGAGAGGATATGCTGGCCAAGAACTCACCAGAAGCAGTAGCGGAAGTAAGGGGCCGATTACATGAGGCGAGTTGGGTTGGTGGCCCGCTTCGTATATTTATCATCCCTTGTTTCAAAATTTCAATTACATGGCAACCGAGCTGCAGTGTGACTAGACGTAGTAATTTAAATTACTTTTGGTAATTTTTCAACATTTTTGGAAAATTTTGGTAATTAAAAATTTGTGGTAATTACTTTGGTAATTTTGGTAAAATATTGGTAACTTTTTGAAATTTACGTATGATTATTAATTTCTTTTGAAATATTTTATTTTATCCATTTCTATCAATTTTATATTGTATTATTTCAAAGACTCTGCGATGTTTTGTTATGTGCGTGCATGCATTTGTTATTTTGTTTTCTTAATTTCCTATTTCTTATATACCTTATGCTGTAAATTTTGGAATTTTTAATTTTGTAAAAAATGTTCATGTAATATAATGAAATTTGTAATGACCTTATTTTCGTCATTTAGGAGGTGGGTGGTGGGGGGTGGGGATGGGGTGGTGGTTTATGAGGTAGTAATTTTTTGCCAAATTTGGTAATTTTTGCCACGAGATATAGTAATTGCCTCTGTAAAAACCTGGTCAAACTGCGCGAGCTGGCCCGCCTTGCCGGGATCCCAGTTGCTGCTATCCGGCCTGTTGCTGCTTGCAGAGCCAACTCAATTAAACGAGTTGGAAATTTCACCTTTCCCCCATGTAATCGGCTTTTTGCCGAGTTGCCCCGGCAAAGCGGGCTGAAAAACTGTTTGACTCGTTCTGCAGCGCGTTTGTTTACTTCATAGACCGCTTTCATAAAGCTGGATTTCCATTCAGCGCATTTTGCCGCGCGATCGACTTTTCTCGATCGCTTTCTTTTGAAATGTGTGTATTCAACCAAAGCTAATGAAATGCGTTCCGCTTGACAACCCACAATTCAAAAGAAAGCGATCACAAAAAGTCGACCGCGCGACAAAAAGCACTGAATGGAAATCCACCTTGAAGGCCTTCACTTTAAATATTCTTTTATGTGCATCTAAATGAGCCTTTCTGGCCTCGTTATGAAACAAAAGTGCCTTTGAATTGCAGACACACAAACGAGGCTAGAAAGGCTTATTAAGATGCACATAAAAGAATATTCAAATTAGTCGCTATTATGAAAGTGGTCTATTGTCTGAATAAATATAGCTGAAATGAACTCAGATATAGCATCAAAACAATGTTTGTATAGGTAATAGCATGGTTTCGAGTGCTATTTGGAAAAAAACATGCACGAGTGAGTTTTTCAAACACTCAAAATTGAACGAGCCCGAAGGACGAGTGCTATTCTCATGAGGTCTTTGAAAAACTCACGAGTGCGTGTTTTTTCAAAATTGCTCTCGAAACCATGCTATTACTTATCAATAATATACATGAAAATGTTAGACAAAATGTTCTTCCAGCTACGAAGTTACATACCACTCATTGCTCCACTTCTCGAAGCTTTAATGGTTGAAAACTGCTTCATTTTGTTCACTAAATACGTCAAACGTTTTACTCATAGCATCTAACCTCTTCTAGTCTTCTTGCAGGGACTTTTATGACAATATTAAAGCAAAATTCACTCTGTATTTCATCGAAATGTTCTTCGACAACTTTATGTTTTGGTCGCCATATTGGATTTTCTCGTGAAGGAAAAACCATCCTTCAAAATCCGCATAAGCATTTCATTGGCTTTCCGGTAGTTTCCGGTTGTTTACTAGCCAATCAGAATGCTTAATACTCATTGAAATTTGCACTGTATTTCATTTTTCTGCACTGTATTACACCTTTTCTGCACTGTATTACATTGAAATTGCACTCCTCTCGACCAATCTGGATGCAGTAATTTTGTCATGTATATTAATAGTGCGTTTATTAATTAGCCTTCGTGAAGACGCTTTTTCTGAGTTAACCAAGACAATAACAATATTTTTATTAACGATAGTTACAAAAAATTGAATCGACATAAATAAGAGTGTAAAACTACAGTAAACTAACGTAACTTTGCCCAAATGAAGCAACATTTGCTTGGTAATTACGAATTTCGGGTTGAAATCATCGACGTCAACTCAAAACTCATCAACTATCGGCCCCTAAAAAGGGCAAAAAATGCAAAATCGTTGTAGCCACAGAGATAGCCCGAGTAATAATGAATAAATTTAAAGCTAAGATATTAATTTGATGCAGTTTGTGACTGGATGTGTGGATATTTTATAGGTACACCATCATGCGAAATTGCTGGAAGGTTGAACCAGATGAAAGACCAACTTTTAAAGAAATTCACGAGGCTCTTTATGCCATGATTTGTGATGACTAGATGGTACACATTGAGAAAAAACTGATTACGGTATTAGGAGCTCAAAATTGCTGATTTACATTTGCCAATTTCTAATTTCCAATTTCCAAATTCAAATTTTAGCTTCAAACTTCAAATTATTTAAGACAACATTACTTAAAGTGCACATGAAACGAAAATTAAGTTTGTCTTATTTGAAAGAACACTTAAAATGATAGAGTAACATCTTTTGCAGTTTTTTGTTTCCTTGCTTCGTTGTTGAAATATTTCAGTTTGTTTGAAATGTAAATTAAACAACTTGACGTCACATGTGCATAATGAAATATATATTTGCTATTATCAAACATAATCACTTGAAAATTCTACATGTTTGGCGTTGTGAGAAACACACGAACATACTTCCTTCGAATTAAGTTTGGTTTGATAATAGCAAAGATATATAACCTTCTCTGATAACTCATTATGCACATGTGATGTCAAGTTGTTTAATTTACATTTCAAACAAACTGAGATATCTCAAGAACGAAGCAAGGAAACGAAAAACTGCAAAAGATGTTACTCTACCATTTCAAGTGTTCTTTCAAATAAGACAGACTTGATTTTCGTTTCATGTGCACTTTAAGAAAAGAACTTCTTTTATGTCGCACAGTAACATGCGTTCAAAACTGGTTTCTATACGTACCATATCTACATTATACACTTGTTGACTGGCGCCGAGGGAAACATCGAGTTTTACGGACCCGAAGGCTTCAATTGAAGCCTGAGGGACCGTAAAACTCGATGTTTCTCGAGGCAAAAGTCAACAAGCGTTTTGTTATTACCAAAGACTTTTAAAATACAAAACAGCAAACTGACTCGAAACTTGCAAAAGGCAAAAAGACTTACCAAAACACTTTGACTTTGTCTTCGTATTTCAATTCAACTAAACAAATACACCAGACTCAACAAGTACAAAGAACAGCTTTAAATTTATCCAGGTTTTCTTCAGACCTTCTTTTAAGATATGAATAGATATTCTTTCTTTTGGAAAATGGACTATTTCGCACCAAACAAGCTCGAAACAAGCTCTTGCTTTCAAAATGTTCCGAAAAGTCCAAAGTTCTGAATCTGATGCAAAAATCATTGTGTATTCACGTGAACAACGCATGATTAAAGCTGACGTCAGAGGGAAACATTGCACTGTTTCCTTCTTCGTTGTTGACGTCAGAGGGAAACAGTGCAATGTTTCCCTTGGCAGAAAGAAACATTGAGTTTGTTGAACAACACGTGACCATGATTTGACCAATAGGATTTCATCTTTGGCAAACGAAAGTAGGTTAATTACTGCTCGACCAATCAGATGTTCTATAACCACCTGTATATTTATACTAATACTTTTATCCTATGATACATTTCTCAACGTCTACATGTACTTAATTGACTGTATGAGGCAAAAATTAATTATGTAATAGCAAAACTACAAGAAATTGTTTTCTATAATATAACCACCGTGCAAAACGTTAAGGAATATAGAAATACATTTGCTGGATAAATAAGCACAATATATATATGTGATTTATGAGCAAGTTATACAAAGTGCCTACGAAATGGAAATTAAGGGCCTGTTTATATGATCCCGGTGTACCGGGACGGGATGGCAGCCGGGATGATTTTGATGTATTGAAATAAGTCACGGTCTTTGATTATGTGCTTTGATTATCGGAAAGCTTTCGCCTACATTTTTCAAGGCCTAGATTACTAAATAACTTCAACAAAAGCCATTTTCAATTGCCACAATCATTCACTTTTAACTTTAGGATCAGATCAACAAAATCTGAGTTTCTTCAGGCATCGCGTGGTTTTTCTGTTTTACGTGTTGACTTATTTCAATACATCAAAATCATCCCGGCTGCCATCCCGTCCCGGTACACCAGGATCATATAAATAGACCCTAAATCTGTCTTATTTGAAAAACACTTAAAATTATAGAGTAACAAGTTTTGCAGTTTTTCGTTTTCTTGCTTCGTTCTTGAGATATTTTAGTTTGTTTGATATGCAAATTAAACATTTAAAAGTCACACGTGCATAATGAGTTATCGAAAAAAAGTTATATATCTTTGCTATTGTCAAATAGACCTTATTCCAAAATGGCCCCCGAATTAGAATTCTTTTATGTGCATATAAATTAGCCCTTATGACCTCGTTTTAAAGTAAAAATTCTTTTGAATTTCCCAGGGCTAATTTATATGTATATAAAAGAATTTTAATTCGGCGGCCATTTTTGAATAAGGTCTATGTAACCACTTGAAAATCTACCGTTTGGTGTTCTGGGCGAAACACACGCACTCAGGGACGTAGCCAGGATATTGAAAGGGGGGAACCGAAACCCAAATAAATTTTTAGGGGGGTCCAGGGGCATGCTTCCCCAGGAAATTTTGAATCGAGAGTCGCTGAAATGCCATTTCCTGGCTTTCGGAGGAAGATTTTACAGACTCTAAAGGTTAAAAACGTCATACAAAATACTCAAAACACGCAAACGTCACATAGATACTCACTCAAAATGCATACACTCAGTAGATTGAATACACTGTTTACAGTTTATTTCCTGACACAATTCGTATTGCATCAGTTTTGTAGTTACATGTCTGTTGTTTTATATCAAAACGGGGGAGCCGCGGCTACGTCCCTGCACGCACTTGCTTCCTTCGAATTATTTTGGTTAAATAATAAAAAAGATATATAACGTTTTTCGATAACTCATTATGCACGTGTGACGTCAAAAGCTTTAAATTGCATATCAAACAAACTGAAATATCTCAAGAACGAAGCAAGGAAACGAAAAACTTCAAAAGATGTTACTCTATCATTTTAAGTATTCTTTCGAATAAGACAAACTTAATTTTCGTTTCATAGGCACTTAAACAAGTGTCGGTGAATGGTTTCTTATCAATGCGGTGTTCCCCTATACTTTGCTCTCTAATTTAGAGCAAATTAACACTGATTATTGTTAAAATACACAAGTATACCTCAAATAGCACACGTCTATTTGCAACATGTCTCAAGAATTTCCAGTTGGCCATTTACGCCATTCGTGAAATCAGACCACGATTTCACGTTGCCTTTGATCGGAGACTTGCAGGATTGTGATATAGCTCGAATCTCATTTGATGATAGAACTTCATTCCAAACATGAACTTCGCTCAATTCTCCCTGCATCATAGCAGTAGAGTCAAAACCACCACCAACACTGTCTTGATCCTGCCCCAAAACCCAGATACCCCCTTCAGCAATAGTCAAACCCGTGGCATACTCAGTTTGAAGAAATTCTTTAATCATTTGTCCATCCTTGTAGAATGCATAGTGACCCGCGATATTAGACCATGTTGCACAAATATGATGCCATTGTCCGTCATTAACGTTGACCGAGACAGAACTATTAAGAACAAGATGGCACTCAGAGACGGCACACACCTTCGCCAGCGTGTTATTAGCACTGATCTCTATATAAACTGGATATAGGACATTCCCTATGGCCAGCAGTCAAACATTTCGTGCCAGTCGCCGCCATCTTACGTAGGTAGTGGAACATACGACGCATTGCGGCCTTAGAACTTGTTCCCAATCCCAAAGTTGACTAGCATGAGCAATCTTGACGTCAGTACGGTTAGATTATCCGGGGGGGAGGAATATTAAGTACTCTGTGCCGGGCGAGTCGGAAAAGCCGTAAAGCAAACAGATGCCGGTTCGTTTAGCTTTCAGCTGTTTAACAACAAATACAGTCCAAAGATGGCAAGTACATAACACGAAATATTGTTAAGGCATTAAGATTACTATAAAAGGTACAATTTAAGACTTGGAATTTAATTCTTCGCAGATTTTATAGTCTGTTTTTCAGTTTATATTATCGTGAAGTTTCTTCGTTGTCGGCACTGAAGAAAAACAACGAAATGTAAAGGTTTTACAGCTTAGTAATAGAAACAAATACAAGAAACTAGCGTCTTAAACCTTATTGAGTACTTCTTGTGTCAATACATTCGTTTAAATTTTCTTAAAATAACTTTTTTTTTGTCTGTTTTCAATCTACGAAAGCTTATGAACTTTGGTGGCGGCCATCTTGGGTAGTGGTCACGTCATCATACAGCTGGCACGCAAAATCCGCCTCATGCCCCATCCAGTTTTATTGAAATCAGTGGTTATTAGAGATGTTTAACTCTTTCCTGTCCAAATCGGTCTTTGGTATTTTATTCTGGCTAACGCCAGACGATTTTATTTACCACGGGGGAAGCGGACATATCCCGCTGACCAGGCTAGCTCACGTTTACACGATGCCGGTACAATTTGAAAACGGAACAAAATCATGCCGGTGTGTAAATACAGGCCAAAAAGTCTTGCGTTTACACGATACCGGTACAATTTGAAAACGGAACAAAATCATGCCGGTGTGTAAATACAGGCAAAAAAGTCTTGCGTTTACACGATGCCGGTACAATTTGAAAACGGAACAAAATCATGCCGGTGTGTAAATACAGGCCAAAAAGTCTTGCGTTTACACGGTGCCGGTATAATAGAATGACGGATTAGCATGTGACTATTCTCTTCCAATGAGAATTGAGAAGACTTTGTGAATACTGCTGACCCGAATACTGTGGCCGTATATATCGTGATTACCGTCATCAAACTGTTACGGCACGGGCGTTTACACGATACTGGTTAGTGTTCCATTTTCATTTCCAGCCGTCAAGGAACCTGTCTTCATTTTGTGCCGTTTTCATGTCATTTTTGTGCCGGTATCGTGTAAACGCGAGGTCTAAACGGCATGATTTTGTTCCGCTTTCAAATTGTATCGGCATCGTGTAAACGGGGTGTCACACATATATGAATGAATGCTTGATTGCACTCGTACCAAAATTATGTATACATCTTTGCATAAAATAAGGATAATGAGCACAATCTTGTCGGCAGATTTTTAATAATTTCTCATCCAAATTTCAACCAAATTCAAGCAAAATTGAAAGGTTTGGTCCTTGACCTATGATCAATATTTCCACAAACTTTCACGAAAACCTATTATAGATATCCTATTATAAAATAACATGTATACTACGCGAGCCCTGATTGGTCAATTGCCATGTTTGGATCAGAGTATCCAAACACAGAAAATTCCCGCCAAAACGATTTTTTGAAAATGTCGGACAGTATGTCATATTCACTTGTGATTATTTTATGAAAGAAATACCAAATGTTTTTTTTCCGTGTTTGGAGACTCTTATCCAAACACTTGGGAAATTGCTCGACTTTCGAAAAGCTAAAAACACTCGCCTACGGCTCGTGTTTTGTTACGCTTTTCTCCAGTCTCGCAATTTCCCGCGTGTTTGGATCAGAGTATCCAAACACGGGAAACCATTTGGCATTTCTTTAGTGAGATATCCTAGTGACAGACAGACTCACAGACAAACAAACAAACAAACAAACAAACAAACAAACAAACAAACAAACAAGCAAGCAAGCAAGCAAGCAAGCAAGCAAGCAAGCAAACAAACAAACAAACAAACAAGCAAGCAAGCAAGCAAGCAAACAAACAAACAAACAAACAAACAAACAAACAAACAAACAAACAAACAAACAAACAAACACACACACACACACACACACACACACAAACAAACAAACAAACAAACAAACAAACAAACAAACAAACAAACAAACAAACAAACAAACAAACAAACAAACAAACAAACAAACAAACAAACAAACAAACAAACAAACAAACAAACAAACAAACTAACTAACAGACAAACTAACTAACAGACAAACTAACAGACAAAAACATAACAGGTAAGATATGTTTCAAATGAGCCAAACCTAATTTTCAGGTCATATTCACTTTAAGTATTTCCGTTGGATTACACAGCGATAAATGCTGCGCTTCGCAGCAGTGGCCGTAGTTGTAAGCGTGGCCGCAGGTGTGGCCATAACTACTTCTGCATGCTATAGATCCATATAATAGTTTGGGTTTTACAAGGCACGTTTGGGATTAGAATAGGCCATTTCAACCTCGTACACAGGGCCATTTGTAGGGAACTGGGCCAAGATGGCGGGAACAAATGGCCCTGGTGGATGCTAGGCTCTGATCTCAGCCTCTGATTGGTCAATAGCTTTTGGCGTAAATCAGACGGTTTGATTTTGTATTTTTTTTTAAAAAATTGTATTTTGATCTTGTCGGTTGTTCCTGCACACGGCACGGGAAATTATATTTAAACCATGCAATAATTAGGTATAATTACTGTGTAAATAACTGAGTTCTAGTTAATAAAATGCGCAATATACTGCGCATTTTCAGCTAGCCTCCACCAGGGCCATTTGTTCCCGCCACTTTGTTTTATTCGCCATCTCGCCCTACAAATAGCCCTGGGTACGAGGTTGAGGCCATTCGCACGATGGCGTGAGATGGCGTTGGGTGACTAGAACTATACCAGAATGCTTTGCCAGTATTCTAGGGTTTCGGCTAAAAGGGATCACTCAAAGGGACCCGTCCAGTCCTTTCGCGGCTTTTCCAAAATACGTCGACAAATATATTTTCCCAAAAAGCTAGGTAGTAAACCAGATTTCGGATTAGGGTATCGAAAAGATTGCCAAAATCTCGACGACAAATTTGGAAAAAACAAATTTGACGACGTATTTCGGAAAAGCCGCGAAAGGACTCGGACGGGTCCTTTTGAGTCATCCCTTTAAGGCGAAACCCTAGAATACTGGCAAAGCATTCTGGTAGTTGTAGTCACCCAACGCCATCTCACGCCATCGTGCAAATGGCTTATTAGGGTTATAATGCCCGCGATTGTGACGTGTATGTGCATTACTATATATCTCACCTTGATTTTCTTCTCTTCTTTCTGGAACCGACGACTTCCATGTACATATCAGTCAAGCCAATAAGGAGAAAAGCATTGTCATAACTACCAACTGCGTAGGATAGATATGGAATAGACTTAGGGTTTGTTGGGGAATACTTTGTGTTGACCCATAGACAAGCTGTAATGGCCGGCAAGGCTTTTGAACCACTAGATATGGCATAATCTTGAACACTTATTCTGTCAAACACTATGCTTTCCCTGGTGCCTAATAACAAGCAAGATTTTAGAATTTAAACGGTAGAAAGAAAGCTTATGCAAAGACAAGTTTGTGCAATACTTGCAAGTGTTGATATTATTATTATTATTACTATTGTTACTATTGTTACTATTGTCACTATTGTCACTATTGTCACTATTGTCACCATTGTCACCATTGTCACCATTGTCACCATTCTCGCCATTCTCGCCATTCTCGCCATTCTCGCCATTCTCGCCATTCTCGCCATTCTCGCCATTCTCGCCATTCTCGCCATTCTCGCCATTCTCGCCATTCTCGCCATTCTCGCCATTCTCGCCATTCTCGCCATTCTCGCCATTCTCGCCATTCTCGCCATTCTCGCCATTCTCGCCATTCTCGCCATTCTCGCCATTCTCGCCATTCTCGCCATTCTCGCCATTCTCGCCATTCTCGCCATTCTCGCCATTCTCGCCATTCTCGCCATTCTCGCCATTCTCGCCATTCTCGCCATTCTCGCCATTCTCGCCATTCTCGCCATTCTCGCCATTCTCGCCATTCTCGCCATTCTCGCCATTCTCACCATTCTCACCATTCTCACCATTCTCACCATTCTCACCATTCTCACCATTCTCACCATTCTCACCATTCTCACCATTCTCACCATTCTCACCATTCTCACCATTCTCACCATTCTCACCATTCTCACCATTCTCACCATTCTCACCATTCTCACCATTCTCACCATTCTCACCATTCTCACCATTCTCACCATTCTCACCATTCTCACCATTCTCACCATTCTCACCATTCTCACCATTCTCACCATTCTCACCATTCTCACCATTCTCACCATTCTCACCATTCTCACCATTCTCACCATTCTCACCATTCTCACCATTCTCACCATTCTCACCATTCTCACCATTCTCACCATTCTCACCATTCTCACCATTCTCACCATTCTCACCATTCTCACCATTCTCACCATTCTCACCATTCTCACCATTCTCACCATTCTCACCATTCTCACCATTCTCACCATTCTCACCATTCTCACCATTCTCACCATTCTCACCATTCTCACCATTCTCACCATTCTCACCATTCTCACCATTCTCACCATTCTCACCATTCTCACCATTCTCACCATTCTCACCATTCTCACCATTCTCACCATTCTCACCATTCTCACCATTCTCACCATTCTCACCATTCTCACCATTCTCACCATTCTCACCATTCTCACCATTCTCACCATTCTCACCATTCTCACCATTCTCACCATTCTCACCATTCTCACCATTCTCACCATTCTCACCATTCTCACCATTCTCACCATTCTCACCATTCTCACCATTCTCACCATTCTCACCATTCTCACCATTCTCACCATTCTCACCATTCTCACCATTCTCACCATTCTCACCATTCTCACCATTCTCACCATTCTCACCATTCTCACCATTCTCACCATTCTCACCATTCTCACCATTCTCACCATTCTCACCATTCTCACCATTCTCACCATTCTCACCATTCTCACCATTCTCACCATTCTCACCATTCTCACCATTCTCACCATTCTCACCATTCTCACCATTCTCACCATTCTCACCATTCTCACCATTCTCACCATTCTCACCATTCTCACCATTCTCACCATTCTCACCATTCTCACCATTCTCACCATTCTCACCATTCTCACCATTCTCACCATTCTCACCATTCTCACCATTCTCACCATTCTCACCATTCTCACCATTCTCACCATTCTCACCATTCTCACCATTCTCACCATTCTCACCATTCTCACCATTCTCACCATTCTCACCATTCTCACCATTCTCACCATTCTCACCATTCTCACCATTCTCACTATTCTCACTATTCTCACTATTCTCACTATTCTCACTATTCTCACTATTCTCACTATTGCTGCTATTGCTGCTATTGCTGCTATTGCTGCTATTGCTGCTATTGCTGCTATTGCTGCTATTTCTGCTATTGCTGCTATTGCTACTATTGCTACTATTGCTACTATTGCTACTATTGTTACTATTGTTACTATTGTTACTATTGTTACTATTGTTACTATTGTTACTATTGTTACTATTGTTACTATTGTTACTATTATTACTATTATTACTATTATTACTATTATTACTATTATCACTATTATCACTATTATCACTATTATCGCTATCGCTATCGCTATCGCTATCGCTATCGCTATCGCTATCGCTATCGCTATCGCTATCGCTATCGCTATCGCTATCGCTATCGCTATCGCTATCGCTATCGCTATCGCTATCGCTATCGCTATCGCTATCGCTATCGCTATCGCTATCGCTATCGCTATCGCTATCGCTATCGCTATCGCTATCGCTATCGCTATCGCTATCGCTATCGCTATCGCTATCGCTATCGCTATTACTATTACTATTACTATTACTATTACTATTACTATTACTATTACTATTACTATTACTATTACTATTACTATTACTATTACTATTACTATTACTATTACTATTATAATAATTGTTATATAGCTAGAGTTTCCCTGGATGCAACGATGACTGTCATTGGTTGGTTTGTGGTCACATGACCTTAGCTAAATTTCAATGTCTACCGAGTGGGCAATAATTGAGAACTTATTGCCTGCTTGGTCAATAAGTTTTCAATTGTTGCCTACTAGAACTTTGAACTCCTCACGGCATCTTATAAACAAAAGCTTGTTTGGTACGAAAAAAGGAGTATTTATAGGTCTTCAAAGCATGTGTGAAGATTAACTGGAGAAATGTATTGCTGTTATTTTGTTCTGAGACTTATATTTGTTTGGTTGAAGTGAAATTACGGAGGCAGGCGAAATGTTTTGGTATTAAAGTCTTAGCGTTTGTCTTTTATATGTGTACTTTCCCTTGATAAACGTCGAAATTATTCAGCGAAACTCAAGCTATATAACAAAACACTTAATGTCTGCTCCCTCGGGAAACAGTTAGTTTTGTTTTCCCTCGAGTGTCGATGTTTCCCTCGACTTCGTCTCGAGAAATATCAAGACTCTCGGGAAAACAAAACTAACTGTTTCCCTCGGGAGCAGACATTAAGTGTATATAATAATAATAATAATAATAATAATAATAATAATAATAATAATAATAATAATAATAATAATAATAATAATAATAATAATAATAATAATAATAATAATAATAATAATAATAATAATAATAATAATAATTTTATTTTTTTTTTATAATAATAATAATTTTATTTCTTGTAACCTAATAATACTAATATACTAAAGATTATTTTTAAAATTTTACAATGGTAAACCTCACTAGCTTATAAAATGTTTGTCAATGTCTATTTAAATTTATGCAATATGACAGTAGAAAGATTATATTACAATTAAAAGGAAAGGAAGATAATAATGAAAATAAGTAAATAATAAAAATGTTACATATCAAGTAATGTTTCTTCAAACTATTCTGGCCGCCACATTCTCTAAGGTAATGTCATTGTCTAAGGTAATATTTACAGTTCTTCTTCTTGCTCTGGTTCCTCTAAGGCATAGGAGAGCTGAACGTACTAAGGCGAAGGAGATTTTCGCTCTCAACCAAGACATTGTGCTGGCGTAGTCTTCTCCCTTCTTAATGGCAAGTAATTCAGCAAGTCTACTATGGTATTTCTTGCATTCATCAGCCATTCCACCTGTCGTGGTAAATACTAGCGGGGTGAACGTACCTTGTTCTATCTCCATCACTCTGCTTGCGTATTGGCGCTTCTTCTCATTTTCATGTTGCCGGTAGATTTGCTTGGGACTGAGATCTTTATAAGACTCTGCGTTTGGGTGGCAAACCCGAACATCAAAGAACGCAGATCTTTGCCTCTCCCAGAAGCCTCGAGCGTGAACATCTAAACGAGCATCAGGGGCTCTGTTGGCGCCTCTGTTTAAGCCTTCTCCAGTGATATCCTGTAGGACCGGTTCTATTTCAACATCATTACACACCATGCTCAACAGCTCGGCTTCCAAATCACGAAGCTCGTTATGGCGTTGAATTATGACGCCGCCTCGCCGGCAGACCATAGCATGGTCCACGTTGAACAGGTCCCCACATACGCATACTGTTGGAGTATCAGTGATTTCCCAATCGTATCTTAACTTTATCGCGTCCTTGAATTCTCTCTTATTCAGATTGAAATTCTGGTCTTCGATGGGGATTACTGTTAACCAATTAGATGCTCCTTTTTCCGTGGCCAGCTCGACAGCTCGTTTGGTTCTTGATGGTAGGGAACTCTTCACTTGTTGTAGCCTCCCATTCAAACATTTATCCTTCTCTTTCCGTGCGTTTAGTTGTAATGTCATTATTTCAGACGCATCCGGAGGCTGGTGTACCTGCTCCACAATTTTCTCTACCAGGGGGGCTGTGACATTTACAGAAGCCTCGTATTCAAAGGGTGCAGTTCTCGTTGGATCTGTAAGCCCAAGCCCACCCATGCGCACAGGGAGCGCGAGAAGGTCGCGCTCAACTTCCGTGACTACATGATCCCCCGTGATAGCTGGTATTAAAGCATCAGTTATCGCATGCTCCAAAGGCTCCAGTAGGTCGGTAATATCGGGTAATGTCCTTACGAAATATGTCCAACGATGCCGTAAACCAAAGATAAAGGCTGCATAACTCGCTTGAGGTTGTGATGTGGCGAACTCTGCAAGTTTGGTGACCTGATTTACCCAGTCCTCCACTTTCTCGCCGACATATTCTTCGAGATACGATCTTGATCCGAGAGCTGCACCTAGATGCTTGTGACCCTCCGTGGTGATGTTAATTGCTGTCTCGCAGAAGACCACCCTGGCAGCGTCCTCTTTCTCGGGTTTGACGACCAACCAGCACTTTTTCGCATTAGGAAAATATCCTAGCGCTGGACCATTCTCTGACAGTTCATCCCACCATTTCTTCACATCCCTTAGCGAGCCGCTTCCAGTTGCGTCATCAGCAAACCAGCATTGTTTAGCTTTGCTTGAGATGTGTAAAAGCGTTATCAGTGGCTGAAGACTGATGGCGTATAGGCTCATAGCGATAGGGTCGCCCTGTGTGGTGCCCTCTACTGATCTCAGTTCTTCTCCGCCTGTAACGAAGAGTCTCGCAGGTTGTCTATAGGTGTTGATCGCGTAGGTCGCTATTGCTGGACATAACACTCTGGTATTGTGTAGCGCAGCAGCTCTGTTCAGAGCATTAAATGCGTTGGAGGCATCGATGAGTAGAACAGCATCTGTTTCATCGGCATCAAATACATTGCGCATTGCATGAATTGCTGCCTCACATCCACTTTTAAGACCAGCGCATGCCTGCAGCGAGCCGCTTGCGTCAACGACATCAGGTTTTGTTACTCTCATCACACATTCCCCAATTATCCTCCGTATTACCTCTCCAACCCGGATCGGCCGAACCGCGCCCTCTCCTTCGTCGAGTGGAATTAGTCGATTTGCCAATATTACCTCGATACTTCGAGGATCAATCAGTTCAGTGCATAAACGTCTGGTCATTGTAGCTATCGCTGCGCACAGGTCTGTGCCGGATTTCTTGAAGGATTTGCATGCAAGCATTCTCCTGAAGCCATCAGCATCTACACCCGAAGGCTCTCCAGAGCCTTTAGTCCTCAACGCGGCGTCTCGGACCATCTCTCCATTGATCTGCAGGAAGATTACATTTGGGACGTTTTCAATTGGCCCGAAGAGTAGAGATCTCGGGTGGGCTTCCTGTGCCATAGGGTGTTTTTATAATAATAATAATAATAATAATAATAATAATAATAATAATAAGTATAGGTAATCATATGATAGCGAGTGCAATTAATGATTTTACACTACGAGTGATATTTGAAAATTGATTCCAAAATTGCACGAGCCGTAGGCGAGTGCAATTTGGCTCAATTTTCAAATATCACGAGTAGTGTAAAATCATTAATTGCATGAGCAAAATCATATGATTACTTGTTTATTATATGCATGACAAAATTACTATATCTATCTTAATTACAGTCAAAAAATGTTGTCTTAATTTGAATGTTTATTGGCCATACAACCACAGACAATCTTAAAACGTTATTCAAAGCAGTGAATTAATTTTTCTTTCTGGCAACTAACTATAAGTAATCACAAACTTTAAAACCAATTTACAATTACCTGAAGTATCAATCCTTGTGGTACGCTTCGTAGTAATTCACGCGTTTGAAAACATCTTGTTTCGTTACAACTGGACGACAAACAGTTTCACTTATGGTGAGCAGATGTTACCTGTATTGATCTTCAAAGATTTACATGAAATTTTCAGTTGAAAGTGTTCCACAAGTCGTTGGAAAAGTCAATATCTTTCAATTTGAAAATACGCCGCCATTTTGAATTTTATTTTTTACCACTGTTACCATGGTGACATTAATTTGCACTCCGAGAGTGCAATTAACGATATAATTGCACTCTTCTTAGCCAATCAGATTGCAGTAATTTTGTCATGCATATAATAATAATAATAATAATAATAATAATAATAATAATGGAAACTTTATTAAATGTTTTTCTTTTCTACATATACAATTATAAATCTCGCTTATTAAGGTAATTTAC
>OZ036001.1:11534788-11554788 GCA_964035015.1 Corallium rubrum
AATTTCCATCCATTACGAATGGCACATGATGAATTTCCCAACATCTTTATGGCTTAACATAAAAAAATAGAAATAAACAATTTCAATATTGTAACTTTATAAAGTTGAAAATATTGTTATTTTTATATTACCTATATTTTATCGAGATAAAATATAGGTAATAAAAATGTGTGACAAGCGGTGTGATAAGAGGTTTTCCACAACCATTTAATCGTTAAAGTGCCTACGAAACGACAATTATTAAGTTTGTCTCATTGAAAAGAACACTTAAAATAACGAAGTGGCATAGTTTGCATGTTTCCTTTTTAGTTTGTTTGATATGTAAATTTAACTTTTAAGATAACTTTACGTCGCAAAAGATTATATCTTTATTTTAGTTTCAGAAATTGCAGCTTGATGTTAGTAATAATTGTCAGTTGTTTGCTGTACAAGCTGTGTCATTAATACTCAGAAAAACTCTGAGTTCTAAGCGGGACTCGAACCCACAACCTGTTGTAGAAGAACCACTTCGCCAAGTGCTTTTGTTCGATAATAACAAAGATATAGACCCTTAATTAAGTACAGAATACACAATTTTCACCCTATGGCGTCAATTTATTTTCTTTTTTTTTTTGAATTATTTTCAATTTCGTTTATTGTTTTAGCTTTTGTATCTCTTCAATATAATTCAAAAGGATGAAAAGGACGTCAAGCGTGGAAAATGACGTGCTCTGCACCAATTAAAAGTGTCTATAGAACACTGCGATAAGTTATTTTTCAAAGAGTGACCGGTAAAGTTACAAACAAACCAGTAAGTGCAAAAGGTGTTACTTTGTCATTTTAAGTGTTCCTTTAAGCATGGTTTCCTTATAGTTGTAATTGTTGCAATTCAGTCGGCGATTGATCGGCGATCTTTTGCGATCTTTTACAACAGTCGTGTTTCCATATAGTTGTAATTGTTGTAATTCAAATCGCCGATTCGCTCGGACTGAGGACTTCTCGGTCTTGACGAAGTTGAGATGAGCTAAGGCCTAAGCTTGATATTCAAAAACAAACTGAATGACTAAAACTATGTTTGTGATCATTTTCAGTTCATGTAACATATAGCAAGCATTATTTACACGCTCAATAACTTTGCCGCTTCAGTCTCATGTTTCGTGAACGTTTGACGACAGTTGCAAACATTTGATTTGGCGTACGGCATTCAAGTCTTCGAACTAGTCATTTAGTAGATTTCTTTAACGAAATCGAGGTCTTTTTGAAAGGATTTGACCAGTTTTTGTAAATAGTCAGTTTGTGTTTTACGTTGCAAACATCTAGCAAAAAGTCGCCGACTGTCGGCGAATGATGTTTCCATTAACTGTTGTCGCATCGGCGACTGTTGTAATTGTTGTAGAAGTTGAACCTGATTCAACTTCTACAACAGACGCCGACTGTCGCCGATTGGATTACAACAAGCGTTTCCATTAAGTTGTCATTGTTGTAAGACTTGATCGGCGACAGTCGCCGACTGAATTACAACAATTCCAACTATGGAAACCAGGCTTAAAATAAGACAAACTTAATTTTCGTTTCATAAGCACTTGAAGACAATGGACTGAGGTTGTTTGTTCGTTTTACCATATATTGTGGCTCAATGGTTAGAGCGTCCGTCTGAATCTTTATACATATATATTTTCCCATATTTATTTATTTTACATGCTTTTTTTAGTATTGTATAGGGCTAGGGGCCTACTAGAAATCTGTAAAGACTTTTAAATAAGATCCCTAGTTAAACAATGTTTTATATCTATACCGGTATTTTCTAATTACAGTCATATAGTTACTTAAAAGAAGAGAAAAGTAAAGTAAATTTTATCTATAATTACAATTGATAGAGAAGTGAGAAAAGAATGTTAAAGAAGGTTAAGAAGTATACTGTATATATATAAATGACCTACTGTACTAAAATCTGGCAATGCAAATTGCAATTTAAAGCATATTATGTTGCTAGACTTTGAACAAACAAAACTATTCAAATACAAAATCGATACTAAGGAAACTGTGTCATATATTACATTGTGCAGTTGATTAATTATGTTCAGAGTTTTCTGTACTTATACGACAGCTTGTACAGCAAAGACAACTGAAATTTTAACAACTTCAAGTCGAAAAAACTTTACTAACGTAGAAAATAATTTTCTATTGTCAAGAATGCAAGAATGAAACAATTAAAAACACAGACAAACACAATGACGATGTGACATACGTAACGTTCGCAGTTCACTGATTCTTTCTTTCTATGTGGTAGTATTTTATATGCAGCGACTCTTAAAACGGACCATAAAAACTACATCTATATAATTATACATACAAACTTTATTTCCCAATCCCAAAAGTGCTTTTTAGAATAAGAATTTTCAGACAAATTTATTTTAAACGCCAATAGTACATATTAGCATATACCTCGCAGGTGAATAGTGCTTTTCGCGCAATCTGATTGGTTCCTCTAGCTCGGGATATCCTGCACTATTCACCTGCGGGCAAAACAAGATGGCGGCCAGTTTTGCTTTGTTTACCGAGGCAGGAGATTTTGTTGATAAACAAGGGTGATGTAGTAGAATAACGAGAAAAGCTAACAAAATTAAGTAGAAGTAGAGTGTCCACAGGTATGTTTCTTTACAATTTTCTAGTCATTAATATATTCAAAAGTTGTATTAAAAAACTGTTTTGTCGACAAATATCGAGTACGCCAAGTGTCCAAGTTGCTAGCGGTCGTGTCTTGTATAAAATACCGTAAAATATAAGTTAACAATGTTAAATTTGTTATTTCATTTATGAGGTATATGCTAAAACAATTATTCACCTCAGTGTCGGCGAATAGTGTGGATATTCACCTCGCCAAAGCGGCTCGGTGAATATCCAGCACTATTCACCTCCACTTCGGTGAATAATTGTTAATTAGTAGTATAGGAGCTACTAACGTCAAATTTCTGCCATGTTGGACTCTATTTGAAAATTACAAAAACGTTAAAAAGTCGATCTCTGCGTTTTAAAAGCACATTTTGTTTTGAAGCACTCATGAGTCATTACATTCAACGTTTCCAAAATAGCAGTGTCGCATTCGAAGAGGGTCCTCTATCCTTTTCCCGTGAAGCGTGATTGGGTTATTTTACTTACCCGTGAAACGTGATCGATGATTTTTTTAATTGGTGATTCGTGATCGTAAGGTTTCATATCTTTTTACGTGCACGTGAAAGTAACTTTTGATTTAACCGTGTCCCGTGAATGAAGGCTAGAATTAAACGTGATCCGTGAATCGTCTGTTTTGCGCGAACAGTTTTTTTTAGGATTTATGGAATTTCTGTTGTTTATCTTGTCTGTCTTCGAACAGTTGAACACCAGAATAGCATGTACTTGATATTTTACGCTAGCTACTTACAGATTATTTTAACTATTTTACTCTGACTAACACCAGACGATTGTACTACTCGTCAAATGGAGACCTTCAGGCTTCAGAGTGTTGAGACAGAGATAATAAAAAGCGACGCCAGACGCAATTTTGCATGATCGCAGTGTTTACAGACCTTTACAATGGACTGCAAGGACAGAGAGAAATCTTTCAAACTTGCTGCATCCTTCTGAGATTGAAGAGAAAGACTTCGAGAATGCGAAATATTATTAATCAGTCAGATGATGCGAAATATTAATCCGCGAGTTTCTTTTGTATCTTTACGTGAATCGTGATTGCCTCGATTTTTGTGTGAACGTGAAAGAGTTTTTGCGATTTTTCGTGACTCGTGAAAAGACTAAATATTTTTAACGTGGATGCATTTTGTGAAGGGGTATAGGGGACAAGCAATCATTATTAACTGAAAAGTAGAGTGCAGATAGAGAAAATTAAGTAAGGCGGTAAACTGCCGAGAATGTACATGCAGTTTTGATAACGAACGACTGACGTTTCGAGTAGAGCGTTAAAGCCCCGGTCAAACAAGGATGAGAGTTGATGAGAGTCGATGAGAGTTGCAACTCTCGGTCGCGTTTGACCACCAACTCTCATCGACTCGCATGCACTCTTATCAACTCTCATCAACTTTGAGCTGGTTCAAATTTTAATGAGAGTTGATGAGAGTTTTTGCTCGTTTGACCGGTCATGAGAGTTTTTGCTCGTTTGACCGGTCATGAGAGTTGGCATATGAGAGTTGATAAGAGTTTAGCGGCTAGCGGTTTGCACTTTTGTCACTTTTCGTGACAAGAAAAGGCAAGAATGCAAAATATATCTGTCTATTTATTTGTCCAGTACGAGATTGTAAAAATACGAACTTTGTTTACCTTCCCTGCTACGCGCGGTAAATCCTACAACTCTCGTCAACTCTCATGGTCAACTCTCATCAACTCTCATCAACTCTCATCCTCGTTTGACCGGGGCATGAGAGTTGAGAAAACTCTCAGACAAACTCTCGCTTGCCAACTCTCATCAACTCTCATCCTCGTTTGGGCTTAATGCCATTCTTTAACTAACAAGACTCAACAGAATATGAGAGTGTTTTTGTGTCCAAAGTACAAGCTTATTCAGCCCGACTTACCTTCTAATTCTTGGCTTTGACAAAATTGAACGTTGAAATTCGCTGCGCTTTGTATATATATATATATATACAATATATAGGTTACCCAAAATTCAACCAACAGATCGGTTTTCCAATATCAACAATGAAAAGAATAATGTTTTTACCAAACAGGTGTTATATTATACCGTATATGAAAATGATAGAATTGAATATTTATAAGACGGAAGACGGCCTTGCTAAATCGTTTATTAGATTTTTTTCTATAATATCTACTCGCCACATCGCAAGAATACCAAATTATTAATCATAACTGAACCCTGTCGGAGCTCCGTAGCAACGTCACGTTGTGCCCTTGGAAACACTTCGTTGCGGTCCCAATGAACGCAGAGTTGCAAACGATGAAACAACGTCTTAATTAACGCAAGCTGCAAGCTCAACTGCGGCGGTATATTGATTTATTAAAGAGAAGTAAGTGTGACGTCCATGTTGAGGAAAACGTCGCATGCTTAAGCTCTTTAATTGAAAATGCTAATTCGAACGATAACAAGTATTTTACTACTAAATAGTAAATGGTAGCAACTCGCAGCACTTCACTTTTGATAAAAACTTCTAGTTATAGTCGAGGAGGAGAAACGAGAAAAAGCCGATCACGTAGCACCCCCACTACACAATAGTTTTGACCTGCAGATTATAATAGGCTGATTTTTACCAAACAGGTGTTACATTATACCGTATATGAAAATGATAGAATTGAATATTTATAGGACTACTTATTATAGTCGAGGAGGAGAAGCGAGAAAAAGCCGAGCACGTAGCACCCCCACTACACAATAGTTTTGACCTCCAGATTATAATAGGCTGATTTTTACCAAACAGGTGTTACATTATACCGTATATGAAAATGATAGAATTGAATATTTATAGGACTACTTATTATAGTCGAGGAGGAGAAGCGAGAAAACGTCGAGCACGTAGCACCCCCACTACACAATAGTTTTGACTCCAGATTATAATAGGCTGATATGCATAGAACATTGCTAGGTCAGTCGTACTCACAAATTGTGGGGTCAGTGGCCTGCTACATAGAGGGGGTGGGTGGTCCTTTAGTTGACAGACTTAAAGTGCACATGAAACGAAAATTAAGTTTGTCTTATTTGAAAGAACACTTAAAATGATAAAGTAACATCTTTTGAAATTTTTCGTTTCCTTGCTTCGTTGTTGAGATGTTTCAGTTTGTTTGAAATGTAAATCAGTAAACAACTTGACGTCACATGTCCATAATGAGTTATCAGAGAAGGTTATATATCTTTGCTATTATCAAACCAAACTTAATTCGAAGGAAGTATGTGCGTGTGTTTCTCTTACAACGCCAAATAAGTAGAATTTTCAACTGATTATGTTTGATAATAGCAAATATATATAACCTCTGAGAACTCATTATGCACATGTGACGTCAAGTTGTTTAATTTACATTTCAAACAAACTGAAATATCCCAACAACGAAGCAAGGAAACTAAGGTGTATTAATATATTTGGGTATTTTGTTTGGTAATTTATATCCTTCAAAACTCTTTCAAAGCCCCCTCAAAATGTAGGAAATGCTATTTCAGAGACTCTAAAATTCACAATTTTCCGGGGGAGCATACCCCCGGACCCCCTAGAAGTTTCTCTCACCTTCGGCGCTCCCCTGCCCCCACGTAGTAAATATCGCCTGTTTTGCCCCCCCCCCCTCCGCGCCCTTGTTAAATATTCGGAAAGAAACAACTGAGCACCTTATAAAGATCTTGGGTGAAGGCCTGTGTAGTTGCATTTTTCGCAACTGGTCCCGGTTTGGTCTTAAAATGTATATATTCTACACTCGAATTTTCCTTCACCCAAAATCTTTAGAACATGCTATGTAATCGAGTGAAATGCCCAATATTACTTATAATATACCCAATTCTCTCCTGGCATTACCACCTTATTATATATACTGAACTCGCGATCAAGCTCTCGGCAACGCACTCCGTGGCTCAGTGGTCAGAGCACTGCATTAGAATCGCAAGGTCGTGGGTTCAATTCCTGCCGGAAGGCCTGTGTAGTTACATTTTTCGCAACTGGTCCCGGTTTGGTCTTAAAATGTATATATTCTACACTCAAATTTTCCTTTACCCAAAATCCTTAGTACACGCTATGCAATCGAGTGAAGTACCCAATATTACTTAAGGTGTATTCATACATTTGGGTATTTTGTTTGGTAACTTATATCCTTCAAAACTCTTTCAAATCCCCCCTCAAATGCAGGAAATGCTATTTCAGAGACTCTAAAATTCAAAATGTTCCAGGGGAGCATGCCACCGGACCCCCCTGGAAGTTTCTCGCCTTCGGCGCTCCCCTGCCCCCACGTAGTAAGTATTTCCTGTCAGCCAAAAGCACCCATATACAGTGATATCTCTGATCTTTGATAACTCGTTACGTCGTGTTGTCCTTACAGACGACTCTATTATATTTTTACCTTGAGCGGCTATGCCAGACAATTTTATTCGGCCATGCCGTCAGAGACGTCTCGACAAGCGACACATGAAACAAGGTTCACTCGTTGTTCTCGTTCGAGTTAGACGAATTTATCTACGTCAGAATATTTTTAATACTCTTGCTATTACGGGTTAGACAGTCTTTCAAGGTGAAGGTCAGCTTTCCCGATTCTAGAAAGTTACATTTGATTGGACAAGCAGGCGTTAGTTGGGAGAGGGTTTACCGTCTTCCTAAAGGCGGTTTTCCACTAGGCGAAAAATGTCGCGCGAAGCGACATTTTCTTTTGTCTCGCAAGCTCTCGAGTGGAACTAATTAGCCAAGACAAAAGAAAAATGTCGAGTCGGTCGACAAATGTCGCCTAGTGGAAAACCGCCTTAAGAACGACTGCGGAGGGAGGCTATCCTAACCCGTCGCCGGTCTTCAAGTCTTTTGGGAAGGCCAATTGCGTGGGAATCGTTATGCGGAGTTGAATCATGGCTACATCTACAATATAATAGATTAGATTAGCCTCCTCCGCAAGCATCTCAATTAATTTTTATAAGAGAAGTCAGAAGAGAATCGTATTTTTGATGATGGGTTAACTGTGGTATATAAACTCAGGCCGTGTTCTAGAATATGTGTAATTAGAACGGGAAATAAGAGCATGGGAAGAAATACCTTAATTAAAGATTAGGAATTGTGGCCAAACCACATTATTGAGTAAACTTGAACTTATATTAATTAGGAAAAGGAACATGATTTTGCAGAATATTATCCCATAATACCGTAGGAATAACGTATAGAGAATGTCTTCCCGTGTTCTGATTATAAATATAAGCTGTAAACATAGAGTAAGTCAGTTGTTGTTGTAGTTGTAATGAGTGTGAGTGTGCTGTGAGTAAGAAATAAACGCAAATTGAAAGATACAGTCCCAACGTGTCTTGAATCAACGAGCCGGCAAGAGCGTAATCTACGAACGCAAATAGGTTGCGCGACAGGCCGCGCGTTTTGGAAATCGAGGAGGACGGGGGGACAAGAAAAAAACAAAACGCGCGGCCTGAGATTATACCACAGATAACCCAACATCAAAAATACGATTCTCTTCTGGCTTCTCTTATAAAATTAATAGAAAAGCTTGCGGAGGAGGCTAGGATAGTCTTATCCCTAAAAGGATCTCAGTTAAAGTAAACATATTGTCGCTTCAGCCGGATCGCCATAGTAACTATTTCTAATTGAGTGGCTCTTTATCAACTATTTGGCACACTCTTTTTTTAAATGTACAAGTCTTTGTCTTTAAAAGATCTTTCCGTCGATCTTGAAACAAGTCTCGCAATAGCGTTGCGACACAGGTTTCACAAATCGCTGCATCGTGTAGGTTACGTTACCAGCGGCATCACTCGCGATGTTAAATCCTTCATCACATCACGGTTAATAGAATTAAAAGGGAATCTCCCTTCTATTAACCGTGATCACATTGTGACCGGCCATATTCACTGATTAACCCTCATTGCACTTAGGCCCCGTTTACACTAGAGCAAAAGTATCCGGATTCACATTGTTTTTCATCCTTATGGGAATAAAAAACAATGTGAATCTGGATACTTTTTCTCTAGTGTAAACGGGGTCTTAATATGGTGTAATCAAGTTAACGCGCTATATTCATTACAGACCACACTATAGCTCAACTGCTTCAAACCGCGATTTGTTCAAAACGCCATATAAACGAGGCATGCAGTTCTGTGATTGTTACGACAATTCTCAGACAAGAATAATTTCTTTTTCGAACACGCATCCCTGACGGTCGGGGGCGATCTGGGATTCTTACGACTATATAGTTACGACATGTGTGAACACTGAAAAACACTGAAACCACTTGTCTGGGGCGATCAGGAACAGGAAAAAAACCCAATTCTAACGATTCTCACGACAATTAATCACAACAAATGTGAACGTGGCCGTCGTAAGATTCGCTGACAATGGGAAATAGAACTGTCCACGGGTTCATAACGGTTCTTACGACAAGTGAGAACCACGAATATAGTGCAAAGGCAAGCGGCGCTTGGCTATAAATCCTATCTGTATGACATTTGTTCATTAAAATGATCTACACCCACTGACGTCACAAAAAACAGGAAAATACGCGTAGGATTTCACATTTGAGTGACTTCCCCTCTAGCTCCTTGTCTTGCTGCGAGCCTATATGCAGTTTGCTAGTCAAGTGTTTACTAACATATACGCATAGAAGATTTGGATCTAAGTTGGTTTCTATTTATTAACTATATATCGATTGGTTGCTCCACTATCTGGTGTTCAAGGAAACTATACCACTCCGAAACAAAACAAGGCCGAGTTTTCAACATAGCCGACAGTCGCGAAGGTAAATGTTTGCTATCAATTCATGTAGACTACCAAAGGTTTCAGCACACTGTTATAAGCTCATACCGGATTAATCTAAGCTAACTTGAGCAAAGTTGTTTCGCAATATGGCTCCAGAATAAAACGAACATTTGATCTTTTGAAGTTCAGAATATTCGTAAATTTGTGATCTCTTAAAAAGCCATCAGAGCGTTCAGTTCAACTATATACGGCATATTGTAACCAGCCTTATTTAGCTATAATAATACAGAACTTTGATATTATTACGTGATAACATAGAACTTGTTTTTTTATATGCAAAGGTCTGTCTCTATTTGCGGAGTGTTTGTTTATGTGCAGTTTTAGACTATAACTGAAAGCAATCGCTTTACGAATCATATTTTGAATAATTTAAAGAGTTAATGAACTATCAAGCGCTTTGCCTTTAGTAAATGGTTAATACATGGTTTAGTATTACAGAATGTAGATATATATGCATTAGAAATATCAGAGTATACGCCACACGTGTCGACAGTACAAAACCAATGTTATATAGTGATATTGAAAAGTTTCATCAGGCATGACAGTGCAAATGTCTTATATATAATTATAGTTCTCAGGGGTCATCAGTTTGAAAAGCAAAAGTTCATCTAAGTAACGTGTTAACGTGTTTCACAATAATATCTTAAAAACATTCGTCAGCATTTGTTTGGAATAATAGAAACCTATATACCATGTTTATTTAAGATTCTGTGGCTTCGATTGATAGAACGCGCGCGCGTTGACAGACTTGGTGTATACATGCATTCATAAAATCACATTCACAGGTAAGTCATTACACTTTACAAATATTGGTATTAAGCGTTATTAAAATCAAAGCGTTATTGCCACATATCACTAACAAACGGATGTGTTCGATATACAAAGAATTATATTATATCAGATAGGTCGAAGTTCTTTAATGTCAAAGCGTTCAGTAATATGTCGCTAGATACTAAAATTTAACATGGTTTTGAGGCAGCACTTTCCTTGCGATAGTAACTTTTGTATACAATATTATATCAGATTTCGAGCTGCTCTGCCACAGTTGCTATGCGCTGTAACGAGATCACGACATGACGTCTTTCGAGGTATTTTGGTTATAAAACGCCAGGGATGTTTGTTTTTATGCCGTTTCTATGACACATATTGATTACATTGTTTGCTTTTTCGAATCAAGCAGGTGTTCTCCGATGAAAAATTCAGACTTTGTGCTAACAAGAACTATATTCATGTTATTCATGTTACAGAATTCATTATAGAACATGGTCAAGGACTCTAAGTTTTAACAACATCAAAAACCATTTTAAAAAAACGAGACATTAAATGGGTATTAATTACACATTGGAATTGTTACGCCTGAAGACGAGTCTTTAGTATTTTATTCTGGCTATTTAATAACGGAGTAACGCGAAACGATTTTATTCAGCACAGAGAGACGCACTATATCTCTTTCACACTTTGAAGCCTGAAGACGAGGCTTTAGTACCTTATTCTGGCTAAAGCCAGACGATTTTTTTCAGCACAAGGAGAGGTCCTGACCTCGAAGTGTTAATGATCGTACAGAGCTGCTAACTTGTGAATAGCAAAATTCGTATCGCAATAGCCTTTTGAAATGGGATCATTATTGTGGGACAGCGAACTCAGGTAGAGAATAATGATATTAGGGACTTTAAGCCTGGTTTTCATATGTCGCCGATCGTCGGTGATTTGTGATTTAGATGCATGTTAAGTAAAAGAATAAAAGCACTGCTTTTCTGCATTGTTCTTTATTACTTAACATGCTGCTGCATTTCCCGTTTTAACATGCATCTAAATCACAAATCGCCGACGATCGGCGACATATGAAAACCAGGCTTTAAGAAAACACAGCGACTACGACTACGGCAAGGTGTTTGCACAATAGAATTTTATATCATATACAAAGAACTTTTGCAAATGACGGTCCCGAGAGTAATCTTTACGCCGTCGTGACTCTGTTGACAACGTAGAAAAGGCATTTTTACGTTGAACCTGAGTCACTGCAGAAGCCTTGGAAAAGCTTAACATTACTCTCGCGACTACCATAGATTGAACAAGTGTTCTTCCTCAAGAATTTAAGAACAAAACGAGTCCGTGCGATTATGTATCTTGAAATTTGAATGTATAAATACACCACCATTTAATATCACTGTTAAACTTTCTACCGTAGCCGTAGTCCGTAGTCCCTAATGTCGTTGAACATAGTTTTGTCGGAATTTGGGCGTAAGCTTTTCGCGGTTTCCGGTCATGACTATCACTTTTGGGTTATGCCACCAACAACGAAACGTCGGAAAGTTGAATGTCTGCTATGCAAGAAGACATTTGACAGTGATTATCGATCTCGCCACTACAATATCATTCGGATAGAGTAAAGAAACAGCAACATATTCCATACAAACACGCTGGTGCTCCTGCGAATCCTTTCCAGGTTTGTCTTTTGACTTTTTTGTTATTTCAGTATTAAATTCACTAGTAGCGGTTGTGTGCAGCATAGCAGCACGCTTTGTCGCTTTAATACGCCTGTTTTATACTTCGGGCAATCGTCGAATTTAATTCAGTATTAAGTATGTTTTATCGTTTATGCGAAGCTTATTGCCTAATTCTTATGTTTTTATGTGATATGTCGGAAAACCTTGTTGTTTGCCGGAAAAATTGTGCTCTTGGCCACCCCTAAAATCTCTGAGCCACGACGCCCCTGTGCTCCGAGACGAAAGCTAACCACGGCAGCATCAAATTAGTACTTTGAAAATTATAAAACAAGCTTCAAGTATTGAATACAGTAGTCAGTTAACTGTGACTTCTTTTTAATGCTAAAATTTGAATTGCTTTTTAACCGCCGTCGTCGTCCTAGCATCTTAAGGTCCCTAATATTTCGAATTAACCTTTTGAATTAACATTGCAGAACCAAATTCAATCGTTTTAATACTTTAGAAAAAGTCGACAACAAAATTTTGACCTCGTGAATAAGTGAAACCTGAATTTGATTGGTTAACGCGTATAAAGTCGGTATACGAGACATCGTTGTTCCTTTATAGTACAGCATACAGCCTAAACTAGACAGTCAATTAAATTTCTGTTGTATGATATGGGCCAATCCAGTCATGTTATGAACAATAACATTGTTGCTTTAACCCCAACACAACTCCAAATCCTAAAACTAAAGCCTATATATATATATATATATATATATATATATATATATATATATATATATATATATATATATATATATATATATATATATATATATATATATTATATATATATACGTGTGGGTTTTGGTCTACGAAACGCAAAGAGTGCTCGATAACATATAGTTAGAGCAAATATAGATTTTCGCTTACCTCAAAAGTCTGCTACAGGCTGTTTCATCTAAAAAAGAATCTTCAGATCTGCCTGAAGATTCTTTTTTAGATGAAACAGCCTGTAGCAGACTTTTGAGGTAAGCGAAAATTTATATATATATATATATATATATATATATGTAATGTTTACAACACGAGCGGCCGTGTTGTATATTCAATACAACAAGGACGCGAGTGTTGTAAACAACTTGTGAAATGAATAAATAGTAAAAATCCCTTTGGGATAATCATATTGAGATGCTAATTAGTTACAAGCACTAGTGGTTTGTATGGGGTTTACAGGGGTATACATGTGACGTAATTTCTGAAATTGGATTGGCTGCAAAACTCATGAATTATTAATGAATTTCACAAATATATATATATATATATATATATATATATACCAATGCTATTGCCTATAAGTTAATCAAACACATCGCTCAAACTCGTCCAGATAATTAAACATTCGCGTGCACAATATTTAATCCTGAAAATAGCGCTATAGGACTGCAGTATACGCGTTTTAGCTTATTGACTATTGTTAATAAATAGAAAGCGAAATGCACCAGCAAGTACAATCGAGTAGATGCATGCATGGCACAACTGTTTTGTTTTCCCATTCAACTGGATTCAATTAACGAGCATCGTGCAGGGTAAGTGCACAAAAATAATACAAATGTTTGGTCAGAAAATACTTCACGTGCTACTTAAAACATACATATAGACCAAATCGTAGTTTCATTTAGGCCCAGGTGCAAATTAGTTTCCTCACAATTTGGGCCCTATGCAAATTACATCGTGTCTATTAAAGCATATTAACGGGAAGATAACATAGGTTGGGACTGTTTTTTCATCTTTTGAGTTCATTATTTTTAGACACTAACGTTTAGGATTATTGTCAAGGATAATCGATAAGTAAATTTTATCGTTAGAAAATCCTAAACATTAAAAAGTTTCTGAAATCAGAAATGTTATGTTTACTACGGCTGCTTCAGGCTCATGCATGTTATAAATGAACTACGTTTTATCCCGACTCAGATTGTATGCGCAGTCGAAACTCCCGATTTCGTGTATAGCAGCAGTGTCTTATCAGGCTGAATAGCTTTAAAAACAACCAATTTGGTAAGTTCATGAAACGAAAATTAAGTCTGTCTTATTTGCAGGAACACTTAAAATGAATAGAGTAACATCTTTTCTAGTCTTTTCTAGTTTTTCGTTTCCTTGCTTCTTTCCTGAGATATTTCAGTTTTTTGATACGCAAATTAAACATTTTGATTAATGAGTTATCGAAAAAAGTTATATATCTTTGCTATTGTCAAATATAACCACTTGAAAATCTACATGTTTAGTGTTCTGGGCGAAACACAAGCACTTGCTCCCTTCGAATTATTTTGGTTTGATAATAGCAAAGATATGTAACTTTTTTCAATAACTCATTACGCCCATGTGACGTACAAAATATTTAATTCGTATATCAAACAAACTGAAATATCTCAAGAACGAAGCAAGGAAACGAAAAACTGCAAAAGATGTTACTCTATCATTTTATAAGTGTTGTTTGGCACTTTAACACTTTGCGCACCGTGTCGTTCATTTTCGAATCAAACGAAGCAGACTTTTATAGTATTTTACTCTAAGGCCAGACGATTTTACTTGTCATGTAGACTGAGACTTGAGAGGCCTCGCGCGGTAGTGAAGGAGGTAAGCCGAGAAAACCAAAGGCAAAGCTAATATGTAAATCAAGAGGATTGTTTATCAGACATGACCACGGATATGAGATTGAATTCTTTGTGTTTTACTCATGAATTATTCGCATTCCTATTTGTAGCTGTAAGGGATCTCGTTCAGTTGTTAGACCACGTCGACAGATAAAACTATATTATAGACAGTATCGATTGTACATATATGAGCTATTCTTTGTACAAAGCGAATCGGCTGTCCGATTGCCTAAAAAGTGAAATATCGGTCCTTTCTCTTAGGCCTGCGCTAAACGTCGTACAATAGACGATTTTTTTTTAAATTTTATTCGTCGAAACTGCGACGTATAACTCGATTAAATTGGACGCACGAATTAAATTCGTCTCAGCAATTAAATTCGTCTGAGTCAGACGGATAATGTGACGATAATGCGTGTTCGAGCAGTGTCCTAGTTACACGACGAATTATCGTCGAGTCGAATTAAATGTTTCGCTTCTGTATGTGACAATTCGGTACCATGGTTTCAAGAAGTCGTTTTCAGGATCCACGAGTCCAAGTAAAAACAATTAAATTCGACTGAAATTCGACGTCGTATTACCGACGAAGTTAATTCGAATTAGGTTCGTCTGAATTAAGTTCGTCTATTGTGCGACCTTTAGCGCAGGCCTAAAGTACAAGTGTATAATAAAGACTTACTAGAAATACATGAAGGCAACAACCCCTCGCCCGCTTTATATGCATTTTTTATGTTGACACACCGAAAGAACATGCAAAGTCAATATTAAAAAAACAAACAAAAAACACAACGAGATGAACCAAATGACAAATTTTCATTCAAAAATAGATATAAACAGATGGCCAAGAAAAGACACAATGTCAACGTCCTAGCGTTCAACTGGCAACTCTAGACAATATAATTATTTATATCAATTTTCATTTTCAAGATTTCTTCCGTTTTAACTTAGCTAAACTGGTAAATACGAATCTCCTACCGTTAAACTTCTTCTGCTTTTGTCACCACAAACACTGCCAATCCAGTCTACTCTTTTTGGATTGTTTTTCTCGTTCGCGGTTCCTTACTTTTTTCGTTGTTGACACATAAATATGACAAGGCATCATTCAGTTCTCTTCATGATCTAAAAAGACGTTTGTTTCAAAATTTCTTAATCGTTCCCTCTTGAGTTATGTAGAATACACCAGAGCAAAATTCTTTACCGGCTTTGAACAGTTTCAGGACACATCCTTCTTCTTTCAGTTACATTTCGGTCGGCATCGTTTTCGGTCTTTATCGTATTAATTTTTAGTCTTTTTTCAGTCGTTTTAAGTCGTATTTATTGTTGTCTTTTTCTCGCTGCCACATCTCTTCTTAGCCTTCTTTCTTTGGTCTTTTTCCATAGTAATATTAATGTACATTTTAGCTGAAACTATTTTTTCTGTCAAAGATCTCTTTCGTCATAATCGTTGAAAAACTATTTCGTAATCCAACCGAACTTATAAATTATAATTTGCTGACGTAATTTTAAATAATTTGAATAATTTAACTGGTTAGTTACCAGTTCGAACTGCGGAAGTTGTGGATTTGATAACATATATATATATATATATATATATATATATATATATATATATATATAGCATGTTCTAAGTACCCAGGGTGAAGGAAAACTCGAGTGTAGAATATATACATTTTAAGACCAAACCGGGAGCAGTTGCGAAAAATGCAACTACACAGGCCCTCCGGCAGGAATTGAACCCACGACCTTGCGATTCCAGTGCAATGCTCCGACCACCGAGGCACGGAGGCCGTTGCCGAGAGCCCGATCGCGAGTTCTGTATATATAACAAGGTGGCAACGCCAGGAGAGAATTGGGTATATTATAAGTGATATTGGGCATTTCACTCGATTACATAGCATGTTCTAAGTACCCAGGGTGAACGAAAACTCGAGTGTAGAATATATACATTTTAAGACCAAACCGGGAGCAGTTGCGAAAAATGCAACTACACAGGCCCTCCGGCAGGAATTGAACCCACGACCTTGCGATTATATATACAGAACTCGCGATCGGGCTCTCGGCAACGGCCTCCGTGCCTCGGTGGTCGGAGCATTGCACTAGAATCGCAAGGTCGTGGGTTCAATTCCTGCCGGAGGGCCTGTGTAGTTGCATTTTTCGCAACTGCTCCCGGTTTGGTCTTAAAATGTATATATTCTACACTCGAGTTTTCCTTCACCCTGGGTACTTAGAACATGCTATGTAATCGAGTGAAATGCCCAATATCACTTATAATATACCCAATTCTCTCCTGGCGTTGCCACCTTGTTATATATACAGAACTCGCGATTGGGCTCTCGGCAACGGCCTCCGTGCCTCGGTGGTCGGAGCATTGCACTAGAATCGCAAGGTCGTGGGTTCAATTCCTGCCGGAGGGCCTGTGTAGTTGCATTTTTCGCAACTGCTCCCGGTTTGGTCTTAAAATGTATATATTCTACACTCGAGTTTTCCTTCACCCTGGGTACTTAGAACATGCTATATATATATATATATATACAAACAGGTTTCAGAATTACTTTCAGCTTTTCATCTCGCGTGTACAGTGGACTCCACGCACGTCGAGATTAGCACCCTCACCGGGCTCGGGGATTAACCGAGTGCGAGGTCTGTACGGGAAAGTATTTGCCTGAGGTTTTCCTACAGACCGAGTGACGAAGGAGCGAGGTTTGTGCGATAAAACCGAGGGCAAATACTTTCCAGTACAGACCGAGCAAACGAGGTTAATAAGGAATTTATTATATGGCTATTGGTTCATTTTATTTTTAAGCTTCGAGCGTTGTTTTCGTCTTCGGAGTATGCTGTTTACCTTACCTGTTGACTTTTTCGTGTCGCTTCTTGGCCTTCTTATTTACACCAGTTCGGCCTTTGCCAGCAGTGATGTTCCAACACATTTTATTGTTCAGAAAATTTGAATAAAGATACGTATTTCTCTTTTATTTGCATTCAAATCAACTCAGAAATGTTCCCGCCAAAACTTACAGGGCCGAGAAAAAAGCGTATTGACCGGTCGGTCAATATCGCAAAATCCCGACCTCTCAGGAACCAATCAGCGTACGGACCGGAAATCAAACTCAGCCATATATTAAAAAGTATTATTATAGAACTACTATAGACTTGCCCAGTAATTGTATCTCATTGTTTTTACTTGCTTTTTTCTTCGCTTAGATATTCAAGTTAGAAGAACCTATACGAAATTCGTAAAACAAAATCTTAAAAACACACAACTAACAACGGATTAACAAAATGTTAAGGTTGATTGTGTTGTTTACGGTATTCTATTTTGCACAAAGTAAAACAGATGAATGTTTTAACTCAACCGGTATGTTGAATAATTGTATCTTGTAACGTTTAAATCTTAATATTTCCTTCCTGTTTTTCTATTCCATATATAGACATTTTATTAACCCCATCCTAGACTTAGGCCCGTTTCAAACGTCGAGCTTATCATGTGCCGAACTTAATACATATTAAGTTCGACAAAGTTCGACGTGGTTTCAAACGTCAAGCCTAACATGTCGAACTTAATTGCTAGCGGCGAGCATTTGTTGGATTTGGTCAGTGGCCACCTACACGAATGTGCAGCGCTTAACATGAATAATGTGTCATGAATCGCACGGTTTTCGTTTTTCTTGTCTATATCTCATCATTTTCTTGTCGGAAAATGGTGACGGTAAATCAGAAGAGAGCGAGAAAAGAGAACAGAATAATTGTGAGTAGATGATTGACTTGAATCTGCCTTACACTAGCTTGTTGTCAGTTGAATGCGGAACGTATCTCTGTGCGCCGTCCGATTGACTTCTTCATCTTCTTCAAACTTCAAACTCAGCGCATCGATTACATGCTTATTACGATACAAACAGTAATGATCTCTTCTCGCGTCTATATTTACTCGAAAAGACCGCCGTGCGTATAAAGTTTCATGTTTTCAGCTCGCATTACAGTCAGAAAAACTAGACAAACACGTTTTTTCGTGAATTGCATTAAGTTCGGCACATGGCAAGCTCGACGTTTGAAACGGGCCTTAGAAGAATATGCCCACGTCAAATTAAAATTAAATGTGTAGTCCAAAAACTCGAGAGCGCATGAAAACAGCTTATATAAAATGTTTCGTTACTGGTTGTTTATGATTTGTCACCCATCCAAGTACTAACCAGCAACGCGCTAACAGCACACGTCACCCTCTTTACAAGTTACATGTACAGTACATGACAGAGCGGGAAAAAAACAAAAACGGACAGAACTCACGATCAAGCTCTCGGCAACGGCCTCCGTGGCTCAGTGGTCAGAGCATTGCACTAGAATCGCAAGGTCGTGGGTTGATCAATTCCTGCCGGAAGGCCCGTGTAGTTGCATTTTTCGCAACTGGTCCGGTTTGGTCTCAAAATGTATATATTCTACACTCGAATTTTCCTTTACCCCAAATCCTTAAACCATAAAATACGTTTTTTTGTTTAACACATATTTAGAGTGTGAATCAAATCCACCTTTGAAGATAACTAATAATCCTAGAACACAAGTATTGTTGGCGATGGCTGGCGATCGTGTTTCATTAGTTTGTGGTGTAAAGCCGGTAGATAGCTCTGCAATTATTATATACTGGACCAGAAATAATTCAGACGGACACCCCATCAAGTTGAACAGCACGTCAATATTTAATTTTTTTGGAGAGTGGACTGCCAATTTAAAAGATGTTCCTCCCGCTGGAAAATATCCGTACAAATACCAATGCGTAGCGACACTAAAATGCTGCACTGTCAGATCTTCTCCAAGTACAGTGACAATATCACCCCAATTGACAGGTACACCAAGTACAATATCACCCCAATTGACAGGTATGGAATATGTAACACTGCGTATAAGTTTACTTAAGGTGGATTTCCATTCAGTGCATTTTATCGCGCGATCGACTTTTTGCGATCGCTTTCTTTTGAATTGTGGGTTGTCAAGCGGAACACATTTCATTAGCTTTGGTTGAATACACACATTTCAAAAGAAAGCGATCGAGAAAAGTCGATCGCGCGACAAAATGCACTGAATGGAAATCCAGCTTAAAGGTGGATTTCCATTCAGTGCATTTTATCGCGCGATCGACTTTTTGCGATCGCTTTCTTTTGAATTGTGGGTTGTCAAACGGAACGCATTTCATTAGCTTTGGTTGAATACACACATTTCAAAAGAAAGCGATCGAGAAAAGTCGATCGCGCGACAAAATGCACTGAATGGAAATCCAGCTTAAGGCTCCGTTTGCACAGTACCGGTCGACGAATTCGGAACCGTACTCGAATTTGTACGATTCTGCCTTCCGTTTACAAGGGACCCACGAAAGCGGACGAATTCGAGTACGGTTAACCGGACGAATTCCAGACCTGAAAAATTCAGGTCTAGTTTTTAACCTGCACTGTTCCGAATTCGAAAAATGATTTTTCAGTTGAATTTAATTTAAATTCGTCCAGTGCCGTGTAAACACC
>OZ036001.1:11559788-11674788 GCA_964035015.1 Corallium rubrum
TGCATATCAAAAAACTGAAATATCTCAAGAACGAAGCAAGGAAACGAAAAATTGCAAAAGATGTTACTCTGTCACTTTAAGTGTTTTTTCTAATAAGACAAACTTAATTTTCGTGTCATATAGGTACGAATGAGGACCGTCTCAGCATAAAATCCTAGATCGTTGTAGGCGTTTTTAAGTTTGCCGGGTTTCCAGGCAATATATTAGAGAATTTTAGATTGACGTTCTTTTTTATAACCGCAAACTGCAAACCGCGGTTAGACGTTTGCGGTTAGAAGTTTGACGTTAGGGACTGTTCATTGTTTATGCCCAGGGTTGGTACCGAAGAGAAACTAGAAGCAGGGTAATTTTTTTAGTTACCCAACCTCAAAATGGTCTAAGATATTTTTTTACCCAACCCACTTAAATATTACATTCCATACCTTTTATAAAATATCTTCGCAAAACAAAATACATACTAAAATTAAGTACACATGCATACTGCAAATACTACAGTACGTGAATTGTGTTCATACTCTTCATTAGATAAATTTATTTTTATTTACTTAAACTTCCGTTTTGACAATATTTAGAAGAACAAAGAAAAAAGTTAACATACAAAAAATATTGGTGGTGTATACCTGATATCTTAAATTTATATCAGTCTGCAAATGCCATGATCCAGCACTTCGCCCAGACCTTGTGGGTCGTCCTTCACTTGATTCAATTGCTCATCATTTTCCTCATCACTTTCATCCATATCATGGAAGACAATTCTTATTTTACCCAACCCGTGAGTTAGTCAAAAACTGGGTTACCCAACCCATTTCTCTTCGGTACCAACCCTGGGCATAAATACTGAACGGTCCCTTAACATGTCAGAGAGCATTTCGATTAGATTGCATGTTTGGTTTTCAATCGTTCATACGTATTCACCAAAAATTGACATGACCTTCAGTGTTCAATTCAAAAACGTTGTGATTCAAGAACAACAGACATGTAAGAGTATAAATTTACACCCCAAAAAAGAATAGAATAGAATAAAACTTTATTTTACGAGGGAAAAGACGTATTAACCGTAAAGGTTATCTAACATACGGCCCCCAAACGTGGGTTGGTTGAGTAAAAGTTACATAAAAACCTTGCCGTAAATCACTTACCTCAAGAAGTCGTTCTAGCAGTACAAACGTGAACCGCAAACGTGTAACCTGACCGCTGGACATTGGTCACGTGGTTTCTAGCGGTTTGCGGTTATCAAGAAAAAACGTCAATCTAAAACTCTCTAATATCTGTAAAAATACTATAACCGAAGCATTTTCTGTTCATCTCGTCTGAATTGACATAAACCACATCAAGCTAATGCTAAAAGTCAGTGACTGAAGTTTCAGGCAGATATTTTCTTAAAACGTCAAAATTATTTTTCAGGTTGCCAGTCAGCTACACTTCGTATAGCTTTTTTCAGATTGTTTAAAGCAATCGCAAGAAAGCGCTCAATGGAAATTGTCTGGGATTATGTTAAAGGAACAACTGATGCCGGATTCCGACTAAAATGGAATAAAGCTACGTCCTTAAAGTCGTCGACAATTCAGCTGGACATTGATACCCGAAGATTTGTTGTTAATAATCTGGGTAAGTAAAAGAAACGTGGTAAACTGCAGAGATTAGTTTTTGATAACAAAATACTCGGCAGTTTACCGCTTTTTCATTTTTCCCTATCTAAAATACTGCTTACGCAGCACTCTACTTTTTCTATTTTTTTCTTGGGTAACTAAGGATTAGTCAAAGGTATCAAGTGAAATGAAGATTATTGGGGAGCACGGTTGGCAAACACCACTGCCAAACGTTTTGCGCATGCGCGACGTCCGAGCTCGCATCTCAAAAAAGAGCGGGAAAACACTAATATTTGGACTTGTCCGAGAGTCCGACCCAAAAGTTAAAATTATAAGCATACTACCAAAAAGATAAGGTAGGTAATTTGTGCATGGCTTCTTTGTCAATATTATAACATATCCTGAATTTACCCCTTCGTAATTTTCTTACCCTTTTGTTAAAACGCAAATGAATAGTCGAGTCTTACTTAGTCTTCGCTGTCTAGTTGTTCTCGCCACGGCTAGTTCCCACTTTTCTTGCAATGTTTACTCCAGCAAATTCACGCCAGCGCAAACGTTTGGCAGCAGTGTTCGGTTGGCATATGTTGTTAGGGCGCTGCTTCTCACCACCAGTGCAAAGTTAAGCTCGGTTGGACGGGGTTAGTACTTGCATGGATGGGTGGCCGTCTGGGAATAACCCCGTTCTCGAGTTTGAGACTCGTGTGAGTTGAGTTGAGTTGGTCTCTCCTGTGCTTCGAAGGTTTTTCGCCGGGTACTCCGGTTTTCCTCTGTAAGGCCCTGTTTACATGGAGGTAGGGTGACCCTTCTAGAAGGGTTACCCTTTGAAGCGAGTCAAAAGATAGCCCTTGTTTACATGGAGTAGGGTGACCCTTGTAGCAGGGTTAACTCTTCTAGTAGGGTCACATTACTTCTGCGTGACCATTTTACTATATTTTCGGTTTACATGTTATTGTTGGCGTCATTTGCTCGATATCTTCAAAAGACTTCACAAGGTGTATAAGAACAGGAAGGGCAGCTACAAAATCATTAAGATATTTTGTCTGGTACGCGTTTTTTTTTTCTCATTGAAGGTAACCCGGCTACCAGGGTCACCCTGGCAAACGCGTTTACATGGCTTATGTAAACAAAAAGATAGCCCTGCCGCCAGGGTTACCCTAACAAGCTGATAGGGTATTAAACCCTCCCCCCAGGGTCACCCTAGCGCTCATGTAAACGAAACACGGAAAGACAATGAACTAGGGTAACCCTTTTACTAGGGTAACCCTTCTAGAAGGGTCACCCTACAGTACCTCCATGTAAACAAGGCCTAAAACCTACACCTAGGTCTTAGCTGTAATCCGTTTAGAGGGCCCTGGGTAAGATTAGCTTCGGCTAACCAGGCGCTTTTACCCCTCGATAAATAAAGTTTCAGCTTCAGCTTCAGAGCATAACACCCCCCTTATTTTTTTAAGTGTACTACATTTCTATCTTTTTTAGTTCCTTCTACTAACTATCAATGGAGTTTGTTTGTCCATTATGAAGATAATTGTAGCAGCATTGCAACAAGTATTTTTAAAAGAACATTGTTAGATTGTAAGTACAATACAATGAGTAATGCAGGCAGATACAGCAAAATGCGTGCATGGGTAAACATGCTTTAAATGCTCCTTTGCAGTAGCGTTTTTAAAGGGAGTGGCACCAAGTGTCGTCGCTTTTAAATTAAGCGTATGAAAAAATGGAAAGCGCATTAGATGGGAGTCAAATGCCTCGCAAATGCCTGCAGATGCTTGTATTTCCGGAGCTTGGGTAATTGAATCCCTATAAGCGTCTGTGCATTGGAGGCCAAAAGCTTGTTCTGGTCACGTGGATTTTCCACAGAAAGTTGGAACCGCATGTGATTGGTTCTTTGTTAATTATGCAATTTATCACGAATTCGCTAAAATTAGCTCGAGCACTTATAAAAACATGGCGTTTGTCGAAGCTTCGAAGTTAGATGGGTGAATGTTTTCAATGTGCTCTGCGACTCGTTTGCCATTTCTTTCAAATTGATAGCCTTTTCGAAGACCAAGTTAAGGCAATTAAAGCATTCTTTAAAGGAACGAATAGAAGCTGACATCAAAACACTCCTGAGCAGCGGGGTTCTTTCCTTTAATTCTTGGTCGAGTTTTGTCAACGAAAAGTTCACAATGTCTTCTTTGCTCGTTTTGCGCAAAATGCTGGGACTCTTCTTAGAGCACGTATTCGAACACTCTCGGTTGATCTCCTTCAGATACAAAAGGACAGTTTGTTCTCTGACCTTTTCACAGCGCCAAGCTGTGCGCGCGATTTGTTTGTATGTCCCTCTACACAGCATTTTGCCAATAGAGCAAAGATCCTTGAGCAAAGTCCGAGTGGCTGATTTGCTTCTCCACTGTACTTTAACAGACACAATTGTCGTTTGGGCAGTTGAAAAGTTATCTGCTTCGTGTGTGGCCCTCGTTGGTGTGGAAGTTGATCGCGGTTGAAAAAGAGATACTAGTGAGACGCCATCACATGAATAATAATAGCTATAATTATTTCTTACTGCGCGAATTAATCATTTTAATGCGATTAAAAATCCATGTGTTCACTCGTGACCAGAACAAGCTTTTGGCCTCCAACGCGCAGACGCTTATAGGGATTCAATTACACAAGCCCCGGAAATACAAGCGTCTGCACGCAGGCTAGATCTGACAAGCATGTAGTATAAAAAGCATTCAGTAAAGAGCATCAAGGTTATTGGTAGCAATATTACGTGTTTTATGTATTTTGTAAGACCTTTAAAAAGCAGCCATAGCTTCGACAACATGACGTATAATAGATTAACACCTAAGTAAACTAATAACTTTTGCTGTTCCTTGCCACAACGTTATCTTGAAAACGTGAAAACGCTTCAGTTGACGTTGTAGGGACTACAAATTATTAAACGCTTTGTTTTCGTTGAAAAATACTATTGTACTTGGTCGTCGTCGTGACGTTCCCGTTGTGCTTGCTTAACGTCCCTATTTTCTTCATTATAAGCACATGTAACTTAACGTACACGCGTAAAAATCTCGTAAGTTGTTACAGCATTGTTGCCTGAACAATGCAGTAACAACTTGTTGACATATGTGAACAACATTGATAAATGAACAACATTGTTCATCATTGTTTCAACAAGTTGTTACTGCTTGATGAAACAACAACCGTTGTTCACGCATGTTGTAACAACCAAAGAACGTGTTGATACATCAACCATGTTCACCATTGTTGTAACATTGTTGTTCATCGTTGTTATTTCGTCATGCTGTTGGAACATGTTGTATCATGTGCGAACAACGTTGTTGGCTATAAAAAATGTGCTGTTGGAACAACTTGTTCATGACTGTTGATTTATCCGTGAACAAGTTGTTCGAACCATAAGTGAACAACTTGTTGACAACTTGTTCATGGCGAGCAGCACAACATTGTTCACGGCAAGCAGCACAACATTGTTCACGCCTGTTGACAACCGTGAACAAGTTGTGCGTTTTTACGCTTGTAGCTGATTTAATATGAAAGATATTGGCATACAAATGAATTTCGTATTCTAAAAATATGTTGTCTTTTGAGTATTAAATATGGCGTTTTGTAACCTTCGAAATTCTGTTAAACCTTTCCACATAATGCAGAAAATGGTATTTCAGAGACTCTGGATTTAAAAACTTCTCATGTCTTGCCCCCGGATTCTCCTAACATATCTTTATGATTCATTCATCATTTATTCGTATATTTATTCATTTATTCTGATCTATTCAAATTTCAATCCATTTATTTATTTATCCCCGAGCCGGAGCCCGGGTGAGGGTGCTAATCTCGACACGCGTGTAGTTCACTTACACGCGAAATTACACGCAAGTGCGAAAGAGATTCTGCGAGACACGCGAAATTACACTCAAGTGCGAAAGAAATTCTGCGAGATGTTTGTGTATGTAATATATCAACAACGAGTTTGAGTGTTTCATCAGGGGATCCAAACACGAGAAAACATGATGAAAGCACGAGGCCGAAGGCCGAGTGGTTTTATTGTTTTCGAGTGTTTGGATTCCCCTGATGAAACACGATAAACGAGTTGTTGATATGGCATCTCAATCGAGCGATTTCAATTACAAAATACAATTAAAATAACCCTCAAGATATTTTATTCTTGAGTGTGTGTAAAATTTATTCATACAGCAACTTGTTTATTTTGCATAGATAATTAAGATCTTAAGAATTAGATGAACACCGGTTTTCATCTAATATCTTGGGCTTTCCTGGCGTATCCAACGTCGACAATCAGGTGATTGAATGGACTATTGTAATTTATATTGTAATATATACATTTTCACAGGCGTTTTTTTCCATGGTTCGAGTGAAGCTTTGCCGATTATAGTTCTTCCCTGGTTAGTTTTCCTCTCTTATACCTATAGTTTTCAGGCTGTTACCTACGTTTTTTTCTGTTCTGATGTTTTTCTTTGAGGTTCAACATTATATTTGGAACATGAGGAATCATATTATTAAAACAGTTTAATAGGCACCTTGATATAAGCGTCTGTAATTATTGTTTGTTTTTGCTATCAGTTTCTGGTGCTTTAGGTCGTGACACAAGATTTTCCTCAGCCACTGCTTTATTATTTTGGAATAAAACATTGCTTTGGAAATTGGTCAATGATAGAAAAATTACATTCATAAACGTGATAAAAGAGCCGGACGTAAAGGAGGCCAGGAGGGCAAGGGTGTTTATATTTGTATACAAAAACAGATCAGGTGCTTATTTTAATCAGGGGGGTATTTATGTATATTTAATGTATTAAATGCGGGCGAGGGGTCGTTGCGTTTATGTATTTCTAGTTTATTTATTTATTTATTTATTTAATTATTCACACTCGAACTTGTTTATTTATCTCTTTTATTTATTTGTTAATTGCATGGTTTAATTAAGAAATGGCTCATGGTTTAGCGTGCTCCATCGGGTTATGGATGCACCCGGGAAATTGGGAGAGCACGAAAAGAGCGTAGATTTTTGAGTGCTCTCCAAATTTCCCAAGTGCATCCATAACTCGATGGAGCACACTAAACCATGTGCCATTTCTTTTATAACATAGCATCAAATCCTTTCACAAGCCGGCGAATCGTTTTGGTTGTTGTGTTTTTTCTACTTTCGTAGCCAAGTCTTTTTTGTTCACTAAAATCCAACCAAAAGGACAGTTTAAGAGGCTATCTCCCTAAAAACCGACCAACGGTTTTTGAAGGCAAAAATGATTTTCCTTTGTTTTTCGCCCATTATTTATCTTTACCTCACTTACTATTAAACCGCTATAAAAATTGCCACTTGATAATTTGTTCTTCATTTTTGACACATTTTTTATGCTTCGGCTGGAACGGCTAAGATTCGAGCGGAAATGAGAGCTGACAATACCTCGAAATGATCTTGTTATTTCTCCACCAATTTAGATTTGAATTTCAAATTTTTTTCTTGCAGTGCAATATATAGACCTTGTGTTTCATCTGGGTTGAAGGATACAAGCTCTTTGTTTTGTTTTGTATCAGATATGGTCTCTTTCTTTTGACTTACTTTTTAAATTCGCTTACGGCACCTGATTAGTCAAGTTTTATAAATTAAGATTTCTCTGAAGTGGCACCTAGCCTGGAAATGTCGTGTGTATTTCATCGTAATATAATACCGTAAGTTTAGTAATCTTTAAAAACAGTTGTCGGCAAACGTATTTTGTAAGCGCACGAACCGCTCAAAGTTAAGCTATTGTTTCACTTTGTTTACATTGTCAGAACCGGAAATGCCTTACGCTTTGCAGATAAGGCCGTTTTCGTTTCTCAATATTACATAAAAACAACTTCTTTTTATTTGAACTTACCCTAGAAAGCGAACGGGGAATAATTTATAGGTCTATTCGGTTTTTAGGGTAAAAATGATTAAATATTCTATAGCCGATTCTTCATATATGCTCATATACAATAGGAGCAGACATGTCGCAGCCTCCTAAGTGACAATTAAATAATTATAATTCATGAGCAACTGAAAGTTTATCATTTTCTCTGTTTATTTCGGTGTATTGTTCATATTTTTATAGCATGAAAAGGTGGCAGCATCTTATACTCTGGAAGAATCGATTAAACGTCTTAAGAATTTTTTAGACTTCACGAACAAATTAAATCGCTTTTAAGGCCTGGTTCATACGTCGCATTTAATTCAGACGAATTTAATTCATAGTTAAAGTCGACGTAAACTCGAATTTGTTTCATGCGACGAATTTAATTCAGTGACGAGCAAGGAAAATCCCGCTAGATCGCGCCAAAAACGTCCAATACGCATCCGAAGTAAACAAAAATCTGATCACTGGCTCAAAAAATATGTTATCATGCGACGATACAGCGACGTCTGAAACCAACACGCATTTCAGACGTTGTATCCGTTTCACCGTGACGGATACAACGTCTCAGACGAATTTAACTCTTCAGTCGAATTTAATTCGTTTCATACGTCGCTGTATCGTCGCATTTAATTAATTAATTAATTGATTGAGTTAAATTCGTCTGAATTAAATGCGACGATACAGCGACGTTGAAACGAATTAAATTCGACTGAAGAGTTAAATTCGTCTGTATCCGTCACGGTGAGACGGATACAACGTCTGAAATGCGTGTTGGTTTCAAAATCGATTCTTCCAGAGTATAAGATGCTGCCACCTTTTCATGCTATAAAAATATGAACAGTACGCCGAAATAAACAGAGAAAATGATAAACTTTCAGTTGCTCATGAATTATAATTATTTAATTGTCACTTAGGAGGCTGCGACATGTCTGCTCCTATTGTATATGAGTATATGTGAAGAATTGGCTATAGCATATTTAATCACTTTTACCCTAAAAACCGAATAGACCTATAAATTATGCCCCGTTCGCTTTCTAGGGATAAGTTCAAATAAAAAGAAGTTGTTTTTATGTAATATTGAGAAACGAAAACGGCCTTATCTGCAAAGCGTAAGGCATTTCCGGTTCTGACAATGTAAACAAAGTGAAACAATAGCTTAACTTTGAGCGGTTCGTGCGCTTACAAAATACGTTTGCCGACAACTGTTTTTAAAGATTACTAAACTTACGGTATTATATTACGACGAAATACACACAACATTTCCAGGCTAGGTGCCACTTCAGAGAAATCTTAATTTATAAAACTTGACTAATCAGGTGCCGTAAGCGAATTTAAAAAGTAAGTCAAAAGAAAGAGACCATATCTGATACAAAACAAAACAAAGAGCTTGTATCCTTCAACCCAGATAAAACACAAGGTCTATATATTGCACTGCAAGAAAAAAATTTGAAATTCAAATCTAAATTGGTGGAGAAATAACAAGATCATTTCGAGGTATTGTCAGCTCTCATTTCCGCTCGAATCTTAGCCGTTCTAGCCGAAGCATAAAAAATGTGTCAAAAATGAAGAACAAATTATCAAGTGACAAATTTTATAGCGGTTTAATAGTAAGTGAGGTAAAGGTAAATAATGGGCGAAAAACAAAGGGAATTCATTTTTGCCTTCAAAAACCGTTGGTCGGTTTTTAGGGAGATAGCCTCTTAAACACGGTTACCCATACCAAGTTTATGTTTTCTGGGTCGTTGTTCTTTATTACTCAATAAAATTAAATGACTTGGTATTTTGATAATATAAAAGGCCATAAAAAGTCAATTTAAAACTCAGTTTTGTTTTGAAAATTTTTCCCGCGCTTTTTTGCCGTGCTCCATCGAGTTATGGAGCACGCACGACAGCCAATCAAAAACGTTGCTATATCAAAGCTTTGTTATAAAGGGTATTGGCAATAAAAAGTAAGTTTGTCTCATTTGAAAGAACTCGTCAAATGGTATAAGAAGACCTTTTACAATTTTTCCGTATTTGTTTTGGTTTTGGAAATATTTCGACCAAAGACAGCGTGCTGTCCGCCATCTTGTTGTAATATTGGGTCTAATTAACTAGGAAATTGGGTAAAACTACTCCGTGGGTGACCAAATTTCCACGGAAGGCATTTTTAAATGTTGTAGGTCGATTTAAAATGGAAATAGCGCAACAAAAAATCGAGTTTCTAGCTCATAATGTCATAAGGTTGGCAAGATAAAAATTTCACTTTACCCTGCTTATGTCGTCACATGCATAATTTTGCATATCGAAAATAATTCCAAGATGGCGGACAACACGCTGTCTTTAGTCAAAATATTTCCAAAACCAAAACAGATACGGAAAAATTGTAAAAGGTCTTCTTATACCATTTGACCGGTTCTTTCAAATGAGATAAACTTAATTTTTATTGCCAATACCCTTTAATACTATTTTTTCTGTTACATGATACATGTATATACCTGTACGTGTACATGTAGTGCATGTGGTACCTTTGTGAGGTTGGTGTAATGTAAAAAGACGTTTGGTGGACGTTCGTCAAGTTCAATTACTCAGAAAAGATTTCTGAGGCCCCAGACACTGGCTCAAACCACCTGCAACCTTCTAATGACCGGTTAGACGCGCTCTAACCATTGAGCCACTGAGGTTCAGATAGAGAACTAAGTACGTGGTAGCGTTTGCATATGAGATGTTGCTGTTAAAGTGACATGATATAAAGTTGTATGTATACATGTAGTGCATTAGTTATTTTTTCTCTTCTCCTAGATCCAGGAAAGCCTATCAATCTAACAGCTACAGCAGTAAATGCAACAGCCATACGGGTAACATGGTCACCACCAAAATTCTCATATGGACATTTGCTGGGTTATATAGTGTTTTGGAGACAAAACAACACAGAGGAAGATTATCAGGCTACACTTCGAAATACTTCTAATCACCCAGCTCGTCTTCATGTTATTGCAAATTTAAGTAAGTCTGTTTAAAGTGTCATGAAACGAAAATTAAGTTTGTCTCATTTGAAAGAACACTTAAAATGACAGAGTAACAAGTTTTGCACGTTTTCGTTTCCTTGCTTCATTGTTGAGATATTTTAGTTTGTTTGATATGCAAATTAAACCTTTTGACGTACATACACGTGCATATTGAGTTATCAAGAAAGTTAAATTTCTATCAACTCGTATGGTTGCTGTCATGACAAAAATGCATGTTTGGTTGCCATGCTACAGTAGTTCCCAGTCTTCTATTAAAATTAAGAATTCTTTTTTACCTGACTTCTATAAAATTTTTAGAGGAAGAAACTAATTATGAGATAACGGTCCTGGCTATCAACGCCCTTGGAAATGGAAGCAGAGCTAATCCAGTATATGTTTCAACTCAACGAAAGCCAACTGTGAAAGCCAAAACAGGAGATTTGGATGCTGGAGCTATTGCAGGATCTGTAATTGCTGTTATATTCCTCATAATTTTGGGGCTTATTGGAGTTTTCATTTTCAGAAAGAGAGTAATGCAAAAACGCCGTAAAGAATCTGTAAAGGTAATTTTAATTGCTTATATACTTAAGTAAAGATTTTTGAAGATATGAGAGGTGCCCTTACCTTTTTGTCAATGCTAATTAGTATGCTTAATTATCATTCACAGGCTAGTTCATTGATATAGTCCCAGGGGCGCCGGAAGCTAGTTAAGACGGCGAGGGCAGCCATATAAAAAGGGCACTTTTTCTCAGCATTAATTTTTGCATGTGGTAATTAATATTCGCGAATTTTGCTGTATAGCATAAAATAACCAAAAGCCATTATATAATAAATTGCAGTGTATTGAAAAAGTAAATTCAACGACTGAATTGTACATACTGATGCTACATTCCTATTTACATATTTAAGAAAACATGACATCATAAGTTGTATTATACATAACATGCATGTAACAGACGTTCGGTGGACATTCGTCAAGCTCAATTACTCAAAAAAAGATTTGAGCCCCAGACAGGGTTCGAATCTGCAACCTTGTAATGACCGGTTAATGACGTTAATCAAATGTCAGCCAAGGTAAAACATGACATCCTTAACGAAATCACAAACACCCACCAAGTTAAAAAGGCCTGCATGTGCAGAATTAAGACAGAAATAACCCAAGGCAAAATTAGTTTGCTGCCTCCCTGCGGTCTGAAGCAATAAACTAGCTTGTAAGACATTTTCCATGTTAATACAACAGTAATCTAATAGAATAATACGAATGGTACTTTCTGTAGAAAACATTCCTCGTACGGAAAAGGGCAATTGTTGCCCCCGTGCTGCCCCCGCACCGTGAGGGCAAGGGGGGCAGCTGCCCCTGTTGCCCCCGTGGCTCCAGTGCCCCTGTATAGTCCCTCTTTAATTGTCAGGATGGCAAAACTGGCATTTGTGTGATATTAATTTATATTATATATTAATAATTTATTTATTTTGTATTTTTCTTTTAAAAGTCATTTCATGCAATGCATGGAGTTGCACATAATAATAGTTTTGCATCTGAACCTCAACGAGAGAATTATCCTCCACCAACTCCCCAACCTCTACCGGAAAAAAGTGGTAAGTACTATATTGACTATATTAGACAGTTAAACCGGCTTGGACTGGCCATTGCCCATTGTGTTATTTTGCCTTAAAACAATGGGCAGTCATTGTTCCAAGCGCCGCAGCCCCAGAGACGGGGGGGGGGGCAACCTGCTAACTTTCAGATGTTTGGGGCCCCTCAATCTAAATTTCCCCCAGGGCCCCAGAGGTCCTTAATCCACCCTGGTTCTACCCAGGGGGTAGATTGAAACCCATGCAGGGCCGGAGCTAGGGTGGGGTGGGGGGTGGGGTGGGGGTGGGGGGGGGGGGGGGTGACACCCCCCCCCAAGAATTGCTTTATTTGTTCTATAGTCAGCAGACAAGGTTTCAGTCGGCAGTCTGCACCTGCCAGTGGCCAGACTCGGCGAGTACAAGTACTGACGAGTGATGATTATGTGGCAGTCAGCAAAATTGAGTGTACAACCCCCCCTGCAAAATTTTCTGAGGACGGCCCTGAACCCATGGGGGTACTCTAGCAATTTTTAGGTAGGGGTTGTGCTGCTGTGAATTCCAAATCCTGACCCTACCCCACTTAAAAAGGTGCTTTTTTATACCCTATGACAGACCTAAACTAAAAATAAATCAATACCCTATCCTATCTCAGACCAAAACAGGCCCCCTATTCCAGACCAAAATGGACAACCCCAGACCCAAGAGCCTGAAAACCATACCCTACCCTGCTAGGGCAGCACATACCTGTATCCCTTATATACAAGTACCTCCGAGTACTTCATGTGATTATCTACGAATGTCATGTTTGCGAGGCAAAAACAAGATGGCGGATTATGCTACGATTACTTATTAAGAACTATTTATATTTGTACTATAAGTAGTACATGTAGCGCGGTTTCGAAAGCAATTTGGAAAAATTGAGTGAGTTTTAAATTCTGATAGTCTTTTAAAAACTGAGTTTTTAAAAGACTATCAAAATAGCGAATGAAGTCCGAAAGATGATTGCTATTTGAAGTCTTTGAAAAGTTCACTAGTGAATAATTGTCCAATTTGCACTCAAAACCATGCTATTACATATTAAAAATATACATAAAAATGTTCAACTCAACTGTACTTACGACATTAGTAAGCCTTTCATTTAGTCCACTCTTCGCGTTTATTTGGTTGTTTAAAAACGCTTCACTGCTTTCATCACCACTTGAAGTTCACTCAAATCACTAAGAATCTTCTAGTCGTCTTGCGCAGGCACTTTTTTGACAATATTAAAGAATAATTAGCTTCAAATTTCAACGGACTGTTCTCCACCACCCAATTTTCTTAAATCTTGGCTGCCATCTTTATTTTTCTGTGCTAAAACTGAAAGAGCCTGGGTACTAATCTCGTACCCAGAGCCTGCGGTCTTTTTGTCCAGCAACACAGAGCTACAAGAACGTGATTGGCCAGCCGATCCGCACGTTGTAACCAATAAACTACTGTAATTGTAATTGTAAAGGCATTGTATCCAGTAAGTTACTGGAAATTGTTTAATAGAGGTTTTTAATGAAACCCTTCCCCCCCCCCCCCCCCCCCCCGAACCCCCTAACCCTAATCTCCAAAATGTGAATTTCCCGGGGGTAACCCTAACCCTAACTTGAAAATTGTCGGGGGGGGGTGGTTTCTAAGCCACCTCCTCACCCGTCCGACCCACGTCCGACCCCCCTAATAGTGTTCGTAATTTATGGTCAACAGTTCTTGACAAAGATTGTGGGATGCGCAGTGAGTTTTAATCCGTTAATTGGCGCATCTTAGAATTAAACAATTTCCAGTAACTTACTGGATACAATGCCTTTACAATTACAGTAGTTTATTGGTTACAACGTGAGCAACGGGTGGATTGGCTATTTTCAGTTTTCCTTGTTTTTGATTGGCTCAAATTTTTTTTTACTGTATTTCCTTTTCACTGCAGTATATTTTCTTAAAACTGCACTGCTCTTAGCCAATCAAAATTTTATATATTAGTTAACCGCTTATTATCTATACTGAAGATGGCATAATTAAATTTCGCCAAAGCAACCCTGCATGGGTGTCAGAGTTTTTTCGTCGAAGCTCGTTTACGTCTCAGACGTTAAGAACGTTGAATTAGTTGTGTTGAGCCCAGCGACCTCATCAATGACGAGTAAAACCTATAGCTTCCAGTTTATCTCGCTCCATGATTAAAATTCACTTTAGTTAAATTTTTAACTCCAATACACGTTTAATTCGTCAAGACGTCTTAAACACCTCTATTCTAACGTAGATTTGTTGACAATTTATATAACCTTGATTCGATCAGTCCTAGAATACTGTTGTCCAGTTTGGCACTCGAGTCTTCCTGCTTATCTATCTGATAAACTTGAACAAATCCGTCAAGATCTTATAAAGACGCATTATTGTTGACCAGCTGCCCATCTTTGAAAGAGAACAGACACCAACTATCACAGAAACGGTTTAATAACATCAAATTAACTAACGATCGTCTCATATTTGATACCTGAGACTAGGTTTAGTATACATGGCCGTAACCTTCGAAACAGTCAAAACTTAGATTAAATTTTAGTCGTAGTTAGTTGTTAGCTCTTTCATTATCTATTTAACAACATCCATTCTGTAAATATAAAGTATTTCACCTCGAAGGTGCCATTTTATATCTGAAATAAACCCATTTATTTATTTATTTATTTATTTATTTATTTATTTATTTATTTATTTATTTATTTATTTATTTATTTATTTATTTATAAATACAGCTTTTAAGTTGCCCTGTAAACGTATTTGTGATGGGTTTTTTAAATAATGTTTTCTCACCTTATTAGATCTAGAGGAAGAAGCAGCAGTTTCTTATATCGTTTTATTGGATGACTGGGAAATATTGCGAGAAAATCTTAAAATTCTGGAAAAAAAGCTGGGTGGAGGACAGTTTGGCATCGTGAAACAAGGGCTGTACAAAAGTGATAAAAACGAATCAGAAATAGTTGCTGTCAAAATGTTAAAAGGTAAGAATATTACATAAAAAATCCCATCTAATCCTATCTTATCCTTTCCTATATTATCCTATTTTATTCTATCTTATCCTACCCTATCCCATCTTATCATATCTTATCCTATCCTATCCATCGTATCCTATTCTATCCTACCTTATCTTATCTTATCCTATATTATTCAATTCTATTCTATCTTATCTTATCCAATCCTATATTCCATTCTATTCTATCTTATCCTACCCTATCCTATCTTATGCTATATTATCCTATCCTATCCTATCCTATCCCATCGTATCCTATTCTATCCTATATTATCCGATATTATTCTATTCGATGCCATTATATTCTATTTCATTCAAGTCCAATCTTCTCCACTCTATTCCACTCCGCTATACTGCACTACACTCTATTACACTCATCTCTACTCTACTCCACTCCACTCCACTCCACGCCAGCCCACTTCCCTCCAGTCTACTTCACTCCACTCCACTCCACTCTACTCTATTCTACTCTACTCTACTCTACTCCACTCCGCTCCACTCCACTCTACTCTACTCTACTCCATTCCACTCCACTCCACTCCACTCCACTCTACTCCACTTCACACCGCTCTATTCCATTCCACTCTTTCTTCTTGACATGTATTCTATTCTGTTGATCGAATAGATGGAGCAGGTGAATCGGACAGATCAGATCTTTTGACTGAATTACAGATTTTAAAAGAAGTAAATAAAATGCCACACCCGAATGTTCTGAAACTTATTGGAGCCTGTTCTGCTGCAGGTATATGTTAAACACAATAAACGCTATTGAAATATACAATACAGGTTTTATGTCGCAAATTGAAAGTAATGCTTCACTTACAAAATAGCAGCTAGTCGATTAGCACTGCTAAACCGAAAAAGTTTGAGTGTTAAATCATATCATTTTCAGCAATTACAATACTCTGCCGATCAATGTAAGTTAATTATAATCGAAATATAGTAAGGTTAGATATACTGCCGAAACAGAGAACGTAGGAGTCTAACGTTTCGAGCGAAGGCCCTTCGTCAGAGAGAAACGAAGGGCCTTCGCTCGAAACGTTAGACTTCTACGTTCTCTGTTTCGGCAGTATATCCAACCTTACTATATTTCGATTGTTGTTTCTACACTGCCTACGCAGCACGCTATTTTTATTATAAGTTAATTATAGACGATCTCAGACAATCAATAATTATATAATTATATATGTTAAATAACAATAATTATATATGTTAATTTAAAATATAAGTAACATCACTGCCTAAGCAAAAGGGTAACAAACAATATGTTCCCTATGGTTGGAACTGTCAATACATTTGTCTACCGACGTTCTTTTAATATCAACAACAAACTATAAATAACAAAATATATGCCTTCGAAACAAACAACTGTCAAAAAAAGTCAAAAAAAAAATCCAACGTTCGTCCCACGTTTCTGCGTTTACATTTCTTTTGTCCAGCGGTCTCTAGTGCTTCTCAGTCCTTCACGCGTACGATAACAAAAATAGATATTTACATAATCAAACCGAAACATCCCCCTTCCGAATGTGAAAACATTCGATCCTTATTTACAAGATATATTGCCAATTAGCTTCCATGGTCATAATCGTTCTCATCGACTCTACGATTCCTATGAACTTTCTCCGACATATTCAAGGGGACACAGACGGTGCACTGGACGTAAGTACTCATTGTCCTTCGTTTTTATTCTCACTACCCGTATTAACCCATCACTTCCAGGAAATACTTCTGTAACTCGTCCGAGAGGCCATTCTCCCCGTTTTGCATTAGGTTCCACTATCATTACCACATCGTCTTCTTTCAGGTTATGTGCGGGATGAAACCACTTCTTTCGCGCATTTAAACTCGGAAGAAACTCCATCCTCCAACGCTTCCAAAATTGTCCTAATAACTGCTGGATACGATGCCATCTCTTTCGTGGGTTGAAGACCTCTTCTCGATCAGCTGTTTCAGGCGCGAATTTACCTCCCAACTGTCCGATGAGGAAATGACTTGGGGTTAGTGGAGAAAGGTCAGCTGGGTCCGAACTGACAAAGGTTATTGGTCGTGAGTTCAATAAACGTTCCGCTCCACAAATAGCTGTGTGAAGTTCTTCATCGGAAATATCTGCATTCCCAAGGATTGCTTTAATAGCTTTCTTAGCACTCTTGATCATTGATTCAAAAACACCTCCGAAATGGGGGGCCGAAGGAGGGTTGAACTTCCATTCGATGTTATATCCCTGGGTTGTCTTGTGTATTATTTTTTCTTGATCAAAGGCTTCTACCAACTCTCGCAATTCCCGTTCCGCCCCGACAAAATTAGTGCCATTATCAGAAAGAACGTACGCTGGCGTCCCCCTCCTTGATACCATCCTGGTAAACGCATTTATAAACGAGTCTGTATCCAGTGAATACGACATCTCCAGGTGAACGGCGCGTGTAGCAAGACAAGTAAAAAGGCACAGATAACGTTTTGCTCTTGTCTTGCCCCGTCCTTGTTTCGTCATGTATGGACCACCATAATCCACACCGACACGTTCGAATGCTCTTAGAGAATGCTGCAATCTTGATCTTGGTAACGGGGCCATCATCTGAACGGCTGGTTTCCCCGTAAATCTTCTTCGACACCCAGGACATTTCTCTATGACATTTCGCACAGTGCGTCTTCCTCTCACGATCCAGAATCGGGAACGTAATTCAGTCAAGGCATGTTCAACTCCAGAACCGTGTCCAAGATTCTCGTGTGCACGGGTGATTATAAGTCGTGTCACGTCATGATCTTTTGGCAAAAGAATAGGGTGCCTAACGCTGTATGGAAGATCATCTGCATTTCGCAACCGTCCGTCCGCTCTCAATACACTTTCGTCATCCTTCTTTGGGTTCAATTGAGCCAGAGATTTTTCTGCTTCACCATTGGCAAATGCTTCAGCTTGTGCGTGTTTGATCCAGAATGTTTCTGCCCTTTTTGTCTCATGTGGTCTCAACGTATGACTTTTTTCTCTGTTTTCGTCAGGCAGTCTACAGTTAACCAAGAACCGTTGCATCCATCCGGTGATATGTATTAAGCGTTGGAGATTTGAGAAGTGACTTGGTTCCAAAAAACAACTGCCTTGGTCTTCTTTAGTCACGTGTGTTTGTTCAGCCTTTCTTCGTTCGTTTTCGTCAATCTTCTCTTCAATTTCATCGTTAGGAAGTTGAGGAGGCCAGGTCGATTCATCTGCTTTCACTAGCTCTGGTCCTTCCAACCAAAACTTACTGTTGGCTAGGTCTTTGGCTGAGAGTCCCCTTGTCGGCAGGTCTGCTGGATTCAACTCTCCCGGTATATGTCTCCACTGTTCAGGATTAGTAGATCTGTGAATCTCGCCGACCCGATTGGCGACGAACGGCTTAAACTCACGGCTCTGGTTTCGTATCCAATGTAACACGTTTGTGGAGTCACTCCAGAAGATAGTTCTATCAACTGTTAATGTCTTGGCAATGTTCTTGGCCAACCGAGTGGAAAGAACTGCACCCATAAGCTCTAATCGTGGTATTGTCACGACTTTTGTTGGCGCCACTCTACTCTTTGATGCGACCAGTCGTGAGGAAGCGGTGTTATCTGGATAACGACAGACTAAATAAGCCACTGACGCATACGCTTCTTTTGACGCATCCGAAAAGACGTGTAAACAGGTTTGGGATGGACTTGGTTGGCGAAGACAACGAGGAATGGTGACATTTGACAATTCTGGAAGCTCCGAGATCCATTTCCTCCACTTTGCGATCAAGTTATCTGGTAGAACATCGTCCCATCCAACACCAGCTATCCAGATCTTCTGCATTAAAACTTTAGCTCTTACCGTAAAGGGAGATAAGAATTGTAGTGGATCAAACAAGGTTGATATTGCACTGAGAACATTTCTCTTCGTTGGCTTCATGTTGACATCTGGTGGTTTGACGCGGAAGGTGAAAACATCATTTTCTGCTTCCCACAGTATACCAAGTGTCTTGATCTTGGGGGATTCTTCTTCTTGAATCTCAAGGCGTTGTAGTCGATCTTCTGCTGGAACATCGTTAATGACGGCTGGATCATTAGACGACCATTTTCTCAACTTGAAACTGCACTTGGTTAACATGTCTGATAGTTCACGTCGTAGGTGTAGCGCTTCATCCACAGTCTCACACGAGTCTAACACATCATCCACATACATAGAGTTGTCAACTGTTTCAGCAGCTTGCGGGTAGTCTGTAGCATGGACTTTGGCATGGGTATGCAAAACGTGTTGTGAGCAAAATGGCGAGGCTCTATTGCCAAACAATAGTCGTTGAAACTCGTAGTGGTCTGGATCCTTTGTTGAGTCAAGATCTCGCCACAGGAACCTGTGATACCGACGGTCTTCTTCATGGAGGCCAACTTGTAGAAACATCTCTGAAATGTCTCCAGAAAGAGCTACTGGGGCTCGGCGAAAGCGTGTCAACACATCCGTTAATTCTCTCTGGAGTTTTGGACCTGACCGTATAGCATCGTTTAGACTTTTCCCATTATTTCTCGCGGCGGCGTCAAAAACCATACGAACTTTAGTCGTGGTTCGATCTTCTCTTATCACCGGGAAATGGGGAAGAAACCATTGGTTTGATTCTTCACTCTTGGGCACCTTGGTGACGTAGCCTTTTTTCTCGTAATCCTTGATGATCTGGTCATAGGATTTTGCAACTTCAGGCCCTTTTTTCAGCAATGATTTTTCTTGATTCTTGAGTCTGCGCAAAGCCATTTCAAAATTGTTGACTAGCTGTGGTTCTCCTCGTTTCCATGGAATACCAATCGTGTATCGTCTGTCCTTGAATTCTAGAGTTTCTGTCACCTGGGCTACTGCTGCTTTTTCATCTGGTGTAAACTCTCGATCGGTTTCGTCTCGAATACCTATGGCTTCCAACTCCCAAAATTTACGTAGGATGTCATCAGAGGTCTCTCTCTCTTTGACTTGACTACTGCGATAAGTGCGCGTGAAATGTGACCTGGATGTGCGTCGAAACTCCTCAGCAAGTGTTGGTCCAAAACAAACCCAGCCGAGCCTTGTCAACCGTGCGATAGGATCTCTTGCTTCACTTCCTTGTATTTCCTTCAGAACTTGATGGAATACAGGACTGTCGCTGCCAATTAGAACATCTATCTGTCTTCGCTTTGCCACGTTTTGGAAAGGGATTGACTCTAGATGAGGCCATTTCGTCTTCAGTTTGGACCATTCAAACGCAGGGGTGTCACCTGATATGTTGTCAAGAACACTTGCTTGTAAATTTGCTGAAAACTTGTTATCGAGACTGCTTACATTCAGTTCAACTTGACGTGAATGTCTCTTTACCTGTGATCCTCCAGTTCCTGAGATAATGAGGTGCATGCTGACTTTTACCTTGTAGCAAAAGCTCTTCAGCTGCTGCTTCCGACACGTATGAGCCTGTGGAACAGTTGTCTAACATTACATTGACTTTTAATCTTTTGTCGCCGTTGGTGATTATTGCTGGCAGAACCATCAGTGATACACATTCAGCTTGACTGGTTGCATGTGAGTTTGTCTTGGTCGTTGTATTGTCTTGATCACCTGCCCCATCTGTTTTTGCACTTGTTTCTGGAGGAATGTAATTGTCATTATCAAGGCGTTCCTTTCGCTTATGTTGGTCAGGGTCATTCTCAGGCTGTCGTTGGTTGTGCTCATGAAGATATCTGCTATGTTGATTACTACTGCATCCATTGATCCCACACCGTCTCGCGTTAGGACATTCCTTTCGTTGATGACCAGCTGCTAAACATCTGTAGCAACGTCTAGACTTAGAGATTAGTACCTTTCTGTCAGTTACTGACAATGCCTTGAAGCCTCTACAAGCCCATGGTGGATGGTTCTCTTTGCATGATGTAACGATGCATCCTGTAGGTCTGAATGTGCTGCTGTAACCCGCTGTTATGCCTCCTTTCTTCTCGTCTGTCACTTCTTCTGTCGTCTGGTTTGCTATTTCTTGTTAAACCATGGCCACTCGTCTCCTCCCTGGCTTCTTCCATAATTTGAACTCTAAGTTCAATCCATTCAACAAGGGTGTTAAAGGTGTCTTCACGAGAGTGTTCAATAAGCCAGTACTTATATGCTTGAACATCCTCTTGTGGTAACTTCTCCTTTGCAGTAAGATTCAAATTCTGACCAGTCAGTTCCTTTCCTGGACCACTATCTTGTAAGGCAATCATAACTCGTTCTAAAATGACCAGAAAGTGTTCCATGTCCTCTAGGTTTCGTGATCTAATCTTCTGCAATTCACGTAAGGCTGTTAGATGCTTTATCATTAGTCGTCTTTCTCCTCCATATTTCTTTTCCAGCTTTGACTTCGCTCTCTCATACGCATTCAATGAATAACCAAGATCTTTAACCATGGTCTGTGCTTTGCCAGATAAACTATTTTGGAGTCGTAACATCTTCTCATTCACAGGAAGGTCTGCTCGGTCAACAATAGACATGAAGGCAGCTTTCCAAGATTCATAGTCAGTTTTATCTTCACCTGAAAACTTTGGTAACTCCACACCTTTTAATTTAATGGTTGTAATTCTCTGTGCTGGAACTTGTACATTTTTTCTTGGTGGGTTTGGGTTAATCGACTCAATCAGATCATCGACATGTTGCCCTTGAGTTGGAAGAAAGTGCAAATCTCTGTTTTCTGAAGTATGACTCACATCAGCATGCAAACTCGTTCTTTGATATTTTGCAACATCTGCCCTGTATTGGTTCAATGCTGCAATTCTTCGTGCTTCTTCAGTTCGTTGTTTTGTCAGTTCAAGTTCCTCTGCTAGTCTTTGCAGCTCTTCTTCCTGTTGTTTTTGCTCTAGCTCCATTTGTAAGCACCTTTCATTTGCTGCTTGCACTTCTAAACGTCGTTGCTCTTCAACTGAAGGCGATCTACACGCAGACTCTTCTGACAACGTTAGAGATGCTGTTTCTCCTTTTTCTTCCCTTTCTTTTAAATGATCGTCTGCTGTCTTAATACTCAGGTCAACTTGAGCTCCAATCTCTTCTAGCTCTTTATCAAGGGTCTCAATTATCGTGTCATTGTCTATATTCTCGTCATGGGCTGTACCAAAAGTATAAACTTCTCTCAAAGCGTTGATAATCTTCTCGATTAAATTATATTCTGACTTTACCTTGTTCGTAGCTCGACGAATGGTGTTCTTACTTGTAAGTGGGCCATCTGGATGGGTCGTCAGAAGATCTTTTAGCTGATTCCGTGCCTTCGTCAGTCTTCCTTTTGCCGATTTCTTTCGTTCCCGAAGGCTAGTCTCGTTGGTTGCCATCTTGCAATCAAGTCGGTCAAATTCGTAATTTGTTGTCGATTCTTAGCTGTATTATCCACTCTGGATCCGGCTCGAAAGGACCAAATGTTCCCTATGGTTGGAACTGTCAATACATTTGTCTACCGACGTTCTTTTAATATCAACAACAAACTATAAATAACAAAATATATGCCTTCGAAACAAACAACTGTCAAAAAAAGTCAAAAAAAAAATCCAACGTTCGTCCCACGTTTCTGCGTTTACATTGCTTTTGTCCAGCGGTCTCTAGTGCTTCTCAGTCCTTCACGCGTACGATAACAAAAATAGATATTTACATAATCAAACCGAAACACAATATATAAAGCTCTGTGCATATATACTCTTAAGACACTTTTTATTATATTAAAATAACATTTGAAAACCAGTGGGGGGGACGCGTCCCCCAGTTCTCTTCAAGACCAATTTTGAGATTCTTCCAAGTCCGGTGAGAAACATTGGAGGGGGGGGGGGGGGGGGTAGACTTTCTCAAAGTCCTTTTCAAACATTTTTGACCTTTCGACATTTTGGCCTTTCGGTTCCTCGTCGAAAAGGACTTTTCTCACCTGCAGCGCGCCAAAATTCACCGGTGAATTTTTCGACCGGTGACGTAATTCGGGAAGTAATTATATTCAGGCTAAATTGCTATGCAAGTGCTATCTTTGGAAGTTGGAGTTAAACAGATTCTTGAAAACGTTTTATAGGGGTAGAACCACTTTCCATTGCATGTACGACAACCCGAAACACGTCAAAACAGGGCGATGTACATTTCAGCGATTTCCCGCCAGAATATTTAATTAGATTCAAAAACCTGCAAGCGGAACAAGTCCACCTCTTTCCTCCCACTTTTCCGCTCTCCCGCCTTTCCGCTCGCCCGCGAAAACTAGCGCTAAGAGGCGGACTTGGAGCAAGTCTAGGGGGGGGGGGGGGGTGTATGAAATGGTCAAATAGTTTACAAGTGTGGGAATGTGATTTTCATGTCTTTTCTTGCGTTAGTTCGCTCTGGAGACTACTATGTGTTATGTGTTATGTCCACATAATACTTTGGGTTAGGTTTAGGAATGTTTTGGGGTTAAGGTTAATATGGGGAATTGAAACAACCAGAAACCATCATCTATATTTTAAAATCACAATTATCTATATAAAAACTATTCAACAATTATGACGTCATGTACCGATGACGTCTATACTGATGACGTCATATACCGATGACGTCATCATTTTGTCCCCCCCCCCCCACTCGGTGACGCCACTGTTGAAAACCTATAAACTCAAAAGTGACCTAACGTTTATAATTAAGTAGAATTTTAATCAAATACTTTATTTTCATTTTTATATGTATATTTATCATTGTGTGTTTTTTTTGACTTTGCAGAACCACTTCTAGTAGTGACTGAATTTTGTTCGAGTGGTAATTTACGAAGGTTCTTAATAAACAGTCGAGTAGATTCATCAGATGAATCACCCAGTTACATCAATTTATCATCCGCCTTAACTCATCGACAACTTTTAAAAATTGCTATTGACGTTACAAGTGGAATGATTCATCTCGCTTCTTACAAGGTTTGCCCCAATCTTGATGTGTTAATTATTTTTTAGATTTTATAATTATAAAATATTAAATGGCGCCACGCCTATTAAGGTGGCCCCATACAATTTCTAGAAAAATGGAAAATACAAGTTTGAGAGTCCAAAACACGTGCATAAAAAATTTGGAAAAAGAATAAAACGAAATGTTATGCATAGTTAAACAGTCTGACAATCAAAAACTGTTACCAAATAAATACCAACAGTTGTTGCGATGGCAACAATGACGTTTCAAAATGGCTGCCAATTACCCTTCAAACGATTACCCTAAAAAAACTTTGGTGACCCCCCATTTTCTTTTTATTAAAACTTTTCTTGAAGTATGAGTAATCAATAGGCCGATTTAAAAAAAATTCTGTAGATCCAATTTTTTTAAAATTAACAAACATGATTTTTTCGGGGAAAAAATTATTCCTTCTACAGAATTTTTTTAAAATCGGCCTGTTGATTACTCACTTTAAGAAAAGTTTTAATGAAAAAAAAATTGGGGGTCACTGAAGTTTTTTCGAATTAAATTAGTTTGAAGGGTAATTGGCAGCCATTTTGAAACGTCATTGTTACCATAGTAACAGCTGTTGCTATTTATTTGGTAACAGTTTTTGATTGTTACAATGTTAAACTATGCATAACATTTAGTTTTATTCTTTTTCCGAATTGTTTATGAACGTGTTTTGGACTCTCAAACTTGTATTTTCCATTTTTCAAGAAACTGTATGGAGCTACCTTAACCCGTTATAGCCCAGGAGGTTTCCAGTTGACAAGTAAAATCGTCTGGCGTTAGCCAGAGTAAAATACTAAAGGTGGCCAGTGGGGTATAAAGGGTTAAGAAGGATTAGGCCAAAAACTAAGGGCCCTCGACAATCTGAAGGACTCTTCCGAAATATGGAGTACGTAAAAGTTTATCATGAAAAATAGACAGCCTAACAATATAATTGTTGGGTGACATTTATATTTCGTCAACTGTTTTGAGTCACGGAGCTGGGGCATTTGTGTCAAATAGACGTTTAATTTGTTTTGTGAAGATCCAGTTGAAAAATGTGAAAATTTAATCTTTTTTCTTGGCTACAATCTGAATTTCTATTTGACCCAAACGCAACTTGGCTAAAGACCCTGATAGCTTCCCATTGTGCCCCACTGGCTGCAAATGGTGGATTTGTGACTTTCTTTATTTCTTCACAAAATGTGACTTGTATTAATTTTAAAATATTTTTCAACATTTTAGTTTGTTCATCGTGATTTGGCGGCCAGAAATGTTCTTATAGGGGATGACAACACAGCAAAATTGTCTGACTTTGGATTGGCTAGAGATATCAGAGGGGCTGAAGAATATATTCGTTCCAATCAGGTAAATTCATTCATTCATTCCATTCATTCATTCATTCATTCATTCATTCATTCATTCATTCATTCATTCATTCATTCATTCATTCATTCATTCATTCATTCATTCATTCATTCATTCATTCATTCATTCATTCATTCATTCATTCATTCATTCATACATTCATTCATTCATTCATTCATTCATTCATTCATTCATTCATTCATTCATTCATTCATTCATTCATTCATTCATTCATTCATTCATTCATTCATTCATTCATTCTGTCATTCGTTCACTCATTCGTTCGTTCGTTCGTCCGTCCGTCCGTTCGTCCATTCGTTCGTTCATCCGCCTGTCCGTCCGTCCGTCCGTCCGTCCGTTCGTCCGTTCGTTCGTCCGTCCGTCCGTCCGTCCGTCCGTCCGTTCGTTCGTTCGTTCGTTCGTTCGTTCGTTCGTTCGTTCGTTCGTTCGTTCGTTCGTTCGTTCGTTCGTTCGTTCGTTCGTTCGTTCGTTCGTTCGTTCGTTTGTTTCTTCGTTCAAATAGTTCATAATCGTTTTGAATCTTTCTTATTAGAATTTACTTCCAGTAAAGTGGATGGCTTTGGAAAGTTTACTGGAAGGCCGTTTCACAACTGCCAGCGACATGTATGAAAATTATCTAACTAACTTTGCAAATTATTGAATCAATTGTTTTGTGTACATTATGTTTAAAAGTAACGTTAATTGTGAAAACAGTTTTGAATAAGAATCTTCAAATTCAATTCTGTTAATATGCTACGTTAATTTTTTTAAATTCAGATGGAGTTTTGGGGTTCTTCTATATGAAATAACCACGCTTGGTAAGTGTAGGCGAATTTCAAGGTATTGCGCGCGCATCATTTTGCAAAGGAATTGGCGGGCTCCCCACAAAGTAAGCAATGGCAAACAGACTTGCTAGCGAGCCAAAAACAGCAGGATAACAGTGTTAAACATCCAGAAAATGTATCTATGCTTTGTTGGCCCCCAAGGTGTTAAAGTGAACGACGGAAATTTTTGAGAATTGGCATGTTCAGAAGTCAATAAGTCAGGAACTATTTGAGTAAATCAAAAAGGCAAAATAACTTATTAACTGATTTTTTCTTCTCTATTTAAATACGTTAAAACGCCACAAGTGATATAAACATTAAGAAAGAGTTAATAAACCTGACTCTAGAAAAATATATAATTTGTATCATTATTTTGTTATTATAATTTAGGAGAGGAACCGTATCGTGGAATCTCTCCTTATAACATTGTAAGTCACGTGGGGTCGGGATGCCGTATGGAAAAACCACGACATTGCTCTGAAGAAGTGTACGTAACTGAATATAGTGAAATAAAAATATAAATCGTATTTATATTATAATAAAAGTAGCGTGCTGCGTAGGCAGTGTAGAAACAACAATCGAAATATAGTAAGGTTAGATATACTGCCGAAACAGAGAACGTAGGAGTCTAACGTTTCGAGCGAAGGCCCTTCGTCAACGTTAGACTCCTACGTTCTCTGTTTCGGTAGTATATCTAACCTTACTATATTTCGATTGTTAAAGTAATGTTTACAACACGAGCGGCCGTATTGTATATTCAATACAACAAGGACGCGAGTGTTGTAAACAACTTGTGAAATGAATAAATAGTGAAAATCCCTTTGGGATATTGAGATGCTAATTTGCTAATTAGTTACAAATAAGCACTAGTGGTTGTATCAGAAGAGTATACATCCACTAGTGGTTGTAACTAATTAGCATCATTGGTTTTAGTTTGTATGGGGTTTACAGGGGTATACATGTGACGTAATTTCTGAAATTGGATTAGCTGCAAACCTTATGAATTAGTAATGAATTTCACAATCGTATTTACTTCGGCTTGACTTATTAAAAATACAATATTATAATACGTTTAAAGCATATTACACTGGCATACTATTGTACATGCATAGCCCATAAAATGATGTTGTCCTTTAAACTGCATATCGAGATGGTTGATTTAGCAACGTGTAGTTTGTGACATAAATATTTTGTAATTTTATAGTTACACCATCATGAGAAATTGCTGGAAAGTTGATCCAGATGAACGACCAACTTTTGAAGAAATTAACGAGGCTCTTTATGCCATGCTTACTGATGACGAGGTAAATTTGAACAGATAACTAAAAGTTATAACTAATTGTATAGATACTAATATAAAATTGAAGCACCTTGTTGAGTTGGAAACACATTTAAAGTGCCTATGAAGCGAAAACAATTATTGTCTTAAATGAAAGAACTCTTAAAACTACAACGTAACATCTTTTGCAGATCTTCGTTTCCGTGCTTCGTTGTTGAGATATTTCAGTTTCTTTGATATGCAAATTAAACACTTTGACATCACACGTGTATAATGAGTTATCGGAGAAAGTTCTACATCTTTGTTATTATCAAACGAAATCACGTCGAAGCCGATCCTGTGCGTCTATTTCGCATATAGCATTAGACATACAGATTTCTAATTGATTTCGTTTGATAACAGCAAAAATACCGAACCTTAATTCTCTGATAACTCATTATACACGTGTGACGTCAAAGTGTTTAATTTGCATATCAAAAAAATTGAAATATCTCAACAACGAGGCACGGAAACGAAGATCTGCAAAAGATGTTACTTTGCCGTTTTGAGAGTTCTTTCATTTAAGACAATAATAATTTTCGCTTCATACATGTAGGCACTTTAAAGTACTTTAAATTTCCCTTTGTCACTCAAGCTGTGGCACTCTTTCTGTAAACACAGGCAAACATTCGTTATTTTTTTCATCTATTGATTTTCACTACCAAATTTAAGGATTCTACTATCGTCTAAATATTAACATAATCTTATTAAATAAAAGAACATTAAATTTTGCAGCATTGCTGAAAAAAAACCCCGTCAGATAAGTATAGGTAATCATATGATAGCCAGTGCAATTAATGATTTTACACTACGAGTGATATTTGAAAATTGATCCAAAATTGCACGAGCCGTAGGCGTGTGCAATTTGGCTCAATTTTCAAATATCACGAGTACTGTAAAATCATTAATTGCATGAGCAAAATCATATGATTACTTGTTTATTATATGCATGACAAAATTACGATATCTATCTTAATTACAGTCAAAAATTTTTGTCTTAATTTGAATGTTTATTGGCCATACAACCACAGACAATCTTAAAACGTTATTCAAAGCAGTGAATTAATTTTTCTTTCTGGAAACTAACTATAAGTAATCACAAATTTCAAAACCAATTTACAATTACCTAAGGTGTCAATCCTTGTCGTACGCTGCGTAGTAATTCGCGCGTTTGAAAACATCTTGTTTCGTTACAACTGGACAACAAACAGTTTCACTTATGGTGAGCAGATGTTACCTGTACTGATCTTCAAATATTTACATGAAATTTTCAGTTGAAAGTGTTCCACAAGTCGTTGGAAAAGTCAAAATCTTTCAATTTGAAAATACGCCGCCATTTTGAATTTTATTTTTTACCACTGTTACGATGGTAACATTAATTTGCACTCCGGAGAGTGCAATTAACGATATAATTGCACTCCTCTTAGCCAATCAGATTGCAGTAATTTCGTCATGCATATAATAACCGACATTATATTTATAATGTTGCTAAGCAACTAGACAACCAATCTAGTGCAAGTATACTACTTGCAAATTAACCAATCATAAACAAGCATTTTTTTCCAAGAAAAAATGCTTTTCTCGTTAGTGAATCACATTCGAGTAATTTTTCTGGTAATTATAGTAAATTTATGAAACAAACCGACCAGTCAGTTACTGCAACCAATTTTTGTTTTAATTTTTTACTAGAAATCCTACATTAACATAACGCAAGTAATAGATGAAGGACCTCTGCTCTCACCAACAAACGGAAACAACATGTCATTCAAAGATGCCTCTGTACGATATACAACAGCATAAAGAATAAGAAATGTAAATTAACCTTCAAATGAGCATGGAAATAACCTTGGATTTCTTGTTGGGAATGAAGTATATTTCTGAGATTGTGTATAATTATTCCTTCTTTCCCTTCTTTGCCTTTTTATCTTTTTTCTTTAATTGTTTCCTCACGCGGTATCCTCGCCAACAAGCTTGAAGTCGAATGACAGCAGCAGTTTTTGTTTCGAGTTCAAGTTTACGTTTCTCTTCTGCTTCTTCGGTTAATTTCCGTCGTTCTATGATGTCCCAGTATTCCTTCTCAAGAGCTAGAAAGTGACGACCTAGATCGTCCAAATCTCGTCTCAAATTGTCTCTATCAACGAGGATTTCATCATACTCATTCTTGAAAGAGAAATAGACCGAATATATTAATTACTGTAAGTGGAAACAATTAACCAGGGGCTCTGGAAGCTCTTCAAAGTTGGGGTGTCCTGCGTCTCGCAGAATGCCATAAACAGGGCCACGCCCTTCAGAGAATATATAATAGATAAGTAATAACTATATATATACATAACATACAAGATAACATCACAAGTTCACAACAACGTCAAGAACTTTTAAAAAAAAGTATTATAAAAAAAAAGTATTATGATGTATAAAAAAACGAAAAGATGTACTTCGCGTCAACATTCAACAACACCAATTATCAATTTGTTTAAAATTTGCTAAAATTGGGTGTCCTTCTCATATAGGACACCCACAGTCCAGAAAGAACGGGTGTCCGGACACCCCGCTGCTTCCAGAGCCCCTGCAATTAACAATATATATATATATATAGATAATATGTGTAAATATATATAGTTATAGTACATGCATATATCAGACATAGTTTACGGTATCACTTCAAAAGTTACTGTTCATAATCCAACGTTTAAAGGCTTGACCAAACGCTTTCAACATTTCATTCAACATCGTTCAACATTGTTGAACGCGTCTTGAACGAAGATTTCAACATGTTCGAATTTCGTTCAACATCATTCAACACCATTCAACAACGTTCAACATCATTCAACAGGGGTGGCCAAACGCTTTCAACATGTTGAATCACGGTTGAATTCAACAATGTTGAACGATGTTGAATGAAATGTTGAAAGCGTTTGGCCAGGCCTTAACAATTCGAGTCTTCGATTTAGCGGTGTCGTCTTCATCAGGAGTGATCGTTGTGAAGAAGACAATAGCGAGTTTGAGCAAGACAACGAAGTACGAAGACTTGGACGTATTTTGGCCGCCATAGACTGGGGATAGCCGTTGTCGTCGTAGGTCTTCGTACGGCGGTAAATTTGTATTAAGCTGTGTTTATTGCTGGTGGCGACGTACAAGAAAAATAAACATGAGTAGAGCTGACTACGAAAAGTTTCTTTCAGTGATCTGTGCTGAAGATGTTTTAGAGGAGGACGATGTCATGCTTCTTCATGGTTTAAGCACCTCCAAGGCTCCAACGGCATTTATATTCCCTACAAGCATTATCCCACATTTAACATAAACGATCTAACTGCAGATGAATGTTTGGCAGGATTTCGCTTTGAAAAAGACGATTAGACCATCCTTTGCCAGGTCGCTATCACGGATTTGAAAATTATCAAAAATAATGTACACAATAATAATGTACACAATTAAATATATCTTACTTTCCGAACTATCTTCGGACTTCGTTCTCACCACAACGAACTTTGGCGATATCTTAGTTCTCAACGAAGGCCACGCAACGAAGACGTTGAACAACAACCACTGGCCCCAAGCTTGGTATGCACAGAATAATGCGCAGGCGTTGAAAACCTGTTAAGTACGTCTTCGTCTTCGTACTTCGTTGTCTTGCTCAATCTCGCTAATAAATCATTGGGTCATGACCATGAACAGTAACTTTTTAAAGTGCTACTATGATCAAAATTTCGGATTCGATGTTTTCACATTTTCGAAACGTTTATGCGGTTTTTACTTATCACCTCAAACCGTTTTTTATTGCGAGGATCGGAAGACGTTTTATTTTTGCTTTATATTTCGAGATTTTGGGGCCGTCATTATGTTACCATGTTTCATAGCCAGAGAAAATTACGTCAGATTCTCAATACTAAAGTCTGCATGCATGCCTAATTTTCAGGTACATATCTCAATTTAGAGGTCGCATTTATCGAAACATCTTCCATTATGACTATAAGAATCCAAGAATATACGAGTAAACGTCATTTAAGCTGGATTTACGCGTTTAGATTAGGAAATACTGCTGAGAGATCGCGGACTCCCCTGGAACATGTTTGAGTAATGGCGGCCGACGTTTGAGCGATTTTCGGAACTTAAAAAATATTTCTGGAGAGTTTTATTCGAGTATTTTTTACACCAATGCTTATTTTAGACCTTAAAGGTGAACTGACACGAATTTTTTTAAACCTGTTTTGACTTTCACTGTATGCAATCATTACAGCTGCAATTAAAAAATGGGCAAAAGGCGACGAAAAACCATATTTTAAAGGCATTTTTCTTGGCCTTTGTTGGTTTTAAATCGGTCCGCTTTGCGCGCGGTCACGAGCACGTGACAAATTGGCTGTGACGTAAATTTGTTTGCAAACGCATTTGGCAAAGCTACAGACAATATGGAGGCGAATGAGGCAACAAGAAGAGGAGGCAGATATTGTGTTGCTGGGACGCCACAAAAAGTTAGTTGCAAGAATACATCGTATACCCCTGGCATAAAGATGCATGCCTTCCCAAAAGATCGGAAAACACGCCAGAAATGGGTTCAATTTGTTCGAAAACATCGAGTGGATTTCAAAGAGCCGACAAAACATTCATCTCTGTGTTCTGCGCACTTCGAAGATTCGTGTTATTCCCGTCGCTTTTTAGATGAAAGTTCAGATTATAGAGTCCTTGAACGTGGATCTATTCCGACAAAAGATACATCATTCGTGTTGGAGAATAAAAACGATGATATTACGGCGAGAGGGAAAAGGAAGGTATATTTTTAAACTTCAACTGTATTTACAAAGCATGCCGTATTTGCATATCGCATATTCGCATATTGCATATCAATGAGGTGGTTCATTATCATATATTTATGAAGCTTGGTGTAATAATATAAGGTTTTCCGTGTTATGGTTTGTAAGTAAAAGATATCAATTTCATTCTAATATTCTCACTTTCCCAGATCTTACGTGAGGCTACAAAAACCAGCCCATGCAAAGTGGCTAGAACGGCTAGCACCGTAGAAGAAATAACGGCAGTTGAAGGGACCGATCAAGACGAAGGGGTTATAACCACTGTAGAGGCACCAGGAGACTGTCAAGAAACCACAGAACCTAGTAGCCCAGAGCCTAAATCAAAGACAACTCAAACCCCTGATGGCTATAAAGAAAAGGAAAACCACAACACATATAAATCAAAGTATCTTCAAAAGTTGTCTGAATGCAAGAATCTTCGACGTCAAGTAAAGAAACTGAGAGGCAAAAATTTGTTAGCAAAAAAGGTACTACACAGTATGATGGTTTTAACAGGTTTCAAGGAGCGTGTGGTACATTGTGGTAATTTGGTGGTACATATTGGGAAATTAAATGATGCAACCAAACTTTGCATAAAACTAATATTGGGAAGCACTTTAATGTAACTATAAATTCTAAAAAGTCTGCAGAGGAGAGTGTCTGAAAAGTGTAGCATCCCATCCCATCCCATAAAGCAGTTAGTGTAGTTTCCTACCCTAACAGGTAACCTTTTTGGGGTACAAAACATATATACACGCGCCTAGTGAATGATATCAAGAAAATGTCACCTGACACCCAAACAAGTGCACTTGAGTCATATCATGCAGTGCTGAACTTCTGGCACCCCAAAATGCTCTGTTTTTCATGGATGGGGACAAAATGCAGGTATGCAACATACAAACATTGTTTTATTTGTCCTGTAGGGTGTTTTGTGAATACAACATAGGTGTACCAGCTCAGGTGTGTGTGGTAGTCCCCCCCCCCCCCACCTAATTTTGACAAAAAATATTCTGCATATTCACTGGTTTAAAAAAGTTCAAAAGGAGCTAAAATGTCATAACTTGTATGGCAATCTGTTTTTGTTCCATAATTTTGTCAAGGGAGAGGGCAGGGCATCACTGTGTCAGGCAATTTCCATGCAAGTTGGGCATATTTTTTCCACCTGTATGCCCATGCTGATTACCATTAATTCAAAAGATTATCTACTTAGGAGGGTTATAATCCAGCAATACTTACACCAGTTAATGTGTAGTGTATACACTGAGCTTTTACAATTGATTTTGACAACTAGGCAAATTCTTGCATCACTTCATTTTAATGAAAACGTGCATCGGGAAGTGAAAAAGAAGAAGAATGGTGAAGTCAGGACACGTGTTTGGTGGCCAAAGTTCAAGGCTGGTGAAGCTGTAGTTAGAGATGTGAAAGTTGAGCCAACTTACAGTAAGTGTCATGTTTTCCATAAGAGGTTGTTCATGATTATCAACATTTTCACAAGCATACCAAGTGTATCATTTTCTCACCCCCCCCCCCCTCCCCTTATCCATACTGCATCCCCCTTAAATTAGTACAGGAAAGTGATTAGGAAAATAGAGGATTTTTTTTCTCCCCAGGATACAGCGATAATCTAAAGGAGATGTTGTTCACGAGTCCATTAAAAGATCTGGAAAAGATTTATCAGGAAGAAGAGTCTAAAGCCCCAAAGTCGCTAACATCACAGTTTTCAAACAGGTTGTCTCGAGAAAATGCGATTCAGCAACTTGCAACCACCCAAAGTGTGAAAACCCCTCTGTTTCCTGCATTAGAAGTTCAAGACCAATTGATCATTGCAGAGAATGAAAGATCTGAGAATATGACTCAAACTTCTAGTGCTACCAGTACTACTGCCAAAAAGAAAAGATCGCCTCATTGCAAAAAATGCAAAAAGCCTATGCTAGGTCATCCACGAAACCGTTGCCCAAATTAAAATTTGTTCCATAACACCAGATGACTGATAAATACAATATATTGAAATTTTTTACCAAAGTTGATACAAGACAAGGCTTGAACACTTGATAGAAGTACAATATAACTCACTATCTATGTTTTTGTCTAGGTTTGTGCAAAATTGCAGTTCTTGGTGGCCACATGTGTATTGTATTTTCACTCATCCAACCAATAGTAGTGTATTGCCTAGTTATTCACCGTTACATGAACTATTGGTTAGTTTAACAATTACTATTGGTTGATTTGGAAAAATGACATGTAACAACAATGAACCAAGTTTAAGCAAACCTACACTAACATTGGTAATTAGTTATATTTTATTTTCAAGGTACTTTCATCCTGTCTCCAAATTTGACACACCAATTTGGCAATTCATGTAATTTCAGATTGCGTATGGAAATAATGTTTTAGAGAAAGTGTTTTTATAGTAACAACAGAGGTACAATAACTGGAAAAATTGAATAACTGAAAAATTTAAATATACAGTATAATTTGGGACTTGAAGAGTTGGATGCTGAAGTTAATTGCATTCCAACCAATACTTGTAATTAGATGTTTGCATGTTGGCATTATGGTCACTGTAATTCCCTTTTGATTTGAGCATAAACCAGGTTCACTTATGCCAAGCTTTAAGTAAGTAGAATATATTAGCAAGCTTTCAATGAATATAATATATGCAAGTGTTACCTCAAAGCAGAATGGTCTGACTTTCACTACCATATTGCTTTTGTAATGTCGGGTCAACACACAATATTTTTACTGGTTCATTTTAGAAAAGATCAACACTTCCCCCACAAAGGAAATTTCAGCCATCCCAAGGTTCTCTCCTCCCCTCCCCGTCGGGATGGCAGAAAGAGAGTAATTTGTTTCCAATTATAGTAGTGTATTAGGATTGAGGATTAGGATAGCCAGCGCCAGAAGGTGTAGCTTGGTTAATTTCTTCTGTGGGGAGAGTATAGATGTTCTCTGGAATAATCAAATTCTATTCTAGTATATACTTAATTAAAAGTATTATGACATGACACTTTATATTCAACAATCAATATAAAATTACACAGGTCCCTGTCTGCATTGTGCTGGTAGATATCCCTTGTTTTCGTATCTTTGTCCTTTTGGATATTTTGTTCGAAGATAATCATAGATACAAGCAGGCAAAGGTCTTGTGTTGCTCCAACCCATGTACCCACAAAGCCACCTTATTAGCAACCGATACGCCACAGATCTCAAATATCTATAAGTTGACAGAAACACAACATTTATTACTGTAATAATTACAAGACAGTTTATACAGTTGAAGCAGCAAAAGTAATTTAATTTATATTTGTGCTGACTTACTCGTCTTCAGGTACATTTTTCTTCTTACGATAGTGACTTCCATCCATACGAACTAATGACTGCCCAGTTAGAGCTAACACAGCCTTATTCGTGATTGCTAAAAAGTCTTCGTGTTGGATAATGCACTTGATATGCTCTATCGAGCCGTCGAAGGCCATTTTCCCGGCCGTATCCAAGACTTCCCGGCAACATCTGTACTCGAGAGATCCAACAAGATGTTCTACTTTACATTGGCCACAACTACACCAATCCTTAACATCAACTTTGCTTTCGTATCGTTCAGCAAGAACACGAGGAGAAAGGCCATCCAAATCAACTTCGTCATTGCTGGAGCTTGTGCGCTGTCGTTTGTTTGACCGATTGCTTGCCAATGGTTCATGAACATAAGGTTCATATTGCCCATAAACCACACCACATAGCTCTTCTGAGTCGCTAGAAGATTCTTGTGGACTTGAAGAGTCATTTTCATCAGAAGAACTTGACGTTTTATTGATTCTACTCCAGTCTGAACACTAGACTTGTCTATTTACATAACGGAACGTGCAAACAAATTTACGTCACACATCGCACGTGACCAGACAATCTCGCCCCCATGCCCCGGGCCAAATTTTGCCTTAAAAATCGAAATTTTATGATGGGTTTTGCTCCAAAAAAAGGGCAAGGAAAAACCAAAACGGCTTCAAACAAGGTAGTTTTGTGTTGTAATAAGGTCTAGCTAAAAGAATATGAGAAAAAAAAATTCGTGTCAGTTCACCTTTAAAGTGTATATGAAACGAAAATTAAGTTTGTCTTATTTGAAAGAACTCTTAAAGTAATGGGGAATATCAATTTACAGCTTTTTCATATTTTACTTAGTTCTTGAGATATTTAGACTTATGTGATATTCAAATGAGATAACTTATGGTTCGTTTTTTCTAATTAACATATTCGGAAATCGTGAATATTTTTAAGATTATTGATCAAAATCACTTGTAACTTGTTTTTCATGTTTAGTTGCATGAACTGTAGCAATATGCAAAGTTTCAAGTGATTTTGTTCAATAATCTTAAAAATATTCGCGATTTTCGAATATGTTAATTAGTGAAAAAACGAACCATAAGTTATCTCATTTGAATATCACATAAGTCTAAATATCTCAAGAACTAAGTAAAATATGAAAAAGCTGTAAATTGATATTCCCCATTATTTTAAGAGTTCTTTCAAATAAGACAAACTTAATTTTCGTTTCATATACACTTTAACAAATCTATTATTCTGTGCAGAAAAGTAAATACGAAATTTCGTTGTATTGTAGTACTTTAATAAGTTACGTAGCGTGAAACTATGTCTGATTCTTCACCTATTCTTCACCTTGGGAATTTATTTAATGACATCTATAACGTTGAATATATCGTTTAGCGTGTGTCAATGGGCAACATAAGTTACGTTACGTATTTAATAGTAGACTGAACGTTGAACAACGTTAACAGTGAAATAAATATGTTCTAAACCAGTGGTTCCTATATATAACCAAGAGTGCCAATATCCCAACTCAAAGCACGATGGAAAGCAAATTAATTAAAGGGATGCGAGAACGCGCAGATATTCTCAGGGGCCGCGGGGCAGGGGGGGGGGGGGGGGCTGGGGGCCTTTTGCCCCCCCAATACGTTTTCTAAGTAAATTAATATTGTGCATCCAAAAAGTATTTCAGTATTGCAATAGACAGAAAAATTGTTCAATCAGTCACTCTAGCACACGCAGCGGTCTGCACTTGAACATTATATCAACAATACAACGCAAGGGAGCATACCAGAAATGAGTACTGTTACTGTTGACAATATGTTGTGTTGCTCGTTTGTTCTGGTTTGCTCTTATATATAAATTTTAATATATTAATGGCAACAAACAAACAAAGTGCTGTCTTTTGAGAGTTTTCTGACCTTCAGAATTCTGTAAATTCTTCCCCCGAAATGCAGGAAATGGCATTTCCGACACTCTAGATTTCAAACATTTTCGGGGGCATGCCCTCGGACACCCTTAGAAGAGTCCCTTTTGTGAACAGCCCACCCAATACAAAAATCGTTCCGCGGTCCCTCGTACTGTACAAAAATTACCAATGCTGTACAATTTGAAATGCTTTAATTAAAATATACTGATGACTAAACTGCAAGAAATCATAGTCAATCGAGATATGGTCTGGAAACTCGTCAAACTTCAAAGCTCCTATAATGAGCTGTGATTTTATGTTGAACCGTACCTTACACCGTGCACAACCTTTGTTTTAGGTTTACTAATATTTAAATAACACGGTTGAGTGATTGAACTGAAACGTTGCTATTGGATAATTCGTTCATTATACTAAAATACAATGTGTTCAGTGACCGTGCACTGTGCACAAAAATGCATAAAGGCGAACAAAAAGATAGACCAAAGACTTTAGCTGAGTTTCCAGACCATATCTCGATTGACTATGATCAAATGTAAAATCCACGTTTGGGAGTGCGGGAGTCATGTTAGGTGGGGTTTGCAGAGGTGCGTGGATCTAGAAGGTCCTTAGGGACCGCCGTTCTGTACTATGTCACAACCTTTTAAGTGTGGTGTCGAATTACCTGTCGCATGCCCATATCGGCATCGTATTTCTGAATCCAGTTATAAACTTCTGTTGATAGTTTAAACTTCCTCTGAAAAGTAACAGAAAAAGTATGTTATGTTTTAACACAGAATACAGTCATATCATATGAGAATCATTGGAATGACGATTTTGGAGTACCAAGAACGATTCAGTCTTACCTTTCTTTTCTCACGTTCATCCTCAAAATGCGTTTTTAGCCTTTCGCCAACTGTTTTTTTCAGGTCAATACAATCCTGCACAACTGTTCTTTGTTTTCCTTCGCTGAGCTTCATATCGCCTGTAATTTTCTTGCTCGCTTCTCCCAGCAATCTATAGCAATCTTTACTCGATGTTTCGTTAAGACGGCGAAGAGCTTCCTTCAATTTATCAATTACTGCATTTTGCTTTTTCTCCTAAAGAAAAAAGCCGTAGATAAGATGAAAATAGAAGAAATACAATTCTATTCAGATTAAGGTATTCGTATAAGGTTTGCAAGGCCATTTCGGTAGAGCGCTCCCAATTAATTCGTCAAAATTTATACCAGGCCACAAAAATAAAATAGATATCGTGAGAAAGCTCTTAATTTGTACAATCCAATGTTGTCTTTGATTTTGCGAAAAACTCTGATGAAGACCTGAGTCAACAGGCCGAAAGCTTAGCAAATAAATGTTAAACGTGGTGTTCAACAAAATTTATCTAACTTTTTTTAATTAATAGATAAAACCCGAGTTTTAGTGTTTCATCAGGGGTTACAAACACGAGAAAACAAATTAAAACCGAGGGCGTAGCCCCGAGTGTTTGGACTAGGCCCCTGATGAAACACGATGAACGAGTGTTTGATCTTGCTTCTCAAACGAGTATTCGCATCGCGATTTCCGGTGTTTTCTTCATTGATATTCAATATGCAGATTAAGAAATGTAATCCAGTTCACTAGGAAGTTTCCTACAGGTTTTCATTGAGTGTCAAAACTCAAGCATGTGATGTGGTATACGTTCATGGATTGGCTACGATAATTCACGAATTATTAATGAGTTTGAGAAATACCTCGTCCTTTTTAATTTTCATTTGAAGAGCATATTCAACTTGCAGTTTCTCCTTGATCTTCAAAATCTTGTTTTCTCTCTGAACAACTTTGCTAATATAATATTTCCTTTCTTCTAATTCAGCTGGAGTTGTCAGAAGTTTTTCTCTCACAATCGATTGCAATTGTTCAAGTCTCTTGACCAAATTTCCATTTGCCCCAACAAGATGACCGGCTTGCTCTGTTCAAAATATAAAATATTTATTGTCCAACACTCGACCATTTGATATATATTTATAAAGCCTTGTTGTATGGTGTAGCTTCGCACAATGCTAGCGCGGCATGCATGGTTTCGCAAAGGCATTAACATCTTGTTATGAGTCGAGTTGCACGAATCATAGCAGGGCATTAGATCAGAGATTATAGATTAGATTATTTTTCTATGTTAGTATTCTTTTGAGCTTCTGATTGGTAAAGTTTTTTCGTATGTTTTTGTTGTACAAGCTGTTGTAAGTTAAACTCAGAGAGAAACTCTGAGCTCCAGACGGGACTCGAACCCACAACCTTCCAAATGCCGGCCAGACGCTCTCACCATTGAGACACTGGAACTCAGATGGTAGCCTGAGGTTGTTTTTCGATATTTATACCTGGGAACTAGTCAAAACATTGAAAATAAACTGCGACACAATGTGACTTGTAGCCCAACAAGTATACTTGTGACACACGTACGGTATGTATTTACCTCAAATTATCTTGCCAGGACGTTTCCTATTGTCTGACAAGTAAAGTGTAATCTAGCGTTACCGTGAAGACACGCAATCAAAGTTATTATAAACTTACCAAGTATAGTTTTCATAGCAGTTGGATCCGACTTGAATTTTCGGAGAATATTTTTAATGGAGTAGGCCAATTCTTGTTTTACAAGCATCAAGTTGTTTCTCAATGTCGTCATGCTTTGCCCTTTCACGCGAATAACGTATTCTTCATCACTTTGACTTTTTTCACTTTTACTATCTGAACTTGATTCGCTAAACAAAGACTCCTGTTTTTCCTTCATCTCAAGCCATTCGTTATACTCTTTCTCCAGTCTTTTGGCTTCCTCGACGAGTTCGATGGCATATTCGTATTTCTGCCTCAGCTTATTGTGTTCGTTCATCAATAAACACAAATCCTGACCGAAAGTAATGGCAAATCTATCAAGGGATGCGATAACGTCCGGAAGAATCAATACAATTTGAATGTTTCTTATATTTTCTTCGGAGACGAGAAAAACGCGTTCTGCTTTCAACGAAGTCAGTCTCTTCCTGCTTGGCTCCAGAATACGCAAAGGATTTCCATGAGAACCTTTTGGTAAGACCATTTGCAGCTGACACGCAGAACGCAATTGTGTCTTCCCACCACTGGTTACAGGTTTGACCATTTTGAGTAAAGTTCAGTATACTGTTTTCACCGCTTGCTCAAACCTGGCGCATTTGACAACTATTTATTCAGAGCGCGTGCTCATAATCAATTACCATTATGACGTCACAGTATGACAATTATTTGACGTCAGAATAGAGCACGTGCTTTATGACGTCGCGTCTGAAAATATTGATCGATCGACACTTCAAACGAAAGCTTTGACCAAGGGGTCGCTCAAAATAATATCCGAATCCTGATTGAGACCCCATTTACACGATGCCGGTACAATTTGAAAACCCTAACAAAATCATGCCGTTTAGGCCTTGCGTTTACACGATACCGGCACAAAAATGACATGAAAACGGCACAAAATGAAGACGGGTTCCTTGACGGCATCAAATGAAAACGGAACACTAACCGGTATCGTGTAAACGCCCGTGCCAAAACAGTTTGATGACGGTAATGACGATATATACGACCACAGTATTCGGGTCAGCAGTATTCACAGTCTTCTCAATTCTCATTGGAAGAGAATAGTCACATGCTAATCCGTCATTATATTATACCGGCACCGTGTAAACGCAAGACGTTTTGGCCTGTATTTACACACCGGCATGATTTTGTTCCGTTTTCAAATTGTACCGGCATCGTGTAAACGGGGTCTGAGAAAGGATGAGAAAATTATCCCAAAATGAATGCAAAATTTCTGTAAGTCAGTAATTTGTTGTTCTTTTTGAACAACTTTTCCAAAAATTCTCGAGAGTAAAGCTAAAGTTTCTCTGAGGTAGTTTGATTGGTCCAGCGGTCGCGGCCCTCTCACTAAGCGATCATTGAGGTACCTCTCCCCATGCTAAGGACGTGCGGTGAAGTGCTCATTTCATTTGACACCTGTAGCTAATATAGGGACAAAAGTATTAGAATTATTGTGGGATACCTTACTGCGCGTGCGCAGATGAAGAACAAGTTTACTTGTTGTTAAAAAACATTTTTTCTTCCCAAACTCATTAAACATATTCTTCTTTTCAAACTCATCAATAGGTCATGAGGAAAATTCAAAAGAAATATTTAATCAGTATTTAGAAATCGAAAAATATTACGGTCAAATTTAGCAAACTCTTAGGTCGATTTTCTCTTATTAAGTGCCTATGAAACGAAAATTAAGTTTGTCTTATTTGAAAGAACACTTAAAATGATAGAGTAACATCTTTTGCAGTTTGTCGTTTCCTTGCTTTGTTCTTGAGATATTTTAGTTTGTTTGATATACAAATTAAACATTTTGACGTCGCACGTGCATGAGTTATCGAAAAAAGTTATATATCTTTGCTATTATCAAATATAATCACTTGAAAATCTACCTGTTTAGTGTTTCTGGGCGAAATACAAGCACTTACTCCCTTCGAATTACTTTGGCTTGATAATAGCAAAGATATCTAACTTTTTCGATAACTCATTATGCACACGTGACGTCAAAATGTTTAATTTGCATATCAAACAAACTGAAATATAATTGTCAGTTGTTTGGTATACAAGCTGTGTCAGTTAGTAATACTCAGAAAAACTCTGAGTTCTAAGCAGGACTCGAACCCACAACCTTCTGAATGCTAGCCAGACACTCTAACCATTGAGCCACTTAGAACTCGAGTCCCGCTTAGAACTCAGAGTTTTTCCGAGTATTACTAACACAGCTTGTACAGCAAACAACTGACAATTATTACTAACATCAAGCTGCAATTTCTGAAACTAACAAACTGAAATATCTCAAGAACGAAGCAAGGAAACGAAAAACTTCAAAAGATGTCACTCTATCATTCATTTTAAGTGTTCTTTGAAATAAGACAGACTCGTTTCATATGCATTTTAAAAGATAGATTCGTTTGAAAAGCTATATTCAACACTCGCCAGTGTTCACTCAAGTTTGTTTAAAAGACTCGGTATCGCCTCGTATTTTCAACTTGCTTGATAGTATTTAGAAATCGAACATTGGATACATTACTTCGAAGAATATACCATTACAATCCGTCATAGTCAATCGAGATATGGTCTGGAAACTCAGCTAAAGTCTTTGGTCTATCTTTTTGTTCGCCTTTATGCATTTTTGTGCACGGTGCACGGTCACTGAACACATTGTATTTTAGTATAATGAACGAATTGTCCAATAGCAACGTTTCAGTTCAATCACTCAACCGTGCTATTTAAATATTAATAAACCTAAAACAAAGGTTGTGCACGGTGTAAGGTACGGTTCAACATAAAATCACAGCTCATTATAGGAGCTTTGAAGTTTGACGAGTTTCCAGACCACATCTCGATTGACTATGAATCCGTGTATTAATTTTTTCAAACATATAATAAGAATCATTATCAAAGATAAAACTTACAAAGTTTAATCTCAACTGTACAATTTTACATCACTCGCCATCCCCAAATTGACGTTGCATCATGGGACTATTTTGAGGGACGCAAAGGTTTTTAGGTATTAAATGTCCCATGATGCAACATAAGTCTCGTAATTACCAGACCCTTAATGCAATTTGGAAATGGAAAATTAATATAATAAATATATATGATACGATACACTTAACAATATATATATATTAAATATGATAAATACGATATACTAAATACAATATATTAAATCTGATGTATTAAATATTTTTAAATACTGTAGATCTCATATTTGTGTTACTCTTCAGTGAACGAACCATAAGGAGTAACATCTATAACCTTGTTCTCAAAGCAACAACTTTTTAAATGATATAATCTCAATAAATGTAATGGGTTAGAAATGTTTGCTTTCTATAAAAGATTTCAAACATCTGGAGATTACTATTTCTGAATAACTTAAATTCTAAAAATTCGTCAATAAAAGTTTAAAAACCTGCTAAAGGAGAGGTAATAGGGCAACAAATTGCTGCGATTTGTCTCCCAATATTGTTGCGTTGCAAGTTGAAAAGCGTTTTTGCGCGTATTACCACCCACCTTAAACATTGTCACGTAACAAGATTTTGTTATTGCAAGTTGAAAAAAAATGTTGAAAAAAGTAGACGCCAGTTCTACTCGCTGCAACGTGCTGTTTCAACTTGCAACAACGAAATTTTGTTGCATGACAATGTTTGAAAGTTTGAGGGTGGTAATACGTACAACGCTTTTCAACTTACAACGCAACAATGTTGCAGCAATTTGTTGATCGTATTACTTTACCTTAAGCATGGTTGAGTTCGTTTAATAACAAAAGATAATAAACAAGACAAACGTGGGAGTAAACGAACGAACGAACGAACGAACGAACGAACGAACGAACGAACGAACGAACGAACGAACGAACGAACGAACGAACGAACGAACGAACGAACGAACGAACGAACGAACGAACGAACGAACGAACGAACGAACGAACGAACGAACGAACGAACGAACGAACGAACGAACGAACGAACGAACGATAAAACAAATAAATATAAATAAATAGGTTATTTGGGTTAGTGTCAATTAGTTTTATGTCCTTTACGACAGCCATGAATGCATGTGTAAATTAATGCTTGGGGATTGAGATTTGTTAGATACTCTTTACATAAACCGAGCTAACCAGCCTAACTCGGAAATTCAAAAAATTCTATCCTTGGCCGAAAAACAATTCAGGTCAGTTAACCTGATTAGCATAGCTCGGCTCATGTAAATAGCTCCTTTGGCTGTAATAATTATAATTGTGCAAATAAATGTTTTCTCTTGGTCAATTCCCAACCGTTCCATCGCTACATGTGACTCTGCTCAACGTTACAGTCGCCAACAGCATCGGAACTACCTTACTCTTTATAGCGGACTTATCGAGCACACCCCTACAGTAAATCTGGCATGTGGGAAGAATTTCCACGGAGTTACTGTTACGTAGTCGGAGTTTCCCGCTATAGATGCTTCACAGGAGTTCGTCCGGTAGACAGGCGAAACAACTCGTCTTTAATTGCTCGAACGAGTGGCTCAGCTGACTGGCCAGTCACTGTTCCAGGTTCGTTAGCGATCCCTGAACCTCCCACATCAATGACAGTATCGCGTGGTGCTGGGTTCGCGTCTGGAGCAGCAGCAAGAGGAGTTTCTTGCATTTTGGATAGAAAACTTGCATTTTTGTCGTCAAACGTTCCTGGCACTCCAACCTGAAACAAGACGAGAAAACAATATTGATGCGTGAATTACAATATATGCAATGGCAATAACTTTTATGTTTACGTTGTCTGACATTAAAACAAAAGTCAAGAAAGACAACAACATGCGTGGCCCACAAAATGGTACTAAAGTCTAAATGAATTTCAGTCAGGATACATTACAACTTCACTTTCACTTTCATATCAAGATTTATATGAAACTGCAAGTCCTTGCATGCTTACATTCCGATAGAAATCTTCCATTGCATATTCCGTTGCATATGGAGACCACACTAATCCGCCCTATAAAAACAAACAAACAAATAAATAAATAAATAAATAAATAAATAAATACATAAATCAATAAATCAATCAATAAATAAAAAATAAATACATAAATAAATACATAAATAAATAAATAAATAAATAAATAAGTAAATAAATAAATAAATACATACATACATAAATACATAAATAAATACATAAATAAATAAATAAATAAATAAATAAATAAATAAGTATATAAATAAATAAATAAATAAATAAATAAATAAATAAATAAATAAATGTTATGAATAGCTTGATAAACTTAAACCAAGTAGATCTTCTTCAACTAAGTGAATAGCAAAGTTTCGTTGTAATGTATTTGACATACCATTCCATCTGGTGTTCTTTGCACAGGAGTGAAGTGTAGCTTCGATGATGGATCAGAGTAGGTGTATGGGTGACCAGGATAAGGCCTATAGCTACTTTGATTTAAAAGTCTATATAGAACATCAAAGAGAAATGAAAAGAATTAAGAATAAGACTATTAAAGAATAGAAGTATTGTGTAAACATTTTATAATAGTATCACAACTTTTCGTTGCTAAGCTTTCGGCCTATTGACTCAGGCCTTCATCAGAGCAAGACAACAAGTTGTTGGCTCACGTCATTTACAAATAAGCAACTGATCAATTACGTGATTTAATTGATCAGTTGCTTAGTTTATAAATGACGTGAGCCAACAACTTGTTGTCATTGCTCTGATGAAGGCCTGAGTCAACAGGCCGAAAGCTTAGCAAAGAAATATTTTACGTCGTGTTTCCACAAAACGTATTTATATTACATTTTCGCCATGAAAACTTTCAAAGAATTAAGTATCACACCTTTGTTTATCAGCGGGATCCCAGACAACAACAGGATTCCTTGTAACGACGGGGGGAGGCGGTGGGGGTGGATAACCCGGACTATAGCCCCCAGAGGTTCCTGGATAATAATGCGAGGGATATGGTAACGAGTTTTGTGAATTCAGAAACCGACGTCTGTGTCTGGCTGATGGAGCGGTTGCTCGACCGTGAGCTGGTGGAGGTTCCGGGAGAGCTGGTGCCGAGGTAGCAGGTCTTGGATACAACGGCGGAGGATATGCGGAAGGGTAGTTATGAGGATTTCGGTTACCATCCACGTTGTCAGTGTTTTCTCGACTATGTTTCTTGGAACTCGATTTCATAGACGCGAATGCGTCGTCAAGTAACGCGATCATCCGACGACGAGCCTCTCCCATGCTTATATCTGAGTCAGACTGAGATTCCTGTTCACGTTGTACACTCTAAAAAAATACAAAAAAAACAACCCAATACGTTAAAAAAAATTATCGTAAGTCCTGGTTCTCTCTTGTCGTAAGAATCGTGGATTTTTCTTGTCCCCGACCGTCTGGGATTGTTACGACAAGTGTGAACATATTAATGGCGGAAACATAAATAAAATACTCTATTTTATATAATAAAGAAATTACATCTCAACCCCCACCCACCTCTAAACTTGACCATAAACTTAATCACAACCCTACAGCAACCCTAACTCTAACATAACCCCCGGTGGCCGTAAACCTCAACGCTCTGGGAAGAAAGTTCCACCTCTCAGACACCGTCCAGAACACCCTTACTGGTTTTTAAAATGCTTGTTATTTTAACATCCCGCATGTTGGACAGAGAAGTCCCCTATAGGCTTCAGGATAATCCTGAATTCTGACACTTTCTCCAGATTTTCAAAGAAAAAGTAGCATACCAGTGATATGACCCTGTGTGCGAGATTGAAATGTTAAATATACCTTTTCTTCACGTGGACTGTTTAATTTGTGGAAACTTTTAAGTTTGACATTTTCCTCGTCATCAGTTGTCTCGGTCTTCATATTATATTTCCGACGTGGCTTACGTTTTTTCTTCCTGTAAAAAGGAAGCATATCTCCTTTTACCATTGAAAGTTACCATTTTAATACTGGACAAGTAAAACAGTTTGGCGTTAGATACAGTAAAATATATAAGTTACGCGCCAAATGGTAGACTTGCTCCAAAGTCCGCCTCTTAGCGCTAGTTTTTGCGGGCTGTGGAAATAGGCGGGCGAGCGGAAAGGCGGGAGAGCGGAAAAGCGGGAGGAAAGAGGCGAACTTGTTTCGCTTGCAGGTTTCTGAATCTAATTAAATATTCTGGCGGGAAATCGCTGAAATGACACCTAACATCTTAGCTGTGATCCGTGGTCTGAACTGTGCCGTTGGCGGCAGCTTGAAGCGCCTTTGATATGCCTCGACACGGCCACGTTGATCTGCGTCCTTCGCAATTCAGCCGCTGGCTGCAAGTAAGGACGATTAGCCACCCAGTCCTTTCCTTTCCTTTCCTACATTTATAAGTTGACATTGAAATGATTCCCTGCTGGCAAAGGAAATAGACCTCTGCAAACATACGACACAGCGCTCGAAATAACGCTGGAAAGTTGGGGGTCAGCATGACCGCTCAAGCCTGAATTTGGGGGGTCAGATATACAATCTGGGGGGTCAACCATTTCCTCCTCTTAATTTGTACATTATACACAAAAGCGTTCATTTCTTGATTTGCACAGAAAGTGAAACAACAAATATTTGAACGCTTTTTTGGTGAGATTTGGGGGAAGTCGAACCGTATGACGGCCTTAAATGCGTAGTAACTATGTTACCCCCTGTGTTTGAAGAGTGCAGGAAAAGTGATGACATAAACTGCTTATTTCGTTAAAACTTGAGCGGTCAAGTTGACCGCCTGTAAGTGATGTTGGGGGGTCAAATCGTGAAAGTGGGGGGTCATTGACCCCGGACTCCCCGCTATTTAGAGCGCTGCGACACTTTGTTCGATGTAGCCGCCGTCCATAAACTTGGACGTGTCAAACCAGTTTTGAAAACAGGTTTGGTGCAACACACATTCTGATTGGCTACTGAGCGTGCTTACGCATTGACCAACGAGTTGTTTACGTGGTGGCGCTTGGTGGCGCTAGAGTGTAAAAATTATCGTTCCTGAGCCAGTGGAGCTTCTGTAACTTTGTTTTTATCTCTTTACTTACTATTCAAAACATTATTTCCGTAAAGAAATAAGAAAACTTTGTCACAGCTGAGTCAGTAGCGAGTTTGAGCAAGACAACAAAGTACAAAGACGAGGACGTATTTTGGTCGCAATAGACCGGAGTAGCCGTTGTCCGTCCTACGGCGGGAAATTTGTATTAACCCTGCAAGCAGATACGCACAACAATTCAAAATATTCATTGTATAAAGTTTCAAAACAGTTTATTAAATGGCAGTTAGGCCATCCTGTGCCAGGTCACAACGATGAGCTATCTTCTGACTTCGTTCTTACCACAACGAACTTTGTCAATATCTTCGTTGTCAACGAAGGCCTAGCCTGTGTACAGCCGCTCTCCCGTGAGAAGAAAATTTTGGGGAGAGAGCGTCTGTGAGTTCGAGGCGATAATCGTGTTCCAGGTCACGTGGATTTTAAGTAAATTATAATAATTATTGAATAACTTCATAATACTTTCAAAGTTTCTTTATTATATGTCGTGAAGAAACTAACAAATTAAAAACTGTATTTGATCAAAAAGACGTGTGTGCGAGAACGAGAGTCTTTGAACAGCGTGTTTACTATAAACCAAAGGTCAGACCACGGTACCGGTCAAGTACAATTTCATGTGTGTGGCTTCAAAAACATAGCGTTTTGTCCACACTGTCCGATTGACTGACTGTATCATATTCATAAATGTCGTTGTATGTTTTAATTCCAGTATCACAATTGTCAATTCAGATGTGCCATGATTAATAATAACAACCAACTCCTATAAATGTCGAAAATTAGGTATTTTTAAATCGTAGTCTTACCGACGATAGATTGTCCGTTGGAAATACTATTTCAGTTATACAATCAGTCTGAATCTGTAATATTTGAAGTTGCTTGGTTTCAGTATCAGCGGCTGCCATAAATTACGTGTAATCAGAAGATAATTTGAAGAATCGAACGAGATACGGCAGTTGTTTACTTCGCTCGTATGTTCGTTGAATCTTCGTTCAACCAAATTATAATTTATGCTATCAGCAGCCAATTAAAACTTGTGTAATACAATAAGACTGTGTAAGGGCCAATCAGATATGGTTCCACGAATCCGTGGAATATCCACGTGACCTGGAACACGATTATCGCCTCGAACTCACAGACGCTCTCTCCCCAAAATTTTCTTCTCACGGGAGAACGGCTGTACACAGGCTACGAAGGCCACGCAACGAAGACGTTGAACAATATGAATAATGAATAATGATAAAAAAATAATCAGAATAATTGCAGACGTTGGAAACCTGTCAAGTACGTCTTCGTCTTCGTACTTCGTTGTCTTGCTCAAACTCCCTAGTATAAGGTTGTTTACAGTGCTTGGGAAGTTACAAGACGAGTCACAGAGCTGGTGAAACACTCGGCTATCGCCTCGCGATGTCCAGGTATATCTCGCGCTTCTGAACTTCGTTGCCAAGGTAACTTCGCGCATGCACGACACGAAAAGTGTCGGATGTTTGCATAGGTCGAGCTAGCCTGGTACCCTGGCCCAATCAAAGAATATGGGCCAGGTAGCCACTAACGACGTCTGCCTTCCTATTGGTTGACATTTCGCGCGTTTTTAGTGGCTCTGAGTGAAATTGCAGTCGTCATAAGTGGATTTAGCCCTGACGATGCGAGCATGAGATTAGTGGTTACCTGACCAATATTTCTTTTGAAATTGGGCCAGGGTACCAGGCTAAGGTCGAGCTTACTTGTATAGACCTCTGCTAGCAGGGAATTAAAATGACAACACTGGCCAGTAATGGGTTAATAGGTTCAATCCTTTAGACGTCCATGCGGAACTGATACGAATCTTCAACAAGTTGCAACTTTTGACTCGAGTTATCAGTTCTCAACTTTAAAGTGCCTATCTCACCTGTGGGGATTTTACATATTCCTAATCTTTGGGTTCCCCTGAGCAAAATTGCAATAAATCTTGTCAGCCGAAAATTTCATCTTCATTGGAGTTTTCGCTGTCGAAGTTACCGGACGTGATATCACAAGAGGCATTTTTGTGGCAAGTAACAAAAGAAAACTGGTTTGGAATGCCTCTTGTAACATCACATCCGGTAACTTTGACAGCGAAAACTCCATGAAGATGAAATTTTCGGCCGACAAGATATATTGCAATTTTGCTCAGGAGAACCCAAAGATTACGAATATGTAAAATCCCCCATAGACACTTTAACACTTCATGAAATGAAGAAAAAAGAAGAAATGGTGTCCAAACCTAACAATAGGTTGCATTGCTTCTGGATCCAGGACTGAGCCAATTTCTTGCTGAGCTCGACTCCAGGCTTTCTTCTCTGTGAAACTTGGACGATTGCCTGGTTTAGTTTGGGATTCACCTTGCATCTTGTCACGTTGCCTTTGTTTGTTGCGCCATCTTTCAATGTCAGCCTAAAGTTAACAAGGCATTTTGAGTGTGAGAAAACACAAGTAGAAGAAGAATGAAATAAAGTGTATATATTAAGAAATGGACGAATGGTAAGATATAACATAACAAAGAAAACAAACAAAGAAAACAAACAAACAAACAAACAAACAAACAAACAAACAAACAAACAAACAAACAAACAAACAAACAAACAAACAAACAAACAAACAAACAAACAAACACAAAAACACTAAAACACAAACAGAATCCCGATAGATAAACAGACAGACAGACAGACAAACAAACAAACAAACAAACAAACAAACAAACAAACAAACAAACAAACAAACAAACAAACAGACAGACAGACAGACAGACAGACAAACAAACAAACAAACAAACAAACAAACAAACAAACAAACAAACAAACAAACAAACAAACAAACAGACAGACAGACAGACAGACAGACAGACAGACAGACAGACACAGACACAGACAAACAAACAAACAAACAAACAAACAAACAAACAAACAAACAAACAAACAAACAAACAAACAAACAAACAAACAAACAAACAAACAAACAAACAAACAAACAAACAAACAAACAAACAAACAAAAAATAAACAAACAAACAAACAAACTAACAAACAAACAAACAAACAAACAAACAAACAAACAAACAAACAAACAAACAAACAAACAAACAAACAAACAAACAAACAAACAAACAAACAAACAAACAAACAAACAAACAAAAAAATAAACAAACAAACAAACAAACAAACAAACAAACAAACAAACAAACAAACAAACAAACAAACAAACAAACAAACAAACAAACAGTCTGATTTACAAATTTTCAAAATACTTACTTTGGATTTTAGCTGTTGTTGTATCGGACCCTCCTGTCAAGGCAAAAGACAAGTCAGAATATAATTGTAAATTGAAACCAACCAACCAACCAACCAACGATTGAACGAAGCAAATAACTGGGAGATTTTTTCGTGTGTGCCAATAATATTCCAGTAAAAAGTACTAATATAATTCGGTAATGAAGACCTACCTCTTCGACTACTCTACCAACAAGAGACGTTTGTTTCAAGTCTATTGGTGGTAAATTTGTTTCAGGGTGAACAGAAGTGCGGAATCGAACAGGCGGTTGTAGTTGGGGAGACGGTGTATCAGTCATTACAGCTATTGTGGGAACGACAGCCACAGATTGCTGTTAAAAAATAAAGCAACGTTTTATTGGCTCTTTGTAGCAACAAATAATCTGTATGGCCGAACATAGAGCTAAGCAGACATTTGTTAATTATCAATTAATTAGTATTTAACAAGTAATCAAGCTCTTTCCAAAAGAATCTTAAGGTCAATCCAGGAAACGATCGCTTATAACCCTTTGAAGCCTGAAGACGAGTCTTTAGTATCTGGCTAACGCCAGACGATTTTATTAGAAATATGGGGCAGGTAACCACTAATTTCATTCTCACGTTATCAGGACTAAATCCCCTGATGACGACTGCAGTTTTACTCGTAGCCAACAAAAACGCGCAAAAATTTTAACCAATAGGAAAGAAGAGGACTAATGGTTACATGGCTCATACTCTTTGATTGGGCCAGGGTACAAGGCTAATTAATTGCATGCGTGTAGCTCGAGCTGCGACGTCACACGCCGAGTGTGTAAAAATATAGGTACGCACAGCGTGCATGCGTCAACAGGCCTTTAGATGTGCTGTGTGTTACACAGTGGCCCTGAGAATGAGTTTACTGATCACTTGTCATATCATGCACTTGGACAACTGTGGCTTGATGAAACATAGTCAGTGATAGAAACATCAGTGTTGCCCTACACGGTTGCGTAAACGTAATCTGCAGACGCAAAAACGGAAAATCAGTCACATCTTCAGATTGGCCGATATGCAATGAATATCTAAGGCGCGCGTGAAGTAGTTTAAAATAATTAACAGGTCGTGATTATAGTATAGTTTCTCTTAACTTACAAGTGATTCCTGCTGTATTGTAAATACTGTATATGTATATGATGTGGTTATAGGAGAGTTTCTCACCTGATCAGTAAATACGCTGTCTTTAGTATACATACTCTCATAATCAGATCCCTCGGTCTCACTCACTTCATCGGACTCTAATGTTTCCTGTACAGAAGGCGACGGGTCTTGTTTCCTGGGCAGCTCTAATTCTTTTTTTCTGACCCCTTGAGCTCTTGTCTGGACACGACTTATTTGAACAACGCTAGCATCTGTGACGCTCTCGTCACCACTCTCCTCGACAAATGCCGGGTTTGCTCTACAATGGAAATCATTCGTGTTAAAGTGCCTATAAACGCAAATAAGATATTACTCATATAGATTCTAAATAAAGTGAATAGTTGAATGCCAAAATATTTTCTGATTTGAACTTTTATTTGTTGTTATATCGAGGTTTGTATTTCCAAAATAGTAATGAGGATGACGTCAATGTAGGCATTTGTGTGTGTGTTCTTTTGTTATGATAAACTGCTTGAAGATTTTAATGAAAACAATAATAAGATACAGAGCATACTATTCAAGTATTCCATTAACATGTGAATTGGGTAATATTTCTGCTGTAATGGAACACTGCGTATGCAAATTATGCGTACATAGACGTCATTCTCATTACCATTTTGGAAATACAAACCTCAATATAACAACAAATAAAAGTTAAAATCAAATAATATTTTAACATTCAACTATATGCATTAAATAGAATCCATATTCAGTAATATTATATTTGGGTTTATAAGCACTTTAAATCGTGTCATGTATACTGGCATAATATCGTAATATAAAGGTTCCTCAAGTACCTGGGCGACTACTTTCGTATTTCGGAGCCCTGTATAGGGTAGCTATGCAACTTCCCCTTATCATTTTTAACGGCTTAAGTGCTTCTTCTGTATGAATTGGCATACTAAATGTAATACTTCAGTAAATCAAATAAAGTTCGATATTTCAAAGTTGAGAAACAGTCAGTAGAAGTATACCTATCCTAACCAAAGTGAAACGTTAGTATTAAACTGCGAAGAATAGGTTTGGTAACGAAACAGTGATGTTTCGAGCGGAGCCCTTTTTTCCACATTTTACTCTGGTGAAAGCCTCTGCTCAAAATGTCAGTATTTCGTTACCAATCCTATATTCTAGGCAGTTTACCACCTTTTCACTTTCATCTATCTAAAACACTGCCTACGATGCACTACCTGTCCTGGTCTGGTGACACTTAAGCCATGTTTACACTGCAAGCCATGGTCTGGCCCGGGGTGGCTAAGGCCAAAGCATAGGCCAACAAAAGAAGTAAGCCCAGATATTCTGGCCAAGGCCTGGTCTAGGCAAGCCCATGGACGTGTTTACATTGCTAAAGAGTAGGCCAAAGTTAGGGCAAGGCTTGCAGTGTAAACATGGCTTTAAACCGTGTTTACACTGCAAGCCTTGGCCTGGCCTTGACCTAACTTGGGCTTACTTTTAGGCAGTGTAAACACGCCCTGGGCTGGCCTAGGCCAGGCCCTGGCCAGAATATTTCAGCTTGCTTCTTTTGTTGGCCTATGCTTTGGCCTTGGCCAGGCTTGCGCCAATGTAAACACGACGCATTTACCCCGGGCCACGCCAAGGCCAGGCCATGTCTTGCAGTGTAAACACGGCTTTAGCGTAACTATTAACTCACCTTGTCGTTTGACTTGTGATCAAACTTTCCCTGCTTGAAACTTTTTTTCGCATAGAATTTTCTCTGACAGGTAGTTTTCTTAAAGGTGGCCTTCCACTAGGTCCTTGGCCATTTTCTTCGACAGAAACAGCAGTTCTGGGCGGTGGACGTGCACGATGTAAGTCTGGCCTTTCATTTTGATCAGCAGCGTATGTCATCTAGTAAAGTTTTACAAAAATAATATACGTACATTCCTTATCTAAATACTTCGGAAAACTTATGATTGAATAATATATGTTAGCATATACCTCGCAGGTGAATAGTGCTTTTCACGCAATCTGATTGGTTCCTCTAGCTCGGGATATCCTGCACTATTCACCTGCGGGCAAAACAAAATGGCGGACAGTTTTGCTTTATGTTTACCAAAGCAGGAGATTTTGTTGATAAACAAGGCTGATGTAGTAGGATAATGAGAAAAGTCAACAAAATTAAGTAGAAGAGTGTCCACAGGTATGTTTCTTCACAATTTTCTAGCCATTAATATATTCAAAAGTTGTAAAAACTGTTTTGTCGACAAATATCGAGTATGCCGTCACCAAGTGCCCAAGTTGCTACCGGCCGTGTCTTGTATAAAATACCGAAAAATATAAGAATGTTAAACTTGTTATTTCATTTATGAGGTATATGCTAAAAACAATTATTCACCTCAGTGTCGGCTCAGTGAATATCCAGCACTATTCATCTCCACTTCGGTGAATAACTGTTAAATATCGGTTCCCAGTTATATTGTCGATTTCAGCTCACTTTCAAAGCGCAGTTTGGAAGTTCGTTCCCAAGTTTCAAATTACGTTACTTTCCAAATTTAGAAGTTCATTACTATTTGAAGTTCGAATGCTCGATTCATAGTTCTGCTTTGCGCCCATTCTTTGGCTATGCAGTTGGTAATTTGGAATTGCAGGATGATTAACAACATATTTTCCGAAAGAAATCATATCAAAAGAAACCCTGCTCCACCGAAGTTTTGCCGTAAATGTGAACTTCGAATCGAACATTCGAACATCAAATCAAAAAGGTACAATTTAAAACTTGGAATTGAATTCTTCGTAGATTGTATAGTCTGTTTTTCAGTTTATATTATCGTGAAGTTTCTTCGTTGTCGGCACTGAAGAAAAACAACGAAATTTAAAGGTTTTATAGCTCAGTAACAGAAACAAATGCAAGAAATTAGCGTCTTAAACCTTATCAAGTACTTCTTGTGTCATTACATTCGTTTAAATTTTCTTAAAATAATTTTTTTGTCTGTTTTCAATCTACGAAAGCTTATGAACTTTAGTGGCAGCCATCTTGGTTACTGCTCACGTCATCATTCAACTGGCACGCAAAATCCGGCCCAATGGCCCATCTAGTTGTATTTATAAAATAACAGGTATGCTACGCAAGCTCTGATTGGACGAGAGCCATTTTCACTCAGAGTACAGAGACACGTTTGACGTCATTTTCATTTTATATTGTACAACGCATGCTCTGTTTGGTTAAATCTCACGTAATCACTGGCGTATTTATTTGATTACGCCATCATTCGTCAGCTGAATCTCGGTCACTTTGGTGGCTTCTCCTTGGTTTTTTACCTCGTAAAACGGTTAGTTATTTTATAAAACAAATAGAAAATCGCTTTTGTGACTCTGTACTGTGATGCAAACACGAATGACGCAATTTCAACCGGAAAAAATGTGTGAAAACACTCGGCTTCGCCTCGTGTTTCCACTAGGCATTTTTTCCGGTTGAAATCACGTCATTCGTGTTTGTATCACAGTACAGAGACACGCAAGCGATTTTCTATTTGTTAAATAGAGATCAGTGGTCCGGCGACACAGTCTGCCGACTGAGCTACATGGGCAACTGGTCAAGACCGGGGGTTCGAATCCCAGCCGCGGTCGAGAAGAGTTTCTCTCTAGTCATCCGGTATGTTTCGTCACTCGGAGTGGCATCTAATATCATTATTCTCCAGCTGAGTTCACTGTCCCACAATAAGGGACCGTTCATTATTTATCGGAGGGGGGGGGGGGGGGGATGGGTGAGAAAATGGGGGGACCTGAAATCCTGAAATTTTTGCTACTTCTTTTGGGGGGACCCTGAAATAATTTATAAGTTCTTAAGGGGGGGGGGGGGGGCATAAAGTTCTTGTATTAAACAGGGATAAAAGTCTTTGATGATCAACATTATTATACAAACAAACATTTCTTATTGGGAAAAATCATTCAGAAAAGCCTTTAATTGGAATTATTTTGTGTTGTTTTGTAAAATGTAAAATAAAAGTAAAAGTAAACCTTAAGGCTCAGGTATTTGGATCCTGGTTATGACTTACCATCGTTGGTGTATTGTGTTGGTGAATAGTAGTGGAGAATGGTTTATAATTTGAGGTTTAAGGTGTTAGAGTAATAATCATGATTGAGATTAAGGAGGTTCAGGTGACAATTGGTTTAATGTGTGGGTCGGGTGGGAATTAAGGTTGTGGTTAAGAAGGTTATATTTAGGGTTAAGGTTAGGTTTAGGTTAATGGGGTTGAATTTTGAGGTTTTATAGGTAGGGTGGGTGAGGTTAGTTTCAAGATTAATGTCAGGATTTGAAGGGGGGGGGGGCACTGAAATTATGTCAAATAAAAACAGGGGGGCTACCAATTTTTTGAACTTTTCTTGGGGGGTACCTGAAAAAAAAAGAAAGTTTGGCAATGTCTCACCCCCCCCCCCGGATAAATAATGAACGGTCTCTAACTGCCCTTACCGAAAAAGATGGCGACTTGTACATTTAACATTTGAGTTGCTTTGAGGTCGCAAAGCATTGTGGTTAAGTGTACCGCCGCCATCTTTTTCGGTACAGTCAATTCTTCTAACTCATGTCCTATATAGAGCCACATTAGCCTCCTCCGCAGGCAACTCTCTGGCATCCGAAAAGCGATTATCTGACACGGGCGCCATATTGACTGAGTTCACGCGGGAGACTGAGCGTGGGGTTAATAATAAAAGCGCTAGGTTCCCCCAGTTCCCTTATAGACCCCACTCTGCCGCTTCCAATGCCTTGCTGTCCAAATTTGCTCAGCTAAAACATTGAAAAGCTGCCGTTTGGGAAGACACAGAGTTACCTGCGGAGGAGGCTAGAGCCACATATGGAAAGCCACGATACGAAATCTACTACTAACGAAATGAGAGTAGTATATCGAGTAGTATATCGCCAGCCAGCAATGGACAGCTAGACGATTTTTGAGTGCGACTCGTCACCTAAAACTCAAGAAATTCTTCAAAAAGACAACTTCTTCGAAATATTTTAAAAAAAACCCTACTCTTGGTCTTGGCAGCTGCTCTTCTCCAGGAGAAGTTACTCCAGGATTAATTTTCTTCAACGGCGCTCCTTTCTTCCAGCGGCAGTACAAAATAATGAGAATAATCACCAAAAGTAATCCAACGCAGCCAGCTAGAATAGCGATGATCAACCAGGGAGGGTGATCGTCATTATCAGACCTCTTGGACGTATTGGATTGTATGGGTTTCGGGGAAGTGTTGACTATAAAAGGAGTTGTAATCTGAGTCATTTCGTTAGTAGTCAATCTGTTCAGGATGGCGCATGCGTAGGTCGCATTCAGCACAGAGCCACCGTCGGTGATGTAATACGTGACATCAACTAGGAAATTTTCAGTCTTTGGGTGGATTGTTGTAATCTGCAACGAGAATATGCATCAATAATAAAGAATAAAACATAATCCGAAAATCGTCATCTTGAGACTTGATATTCAAGTTAAAAACAAGATAAGACAAAATGAGAGGTAATATTTCGACTCTATTTCAAAGTCATTATCAAACCAATAATTTACAACCTGATTTGTCAACCTGGTGACAAATCAGCTAAATTGCTTGAAGCAATTTAGCTGATTTGTCATATATATATATATATATATATATATATATATATATATATATATATATATATATATATATATATATACAGTGTGTACAAAACAAAAACTGAACCCTTAGAAAACAACATATTGTAGTAGTTTGAAAGCCCTAAAAGCGCTGCGTTATAAATTAATCAGCACATAAGTTAAGCAGGAAGAGAAAAAGCTTTTAAACACTTTCACCATGCATACACTTCAACTTATCTTAATTTCCCGTGTGCACAAATTGTACAAAATACATCTTAAAAATGACATGTAAATGACATTTTTAAGATGACCTTTTTAAGATGTATTTTGTACAACTTGTGCACACGGAGTGAGTTAAAATAAAATTAAAACACCAAGCAGAACTCAAAATTTAGTATCAGCAGCGGGGAGAAAAAACACAAGGTATACAACAAACAAACAAATCAGCAAGTTACCTCGACGTGGGTAGAGCCTCGGTGATTAATAAACTGTAACTTTATAGTTACGTCCGTCTCTGTACCCTATACAGTCAACTCTCGCCATGCGGACACCCCGCTATCAAGGACAGTTGGTAAATCCCCGACCGAAACTACTATGAAATGTATTGAAATAACTCTCGCTATTACGGACTCTCTCGTTATTACCGAATTGCGGACACTTCATGTGGTCCCCAACAAACATTTTTATTGTTCTGCTCTCGTTACAACGGACACCTTGAAATATAAATTGTGTTTTTATTTACACTATCAGAATGTCTATGCCAGAATGAATATAAACTCTCTCTCTCGTGTTTGTTTCCTTCTCCCTCTTCCCGCTCTTTTTTCCATTATCCTCAAATGTCCCTCATGTTCCGTATTATCCATAACAGCAACATATGTTATTTATATACAATATATACAACAGTACATCATCCCCTATTCTTAACTAGATACAGTGAAATACTGTCTGTAAACGTTCAGTGTCTATGTGTATATTGGGATGCGTGTCTTGTTTCGCTGGCTACGTCTCAGCGGGGGTGTTGCATCTTTATTTCCTACACAGTAGCTCCTGTCATCGTCTTCATCCTCCGCGTCTTCTGGCCATCGGATTTCTGGATCTTCGATACGTTCGTGTTCGTCTTGAGGTTCGTCCTGTCGACTTTTAAACGGTTTGATGTCATCCGGGTGACGGCACAGTGTGAGGCCACTTCCTTCTTGTTGCACAGTGACTTTATTTCCTTCTTTGTTTATATCGACGATTTGAATGCTTCTTGGAGGAAGAGTGTATCGAACTTTCTGCATTTGTTGTAATTTCTGATCAGTACGTTGTCGCCGATTTGGAAATGAGATTTCTTTCTGTATTTAGAGGAGTTCACTTGATTCTCGTTTTCCGTTTTCTGCTTTTGGTCTGTTTCTCTTGCCTTCCTTACGTCATCTTCTGTTGAGTGTCTTCTTGGGAAATCCAGACGTTGTCCATGTCGAAAGAGCATGGTTGATGGTGCAATACCGGTTGCTGGATGAGGTGTTTGTTTGTAGTTCTTCAGAACATTTCTTAGACTTTCTCTTTCTGGGGTACCATTGTAATGTCCAATTTTCATGGCCTTGCCCAAAGGTCGCATAAACGTTTCGACTGGGTTTGAAGATGGGTGATGTGGTGGCGTTGTCTGTAATTTGATGTCTTTGGTGGTGGCGAATTTCTGCATCTGGGTACTGTTGAATGGTGGACCGTTGTCTGATATTTGTATATCCGGATTACCGTATGTGTCGTAAATCTCTTCGAGAGCTGGTATGACTTTGTCCACCTTTGTCGATGTAACCAACTTCGCTGCGGGGAATCTTGATGCTAGGTCTTGTACTACAACAACATGCTTGGATGTTGGCATCGGTCCGAATAAGTCCACTGCTACTGTTTCCCAGCACTTCTCTGGTACTTGGTGTGGTTTGATCGGCTCTTTCATCTTCTTGTCCACGAACACGCTGCAGTCGTTGCATGATTTTACAAACTCCTCCACCTCCTTATCCATGCCGTGAAAAAAGAAGTGATATCTGAGTCGCCGTTTCAAACCTTCTTGTCCTGGATGCGCTCCCTTGTGTGCAAGTTGGATGGCTGTCTCGTGGAGTTTAGTTGGAAGGACGATCCTTTCATCTTTGAGGATAATGCCATTTCCTGTAAGTGTGAGCTGTGGCAGGATGGTTCTAAAACGCTGAACTTCAGCCAGTTCTGTCTTAGGAATCCAAGTCTGTCCCTTGTTAATGAGTGCAGCTATCTTTCGTAGAGTTTGGTCGTCTTTAGTGGCTTTTGCGATGGTTGCGATGCCCATGCAGTCGATGGCTGGGGTGGTGTGAAGTAGGTACAGCAGATTGTTGAGGTCGTCCGCTTCTCTTTGCTCTTCCCGTGGTAGTTTCTCGATTGGTTTGGCGTGTCGTGATAAGTAATCTGATTGGTTAATTTTTCCACGCTGGTATGTCACAGTAAATCGTATGTCCTGGTGGCGGAGTTTTATTCTTTCGGTTCGAATGGAGCCTTTTCGGTGGCCGTTAAAGATGGAGCATAATGGTTGATGGTCAGTTACCACTTGTATTTCGGTCGGGGAACCCACAATGTAGTTGCGAAATCTTCTTAAAGCAAAGTCAATGCTGAGGGCTTCAACGCCAAGTTGTGGATACCTCTGCTCTGCCTTGTTTGTTGTTCTAGATGCTATGGCGATTGGTCTGGCGTTCTCTATTGTTTCTCCTTGTGCTAGCATAGCTCCCAGTCCGGTATTGTGTGCGTCGGTAATTATGAAAGTCGGCTTTGCCATATCGAAGTATTCGAGTAATGTATTTTCTTTGAACCTCTGTATCAACGCTTCGTACGCTGCATTGTGTTCTTTCGTCCATGTGAATCGGCTGTTTTTCTTAGTCAGTTCCCTCAGTTTTGCTGCGTGTTGTGCGAAGTTTGGAATGAAATCGGCGTTGGACTGCATCATACATAGGAAACTGATCAACTCTTCCTTAGATCGAGGTGGTGTGATGTGGCTGAGTGCTTCTACTTTGGCGGGATCGGGTCATACGCCGGTAGAACCAATACGCAAGCCCCAGAATTCAATCTTGGAGGATCCAAATGAGCACTTGGTTGGATTGAGGGTTATACCAGCGGTGGCGATCGCTTGCATAACGGCGGTGATGGCAGTGTTGTGTTCCGCATCGGTCTCCGTTGCCACAATGAGGTCGTCATGAATAAGGTGTGCGTGAGGGATATGTGTGAACAGTGGTTGAAGAGCCGTGTTAAGTTCCCCTTGTGCTGGTTTTACTCCCATTGTGAGGCGTTTGCACCGGTACAGTTTATCGTTGGCATGAAACGTCGTGAGGTATCTGGAATCTGGGTGCAGTTCGATTTGCCAAAATGCCGACTTAAAGTCCATCTTTGAGAACACCTTGGCGCCGCTGAGCTTGGCTTTAATGTCTTCTTGTCTTGGAATGGGCAGGTTTGACGCTTGGATGGCTTTATTAACGTTGCGGGCGTCGAGGGTCATACGAATGGCACCGTCGGCTTTGGGGGCAATTACCGCGTTGGAGATCCAAGGTGCTGGTTCTGTAGGCGGATGTTCTTCAATTACGTCTTGCTCTATCATCTTTTCAATTTCTTTGGCAACACGTTCCTTCAAGCGATATGGCACTGGTCGTGCTGGTATAACGACGGGTTTAACGCTGGCGTCGACATGCAGCTTGACTTGGTGGTTGTTCAACTTTCCGAGGCCTTCGAAATTTTGTGGAAAGGTCTTCAGGATATCTTGAAGAGCTTCCTTGTTGCCTGAGTGGATCATCCGTACTGGCTGGAAGACGCCGGGTTGAGCGTCGAATTTGATTATCCCAAGCTGTTCTGCACTTTGTCCAGCCAGTACAGGTTCACATGGGCTGTCGATAATGTGCCAGTCGACTGGAATGGATGTAGCTCCAAATGTGACCGCGCATTTGGCAATTCCAACCACTGGTATCGTGGGGCTGTTATATGGCTTGATCTTGGTTTTGGTGTTGATCATTCGTGGTAGGAGATTCCATCTTTGTGCTTGCTCTTTTCCGCAGACGCTGATACTTGCACCTGTGTCAGCTAAAACCGTCGCGAGACTGTTGTTGATGACGATTTGGGCTTTGAAATCTCGTGTTTTCATTCTTCCCATCTGGATTGGTTGCTACTGAGTTGTTTCCGTGATTCTGAAAATGTTGATGTGGTAGATGTCGCCTTGGTCCTGATCTTCGTTATGGGGCTGTTGTGATGCTCTATCGTCAGGTTGCAGTTCATTAATTGCTTTCTTTTTCCTGCATACTGTTTCGTAGTGGCCAATTGCATCACAGAAGTTGCATTTGGCGGTTCTTGCTTTGCAGTTTTTGATGTGGGCCATAACGGATGTCTTGATGTCTTGTCCACAGTAGTAGCACGATCGGGGCTTTCCATATTCAGGTTTCGTCTTCATGTTTTTGTAGGAGTATTTGCCCATTTTGTTTACTGGATTTTCATTGTTGAGCGCTTGCATTCCTTTCGTGGCGCTTTCGATCTGCATTCCTTCCATTCGTAGTTTCTGGAGGTCCCATGAATTCTTGAGAGCTTCTTCTCGTATTTTATCATGTGTTGTCCCGATAATAATCTGATCTCGAATAGCTGTATCTTCTGCAGTGCAGTTTTCGTTGTGACATTTGAAATTGCAGTGTTTTGCGTCTCTATATACGCGATTACAGAATGACGGGAATGCTTCATGGGTGCCCTGTGTTAAAGACCGGAACTGGTGGTTTTTGAGAGTGAGATTCTCTGTTGGCTTGTAATAGCTTTGCATCTTTGTGACGAAATATTCCCATGTGACTTTCGTTCTTTTTGTGTCGTCGGGCTCGGCGACCTTCCAATCAGCGAACAACCGTTTTGATGAGAATATTCCGAGGAGTTTAGCCACTCGATCTCTTGATCGCCACTCGTCTCGGATAGTGTCGTAGTTTTCAAGGGAAGGTTTTGCATCGTCGTTTGCGAGCTTCCACCGCTCAATGGCAGCATCAAGAGAGACTTTTGGAGGATCCGGATATTGTGCGTCATATCGGAGCTGGAAGCATTGGGTAAATTCGTTAAAAGCTCCCAAAGTGGCGTCTGGATGTAAATCAGGGTCAAAGTACAGTGTTGATGTGCTCGTCATGGCCTGGTATTTCTCCGTCCTCGTTTCTTTGTAGTTCTGGATATTTGCTTGTTGATCGAGTCAATGACTTTAGTAAGTGATTCTTTAATCCTCGTCGCCAAATATAAATTGTGTTTTTATTTACACTATCAGAATGTCTATGCCAGAATGAATATAAACTCTCTCTCTCGTGTTTGTTTCCTTCTCTCCCTTCCCGCTCTTTTTCCATTATCCTCAAATGTCCCTCATGTCCCGTATTATCCATAACAGCAACATATGTTATTTATATACAATATATACAATATATACAACAGTACATCACCTTGGAAGTATTTTTCTCTCGACACATGAAAGTGAATGACTTTTTAATTTATCGAGTGACATATTTATGTTACTGACTCGTGTTACCGTTGTATTTTTGGTTTTGGAATAAAAAAAATGTTTGAATACAAATTTTTGACTTGTATTTTGACTTGTACTGTGTACTTATGTATCACAGTAAACATCAACTAGAAATTGAAATAAACTGGACATTTTAAAACAAAAAAGCAGTAATACATTGTAGTGACATTTTACAACCTGAAATCGGGATATTTTCATCGCATCCCGCCATTGCGGACTCTCGTTATTACGGACACCAAATGACGGTCCGCTATAACGAGAGTTGACTGTACATATCTTTAGAGTTGTACGTATGTGAAATACAGAGATAAACAATAAAGCTACGCAATCTGTAATATAAAACTGTATGAACCATTAGAGAGTTTTAGATTGATAACCGCAAACCGCTAGAAACCACGTGCGGTTCACGTTTGTATGCTAGAACGGCTTCTTGACGGGTAAGTGAATTACGGCAAGGTTTTCATGTAACTTTTACTCAACCAACCCATGTTTGGGGTGTAAATTTATACTCTTATATGTCTGTTGTTCTTAAAACACAACGTTTTTGAATTGAACACTGAAGCTCATGTCAACTGGAAGCTCATGTGAATACGTATGAACGATTGAAAACCAAACATGGCGACTCGCAACAAGTGAAAATACGAACGCCAATCTAAATGCTCTTTGACATGTTAACGTCAAACTTCTAACCGCAAACGTCTAACCGCGGTTTGCAGTTTGCAGTTTGCGGTTATAAAAAAGAACGTCAATGTGTGCCAAATTGCGTTATCTTCCATACAGGTACAGCCATTTTAACTCCAACGACATAATAATATAGTACAGTACTGTATACAACACTTAAAATACTCATTAATAATTCATGACGAAAACACAAAAGAAATCAAAGCCGACCCGTAGCAGTGATTGTAAATCGGATACAGCATCGTCCTGATTTACATAGACTTTAGCTTCGATTTTCTCGGCTAAAACAGACCGTATCCCCAAAATAGTTGGTGAACTTGATTACTTAGATGCATTTGTATTTTAAGAAAGATACAGCATGAGCCGCCGAGCTGTATCTGATTTACTACGGCTCGCTTGCAGCTCGCATTGTAAATCAGATACAGCTCGGCTGCTCATCCTGTATCTATTATTTATTAGGTATATGATAACTATACTGCGCTAAATAAGAACATATTTTACAATATCGGTCAATAAAAACCTTTGTTTCCAGTTTCTACACCTCTGACTTTGTATAGTTTTTATATTAAGGTCAAAGTTTTACTATTATCAAACTAAGTCGGTGACATCACAAAGTCTGATTACTCGATCATATTTTAATGCACTTCACTGATATACCAGTAAATTATATGTCGAGTTTGATACAAAAGTCAAAAATTTCAGTTAACGTTACCTGTCCCCTTATATCACTTGCTAGAACCTTGCGCTTGTACAGGACGCAGTAAAACTAAACAGAAATAGCTAGACAGAGCTTCCACGATTCCTTCGTTATTCAGCAGTAAACAACAAGTCTTTATCTTGCCTCTCTCAGGCTTTCTGATTTTGTCATATCAAACTATACAGCTTCTTTGTAACGTAATTCGTGTGATTCGAAGTACAATTTATACCAGGAGCAGCTTGGCAGCCAGTATTATATAGATCTATATAAACCACAGACAGGGAAGACGTTCTACTGTTCCAGTAAGTTCTCAGAATGCCAAGCAGTTGAATATTGGTATCACATTTCAAACTGTGGCAGATATTAATATAAACGGAAGCAGTATGCAGATGTTTATTTGTTGAAGTGGGTTTGCGACGTCGTGTAGGTCACTAAATATAGTCAACGGTATTCTCCTCTTGAAGACAGTGCTTATTTATACGCCTAGACTATAAACTCAAAGAAATATCTAACTTATATAAAGGACGGTGGCTAATCATCCTTACTTGTAGCCAGCGGCTGAATTGCCAAGGACGCAGATCAACGTAGCAGCCGCCAACGACAAAGTTCAGACCACGGATCACAGCTAAGATGTTAGGTGTTGATTTTATGGAGGAAGGAAAACCGGAGAAACCAGTGAAAAACCCTCGAAGCACAGGAGAGACTAACTACAACTCTACTCACATTGAGAACCCGACAACGGGGTCATTCCCAAGCCGTCTAACCGGGCTTAACTTTTGGTGAGAGGCCCCAAGGTACGCGCTCCTCACCACAGGTACAAACAATTTATACAGATAGTTTATAAACTCATTTCGACCGATGGTTCCCCATGCAGGAGTGACTAAAATCGTCTGGCGTGAACCAGAGTAAAAATATTATTGTAAACTAGTAAAGACCAAGGATTGATTTACGTACAATTGAGACTATACTAAGAACACAAATAGAGAGCTTGCTGCCATGACGAGTCAGTTAACACTTTGAGGCCTGGACCTCTCCCTGTGCTAAATAAAATCGTCTGGCGTTAGCTAGAATGAAATACTGAAGACTCGTCTTCAGGCTTCAAAGTGTTAACGAAAAATATACAGTAGCTCCATATGCTACAGTTATTATATACTGAAAATAGAAAGTATACAAACCTCGAAATTTATAGATACAAAATGTAGAACGGTAGTTATAAATGAAAGTCTTTTTTGTGTTATTTAATGTACACACAGTGTCAGGCTGAGTGTCAAACGGCAACCTACGTTTAATCTTTGTTCTTTAATGTCGAATGACATGAACATAAGTCACTAAGTCAACAGTAGATTAAATGCGAAAAAATGCATATTAATTGATAAAAGTTGCACTGTATAGAAAATTGGACTGTAATAATTTAAATATACGCATGGACGACAAACGAGCCCCAAAACACGTCTTCTACTCTCAGCTTGTCGAAACAAACGCACTTAATTAAAAAAGAAAAGTATTCGAGACGTCTTCACTCGAGGAAAACGCTCAAGTCACCCACAATACGTGGGAGGATCTCACTTGTAAATCTGCCTGGAGAAGAACAGTCAGTCGGTCGTCCATGTGGCGTCGCAACCTTAACGCTTTGAAGCCTGAAGACTGTATTTTATTCAGCACAGGGAGAGGTACAGGCCTCAAAGTGTTAAAACCTATCTCTTTAACACTTTGAAGCCTGAAGACGAGTCTTTAGTATTTCAGACCAGTACGCCAGACCATTTTATTCAGCACAGGGAGAGGTCGAGGCTTCAAAGTGTTAAAGGCGAGAGAGGACAGCTAACTGCTAAACGACAAGAAAAAACAAACACTCGAGCTGCGGTCATTGCTAGTGGATCCCTCACCTCAAAAGATTATGTCTGCAGAGCATGTGGAAGACTGTGCTACACCAGAATCGGTCAACCCAGTCACACATGAAAAAGTCGAATATGCGAGCACTAGCATGCACGGGTAGCCGATACTAAGGTCTAACATGAAGTAGTTACCATTGAAGTCGTTCTCAGGGCCAACTCATCCCTGTCACAATTGTGATTACTATCAACTCTTCTATTGTGTAATTTGTGGCAAATTCATTAAATTTAAATTCAAATTCAAATCATACCGGTGCAGAGAAAAAAAAATCTTACCAAAGTGTCGATGCTTCCTAGAGCTCTTTTTCTTCTTTTTCGGGAAACTTTTTGTTTCGCCGCCAGATACACTCGAGATAGTTTTGTAGGTAGTTCAGTTTCCATGACTTTGAAATCATCTTTATTCGTATATCGTATGGTTTGAATGATATAGTCCATAATAGTTGGCTTTAGCAAGCCAGGAATGTACGGAGCTACTAAGACCTACACATCACGGAATAGAAAAATGTATTAGTATACTGTACTGTATATGTAGGTAATCGTACGTAGACGGGTAAAGTTAAAGGGTAAGAGCAACAAAAATAGTCCATCATAGTTGGTTTAGCAAGCCAGGAATGTATGTACGGAGCTACTAAGACCTACACATCACGGAATAGAAAAATTCAGTGGATCCAGCTTGATCTGGTAGGGGGTGCTGAGCGGGCGAAGTGAGATCAGGCGTGGAGCGCCGCTGAGGGAGCTACGGAAGGGGTCTGGGGACACAGCCCCCGGCAGGGTCCAGGGGCCGAGCTGGTGGTGGGGCTGGGGGGTAGGGGGGCGAAGCCTGCCAGAAATTTTTTTTATACCTATTAATACCTATGAATCATATGATAGCTAATATATGAATCATATATCTATGAATCATATGATAGCATGAAGTTTACACGGACATTGAATGAATGCGTCCTTTAATGTACTTGGATTTGAGTGATAGAAACAAATCATAACAAAAGAGGAAACTGTTTCAATCACACAATGACGTCGAAATACGATTGGGAGCGCCCGCTTTTGCCCGCAATCAAGCAACAATGGCCGGCCCACAGTATATGGAAAATACGGCAAACAAAGTCAAATTTCTCCCAAACTAAAAATTTTTGAAGGAAACTAATAGCCATTCGGAGGTAAGGTCACGTAAGTCTTTCATTTGAACAAGACTTGTTTTGGGCCTGGAGTATCCCTTTAAATAAACCACTGGCATTTTCATTGTATAAAAGAAATAGATTACATTTTTCCGTGCGCGTGTACTGTAATAAATCACAGATGACGTCACAACGTTGTAGAGAACAACACTCACGTCACTCGACTTCGTCTCGTCTCGTACTATTTTTGTTCTTTACACGCTGTGACGTCATCTGCGATCTATTTAACAAATAGATTCCATTTGGGCGTTGTCTGTTCAGTTATAAGGGACGGACGGCGGTTGGAAAGCAAGATAAGGTTTACAATTTAAAGAAGTCAGGGTTAACTGACTATTATATTTGATATTTGAAATTAGTTTAATGACTTCCAAAACGCCCCGGTACTGCTAAAATGATTGTAGTGTTCGTATTGAAGCCAACCTTAAACAACAGTTCTCATCTTTTGGCCGCTGACGTCGTCCTGAAGACGTGAAAATGCTCTAAGTGGCGTTGTTTAAAGAACGAGGACGGTGTTGAGATTACACTTGGGACTGAAAATTATTCATTCTCTTTGTTTTGCGAAAAGAATTCTTTTGTTTAAAGCACGTCGTAGTTGAGGCTCACGTCGTAGATCTTAAAGTCTCTATAGATGCACAGATGACGTCACAACGTGGTAAGAACAAAACAGTGGCCCACGAGACGCAGTCTGTGCATCTATAACTGAACAGACAACAAAAAAATGGGATCTATTTGTTTTATACAATATAAAAATTTAAAAGGTTTTTATGCAAACTCTTGCCGGATTTTGAGGCATGAAGAAGAACAAAAGCAAGTAAGCTGACGTGATCTGACGTGATCTGACGTGTCCATGTGTCTCTGTCTTCGACTAGATCATGGGCATCAACCAATGAAAACACGCATAGCAACCAGGGTATTGTATAATTCAGTATACACTCAGGGGAAAATATAATCTTTTTGTTAAATTTCATGAATGTTTTCAGAAGCATCACAGCACCTAAATTACACCTTGGAGGTCAAACTTTGGAATAAACAAAAAATAGAAATTTCATAATTAAAAAAAAAAACCCATAGATTTTTAATTTAAAACTCTCCCCTTACCACTTGCTTCAATTTGGCAGTTAATACATTCGTTGGTGAATCAAACACATTCTGGACTATTGATTGGTTCACAGTTACATTGTCGACAGTGATAACGAATTCTACATAGGTTCTCGCCAAAGGCTCAAAGTATATCCGCGTCACCTAAAAAGAGAAAGCATTCAATATTAATAGAGCACAACGTAAACGAATACACCAAACATCTCACGTCGGAAGCGGGGGGGGGGGGGGGGGGCACTTTTTTTGGTGGGGGGGGGCAGAATATGTTTGGGCCCCCCCCTTTTTAACAAGCCCAGTAATAAAAAAGGCCAGTAATAAAGTTATGATTAACAAAATCACAAACCCTAGCTAACCCACGACTTTGAATAGATATAATAACGAAATTTGAATGCAGATATTCAATTTCCGGAAAAGTGTTGTCTTTTGAGTACTTTATGACGTTTTTGGACCTTTAGAATTCTGTAAATCCTCGTCCCAAAATGCAGGAAATGGCATTTCACAGACTCTAGATTTCAAAATTTCCCGGGGAGCATGCACACAGACCCCCTAAAAATCTTGGGCCCCCATTTTTAGTTTCGCTCCGACGCCCCTGCACCTCACATAGTGAAGGAAGTTTCATTGCGGCAAGAGGGTGTAAAAATCCGACATAGTTTCACCCTAGTTTGACTTTTAGTTTTAAATATATAATCAGTTTGACTATACTTACAGTAGCCTTGATAATTTGACCAAGTGGCTGCCCCTTGGTAGAAGATTTATAGAAATCAGCCAGTTGACCCTCAAAAGATTGCTTCACCAATGGAGTGGAAAGATTACTTTGGCTACTGGTTTTGACAAGCATGGCCACAATATTGTCCGTTGTAACGTCTTTCGGCGCTGGTTCAGGACGTAACAATACCTATATATGTTTGGAAGAATATCCTCAGTAAAGACATTACATAGTTACAGTCTTATAATATACGGCAATATAAGAAAATATATACTACGTCATTTGAAATTTTCATCCGAATTCATTCTAAATTCACTGACTTGGTCCACGCATGCATGGCTTGTGGCTAACCGATCCACAAAATATCACAAAAATGACCATATCTTGACAGACAGACAGACAGACAGACAGACAGACAGACAGACAGACAGACAGACAGACAGACAGACAGACAGACAGACAGACAGACAAACAAACAAACAAACAAACAAACAAACAAACAAACAAACAAACAAACAAACAAACAAACAAACAAACAAACAAACAAACAAACAAACAAACACACAGGCAGGCAGGCAGGCAGGCAGGCAGGCAGGCAGGCAGGCAGACAGACAGACAGACAGACAGACAGACAGACAGACAGACAGACAGACAGACAGACAGACAGACAGACAGACAGACAGACAGACAGACAGACAGACAGACAGACAGACAGACAGACAGACAGACAGACAGACAGACAGACAGACAGACAGACAGACAGACAGACAAACAAACAAACAAACAAACAAACAAACAAACAAACAAACAAACAAACAAACAAACAAACAGACACACACACAGGCAGGCAGGCAGACAGACAGACAGACAGACAGACAGACAGACAGACAGACAGACAGACAGACAGACAGACAGACAGACAGACAGACAGACAGACAGACAGACAGACAGACTGACATAGATACTAGACAGTACACTTCCATGCGGAAGTGACAACAGCAACATCGCCCATAACATTAACTAAAGTACAAACAACAAAACTTACATCGTATCCTATCATGGTACCCAATTGTTGAATGGAGAACACGTTCATTTTCTTGGCGGCATCAACAGCGGACACAGTTTTGTTGTCTTCCATAACAACATACTTCACATCAACTTTCTTACCACTTCTCTTAATATCCATCACCTAGTAATTTATTCAATACCAAAAAAAATTGTTATGCACATTTGCGGATATTATATTACTCGATATTTTCAATTATGACGGTGATCTTTAGTTAATCCCATATAAGGAACAATGACGTCACTGTATTACAATAATTATTCTCCAATTTGTAGCAGACCAATAAGGTCGAGGTTAAAAGAGACCCGTCCAGTCCTTTCGCGGCTTTTCCAAAATTTGTCGTCACATGTTTTCCAAAAAGCTGGCTAGGTAAACCAGATTTCTGATTAAAGTTAGGCCAAAAAAAAATACTTGGGTTTCCGGTTTCCCGACCCTACCTAGTTTTTTGCTAGCAAATGCCGACCCTAATCTTTTACTGAATTTTTGAGGAGCATGCAGCATGATTTGCATCTTGGGATAGCAAGCGTGGTGTCAGAACCTGGTAATGTGCTCAAAATTAGCTTTAATAGATGTGCTAGCGTAATTGACATTTGGTGTTGGAAAGAATATTATTGTTATTCCTAGGCACTAAATTAAAAAAGTAAAAAAAAAAGAAAAGAAATCCGACCTACCCTACCTAAGTTTTTGTGAAGAGAAATAGGAAACCCAGGTAATTTTTTTTTGCCCTTAGGGTTTATGTTGTGGTTAGGGTATCGAAAAGATTGCTAAAGTCTTGAGATTCACTTGACGAAAAGTTTGGAAAAACAAAAAACTGTAAGTTACCTTTACAGATGAATCCACAGCAGTATTTCTTCGTTTACGCCTCTTGCCAGGTATTTGTCGTCCATTCTGATAGACTACGTTTAATTTTTCTTCCATAGTATTCTTGAACTGGTTCGTTGTAACATCTACGGTATCAGACACCTCAACAACAATCAGTAGAAGTGCATCTTCGTCTACTGCACTTGTTGGAGCAGAAGTAACAGCAACCGATGAGGAAGGTATGGTAGATGGACGCAATGAGGACGAACTTGGGGTAATAAGATTTATTGTGGGTATTTCAGAAATACTTGCGCTTTCGCGTATCACTGATAATACTCCTGAAATACTTGTACTGTCACGCTTCACTGAAGATATCCCAGAAATACTCGCCCTCGCACGCCTCATTGAAGATACTCCAGAAATACTCGCGCTTTCACGTGTCATTGAAGATACCCCAGAAATACTTGAGGTTCCTGATGTTAACGTGGACCAATAAGGTGACGATGGTAGGTCATGAATAGAAGACGGACGTAGTGTGGGTGATGGTAAAACAGATAGCACGCTAAATGAGGTAAGACTTCGCGATACAGACGATAGGAAATCAGTGGATAACCGAGAAAGTGTAGATACAAGCACACGCGAAGCATTGGGTCTAGATGGCTTTAGAAGCAGAGCACTAGTTGGCTGAACGGTCATGTTGACTATAAAAGAGCTAGTATTCCCAGTGACAGAGGAAAGGATTGATGAAGTCAATAAAGTGTTGGAAAAGAGAACTGGTGACGAATATAGCGAATCTCTTGAGCTAACATTATGAAGACTAGATGGAACAATTGTCGACAAAGACGCTTCAACAGTAACGTTTGGATGGCGAAGAGTGGAGTAACCTACAATACAATTTCCTAAGGACGATGTTGATATGATATAGTACGTAAATGGTGGACTAGATGAGTTTACTTTTCTAGAGTTCTCGTTGTTCACGGTTGACATCGTTACCATTGGCGACGAGCTTAATTGAGACAAACTAGGTTCCGTAACTGAAGAAACTACAGCTGTGGATTTGTTTTCAGCATGTTTCGAAGATTTGGAACTTACAGTTTCTATAAAAGAACTGGACGCTTTAGTAGAATGCCATATTTCTGAACTGATAACTTCAGTCGAAGCCTGAGGAACTAGTGACACACTTGTACTTAAAGACGGCACCATGGTATCTAACCTTGAGAAGGGAACTGCAGATGTTTCTACACTTTTCTCCGAAATATCCCTAACGGAAGAGAATGACATTCCGTTGTTCAACGTCCGAGTTTTGGAAAAATTGTTTCTACTGAGGTTGCTCTGAGGTGAAACAAACGAATAAGTATGAACATCCAATGAAGAAGAACGCGATAAAAACGTTGGCATAACAGAGACACCCGCTGATGGGGACAGATATTGGCTGGAGGAAATAAAAGGACTGGTAACCAGAGGTTTTGGTATAGTAGAAGTTCCGTTGTGTTCGTTGAAATAAGTTACAGTGGAAGATAACATCTGCGTAACAGCTACAGAGTTGTTAGATTCAACGGCTGTTGTGATATGGGACTTATTCATCACTAGATTTGTTGACAAAACTGTGTCAGCGCCTACTGATGTTCCTTCCCCAGCCTTTGTACTTAAAATGGCACTCCCAGATGGCAACAGTTGAACAGCTGTCAACGATGCAGTCGGCGTTTTTGTCACCAGAAATTTTAATGAAGTGGTAGCTGTAATGTCTTGTGTACTGACAGTGGTTCGATTTTGGCTATGGTTCGCTACCCTATTATAGGAGGGAGTGTACTGTAATGTAGGACTGGGTCTTCCCGATACAGTATTATCATGCTGAACTGACGACATAGCTGAAGTGAGAATAGCATGTGTTGAGTAGTTGGGACCGTCATGATTAGGCATGGAAAGACTTGTTACTTGAAGCAAACTTTTGCTTGCTACAATTTCACTAAATATCTTGCTGGAAAACGCTTGGAGGGAACTGATAGAGTGCTTTGAAAAGTTAAATACAGCTGAGCTAGACGTTTTGTTGACAGCTACTGTTTCACGGAATGTCTTAGTGCTGGAAACCGCGTGGAAGGAACCGGTCGAATGCACTGAGAAGTTAGAATCAGTTGAGCTAGACGTTTTATTGACAGCCACATTTTCACTAAATGTCTTGCTTGAAAACGCCGGCAAATAAGCGGTGGAATGCGCTGAAAAGTTAGATACAGCTGAGCTAGACGTTTTGTTGACAGCTACAGTTTCACGGAATGTCTTAGTGCTGGAAACCGCGTGGAGGGAACCGGTCGAATGCACTGAGAAGTTAGAATCAGTTGAGCTAGACGTTTTATTGACAGCCACATTTTCACTAAATGTCTTGCTTGAAAACGCCGGCAAATAAGCGGTGGAATGCGCTGAAAAGTTAGATACAGCTGAGCTAGACGTTTTGTTGACAGCTACAGTTTTACGGAATGTCTTAGTGCTGGAAAATGCGTGTAGGGAACTGGTCGAATGCACTGAGAAGTTAGACGCAGTTGAGCTAGACGTTTTATTGACAGCCACAGTTTCACTAAATGTTTTGCTCGAAGACGCTGGGAAAGAAGCGGTGGAATGCGCTGAAAAGTTAAATACAGCTGAACTAGACGTCTTGTTAACAACTACAGTTTCACTGAATGTGTTCGTAGCTGATGTGAGAAGGGAACCGGTAGACAGCGTCAAGAATTTGGATATATATGAGGTAGACAATCTGTTGAAAGCCGCAGTTCCATTGACTATTTTGCTAGCAGATACTGGAAGAGAGTCGCTGGACAGTTCCAGAAATTTGGATACAGATGTCTCTAAAAGTCGATCATTTGCAGATGGCGAATCCGAAGTGCTGTCAGCAACGTAGCTTGAGTTTTTCAACTCAAACTGTGATGGAAGCAGAGATTGCTTTGTTGTTCCACTATCTTGAAATGTGCTTGTATTTGAGATGTAATCAGTGGTCTCAAGAAGTAGTGATACCCCAAGACTGGGGGTCCTTGTTATTAGCGTTCCAGACATTTCTTCTCCTATAGTAGGACTGGACGGCTTTAGAGACACTGATTTTGGAACACTTAGATCAACTGCTGTCGAGGAAGACAGTAGATCTTTCGTCATCGTAGCTGCAAGGGAAACTATCTCTGGTGTTCCAGTCATGGGCTTCGTAGGTGCAATAACTGAAGCACTGAGCGAGACAAACCTGTCGCTAACGCTCCCTGTACTTGTCGAGTTTGAGTGTAATGGAGAATTTTGGACGTCTCGACGTTTCCGCCGCGCAATATGAGTAACACTTGGCAATGTGGTGTTCAGCAAAAAGAAGGGACTGATGGTGTCAGAATAATTAGCCGACGATTGGCTAGCACTAGAAGGTGAAGTAATGTTGTATGATGTAGTTAAACTTGTACTGTTATGACGGTCACCAATCCACGTTGAAATCAAACTGCTTGTATTAACGGACGGTGCAACGGAAACGCGTTGTCCAACTGAACTAGAGGTTTTTGAGTTAAGACGCACATCTAGGAAGGTCGAAACTGGATTACTATGATTCGCTGGAATAATCGACGGAACAGCCACAGGCATAAGAGTGTGGGATAGAGTTCCAAAGTTCACTGATGCATTTCGAAGAAAATAAACACTTGATTCATCAGAAGCAGAACTCTGTCCTGGATTAGCGTTGCTGATGGATGTGATGATGACAGTCGACTCTTCCAAGGAACCGCTTTCTTTAAGATAACGATCCGCACTTGTAGTTACAACAGCTTGCGACGAAAAAAGTCTTTTTGTGGCCATGGGAGTATTATTAACAAATGACAATACTTTAGAACTTGCAACCACTCTTGTAAAACCGTAAACTGTTTTGTTAATAGAATTATTTGCATGCACGGTCAGTGTTGGGTTAAGGCTTGTCGGAGAATGCAGCCACGCCCTTGATTCAGCTGCAGAGAAGTTCTGCACAGCTGTTTGGGCAGATAACGGGTTTGCTACAGTTGATGTTTGTAGCGAAGGTGCACTTTCAAAGAAGCTTGATTTAGGCGATGAGAACGAAGGGACTTTAGTGTTACTGATGTCTACCATTAACTTCGATGATGTTGAAACCACAGAGAAGGCTGAATCTGACGTTATATTTGCATTCTTCACAGTGGAGGTGTCAGAAATGAAAGTCGTTGCAGAAACTACAGCCGGTATACTTTTACGGCGTTGGCTCTCAATGCTCCACGTACTTGTCCCATTTCGAAAGTACGAAGAAGCAACGTGATAACTGTTTACAAGAGTTGGGGCAATATTTCTTGTTTTATTGTCAAGTTTAACTCCCGTCGTTCTCACCAAAGAACTAATGGCAACTACGCTAGCTTTAGAACTTGATGACAAGAGGGACATTGGCGTCTCTTCAGGGCGGTGTGTCACAGTGTGTGTGATATTTGAAGAACTTGGTGTATGCGTGATACCAAGATGTGATGACTGCATTGATCTAATCGACTCTGTTGATAGAGATTTTTCTTTCAACGATGTCTTCGCGTTTGCACTTGAGGTATTAAGCACACTAAAAGTGGGTAGGACAGATGTCAAATGAAGTGCAGAACTGTTCATGCCTTTACTAGAAATGGGCCATGTATCTCGAGACTGGGATGTGACAACAGTGGCTTGGCCCGAATTGTTATACCCGTACGAAGTTGCGATGCTAGAAACAACACGAGAAAAGATATGGCTTGAAAAGCTTTTCTCGCTAGTCGTAAGATTAGTTGTAGCCTGTGGTTCTCCAGTAGATGGTTTGAATGAGGAAACGTGAAAAATACTGGAAGTCATAACTGGTGTTGTATCCAAAGCTGTCGTACTTCGTGTATGTTCCGTTATTATTAGATTTGACTGAGACTTGTTTTCCGAGATTGACCATGCTGCTACAGGCGACTGAAGTGAACTAACAGGCACTGAAGGATTGAGCTTAAATACTGAAGTGTTGAGGTTATTTGAAGTTGTACGCAACGCTGCAGACGCATTATAGAGGGCACTTGAGCTTACTGAAGGCGCAACTTCCAATGTCCAACTGGACTGGTCCTGCTCGGGTAGGACGGACAACGACTTTGCTTGAAACATTGAGGTTGACAATGACTCCATGGTAAAGTAGGGGACTGTTCGAGTAGTAGAAGGTGTGGGTTGTAAGGTTAATCCAGAAGATCTGTCCTCAGACTGCTGGTGGTGTACTGTTGTGCGACTAGATAAGCTAGGACTGCTTGTGTTTCCCACAAATACACTGGAAAAAGACTCCATAATTCTTTGAGTTATAGTAATAACATAAGAAATATAACACGGCGTGATAATAGGGATAACGGAATAACCAGCCATCTTTGAGTTTCTTTTGGAAGAGGACATTCTCGAGACATCAGGTTTAACTGTCGTTGATGGCAACCCATAGTTACCTGCTATCACAGAGCTATGCGACACGGTAAAGATTGCGGAAGGAATCACCCAAGTTGGAGCAGACGTAGACTCGGTAATGATATTCTCACTAGATGTTAGTTCAGAGAACGACTTTGGAGAATTGGAAATACGAGACTCTTTTGAACTATCCTTTGATGTGGCAATGCTTGATTTGTTTAAAAGAGGGCTTGTAACAAATTTAGCTACAGATAAAGACGAAGAATGGTGAACTAAGGAAGGTGTAGAAGTGTACGATAAGGTCATGCGGGATAATGTTGGGAATTCTTCGGTGCTCAACACTTCGGATCCATTTTCGACCAAAGAAATGGTAGATTGAGACAGATTGGTCTTAACCTTTACTGAAGTTAGCCAAATATTTTGGGAGTTTGATATCACACGAGAAGACTGCAGGAACTTCACTGTATCTAAACTGTAGCCATCACTCTTTCTTGCAATTGTCTCTGACATTAGCGAAGTAAGGCGAATGAATACCTTACTTAAGGACTGATTGTAATTTACAATTGATGGCGCAGTCCAAGATGTTTCCAAGGTTGGCGTTCTCGTGGACTTCGTCCTTGTATTGTTTCTTTCAATCAAACCCTCAGAAGAAGAAGAAGAAGGCAAAAGTGGCAATGTGTGAAATTTTTTAGTGGCACTCGCATCGTGTTGTCCGTTTGAAGCATGGTATACCGAGCTAGACGTACCGATAAATGGAATCGAGGTGTTTACCTTAAACTTTCCACCACGTGAAAAAGAGGGAGACAACTTAGACGTGTCAGATTGTAAAATCTTTGTAGTACTAGGGTTGAGTTGTTCACTGCTATTGGCTATCAGGGTGAATGACGATCCAACAGCATCAATGTGGGTCGCACTCGTACCATTCATGTTGTGCTGTTCACTGCTGCTGGCTATCAGCGCTGTAGACGCCCCCAGAATTGTACTGTGGCCATTCATATTGTGAAGCTCAGTACTATTGGCTATCAAAGTTGCAGATGCTCCAGAGGGAACACCATGAGTTGTAGTGGAAACGCCCGCATTGTATTGCCAACTACTATTAGGTATCAGAGTTACAGACATCTCAACGGGAATGCTGCCGATTGCAACAGTCCGTTGTCGTGCATTGTTACTAGATACCAGAACTACAGATGCCATTACAGGAACACTGCGAGTTGCACTGGTATGATTCTTGTTGTATTGCCCATCACTAGCACTGGCTATCGGAGTATAAGATGCCCCTATGGGCACAACGTGGCTTGTACTAGGCTCATTCCAATTATGTTGTCCACTAATACTGGATGTCTGAATTTCAGATGCCCCTGCGAGAACACTGTGAACTGTACTGGTCTCATTCATGTTGCGTTGCCCACTGCTACGACTGGATACTGTAGTAGCAAACCTCTCTATAGTACCATTTATGTTCCACTGTACATTACTACTGGCTCTCTGAGTTACAGACACCCATACGGAAATAGGCGTGGTCTCAATCTCGTTGTGTTGTCCATTACTGCTGACTGCTGGACTGAACGACGCCCCTAAAGGAACACTTCGAATTGCAATGGTCTCATTGATGCTCTGTTGTCCACTACTGCTCACCCTAGGAGTAACAGTCGCCCCTACAAGACCATTCTGAATCGTACTGTTAATGCTGCCAAATTGCTGCGCACTCGAGGTTTCAGACAAATTGACGTCAAAGCTCATAGTACTTGAGTTATTATGCCACGGCATAGGTGTACGAGTCGAGGATTTCTCTAAATTATAATGCACACTTGGTGTTAGAGACAACACTGCCTGAGTGGTTATAGTACCAAAAGATTCGTCTCTGCTCATTGGCTGAACTGATAAAGCCGATGTAGGTCTTGGCGCAGTATGAAGTAGTGACGTAAAACTCGAGCGGTATTCCTTAGTATTCTGAATTGGATACATCGTTGACAAAGTATTTTTAACTGACTGAACAGCCTCCGTCATAGATGATTTTAGAATTGTTCTAGACCTATTTATTGGTAACGCAATATCATCCACGGTTTTCGTCTGGAGATCTGATAATGTCGTTGTATCATGTGCTAACGTTCCTGATAGATAATTCTCAGTCCTTAAATTGCCATCGTTTGACGTGTTTGTGCTTTGTGTAGGCACAATGTGGCGATCAGCACTAGTAGAAAGAATAGTCAATGATGATGCAATTTTCTCCGAAGCATTGTAACTTTCACTGTAGTCTGACTTTGCGGCAGTTGATATTGATGACACTGCATACGCGGTAGCTGATGACATCGTGGTATACCGAATACTCGACGAAACATTACTGTAGTTCACAAACAAAGACGAATTCAGTCTTCTGTCATCTGAATGCTGTTCTCCTTTCGTGAAAGAAATTCCTTGAAATGTTGATACTACAAATGTACTATGGTTTCGCTTTTGTTCCAAGGAACTTGGTCTTGAAGGTAAAATAGGAGAAGTTACGATTCCTGATGAAGAAGGTAGCGTTACAATAGGAGTGCTAATGACGCTGACGTCAGAGCTTTGGGTATGCGCTAGTACGCTTGTTGTCGAATATAATAACGATCTTGAGCTTGGACTGTTTTGTGATGAATAACTCAAGCTTGGTTTATGCAATACAACAGATTTCGCAGATGAATTAAAAAACTTGAATAAATTTATGGTAGTTGACGATGCGCCATTAGCCGAGGAATTCAACGTTGGTTTAACTTCTAAAGAGTATAAAAAATACAAATATATATACATATATATATATATATATATATATATATATATATATATATATATATATATATATATATATATATAATTAAAGAATTAAGCTTTGTCCAAGATACTTGATACATGTATAAAAACTTGTTTGGATTAATATTATTTTTCATCACTGCAAATGCAGTTGCAAGCCTGTGTGTACTTTTTCAGCAGTCAGTTCCAATCTTAGAGGTTAAAGCCGGCTAGATTTTTCTCACCCATTCCGTGCCACATGCATTTTCCTCCCCTAACATTACTACTCATGACACAGCACAGTACAGTACAGTACAGTACATGACAGTACAGTACAGTGCAGGCACAGTACAGTACAGTGCAGTACAGTACAGTGCAGTACAGTACAGTACAGTACAGTACAGTACAGTACAGTGCAGTACAGTGCAGTACAGTACAGTGCGGTACAGTACAGTACAGTACAGTACAGTACAGTACATGACAGTACAGTACAGTGCAGTGCAGGTACAGTACAGTACAGTATACAGTACAGTGCAGTACAGTACAGTACAGTACAGTGCAGTACAGTGTACAGTGCAGTACAGTACAGTACAGTACAGTACAGTACAGTACAGTACAGTACAGTGCAGCGCAGCACAGTGCAGTGCTGTGCAGTGCAGTGCAGTATATATACTGTACTGTATATATATATATATACTGTACAGTATATGACAACTTTCCTTTGAGTTTATTTATTTTGCCTCATATTTGCAACTGTAAAAACTATAATGTCCCACGACATAATTTGTTCAAAATTTTCCAAGAAATATGCCTATCAGTAATCCTCTGTTACTTTCATTCAAATCAACTCAGAAATTACCCCATAAAAAATTAACAGTCCGAAAAAAGAAATATTACACCCTCTCATAGCTTGAAGGCAATATGCTTTTTTCCGGACCTCTCAGCAATCGATTAACCGGTGCTGTAATCTGAAAATCAACTGAGCCATAATAAATTACACTGTAACTCTCCCACTAAAAAATTAACAGTCTGAAAAAAGGAATATTATGCCATCTCATAGCCTCAGGGCAATATGCTTTTTTCTGGGCCTCTCAGCAATTTATTAGCCAGTGCTGTAATCTGAAAATCAACTGAGCCATAATATTCATTACACTGTAATTTTTCCATCAAAAAATTAACAGTCCGAAAAAAGGAATATTATACCCTCTTATGGCCTCAGGGCAATATGCTTTTTTCTGGACCTCTCAGCAATCAATTAGCCAGTGCTGTAATCTGAGTCATAATAAACTACACTGTACTAAAATTTATGCAAAAAGTTACTTTCAAAAATCTCTACAGTAAATTTAGTACATAGTTACATACTGTAAGAACATGCAATATAAATTACATTTATGTTTGAATAATAAATGATGCTTCTTGTTGTAAACAAATTCTCAAACCATTTTTAATTAAATGGCTCTTACCTGTCAATAATATACTCACAACCCCTGCTGTTACAATTATTCAGAATTTTGATATATTTAAAAGTTTTTTAAAGTATACACCTTGCATATTGGAATATTAATCAGTGACGAAAATATTCTATGACTATAACAGAAATAACATATTACGAATTATTACGTGTAAAATTACGTTTTTCCTGTCTTCTTAATTACAGTGTAAGTTCTAGAGCAAATAGCCGGAAAGAATTTATACGTAATGTTGACACGACACTTTGTGTATTTGAATAATACCTTACTGGTCACACGTCTACCTGTGGCTGTAAGCGGAACCAAGAAAACACTTCAGTCCTACAAAGCTAAGCGATCGACAACTTCAGTTTTCAATAGTCTACTTTGGATGATTGATTAGCACGTCTTCGCGATCTTCCAAGTAGATAAAAAAGCAATAAGCAAGGTGTTAAATACGAGAGGGCAGTTGAGTTTAACACCCGGCCCATTCAATCAATGAAGACACTTTCGTTTCTGATATCAAACATGTGTTGTTCATATTCAAAAATATTTTTGAGCGGAAGTATTAGGTTTAAGCTGTCAAACAATGAAACTGATCATCGATATCATCGATGAGTATATATATATACACGATATATATATGAAAATCGTTCACGTGAATTAAAACAGCCGTCTCGCCAAACAAGAGTGTCGTAGCGACGTTTGGTTATAAACGGCTTTAGTCGTTAAGGGATTAAATATTGACAACAAAAACCCTAAAATCTTTCTCAAACGAAGTAAGAGATATCTGTCTGTGTGGACGTGTATAAAACAGACATTACAAACACACAATACTAGTAGACAAAACAAGAGGGAAATTATCAAGAAATGTCATTCATACATGAATTTCTCAGAGTGTAGTGAAAGTGATTGACGAAGTAGACATTTTAAAATAAGTAACGTGTTAACTGGAGTGACCATAAAAAAGCGGTTTTAGGTTTCAAATATACGATTACATTTTTAATACCTGATAATACTGAGGTCTTAGATCGGTTAAGGGACAAAAGTGAACCGTACAAACTCGAAGACGAGACGTCGCTTGTTGAAATATTTTCCACAAAGCGTGTCCACATCAACAAGAAAGCTACGAAGAAATGCCATTTGCACCGCCGTTGTTGGAAAGATCCAACCATTTCTTTTTTCTTCTGTCCAACTACATGATTCACATAATCCTTAAAGAAATATTCAAAAGCGTCCCCTTTGAAAACATTTTAATTTAGTCGGCATTTTAGGCAGAATCTGATGAAAGCTTCGGGTATTGTTATGGCAACAAAATATGCAAGTCATTCATGCGTGAAACAAAAAAAGGACTGGGACTAGCGTTTGGGGAGGCATTTTATAAACAAAACAAATTGTAGTATAACTGGAAATAACGACGTACCCCTTGCCCGCTTTTACATAATTTTTGTAAAAAAAAACTCATTTTCAAATAACCATATATATATATATATATATATATATATATATATATACGTATATATATGGAAATATAGTAAGGTTAGATATACTGTCGAATTAGAGAACGTAGGAGTCTACCGTTTTCGAGTAGGCAGATAACCATCTGGTGGTGATATGCATATGCATACAGTTTACCGGTAGGCGGAAACGATGTTTGCACAACTTGCTATGGTAATTATAAACCATAGAAATAATATTATCTATTATTTCTATGTTATAAGTAGCTAATGCACCTAACGGGTGGTCCCACATGGCCAGGATCAGTTATTGCTGAAATTAAACAATAATACTGTAATGTAATATCACTTAAATTCAGCAGTGTCTGAATTTAGCCATGTGGGACCACCCGTTAGGTGCATTAGCCGCTTATAAGCGTATAATTACCATAACAAGTTGTGCAAACATCGTTTCCGGTTTCGTATAAGTCTCCTATCCAGTTCCCCTTCCATTATCTATGGTTATGTGCATGCCGTTTTCCGGTAGGCAGATAGCCATGTGGTGGTTATGTGCATGCAATTTTCCGGTAGGCAGATAGCCATGTGGTGGTCATGTGCATACCGTTTTTCGGTAGGCAGAAAACCATCTGATGCAGGTTATGTGCATACCATTTTCCGGTAGGGCAGATAACCATTAGGTGATTATGTTCATACCATTTCCGAGTAGGCAGATAACCATCTGGTGGTTATGTGCATACGGTTTTTCGGTAGGCAGGTAACCATCTGGTGGTTATGTGCATACCGTTTTTCGGTAGGCAGATAACCATGTGATGGTTATGTGCATCCCTTTCCCGGTAGGCAGATATAATCATGTGGTGGTTATGTGCATGCCGTTTTCAGGTAGACAGACAACCATATATCTGGTGGTTATCTTCATGCCATTTTCCTTTAGGCAGATAACCATGTGGTGGTTATGTGCATGCCGTTTTTCAGTAGGCACGCAGATAACCATGTGGTGGTTATGAACATGCCCTTTCCCGGTAGGCAGATATAATCATGTTGTGGTTATGTGCTTGCCGTTTTCCGGTAGGCAGATATAATCATGTGGTGGTTGCGTGCATGCCGTTTTCAGGTAGGTAGATAACCATCAAGTGGTTATGAGCATACCGTTTTTCGGTAGGCAGATAACCATCAGGTGGTTATGTGCATACTGTTTTCCTGTAGGCAGATAACCATGTGGTGGTTATGTGCATGCCCTTTCGATTCCCGGTAGGCAGATATGACCATCTGGTGACCATGTGCATGCCATTTTTGCATCCGTTTTCAGGTAGGCTGATAACCATCTGATGGTTATGTGCATGCATATATTTAACAGTTATACCATGAGCTCGAGTTGTATATGAGCTCATAGCCAACGAGGCGCTTCGCCGAGTTGGCTATTAGTTCGTATACAACGAGAGCGAATGGTATAACTGTTTTATTATATAGCCAAGCACTGTACTAGAGGAAAAATTACAGCGAAATGTTTGAAACAACAAACTTCCGGCATAGGCAACTAATACTTCCGCCATGCGTAATGATACATTCACATAGAGTTTCTCGCTGAGCTGTTCGGTAAACAGCTTCGAAATGTTGTATAAATGTTGCTGGAGAGGCAAAAAATGTGTTAAACAAATCAACAAAAAAGATTAAAAGGTACCTTTATGAAGTCAAAAGGTGGGTCAGTTGTTTATATTAGCATTTCTGTCGTGAAAAAGGTTTTGATTTCATGCAAAAATGAAACTGAAACACCTTCGGCAGTGAAACTAAATTACTTAGTTGGTTGTTTTTGAAAAAGAACATGCTTTTTACTGCTCCAAATGCTTATCTAAATCAAAAGTCTCTTTACTGGTGATCTCCTACGAAATGTGTATTGTAAGCTTGATTTAACCGCGAGTTTCTTTGTTTAGCAACAAATTAATATCAACCCGTTAATTTAGTCGGATTTTTGAAGTAAAAAGACGTAATTTTTAGGTGAATTTTACAATTTAACATGCTAAATTGTGTATTTGTTAATGTATTATTACACAGTGTTGTTTTTTTATACATTGGTTTGAGGGTGTTGATGTTTTTCTGTATAAAAATCCGTCAATTTCAACTCTTTTCGGCAGTTTAAAAAGACATGCCGCCATCTTGTTTTTCCTCTACTAGTAGGATATGAGCTGATAGCCTGGTAGTAGGGAACCAATCAGATTACGCAAAAGCTCATATCCGATAGCATGCTATATAATAATAGCATATATTTAATTAATTATATATTTGATTTAATTCATTTTATATTATTTTAATTTATATTAATCGTATATAATGGTTATACTTGAGCACTTCCGTTTGCCATCATGGCGGACAGCTGGGCTGCCTTTAAATCTTCAAGTGAAGCAAACGCATCTGGCGACGTACAAGTAAGTCAATCGAAGTATACTAAAGTATGTTTTCATGTCTAAAAGACGTCGTAGTTCGTATCTCTGTATTAGATACGTATATTACTGTAAATCATAGTGCTAGCTGCGTTGGGTAGGGCAAGGTGAAAAGGTTGGGTTGGTATTAACCAACTTTTCATTCTATCGTATAAACCCATATTCGTTTCGGTGTTTATTATATATATATATATATATATATATATATATATATATATATATATATATATATATATATATATATGTATATAAATAAACTACCTTGGATTATCGTGTTTACAAAATATAAAGACAGCCAGAATGGATATTATACAATGTTTATATCTACTGTAGAAAGTGAGAGGTTTTAGATGCATTTATTTTCGATCAGGCAGACTAAACAAAATTCACGTTTCTCTCTGACGAAGGGCCTTCACTCGAAACGTTAGACTCCTACGTTCTCTGTTTCGGCAGTATTATCTAACCTTACTATATTTCGATTGTTGTTTCTACACTGCCTACGCAGCACGCTACTTTTATTAAACAAAATAAAATTATGCAGCTTCAGTGAGCAAGACTTAGGTTGTTGAAACAGGTCTGTGAACATTTACATATTGTAACAATAGCATAATAATTTTTTGTTGTGATCAACAAGCCTATTAATTTTTGTAAAATTTATGCTATTGTAAATGACTTTATAATCACAACAACTTGTACTTTAGCATTGAGTCTGAGGTGAATAATTGTTTTAGTATAAATACACATTTTTAGAAACAACATTTTCTTTAAAATTGTTAATTTCCTCATCTGTCTCATTGAAATTTTGGCTGGCAATCATTTTGAATAAACGGTGAAGGTGATTATTGAGAAGTCCAAAGTAGTTCAACCAATCAGCGTACACGATTTTCTGTAATCACCTGTGTATTTATATTAAATATATATAATATGAGATCTGAGATGGGATGGGATGAGATGAGTCAAGATGAGATGAGATGAAAGGAGATGAAAATAGATGGGATAGGTTGGGATAGGATGAGATGAGATGGGATGGGATGAGATGAGATGGGATGAGATGGGATAGGATGAGATGGGATGGGATGAGATGAGATGAGATGAGATGGGGTGAGATGAGATGAGATGAGATGAGATGAGATGAGATGAGATGAGATGAGATGAGATGAGATGAGATGAGATGAGAGAAATGAAATGAGATGAGATGAGATGGGATGGGAAGGGATGAGATGAAATGCAACAGGATGAGATGGGATGAGATGAGATGGGATGGGATGAGATGAGAATGATGAGATGAGATGAGATTGGATCAAATGGGATGAGATGAGATGAAGTAAGATGAAATGAGATGGGATGAGATGATCGAGATGATCGAGATGGGATGAGATGATCGAGATGTTCGAGATGGGATGAGATGAGATGGGATGAGATGAGATGGGGTGAGATGAAATGAGGTGAGATGGGATGGAATGGGATGAGATGAGATGAGATGAGATGTGATGGGATGAGATGAGATGAGATGAGATGAGATGGGGTGAGATAAAATGAGGTGAGATGGGATGGGATGGGATGGGGTGAGATGAGATGAGATGAGATGGGATGAGATGGGATGAAGTGAGATGAAATGAGATGGGATGGGATGAGATGAGATGAGATGAGATGAGATGAGATGAGATGAGATGAGATGGGATGAGATGAGATGGGATGAGATGAGATGGGGTCAAGCCTGGATATAATTTTTTTTGCCCTGCCTGTCAAAATGACCAGCATCAATCAGATTGTACCTGTCATAAAACAAAATGTACCCGTCACTAAATAATTGTAAACAATAGTCTATAATTAAATAATATAATTATATAATGCACTGTATGTCTGTATTTCTTATGTAAATGTAATGTACACTACAGTAATGTATTACTATTACTAGCAAGTGTTAACAAGTGTTACAACTTCTCCTTTCCTGTTGTCTTCATGTTTTAACCACACAGATGCATTCGTTTTCGCTAGATCTTTGTTGATCCATTTCACTACAGTGCTCGATTTTAACGTTTGGCTTGGCTTCTTTTGTCCTAGTTGTACTGAGGCTGATTCATCAGAAGTAACTGAGTCCTTGTTACTAACACTATTTGCGTCAGCAGACGTGAAAAATGCAGTTACTTTCTTCGACATACTGTATAACTTACATGCTTGAGTGATTGCAGACAATCGAGATGGCTGCACTTTGCCATGCGGTCTAAACGGGACATGCTCGCGCGAGTATTCGCATGTGCTCCACTAAATGAAGTTCATCTGCCGTGAAACAGGGATTTAATATACAAACGAAAAGTGATTGATTCAAAACAAATAATAGTTGATTCTGCCATGACAATGGAAGTAAATTTTACCGAATAACGTTCCGGACAAAAAGACCGACACAATCAAATTTGTGACTGTCAAAATCTTGTAAATAACAAATTTGTACCGGACAATGTCCGTGGCCGGACGCTAATATCCAGGCTTGGATGGGATGAGATGAAATGAGATGGGATGAGATGAGATGGGGTGAGATGAAATGAGGTGAGATGAAATGAGGTGAGATGGGATGGGATGGGATGGGATGAGATGGGATGAAATGAGATGAGATGAAGTGAGATGAGATGCAGTGAGATGAGATGAGATGAGATGGGATGAGATGAGATCAGATGAAATGGGATGATATGATATGATATGAAATGAGATGGGATGGGATGAGGTGGGATGAGATGAGATGGGATGAGATGGGATGAGATGAGATGGGATGAAATGAGATGAGAAGTGAGATGAGAGGAGATGAGATGGGATGGGATGTGATGGGATAAGATGAAATAATTTACTGTAAAATCTTAAACTGATATAACGACAATTGCACATACAGACTGAAATATTTTACCATTGTGTTGTAAATTCATTTATATTTGTTATAATTGTTTGGCAGGCAAAAAATGACGATTGGGCAGATTTTGGAGGCTTTGAGGTAATGGTGCAGTAAGTTGTTACTATATCTAACATTTATTATAGCCTACATGTGTTCTAATATTTTTGTTTTCCTTTAAAATACTGTTTGATTTCAGTCAGCATCACCAGCATCAAACCCATTTGGAGACTCATCTATTTCTACAGCTTTTCCTTGGGCTTCTGCTTTTTCTTCCAATACTGGCCAAAGTCCCAACACTGGGCCCACACCCATATTCCCTGTTCAAGGCACAGGTCTTTCTCCAGGCACTCAACAGCCAACAGTAGCAGGATCTACACCTACAACAGCCCCTCCCCAACCCACAGTCTTTCATCAAGGTGCAGGTTTCTCTCCAGGTACTCAACAAACAGGATCAACACCTCCAATAGCTCCCCTTCCTCAATCCACAGCCTTTCATACAGCGCCTCATCCTGTAGTCAATACTCAGACCCAAGCAAGTGATGCATCTCAAGTCCCTCCAGTTCCCCCTCCAAGAGAAATGCTTAATACTCCAACTTCAGAAACGAGAACACAATCGTCGCCGGCTTTTTCGTCTCAGGGAGACTCATCTTCACCAAACGTTTTCCAAACTCAGAAAACTAGTGATACATTATCTGTGTTCGAGCCAACGAGAACCAGTGCACCCATCCTGGGTTCTCAAGTTAATGACTTGAATAAGTTAACTGAAGTGCAAGAACAATTGGGAGAAGCTAATCTGAAGGTGGTTGATTACGAAAACAAACTACAAGCATCAGAGCAAAAGCTATCATTGGCAGAGCGGGAGAAGCTTCAGTTGGAAGAGGTACAGTTAGTCATTGAGAAAATATGGTCAACACTAGAGTATCCGTTTGTAATGTTGCATTGAAATACCATGCATACAACTTTCGATTAAGTTTTATGTGTTTTACAGTACTTTGGCTTAAACGCCATAAGATTTTAATTATTACACAGAAAACCCACTCATGAGAAAGGGATTATTGTCGAATTTCATCCCTGGTCAAAAAGCGCGGGAATTTAAGGAAATGGACAAAAAAACAAAAACTCACCCTAATTCTACTATGTTAGAAGTTATTTCACTTTTATTCTTAACAATTATTATGTTCGATTTTAAGTTCAGCTTTGCGCCATTCTTTGGCTATGCAGTTGGTAATTTGAAATTGCAGAATGATTAACAACATATTTTTTCGAAAGAAACCATATCAGAAGAAACTCTGCTCGACCGAAGGTTTTTCGTAAATGTGAACTTCGAACAGAACATTCGAACATCAAATCGAACTTCGTAATCAACTTCTGAATTTAGAAACGTAATTTAAAACTTGGAACTTCCGAACCGCGCGTTGAGAAATGAGGTGAGATCGACAATAAACAAAGAAAATAATTTTATAGTTATCTTGCGCTGGTATTTCATGTACATGTCGCTAAATAAAGTATACCCTAGCCAGTGTTACAATATTCGGAGTCTGAGACCCCGTTTACACGATGCCAGTACGATTTGAAAACGGAACAAAATCATGCCGTTTAGGCCTTGCGTTTCCGGCACAAAAATCACATGAAAACGGTACAAACGGGTTCCTTGACGGCATGAAATGAAAACGGAACACCGGTATCGTGTAAACGCCCGTGCCGTAACAGTTTGAAGACGACAATCACGATATATACGACCACAGTATTCGGGTCAGCAGTATTCACAAAGTCTTCTCAATTCTCATTGGAAGAGAATAGTCACATGCTAATCCGTCATTATATTATACCGGCACCGTGTAAATGCAAGACTTTTTGGCCTGTATTTACACACCGGCATGATTTTGTTCCGTTTTCAAATTGTACCGGCATCGTGTAAACGGGGTCTGATACACCAAGCGTTCGATTGACGGAAACGAGGGCGGCGGTACATTTAACCACAATACTTTGCGACCTCAAATCAGCTCAAATAACGACTAAACATTGTTTATCATGCTAAGATGGATTAAGTAAACAAGAACTTCATTCCTACTAAAGTTGATCGTTTTAAAACCATATCTTCCAATAATTCTGCAAGAAACAATATTTACTGCACACAAAAGATTGCGGTGAAATGTACTAGTTGCCATCTTTTTCGGTACGGTCAATTCTTAAATGCAGGAAATAGCGTTTTACAGCTTTAGTTAACCGGACTGGACCTCTTGACAAGTTTCTCACGCCTTTAAGCTTTAAGTGCTTGCTGTCCCCCTTCAAAAAACCCAAAAATCTTCCAACGTTGCTTTTTGTTTTCCTAATTTTTTAAAAAAATAATCCATTGTTTCTACAGAGTTTGGAAGAAATGAAGAGAAAATGTAGTGAAGCGACAGATCTGGCAACGGCACAATATTTGGAAATTGAGAAACAGAAGGAAGAATATGATGAATTACAGGCAAGACAAATATATTAACGTTACGAGTTGTTCGTAGGTTTGTTTAAAGTATACGAACAGCATTGCGACAACTTCAGCTTGTTGACTGACTTGTTATAAACCTGTGTAACGAACGCATCTTGCAACAATCTTGTGTGTCCGAGTGCGATTTCAGATTTCTGGCCGTGTAAATAGGGACTTTAAGATCTACGACGTCAACCTCAACGAAGACGTCCTTTAGACAGAAGAATTCTTTTTGCAGAATAACGAGAATGAATAATTTTAGACCCAAGAGCAATCTCAACACGGTCCTCGTTCTTTATATAACGCCACTTAGAGCATTTTCACGTCTTCACAACGACGTCAACGGCCAAAAGATGAGAACTGTTGCTTGAGATTGACTTCAATACAGACACTACAATCATTTTAGCAATACTAGTGGCGTTTTGGAAATCATTAAACTAGCTTCAAATATCAAATATAATAGTCAGTTAACTGTGACTTCTTTAAATGTAAAACTTATCTTGCTTTTTAGTTTTTAACCGCCGTCGTCGTCCTAGCATCTAGTCTCTAATATTAGTATGTATTCACTGTTATTCTGCAGGACAAACATAAGGAACAGTTGAAAGGACTTCGAGAGGCAGGACAAGAATCATTTGTTTTAATAGTGGAAGAATACAAGGTTAGCTTGTTTTCTATACAGTATCTATTGTTTGCGTATGCGTACGCGTATGCGTATGCATATGCGTATGCTGTTCAAGGAGTGTCGTCACGATGTGCGTGAGGCCGGGAAATGAAAGAAACAGGTGTGGAGAAAACCCATTACGGAACGTGAGTTGGAATACAAGCCATCTTGACTAATGCTAGTGTCTGAAGCACCGAATTTGATAGCTAAATGCAGTACTAGCGTAACAAGTTGCGATTTAGGGCGTGCGTCACTCACGTAAACGGACGAATTGAATTTGGTTGTTGAGCTTGGTTCAATTCATCCATTTACGTGGGCATAACTTCCGTACGTAAACGTACATGTACGTAAAACGACGCAAGAAAAGAGCAAAACTGGAAATCAAGGCTGAGGTGTTTTTTCGATAGGCATTGTCGAGAACTGCGGTCGCCCAGCAACAGGAAGCCAGCGAGAAACGCTTACAACAAGTATTGGAAGAAGAACAAGAAAAATTTACAGTGTTCCTGAATCAACAGGTATAGGGTTACCACCTCACCCTACCTCACCCTACTTCACCCTACCTCACCCTACTTCACCCTACCTCACCCTACTTCACCCTACCTCACCCTACTCTACCATAAATCACACTAAAGAGTAATTCCATGCCATTTCAACAAAGAAAAAAATGATTTGACACCCACCCTCTCCAAATTTCTTTATATTTCGCAGGCAGTTAACATTATGTGGCAATAGTTTAAATCCAAAATTTGAGCATCATAGCTGCAATAGTTTTTGAGATATCGCAATTCGAAATATGGCCCGAAATGGAAAAAAGTGGGTGTGGCCAGTGCCAAATTCACCACTACCGCATTTTACATTTTGACTTGTAACTTCATACCCGTACATGGTATATCCATCAAAATTTTCACAAGGATGTATTTGTATGTTGATATTTCAAAAATTGCACTTTCATATTTGTATCTGCAACCAGTAATTTGTTATGGCACAGCAAAAAGTCTAATTATGTGTTTCCGAAGACACGAAATATACATCATCTTTATTGGAAAAATTTCTATGGAAGCCATGCAGACACAACAGTGATTTTTTCCCCACATCATATTCACATGCTATTCTACTTTCAGGCAAAATTTGGTGATGGTTAGTTGCCTGCTCTTAAAATTATAGCCCTCTAAAGTTGTTGTATTTTCTAAAGAACTTTAATAGTACGTTTTGGATGTCTCTTAAGAATAAAGTACATTCATTGAGAAATGAGACCACCAAATACCTTAATGTTTGATTCTATCCTTCTTTATTAATAGTACATATTTAAAAATGGGGGATACAAATGAATAATGAGCAATGTTCATGGATAGTATAAAAACTGTAAGAATTTTCTAAATCTTTGTTGTCATAAAGAAGATTTTGGAATCGATTGCAAGTAGAATTTCTTTGCGACAAGCCATGGTAAGTCACCGTGCGATGGTGTAAGTGGCACAGTCAAAAGACTTGCAGCAAGAGCAAGTTTGCAAAGACCATATGACAAGCAATTACTTTCAGCACAAGAAGTGTTTACATTCTGCAAAGAAGAAATCAAAGGCATTGAGTTCATTTTCATTTCACAGGCAGATATGGCAATTACAAGAACAACTTTAGAGCCACGTTACACAAATGCCAAAACTGTACCAGGAACACGCAGCTTCCATCACTTTGTTCCGCTTTCTGCTTCTTGCATTGGTACAAAAAGGATATCAATGGATCAAAACTATGCACTACAATTTAATTTTTTATCTACCCCTGCCAGTGAACCAATTGTACTTTCAGTAACTCTTTTGTTGTATGCTTGTATGATGAAGAAAAATGGATTGGTTTGATTGAAGAAGTTGACAATGATCAAAGAGATGCAAAAATAAGGTTTATGCACCCAAAGTGCATCGCAAGATCATATTTCTGGCCAGTGAAAGATGATACTGTACTTGTTGGGTTCCGGATGAGAACATTATTTGTAGCATTGGTGTTCCAACAACAGTCACTGGGAGGCAGTACAAACTGCAGCCTAAAGACTACGAAGTCTTACGCGCATTCATGGATAAACAGTAGTGATCTCTACTGCATAGGTTTTGATCGAAGGCAATTTGATACAAGAAATAACAGTTACTCCTGGAGAACATAATGTACTGGTAATAAAGAAGGATAGAATCAAACATTAAGGTATTTGGCGGTTTCGTTTCTCAATGAATGTACTTTATTCTTAAGAGACATCCAAAACGTACTATTAAAGTTCTTTAGAAAATACGACAACTTTAGAGGGCTCTAATTTTAAAAGCAGGCAACTAACCATCACCAAATTTTGTCTGAAAGTAGAATAGCATGTGGATATGATGTGGGGAAAAAATCACTGTTGTGTCTGTATGGCTTCCATAAAAAATTTTCCAATAAAGATGATGTATATTTCGTGTCTTCGGAAACACATAATTAGACTTTTTGCTGTGCCATAACACATTACTGGTTGCAGATACAAAGATGAAAGTGCAATTTTTGAAATATCCACATACAAATACATCCTTGTGCAAATTTTGATGGATATACCATGTACGGGTATGAAGTTACAAGTCAAAATGTAAAATGCGGTAGTGGTGAATTTGGCACTGGCCACGCCCACTTTTTTGCTTTTCGGGCCATATTTCGCATTGCGATATCTCAAAAACTATTACAGCTATGACGCTCAAATTTTGAACTTAAACTATTCCCAGACAATGTTAACTGCCTGCAAAATATAAAGAAATTTAGAGAGGGTGGGTGTCATGACTGTGTTGAAATGGCATGGAATTACTCTAAACCATAACATACCAAACCATGCTACACCACACCATGCATACCATACCATACCATACCATACCATACCATCTCAAACTCATTAATAATTCATGAGATAATCAGCCAATTACAATAGTCCATTCAATCACCTGATTGACGTTGGATACGCCAGGAAAGCCCAAGATATTAGATGAAAACCGGTGTTCATCTAATTCTTAAGATCTTAATTATCTATGCAAAATAAACAAGTTGCTATATGAATGAATTTTACACACACTCAAGAATAAAATCTCTTGAGGGTTTATTTTAATTGTATTTTGTAATTGAAATCGCTCGATTGAGATGCCATATCAACAACTCGTTTATTGTGTTTCATCAGGGGAATCCAAATACTCGAAAACAATAAAACCACTCGGCCTTCGGCCTCGTGCTTTCATGATGTTTTCTCGTGTTTGGATCCCCCGATGAAACACTCAAACTCGTTGTTGATATATACCATACCATACCATACCATACCATACCATACCATACCATACCATACCATACCATACCATACCATACCATACCATACCATACCATACCATACCATACCATACTATACTATACCATAACATGCCATACCATACCATACCATACCATACCATACCATACCATACCATACCATACCATACCATACCATACCATACCATACCATACCATACCATGCCATGCCATACCATACCATACCATACCATACCATACCATACCATACCATACCATACCATACCATACCATACCATACCATACCGTACCGTACCGCTTTATTGGATGGCGTATAGTTTATTTATCTTGAAACGTGTTTCTGACAGAACGAAAATATGAAACTCGTAGTGAAAGAAGAACAAGGAAAGGGCTTGAAACAATTAGAAGACGCTCTTGAGGAACAAAAGACAAAACATGAAGTAAGTCAAAGCCCCGTACGGTACGATTTTTTTACGAAGTTCAAGGTGATGTACATCATGTATTTTATTATGTTTCGTATCTTTCAAATTATGTATTACATGTTTTAAATTGATTTTTAAGGCAGAATTAAAAGCTTCTCTTGAAGAGGAACGCCGTCGTAGTAAAGAAGCAGTTGAAAAGGCCGTGGAAGTATGAACGGTTTTTATTTTAAATGTTAATGATGAAACTGTATACTGTCTATTGTTTAGTGGTATTTAAGGTCAACTCAACGCAAATTATTTTGTTCAAGGGATTTGGGGTGACGGAAAATTCGAGCGTGGAATATATACATTTTAAGACCAAACCGGGACCAGTTGCGAAAAATGCAACTACACAGGCCTTCCGGCAGGAATTGAACCCACGACCTTGCGATTCTAGTGCAATGCTCTGACCACTGAGCCACGGAGGCCGTTGCCGAGAGCTTTATCGCGAGTTCTGTATACATTAAGGTGGTAATGCCAGGAGAGAATTGGGTTTATTAGAAGTAATATTGGGCATTTCACTCGACTACATAGCATGTTCAAGGGATTTTTGGTGAAGGAAAATTCGAGTGTAGAATGTATACATTTATAGACATTTACATTTATATATTCTACACTCGAATTTTCCTTCACCAAAAATCCCTTGAATATGCAAATGATTTTTGCCGGCTTGTTACATGCGCTAAAGTTTGGAGAATACGAAAATGATGATAAAAAGTTGAAGCAAACCGTACTTTTTGTTGATTTCTATTTTTTTTAACAAAATATTTAAAAAAAAGCCGTGTTGTATAAAGAGTCTGGCACTAGCAAGTTTGTGACGTAAACAGTTGAACCTTGACGATTGAAATCATAAGAAAAGCTGATTTATGATGTAATATTTCATACACGAGGAGGAGTGTTTCATCAGGATATCCAAACACTGAGACGTTTGTTGAAAACCGAGGCGAAACCGAGGTTTTTGAACAAACTTCGAAGTGTTTGGATATCCTGATGAAACACTTCCCCTAGTGTATGATATAGCATCTCAAATAAATACAAATATAAAAACAAATGATATTAAATCCTTGGGATATTAAATTATACAATTTATGGATAGGTCGATAGGATGACAAAACTGATTTAAATCATTTAATGAAAGTTGAACATATCAAAGCAAAACTTAGATTTCATTATTAAATTCTGGTTGTAAAAATATATTGTTTTTAGGAGGTTTCAAAAGGGATTATTTCTAGCAAGCCTTCAAATGGCTTCTCTATGCATGTACATTTTGCAAAGGCAGAATTAAAAGTTGACAGCTCAAAAATTACATTTATATAGAGTCTGAGATAAAAACAATTCAGTAGAATCGGATTCCAGAAAGAAGTATTAAACAGACGTTTCAGTCGAAAATTTGGAATCACAGCCAAGAAAACCGACAAAGCCCACGTCCACCACGGTTAATATAAGCGTGATATAAGCCTAAGATAGTGTTTTAAGTTAGTTTTAGTTAAGCTGACTGATGGTTAATTTGGACGAGCAAAGGGAGAGCACGAAAACGTGAAGCTGCATGTATATTGTTTTAGGACATATTAGGACAAAATAAAAATCCCCTACCGTTGTTATAAACTTGAAATTCTGCAATTCAGATCGAGGTTTTGTTTCCCATACGGCGTTTGGTTTCTTCAGGACCTCTGGTTTCGCTTCAACAATATTAAACCGGCTGTTTGTATCCTTTCCTTCGTTGTTCTCTTTTATTATTTAAGTAGAGCAGGCTCCATTTCGTTAAACGAAAGCAAAATACTGACAGATTTTTAGTTTTCTTGTCGCTAGTCACCAGTGTCCAACTATTCTTACCGCGTGACACCGTACCAAACATATATATAAATAAATAAATAAATAAATAAATAAACTATTTCCCAGATTTCGGCTCCCTCGCTTTTTCTACACGCGTGTAAAATGGACTCCACGCGTGTCGAGATTAGCACCCTCACCGGGCTCCGGGCCTTCGGCCCGTCGCCCGGCTCGGGGATTAACCGAGTGCGAGGTCTGTACGGGAAAGTATTTGCCTGAGATTTTCGTACAGACCGAGGGACGAAGGAGCGAGGTTTGTGCGATAAAACCGAGGGCAAATACTTTCCAGTACAGACCGAGCAAACGAGGTTAATAAGGAATTTATTATATGGCTATTGGTTCATTTTAGCTTTAAGCATTGTTTTCGTCTTCGGAGTATGCTGTTTACCTTACCTGTTGACTTTTTCGTGTCGCTTCTTCGCCTTTTTATTTACACCAGTTCTGCTTTTATTTATCGTGTTTTTTGATAAACAGCTTTAAAGAAACCAGCAGTGATGTTCCAACACATTTTATTGTTCAGAATATTTGAATAATGATACCTATTTCTCTTTTATTTGTATTCAAATCAACTCAGAAATGTTCCCGCCAAAACTTACAGGGGCGAGAAAAAAGCGTATTGACCGGTCGGTCAAGATCGTAAAATCCCGACCTCTCAGGAACCAATCAGCGTGCGTCGTTTTGCGTACGCACCGGAAATCAAACCCAGCCATATAATAATACACAGTACACAACCTTAATTTACTAAAGTTATCGCTGAGAAAAAGTGGTGGGTTGATATACGTTATTTATGTGGCTTCTTTTTTAGAATGCCATTGAAGAAGCACTTGCGGAAGAACGTCAAAATTCTAGAAAGGCAGTTGAGACTGCAAAAGAGAAAACGAAGGAGGAGATGAACAAATACATGAAGGAAAAAGAAAAGGTTTGCTTTTTTAATCTTGGATGGATACTTAGTTACACTTCTAAAGAGGTTGTAATCGAAACTTATATCATAGATGTAATATAACGGCTTTCTGATTGGTTACCGTGCGTGCTCCATTTAAAGTGGCCTATATCACGTTTGGGGATTTTACATATTCATAATGAGCAAAATCATAATGTATCTTGTCAGCCGAAAATTTCATCTTCATGGAGTATGTCACAAGAGGTATTCCAAACCAATTTTCTTTTGTTACTTGCCACAAAAATGTCTTTTGTGACATCACATCCGGTAACTTTGACAGCGAAAAAGTCCATGAAAATGAAATTTTCGGCTGACAAGATATATTATGATTTTGCTCAGGAAGACCCAAATATTACGAATATGTAAAATCCCCAAACGTGAGATAGGCACTTTAACAAATAGATTCCATTTTGCCGTTGTCTGTTCAGTTATGGATGCACAGATGACGTCACAACGTTGGTTAGAACAAAAAAAAAGTGGCCCACGAGACTCAGTCAAGTGGATCACTGATGTTCTTACCACGTTGTGACATCATCTGTACTAACAGACAACAAAAAAATGGAGTCAATATTTGTTTTATGCAATACAAATATTTAAAAGGTTTTTATCGAAACTCTTGCCGGATTTGGGGGCATGAAGAAGGAAAAAAGCAAGTCGACTGACGTGATCTGACGTGATCCATGTGTCTGTCCTCTAACAGGTCATGGGCAACAACCAGTGAAAACACGCATAGCAACCAGGGTATTGTATAAAACTCGATGGAGCACGGTAATTTCAAACGTAATGAGAAACTAATTTATAATCAGCGAAATAAATATTGTTTTCCGTTGTTTTGTGTCTGATTCTCTGTTGTAAAAGAAATGGTTCATGGTTTGGCGTGCTCCATTGAGTTTTGAATACACTTGGGAAGTTGGGAGAGCACTCAAAAATCTACGGCTACGCCTCGACCAACTCTTACGCTTTTTTCGTGCTCTGCGAGCTTCCCGCGTGCATCCATAACTCGATGGAGCACACCAAACCATGGACCATTTCTTAATTTTCTTTTTTATTCTCTTTGTTTGTTCTTAAGGCTGATGATGTCAATCGACTACGAAGTTTTCAAACTATGGATATTTTTTTACAGGGAGTACAAACCCAGCTTCAATCCCTCATGAACACTAGTGACATTCCACCATCATCTTCCTCATCTTCCTAGTGAATTTCTCTCGCATAAGTCGCCATTACTGTGTGAGCGCTATAATCCCTATGTACACAGAGCTCTAGTGTACTTCTCTACTATTTCTACTTATGAACGAAATTTGAATATAGGTGTATATCAAAATTAGCACTCACACAGATTTCGACTTTGCAAGGTTAACATTATCGAATTTTAAATTAATTGAGTGTTTTCTAGAATATATGCATTGTAGTAATTTAATGAAGTAGATTCAATAACATTAAGTTAGATTATTTTTATAGAATAGTTAGAAACTAAAGAAGAATGTCATCAAGGTATGTTCTAATTGAAAGCTAAACATGCATGTACATGTTCTGCGACTAAGTATGGATCGTTTTCACTCACGTGATCGGTGGCTTTGTTGGGGTGGTGAAACAATACGAAATATTTGAATAAGAATAGAGTTAAATTCCCATAGGATAAAGATTGTGCACCAACGTGACCGCCATTTCATTGTTTCTGTGCACCAATATTGCCGCTGTGACGTCAGATGAAAACCAAGAATTGTTAACTATAATTATAAATGAAGTTTCGTCTCTCGCATGCTCTTATTGCTTATGGTTATCGTGTTTATATTATATATATATATATATATATATATATATATATATATATATATATATATATATATATATATAATTATAAACACGATAACCATAAGCAATAAGAGCATGCGAGAGACGAAACTTCATTTATAATTATATATATATATATATATATTATATAGATGCAAGTGTTTTACTAGGAAATATATGCAGTGTCGTATTTTCCATATCCTCACTAGTGAAGATATCGATGACGTCATTTAGAATTTTACCGCTTTTTGCATTGAATCTATATAATAAAAAGAGCATTACACGGTGGCTTGAAGATATGAATTTTATCTTCTCGTGGCAAAAACAATATTTTACTCATTCGCTACCCTCATTCGTAAAATATTGTTTTCCCCCACTCGAAGATAAAATTCATATCTTCGCGCCGCCGTGTAATATCCTCTATATATACGATGTGGAAAATTAATGACGATACCGGGCAAGTAGAAAAGTTACTTGACCACGGCTGGATTCGAACCCGCGACCTTCGGTAGAGCTTTGAGCTACGCGGTCAACGCCGGAGAAGGTCGAGGGAACTGCGTTTAAATACTGAATTTCGAAACTATCTCGTTTCATCAAGTCAGTATCGTATTAGACTCCTACGTTCTCTGTTTCGGCAGTATATCTAACCTTACTATATTTCGATTATACTCAGTTCAGACTTGTGTTGTACGTATAATAAACTATATATAAAACAAGTTTTAGTATCAACGTTTCGGGGACAAGCCCCCTGGGATATTCTACAAGTGCTATGCCTTGACCATGCAATGATCTATATATACGGAGTTAGTATTTACTTTGTATAGTCAATTAAATTCACAAGAAACAAACTGATTTCTGGGTTTTCTGTAACCTTGTTTACATCGTTGTGAAAACGTAAACACTCTCTTGGCGACTTTGCATTATGGGTAAGTAACATTTCTGAAGACTGATAGCTTTCGTAATTCTTGTGTACTTTCAATAATACATTTTACTGTGATTTCTTACGTTATGAATTTACTCTATTGTAAATATTTTCATATGTACATTTAACACTATGTACATTTAACCTATGTACATTTAACACTTTATATTTCTACAAGCATGCACGCAATTCATCTTTCGTGTATACTTGTTAGCAATACATTTTATGATTTATGACATTAATTATGACTATATTCTAAATTGGTCCTTGACCCGTGATTGCCCTTGTCACAGAACATAATGTTCGTTCATTAGTTCGAGCGCTCGCTTTCTCACTCATTAAATCACTCACCCTCATTAAATTATTCACTCACTCACTCACTCACTCACTCACTCACTCACTCACTCACTCACCCTCATTAAATTATTCACTCACTCACTCACTCACTCACTCACTCACTCACTCACTCACTCACTCACTCACTCACTCACTCACTCACTCACTCACTCACTCACTCACTCACTCACTCACTCACTCACTCACTCACTCACTCACTCACTCACTCACTCACTCACTCACTCGCATTCACTCACTCTCACTATAGTCACTCACCCACCCACTCACTCGGTCGCTCGGTCGCTCACTCACTCATTGATCACTCGTTGATTTACTTTGTCATTCACTTTTTCCTTCCATATCTAATTTTTTGTAGACTTTTTAAATTTATTTGGGTGGGTGCCTTGCATGGGCCTTAGAGTCCCGTTCGCACCCTTCCCCTTTTGGATCTTATTATTACATTTTTATACTGCATGTCTTTCGTCATCTTGTTATGTAATACTATTAATGTTCTATTCTTGTTAAATATACATGATCCAAATAAATTTGTTAAAATAAAATTAAAATAAAATAAAATAAAATAAAAATAAAAATTGTAAATATTTTAATTTTTACATCTTTATTTAGACTTCGTATTTATTTATTAATTTGCAATTCAGTTTTGTGATGTTTTGTAAATAAAGTATGTGTCATGGGCATATTCTCCATGCTATCAGCCTCTTGCATGTAAGCAGCAGGAATAGGGAAAATTGTTAGTATTTATTCATGCGATACATGTTGTTTTATTACCATGGAAAAGTCTCGCCGAACAATGCTTATTGAGGGACCACACTGGCCTCCTGCTAGCAAGGGACGTTAATACTTGCATTATATATCAGTGAACTCGAATGAGCACTGATTAGAAAAAGCTTGCTCTCTTTAGATTGAATTATCTTGTGACGATAATGTAAAGAATCAAGGCTGAAACTCTGACAGAACAACAGACATAAGATCTGAAGTTTGTTTATAATTATATATATATATATATATATATATAGGTTTGGCATGCATATATATATAGTGAAAGGAATGCAAACCACGCTATCTTTCGTTTCAACGGCGCGGCAGATTGTTAAAATTTGCCGCGATATGTCAGATTAAAGGCACTTATTCTAACCTAACCTAACCTTGCACTTTATACCACAACTAATTAACTTAAAAAAGTAAGTTGTATTTTTAATGCAGAAATATGTATTAATTGTTCGTGCTTGTTTCAAGGGTATATGTGACAATCGCTCGGGGCAACAAATGACCCTGTTTGATCGATTTATTTCTGTGTGGTCGTTTACTGTTGCTTATGTATTTAAATAAGTGGTAGAATGACCCGTGACTCTCTAGGTTTGCTTTGCTTGCAATGATACCGAAACGCCACAACTGGCACAAGATATTTGCCGTATTATAATTTACTAAATAGTGAAATAAATGTAGCGTGCTGCGTAGGCAGTGTTGAAACAGCAATCGAAATATAGTAAGGCTAGATATACTGCCGAAACAGAGAACGTAGGAGTCTAAGGTTTCGAACGAAGGCTCTTCGCGAGAGAGAAGGGCCTTCGCTCGAAACGTTAGACTCCTACATTCTCTGTTTCGGCAGTATATCTAACCTTACTATATTTCGATTATAATTTACTATACCGGCGAAGTTGACGATGAAAACAACCCAACGTTACGTATGTTCTTTTATACTGACAAACACGGCCACTTGGCCGTCCAAATATTAGTCGCAACCCCTAAATACCCAAGTATTTAAATATCAGCCCAGCCTGCGTATAGCCGGCGGTAGATTTTGTTACGTTTGTCATTCTGACGAATCTCATCGAGTCACAAGAGTCAAAAGGACAGTTTTGCAACATTTACTAGCGAATCATAAGCAGTGAAAGTTCCGTGTAGAAACAATTACATACGCCAGTACGACATTCAAATTTTTCTGTAATTCCTCCCGGTTAACTTGGCTCACGCGATTGATTAGGATCGTACTGTGGTTTTGAAACTTGCATAAGCTAAATTTACAAAGAAGAATTGGTTTAGTTTAGATGTAAATAAATCTAAACGTTAATTCAAAATCTCCTTTGCGGCAGAGGAAAGAATTTAGTGACACGAATCATCCCTGGTTAGCCGGGCTAGCGCCTCAGCACCTAAATGGTTCCAGGCTACTTAAAAGTTGCCAAGTTATTATTGGAATTCAGTTTGAAATCATCGCATGGTCTGTCACACGCAATCCGTTACAAATTAGCTACTTTTCAAGCGGATTGTGTCAGGCCGCCTTTGATGCGGCTTTCAAATCATTTGATGATTCGTCAAGCAAGCACGAAACAGTTTGGATGAGCCAGTCAGAGTTGTTATAAATCACCTCAATATAATTTTTTAGACACGAATGATTCTGAACCTTTGTTGGAAACGTTATATAATTAAAATACTCAATAGCATTTCTTGGCAATTATGATCAGGAAGGAGTATAATTATATGCTCACAGGCTTGTTAAAAACCGCACTATTTATTTATTGTTTCAAATTCCGGTCACGTCTATTGCTCTGTGTCTATATAAGATACATAACATGACAAGATATATTAATACTGATAGAAATATAGTAAGGTTAGATATACTGCCGAAACAGAGAACGTAGGAGTCTAACGTTTCGAGCGAAGGCCCTTCGTCAGAGAGAAACGTAAAGAGTATAAACAAACAACGAGCTTATATACGAAAGGTAATTATGTGACCAATTAATACTGGTTACTTTATTTAAAACGTTGTTCTTTGGAAGCGTTTCTATCGAAAAGCAGTGGCGTAGCTAAGGTCTTGGCCTTGGGGGAGGGGCAAAAACCTGGGAATGCTACCCCGGAAAATTTGGGATTTCTAGGGTCTCTGAAACACCTGCATTTTGAGGCAAATATTTAAGTGTAATCTGAAAGCACTATATTACATAATTTTGTTGTTATCAAACCAAAACATAGAATTATACAAATCAGAATATCTTTAGTTTTATTTATAAACAAGTAGTAAGTTTATATAGACCCGTAGTATTGTAATTTATAGCATATGCATGCCTGTTAGTACTAGTGTACTCACTTGGCCTTAAAACAACTGTACCCCCTCTCCTACACGTTTCTCCGCGGATTTAAACTTTTCACGAGAACAGTCTTGGGAAGCATGGGGGGGGGGGGGGGGGGGATCCCTGGATGTGAACAGATTGTGTTTAACAAATGGGGATCCCTGGATGTGAACAGATTGTGTTTAACAAATAGAAAATCGCTTGCGTATCTCTGTACTGTGATAGAAACACAAATGACGTCGTATACAACAGTTTTATATATCCCCCAACCCTGAATGACACGAATATAAAATAGAATGAATGGAATGAGTGTTTTCCCGTTCTGTTGTTCTCTGTCAACGGGGATTCTCAATAGCTGACAGTGGCACAAATTCCTTTGGACAGACGCAATAGCTGTGAATGTTCACCTTTGCTTTATATATGCAAAGTTGTTTTTAAAGGAATTTTTACCTCCAGGTTCTCCGGTTTTTCTCCCTTTGGAAAATCAGCATCATAGTTTCCCCAGTTAATTCTACTAACTAGTTCTATCAAAGGGCGAAGGCTATTGGGTTATCAGTAGGAACTTTAAGATGGTAGGATGACGATAGCGGTTAAAACGCAAAATAAGTCTTACATTTAAAGAAGTCACGGTTAGTTAGTTTCAGAAATTGCAGCTTGATGTTAGTAATAATTGTCAGTTGTTTGTTGTACAAGCTGTGTTAGTTAGTAATACTCAGAAAAACTCTGAGCTCTAAGCGGGACTCGAACCTACAACCTTCTGAATGCTAGCCAGACGCTCTAACCATTGAGCCACTAGAACTCAGATAGCGGAGCAAGGTTAATTAAGGTACTTATACCTTAGACTGTGCCCAGTCCTCCAGGAACGAGTCTTAACCGCTCGGTTACAAGTACTTGTTGGTCTACAAGTCGTAACACAGCTTGTACAGCAAACAACTGACAATTATTACTAACATCAAGCTGCAATTTCTGAAACTAACTAACAGTGTTTAACTGGAAACTTACTGTTACAACGCGACTTGTAGACCAACAAGTACTTGTAACCGAGCGGTTAAGACTCGTTCCTGGAGGACTGGGCACAGTCTAAGGTATAAGTACCTTAATTAACCTTGCTCCGCTATCTGAGTTCTAGTGGCTCAATGGTTAGAGCGTCTGGTTAGAATTCAGAAGGTTGTGGGTTCGAGTCCCGCTTAGAGCTCAGAGTTTTTCTGAGTATTACTAACTAACACAGCTTGTACAGCAAACAACTGACAATTATTAAGTCACGGTTAACTGACTATTATATTTGATATTTGAAGCTAGTTTAATGACTTCCAAAACGCCACCAGTATTGCTAAAATGATTGTAGTGTCTGTATTGAGGTCAATCCTAAACAACAGTTCTCATCTTTTGGCTGTTGACGTCGTCCTGAAGACGTGAAAATGTTCTATAAGTGGCGTTGTATAAAGAACGAGGACCGTGTTGAGATTACGCTTGGGTCTAAAATCATTCATTCTTTTTGTTTTGCAAAATAGAATTATTTTGTCTAAAGGATGTCGTCGTTGAGGTTGACGTCGTAGATCTTAAAGTATCTAAATACTATCATATGTTACCCTAAAGAAATAAAGTCGATTTACTTTACTTTTTTATTACTTTATGTTTTGTTTTTATAGATGTCTGTTGTTGTAGCGTTTTTCCTTGCTGCGGCAACCATTCAGAATGCTTTTGGTAAGAAGTTTTTGATTTTTCAATGGATTAGCGTAAAGATCATAGATAAAACTGGGGGAACTTACTATCAATTAACTGCGGGAAACCAACTTGCTTGGAAAATTGGAGGGCAAATGGTACTTAGAAGGCGCCTGCACCTCTCAGACTTTATCTCAATTGTTCAATTCCGAGGGTTCTCAACTTTCTATAATGGCCTCTCAATTGTTCAATTCCGAGGGTTCTCAACTTTCTATAATGGCCGACGCTCTAACCATTGAGCTACCGAAGCTCTGATGGAGAGCAAAGGTTGCAAAGTCATAGTCCTATGTGCATTTAAAGCGGCCAACATACACTGAAACAAGTTTCCGAAACACATTTTCAAAAACGTTTCCAAAACTTGTTCAAAAAATAGAACAGTGTTGTATAATCAGGGAAACTTGGTTTCTGAAACAAAATTTCCGAAACTTTTCAACATACACTGGAAACGTTTGTTTCTGAAACCGTGTTTCGGGAATTTTCTCTAGTGTACGCCGGGTTTAAGTGTGAACGTCTACTAAACGTCTGTTAAGCCCTAATCAAACGAGAACGCTGTAAAAGATTCGATCTATAAAAGCCTTTATTTGGTCTCTTCAACTGATGTCTACAGCATGAATAGCTAGTTGTATCTGGCACTTTACGTGCCAGCCTAGGTTCTACATGTGATCATATAATTTATGCACATCTATTACATGGTCCTAATTCTAATTTATGCCAATATATTGCATCTCCCTTTTTTTGTTTGTTTTGATAAAACGCATACTAAAGTCTAAGATTTCTAAGATTTGTTCTCCTTCCCCTACCCTATTCTCAATCACTTAAAACAAGCGTTTCTTTCTTGTCCGTTTATTCTCCGTATCTATCAGGCTTGCGCACAGCTCTACCCGATCGAGTTCTATAAATTTCTTCTTGATTAGTAATCTGAGGCCTCCCGGTAGGTGGGGTCCTAACTGCTTGTTCTATTTGTTTGTCAGTTTGGCAACCAACGGTCTTTGCAAGTTTCCATTGTGGCTCCGTATCTTGCGATGTAGTTATTCTTCTTATGGGCTCTGCAGTATGCTGGATGTGTCGTCGATTTCGGCGCAATAAACTGCCATTCTGCGCCTCCACCACATAAGATCTGGGTTCTGGACACTCTCCTTGAACTGTAGCTGGTGCCCCCTTCTGGTTCTGGGGTCCTGTATCCGAATGTCCTGTCCTGGCCTCAAAGGAGAAAGGTCTCGGGCATGTCTGTCATAATGTCTCTTCTGTTTTTCTTTCTTTTCTGCAAGACGTGCACATACTTCATCTCGCAGCTCCAATTTATTGCGTATTTTTACAGGCAGGTTTCCTTTTAATTTGCGGCCAAGTAACAGTTCTGCTGGGCTCGGAATACTGCTGTCCACTGGCGTTGTGCGGATACAAAGAAGCGCCATATCCGGATCATCCCCACTCGATTTAGCTTTTTCTGGAGCATATTTCACGGTCTGAATTATTCTTTCTATAAAACCATTAGATTGGGGGTAGTGGGGTGATGAAGTTACATGCGTAAATCCCACCTCTACGCAAATGCGCTGTACTGGGCAGCACCAAACTGAGGTCCATTATCACTCACTACCTTCTGAGGGATTCCTTGCTATGAAAATAGTTTCTTGGTATTGTCAACAACAGCTTGGGCAGTACAGTGGATGGGCATCTTCATTACGAATGGAAACTTTGAATAGTAATCCGCTATTACCAAGTAATTGTCTCCATCAAACTGGAATAAATCTGTTCCAAGTACTTGCCATGGGCGCGTAGGAATTTCATGAGGGAGTAGCGTTTCCCTCATCTGCGACTTTCTGTGCTGTTGACATACGGGGCATTGTGCGACAGTATTCTCTAGATCCTTGTTAATGTTCACCCAATACACGCAGTCCTTGGCTCTGAGTTTCGATTTCTCTACTCCTTGATGACCTTCATGAAGCTTAGATAGGATGGAGGGAGTTAGACAGCTTGGGATAATCACACGTTCACCCTTTAGCACTAAGCTATCTTCTACTGACAGCTCATCTCTAAAGGCCCAATATGGCTGAAGTTGTTTGGGTAGATCTCTCCTCTTGTCTGGCCACCCCGCTACTATTGTTTCCTTCAGTTGTTTTAGGATAGGATCCTTCGTTGTTTCCTGCTTGTTCTGGTCAAGTTTTGATGGTGTAAACTGAACATGACTGACCTGAAGATCCAGATCAATTGTTGCGTTGTCCGTACTTGGACATCGAGACAGACTGTCTGCCACCAGCATTTCTTTTCCCGGTAAATATTTAATCGTAACATCGTATGTTTGAAGACGTAATAGCATTCTTTGTAGCCTTGGAGGTGCGGCTGTAAGAGGCTTCTGTTGTATCATCTCAAGTGGTTTATGATCCGACTCGACAATGAAATGTTTTCCATAGACGTACGTGTGAAACCTTTCACATCCGAACACTACGGCGAGAAGTTCTCTCTCTATATTTGCGTACCGTTGCTCTGTTTCACTCAGCGACTTAGACGCAAAGGCTATTGGCTTATTGTTTTGGATCAGTACTGCACCCAGACCTCTACCGGACGCATCAACTTGTATGACTGTTTCTTTCTTCGGATCGAAGTAAGTCAAAGTAGTCTCTCCACAAATGTGATCTTTAATTTTCTCGAGATCTCGTTGATGTGCCTCAGTCCATGCAAATTCGGTGTCTTTCTTTAGAAGATTTCGCAGATTGGCGGTCTGTTCCGACAGTCCAGGAATGAATGTAGACATGTACATAATAACTCCCAAGAATTCTTGCAGCTCGGTCTTGCTCCCGGGGGACTGTCTTTCTTTAATGACTTTCACTTTTTCAGGGTCTGGGTGAACACCATCCTTGTCATAAATCATGCCAAAAAAATTAATTTGCGGAACTTTGATTTCACATTTCTCACTATTGAAAACCAAGCCATGTTGTCTTGCCATTTCCATCACGTTGTGCAAGTTCTGGTCATGTTCAGCTTCCGTTTCTCCACACACCGCTATGTCGTCTGCTATGCTGATTGTTCCAGGTCATTTCTCAAGGATTTGATCCATCTTGTGCTGAAACACATCTTGACTCATTACTAATTCGAAGGGCATAGAGGTGGGGATTTACGCATGTAACTTCATCACCCCGCTACCCCCAATCTAATGGTTTTATAGAAAGAATAATTCAGACCGTGAAATATGCTCTAGAAAAAGCTAAATCGCCACCCCCTAAAAAAACCCAAAACCAAAAAACACAACCAAAAACAAAACAAAAAAACAACAAAAAAAAAACCCACAACAAAACAAAACAAAAAAAACAACAAACAAACAAACAAACAAACAAACAAACAAACAAACAAACAAACAAACAAACAAACAAACAAACAAACAAACAAACAAACAAACAAACAAACAAACAAAGAAACAAACAAACAAACAAACAAACAAAAACAAGAAACACCAAACAAAACAAACAAAACCATGTAAAGTATATTCTACGCTATACATATAAGCTAGTACTGATATGAACGTTTGTCATAAAAAGGAAATGCATTACGAAACGGGTCTACAACAGCACAACAACAATCATTTTAAGTTCCCTCAAATGGAAGTAATAAAATTAATTGCAACTTAATATGACCGGTCAAAATGACCGGCGTTATACAAATTTGACCGGTCACATTAAGAATTTGGCCGGTCATTGACCGGTGACCGGTCGTTATTTTGAGCCCTGTTTTACTGGTCAGTATATAGAACGTTGCATGTTCGATTTTTTTGTCTTAGGTTCAAAAAAAAATTCATTGGGCTTGACGAATGTCTACCAAACGTCTGTCATAAGATATTATTAAGTATACAATACCCTGGTTGCTATGCGTGCTTTCAATAAAGAAATACCAAATGGTTTTCCTTGTTTGGATACTCCGATCCAAACACGCGGGAAATTGCGAGACTGGAGAAAAGCGTAACAAAACACGAGCTGTAGGCGACTGTTTTTAGCTTTTCAAAAGTCGAGCAATTTCCCAAGTGTTTGGATAAGAGTCTCAAACACGGAAAAAAACGTTTGGTATTTCTTTTATAAAATAATCACAAGTGAATATGATATACTGTCCGATATTTTCAAAAAATCGTTTTGGCGGGAATTTTCCGTGTTTGGATACTCTGATCCAAACACGGCAATTGACCAATCAGGGCTCGCGTAGTATACATGTTATTTTATAAAGGTTGTTGCCCATGCATGATCTATTAGGGCCTGTTTATATGGAGCCTAGTTACCCGGCTAGCCGAGTTATTCGGCAAACCAAGTTACCCGCCATGTATAGAAATTCAATGCTATCCCGGCAGATGAGACAGGCGGGTAACTCGGCTAGCCGAGATCCCGGCAAAACAGCCGAGATCTCGGCATGCTGGGATGAAAATATTTCCATATAAACATTATCTTGCCACAACAGCGCACGCGCCACTTATCAAGACAATAGGAAACTACTCATGGAATGTGAAACCATTATAATGCGTGGGCGGTAGAGGAGAGACACATGGATCACGTCAGATCACGTCAGCTGACTTGCTTTTTCCCTTCTTCATGCCCCAAAATGCGGCAAGAATTTCGATAAAAACCTTTTAATTTTTGCATTGTATAAAACAAATATAGATTCCATTTTTTTGTTGACCGTTAATTTTTTTGTTCTTACCACGTTGTGACGTCATATATACATCTATAACTGAAGAGACAGCGGCAAAATGGAATCTGGAATTGTAGCTAGTGATATACCAGGCGGAAAGCGTAGTGTAGTGAAGAAGATAATTGCCCAGCAAATAATTTTCAAAAAATCCATAACGATAAAGTTTGGAAAAACATAATTTAACTGGCTAACGTTTCGTCATTATTCAAGTAACATCTTCGGTATATTATATACTTCAGTTTATAACACAGCTTTGATATAGCAACGTTTTTGATTGGCTGTCGTGCGTGCTCCATAACTCGATGGAGCACTCATTTAATTTTATTGAGTAATAAAGAACAACGACCCAGAAGACATAAACTGGGTCTGGGTAACCGAGTTTAAACCGTCCTTTTGGTTGGATTTTAGTGAACAAAAAAGACTTGGTTACCAAAGTAGAAAAACACAACAACAAAACGATTCGTCGGCTTGTGAAAGGATTTAATGCTATGTTATAAAAGAAATGGCTCATGGTTTAGTGTACTCCATCGAGTTATGGATGCACTTGGAAATTTGGAAAGCACTCAAAAATCTCTCGGCTACGCCTCGACCAACTCTTACGATTTTTTCTTGCTTTCCCAATTTCCCGCGTGCATCCATAACTCGATGGAGCACGCTAAACCATGAGCCATTTCTTAAATATTAGTCGAAATCGTGTAAATATTTATCACTCTGAAGATGTTACTTGAATAGTGACGAAACGTTAGTAAACTAAATTATGTTTTTCCTTTCATGACTTTTTTGAAAATTATTTGCTAGGCACTTATCTTATTGACTAGACTAAAATGGAATCTATTTGTTAACTACAACACGACTAACATGGTTTCGTCAGTACACTCTGGGTATAGCGCCTCAAGATTTTACTTGTCGATGGACGAAGCTCTTGCTGACTCATTCCTGTCTGAGGGCTTTCCCAGAGGTGAATAAAATCGTCTGGCGTTAGCCAGAATAAAATACTAAAGACCGATTCGGACAGGAAAGAGTTAGAGAAATAGTTTATAATTCATTCCTGTCCGAGGGCTTCCCCAGAGGTGAATAAAATCGTTTGGCGTTAGCCGGAATAAAATACTATAGACCGATGCGGACAGGAAAGAGTTAGAGAGATCCCAAGCGGTTAAGCGAGAACGAGGTCTGAATGCGTGAATATAGACGTACCTGACCAGTTACGTTTGGGGGGCAAAACGTTTTGCCCGAAAAATTGATTCGATTGTCGAAGAGTCGATTGTCGATTATGAGATCGTATTCAACATACGAGTTTCTTCATGAGCTATACATCTAGCGTATATGTGATATAGCCCTTAGTATAATTTTAAACCGGGCAACTGCAAAACAACTCTGATATATTATGTTAATGTTAAAACATATTGCTTTAATGTTAAAACAGTTCAAAATATAATTTCCATGAATATTTAACAGCAATATTACCCGAATTTACCCGAAATTTCTTTCAAAAAGTGCCCGAAATTTTCATTTTTAAAGCGTTTGGTGACCCCCCTCCCCACCTGGTACGCCTATGTGCGTGAACAATAATATCCAACCCAGTCTTGCCAGTTAGGTTAATAATGTTTTGCATAGCATGCTTATTTTTTTTTTTGTAATTGTTTTTAGCTGAAATGGAGTACATCTATTATTCGAATGCGACCCACGTTATGTATGTCTCGGCTAACGGAGGACCATCCACCGTACTTCGCGCTGCTAATAACGCCAAGTTGGGATACAATGCCTTGACGAGAAAACTGTTTGTCTATGATAACATTAAGGCCAGCATGTTCAGAATGAAATTAGACGGTTCTGATGAACAAACTGCGTTCACAACACCAATTAAGAGATTTGCTGTAGATGACGCAGCACAAAAGATATACTACTTGGCCTTAAGTACTGACTACACGCAATCTCAAAATTTTGATGGCACTGGAACAACAACGATACTGGGAGCTGGTAATTCCGATCTCTCTGATATCCAGGTTGATTCGACTGACCAGTAAGTGCTTTAAAGTTTACAATTGCACCCATATACTCCTTTACGACTCTTTAATCTGCAATGATAGTCATATGTGCTCCTAAGTGGTAGCATTTGCATATGAAATGTGTGTAAGGTAAAATTACGAGCGACTTTCTATCCGAGCTTCAGTAGCCCATTGGTTAAAGCGTCTAACCGGTCATTAGAAAGTTGCCGGTTCGATTATGTGAGCTGAACGAACATCCACTGAACGTCTGTTACAAACGTACTACATGCACTATATTTATACATGAAGATTCGATCGATCAATCAATCAATCAATCAATCAATCAATCAATCAATCAATCAATCAATCAATCAATCAATCAATCAATCAATCAATCAATCAATCAATCAGTCAGTCAGTCAGTCAGTCAGTCAGTCAGTCAGTCAGTCAGTCAGTCAGTCAGTCAGTCAGTCAGTCAGTCAGTCAGTCAGTCAGTCAGTCAGTCAGTCAGTCAGTCAGTCAGTCAGTCAGTCAGTCAGTCAGTCAGTCAGTCAGTCAGTCAGTCAGTCAGTCAGTCAGTCAGTCAAGCAATCAACCAACCGACCAACCACCATAATCTATTAATCCACATATAAACACCTAGGAGAGTGAAAGTGCACACATTTGCATAAATATGAACAAACACACAGAAGAAAGAGTTCTACCGCGTTTATTATAAAGCTTTAGATTTTATTTAACGAGGTGTATGTTGTTTGTTTCTTCTTTTTTTTTGTAAACTACAACCTTTTTTCACCTATTTATTGAATTTCTCTTTGATTCTAGGTTGTTGTTCTTTGCTGCCGGCAAGTCCCAAGACAGAGATTTGGTTATATACAATATTACCAGTGGAAGTGGTAGGACTCTGTACAACAATAACAGCAACTCTATCAGGTTGACTGTGGACAGACTGAACCGAATGATTTACTGGGTTAGTTACAACCTGGACGGTAGTTTTATTCTTCGTAAAACTGCCTATGACGGGAACACTACAGAAATCTCCAGTTCTTTTGGACAATCTGGTAGACCTGGTATTACTCAGGCAGGCCTGTACTACTACGTTCTGGATACAACCAATTCTCAAATTCAGAAATACGACAAAGCGAATGATAACGTTGTTCTGAATATCTCCATCGTTTCTGGAGCTTCAGAGCTTATTGGCACCATTGGTAAGTTGACATTATAAAAGTATTAAAGTGCATATAACTCCAAATTTTTTATCATCTAAATACGTTCTGCCTTTCGCAAAAAGTTGTTATTTTTAGATTGGATTTGGAGCAACCTTTATTGCTTTAAGAGAGATTTTTGTTTTCAAAATGGTAGTGAGATGACGCCAAAGTAGCGGTCATCATTATCTATACTAGAAATACATGAACGCAACAACCCCTCGCCCGCTTTATATGCATTTTTTAACCCCCCTACCCCCCCCCCCCCCCCTAATTTCTGTTTTTTGTTGTATTATTAAAATGACACACAGATCAGAAAACATCCCAGAAAATTAGTTAGGAAGGTTCATCTGTAGTCATGTATTGACACACCGAAAGAACATGCAAAGTCAATATTAAAAAACAAACAAACAACGAGATGAAGCAAATGACAAATTTTCATTCAAAAATATATAATATATAAACAATGGCCAAGAAAAGACACAATGTCAACGTCCTAGCGTTCAAAGACAATTCTAGACAAACTATTATTTATATTAATTTTCATTTTCAAGATTTGCTAAACTGGTAAATAGTAATACGAATCTCCTACCGTTAAACTTTCTTCTGCTTTTGTCACCACAAACACTGGCAATTCAGTCTAGTCTTTTCGGATTGTTTTTCTCGTTCGCGGTTTCTTACTTTTTTCGTTGTTGACACATAAACTTAAATTAAATATGACAAGGCATCATTTAGTTCTCTTCATGATCTAAAAAGCCGTTTGTTTCAAAATTTTTTCATTGTTCCCTCTCGAGTTATGTAGAATACACCAGAGCAAAATTCCTTACCGGCTTTGAACAGTTTCAGGACACATCCTTCTTCTTTCAGTTTTACATTTCGGTCGGCATCGTTTTCGGTCTTTATCGTATTAATTTTTAGGCTTTTTCCAGTGGTATTGTTGTCTTTTTCTCGCTGCCACATCTCTTGTTAGTCTTCTTTCTTTGTTTTTTTTCCATAGTAATATTAATGTACATTTTAGCATTTCAGCTGAAACCATTTTTTCTGGCAAAGATTTCTTTCGTCATGATCGTTGAAATACTATTTCGTAATCCAACCGAACTTATAAATTATATATTTGCTGACGTAAATTTAAATAATTTGAATAATTTAACAGGTTAGTTACCAGTACCCTGCTATTCGAACTGCGCAAGTTGTGGATTTGATAACATATATATATATATATATATATATATATATATATATATATATATATATATACAAACAGGTTTCAGAATTGCTTTCGGCTTTCATCTTGCGTGTAAAGTGGACTCCACGCACGTCGAGATTAGCACCCTCACCCGGGCTCCGGGCCTTCGGCCCTACGCCCGGGCTCGGGGACAATATTTATTTGCAGTAGTGACATGACCCAATTCTTCCATTAATAGTGTGTTTGAACAACATGTTCCATACTGTATGCGTTTTCCTACAAAAATTCTCAGGTAGTTTACCTTGCCAAAAAGAGAAAGAAAGCCAAATGCCTACATAGACGTCATCTCATTACCATACTAGAAATGCGAATCGCCAAAAAACATTAAAGAATAGCTCCAATCAAAA